>CM059436.1:74225047-74825047 GCA_030390025.1 Squalus acanthias
ATTAAGGAAACACAAAAAAAGAGCCAAGTTAAAAAACAATTACCGATTTCTGCATAGTACCAATTTGCATGAGATTGTCTTTAATTAGGACTCTTGCACACTTAACGTGACGCCTCAGAAAACTTGTACAAATAAATAATTGGTGACTTTATCATCTTGTAATTCAGATGTGCTTGCCTGATTCAGTGAGGAACGGCCCCAAACTATGCGAGTGTGCCCACAGAGTGCACCATCGCTGATTTGGTCCCAATATAACTGACATTATCCTTGGTAAACTAGACAGCAAATAAATCACTTTGAAAAACAGAGAGCCATAGAAAGGTTGCATTAGCTTGTGCACTTTTCAAGTCAGAGGAGTTTTTGATGCAAACTTGCTTACCAGTTATATAAGTTTGGACATGAAGGGGTGTTTCATAACTGAAGACAAAGATACATCATTGCTAAACTTATCCTGGTGGAACTAGATTTTTGACCTTCAACTGCTAAACTCAGTAAATAGGACAGGATGTTATGAACTGCACTCAATGAATTTATTCTTTTTTCCATATCCTGACAATAAATTACAAATCTCTTCCAACTTGGTTTCTGCACGTTGGAATGGCGTCAATCACCTGCAAAGTTGTCAAGTTGAAGGCTTGCAGAACAAAGTGACAGTTCTCGCCTTTTGGAAGAGTAGGTGCTCTTTCTGTTGGTCAGAGGTTAGGGCGAGTCTTCAGAGGGAGATGAAATCTAAGAACCAATGAGGTAGAGAATGGTCTGAGTCCCTTTTCGGGGCTATGGAAGCAGTTTGTGCATGAACTAAGAGGCCTAAGGATCGTTAAAAATTGGATCTTTGGCACCGGGCGCATCTCCAAAAGCAGCTTGCCCATTGGGGAAAGACAATTTCTGGGCCGCCTGCCTTGCTGGCCCTCGGATAAGTCCCGGGTAGAAGGGGGGATTGGAGTGGGCTATGGGGACGGAGGCAACTGCGACACCTGTGGAGTCGAGGAAAGCGCTCCGGCTCCTCCTGGCTCCACAGGAAAGGTTTTATTTCTTTTTTAATGCTCAAACTTACCCGCTTATTGGGAACTAATGTTGAAAAGAGGTCCTTCAACAGGCCTTAGGCCACTCATTAACATATTAAACGGGCCTAATGCCTGTTTTACGCCTAAAATAAAAAATGGGTCCCACAAATTCAGCAGATCGGGTGCAAAAAAAGGGCAGGACACATACCAATTTCTACCCCAATGTTTCTGTAGCCAGAACAAAGAAATTAAAAATAAGTTTGCCTCTTGGTTCAGGCACGCACTGGTTTCCGCAGCACCAAGCCTGGGGCCCAGACTAATTTCTACCCATTGGTTCTTAGATGTTTATCTGCCACTGAAGATTCACGCTAGCCTCTGACAAACAGAAAGAGTACCTACCTAATTAACGGCAATCTCATGCAAATTGGTGCTTTGCAAAAATCTGTACATTTTTTTTACCATGTCTCTTTCTTTATGTTTCCTTTGTGGAAACTCTGGGGATCGAACAGAAAGTGGAGAAAGCATATTGGAACCTCTTCTGCCAGGTTATGGAAAAGAACACAGGAACAGGAGGAGGCCATTTAGCCCCTCGAGCCTGTTCCACCATTCAATGAGATCGTGGCTGACCTGTGACCTAACTCCATAAACCCACCTTTGCCCCCATCCCTTAATACCTTTGATTAACAAAATAGCCAAGAAATGGGCACAGTTTAGACTAAAAAAGATTAAGCTGCGCCACCTGAAAATCGTCTCAGATACACACAAAATTCGTACTCACTCCTCATTAAAATATTTGCAGTCATGATTCTAGCCTAAAAATTTAAGCTCATTGGCGTTGCACTGAAAAGCTGGACCAATATTGGGGGCAGTCTAATTGCAAGCAATGATTGCCACAGGCTTTTTTCACTACTTAAAGGGGAGGTTCATTGACGCAACAGCACCTCATTTTCAGCATTGTTGGGTGTGCAGCTGCCCCAACAACCATAAGAAGGAGGACAAGGAGAAGGAGCACTTATTTACAAGTGGTCCCGTAATCCCGAGTGGCAAGGGCTGCACCCTCATGATGGCCAAGTTCTGGAGCATGCAGCAGATCACCACGAAATGGGACACCCACTCAGCCGAGTACTGGAGGGCTCCTCCCGAGTGGTCAAAGCAGTGGAACCGTTGCTTCAGTAGGCCGATGGTCTGCTCGTTGATGTTCCTGGTGGCAGCATGGCTCTCATTATATGAGTGCTGGGCACGAGTGTTGGGGTTGCGGAGGGGAGTCATGAGCCAGGTGGAGAGTGGATAGCCCTTGTCTTCGATCTGCCATCCTCGAGCTTGACGTGGTGGGTGGAAGAGTGCTGGCACACTGGTCTGGCACAGAATGAAGGCATCGTGGCTGCTGCCAGGATAGCAGGCTTTGACATTGAGTGAGTGGTAGCCTTTGTGGTTACGGAAGATTTCAGGATTGTTACCCGGTGCCCGCAAAGCCATGTGGGTGCAATCGATGGCGCCCTGCACCATGGGGAAGCCCTCTATCCTGGCAAATCCACATGCACACGCGTCCTGCTTCTCTCTGGTGCTCGGGAAGCCAATGTAGTCCCTTCTCCAGTTGTACAGAGCCTCAGTGACCTCCCGGATGCAGCGATGGGAGGTCACTGAGGTCACCACTGGGAGAGCTGTGGTCGCCCTGGTCTGAGGCTGGAGGTCTGGTTGCAGGAGGTGGCAGAGTTCTGTGACCACCTCCTTGGTGAAGCGAAGCCTCCTAATACACTGATCCTTGCTTAATTGAAGGTAGGAGAAGTGATGTTGGAGGACCCTAGGAGGGTAAGGTCTCCTGTTGAGAGCCCTGATGGCCCTCTCCTCCCTCTGCTCACATGTTCCCGTCTTTCTCACCTCCTCCGCTCCCTCCGCCGTAGATCTTGGAGGGTGAGGTCGACTGTCAGTACAGCCCCCATGACTTTTAGCAAGTGTTGTAGGTTGAAGCGTTTCAAACATAATTAGGGAGTTTTGTACTTGCTAGAACACTCCCTGATACCAAATAACCTGGGAATAACTAAGGAAAACTCTTGCAGTAGCACGAAGAAGCACACAGCCACTCAAGCTGCAAAACCCTGTCAGGCACGAGTGATTGGTGAGGATCCCTTTAAATAGCGTCGCTGCAGCCGGCTTCCTGCTGCTGCACACCACCTGTCGTTGCTTTCTCCAGCTGGTAAGTTCACTGGCCAAAACGAAGTTAGGAGAGCGGGCATCAAGTGAGCGTTGCGCACTCACTGACGTCATGATCTCCATGATTGCGATGTCTCTGGCGATCGAGTTTAGCAGCAGCGCTACCGGCAAGACGGATATGGCGTGTGGCGCTGGAACCGCCATCAGCTGGCGGCAGAGCGCTGAATGACGTTTTAGCGCCATTTCGTGGCGCTAAACACATGAAATTCTCACCTTATCAATCCCATATTTATAATGAACAACTGACCTAGCATCAATTGCTGTTTGTGGAAGAGAATTCCCAACTTCGACTACCCTTTGCGTGTAGAAGTGTTTCCTAACTTCACTCCTGAAAGGCCTGGCTTTAATTTTTAGGCTGTGCCCCCTAGTCCAAGACTCCCCAACCAGTAGAAATAGTTTCCCTCTATGTACCCCATCAGTTCCCCTTAATATCTTGAAAACTTTGATCAAATCACCCCTTAACCTTCTAAATTCCAGAGAATACAACCCTAGTTTGTGTAACAACAGAAAACGCTGGAAAAACTCAGCAGGTGGGCAACACGGTGGCATAGTGGTTAGCACTGGTGCCTCACAGCGCCAGGGACCCGGGTTCGAATCTGACCTCGGGTGACTGTCTGTGTGGAGTTTGCGCATTCTCCCCGTGTCTGCGTGGGTTTCCTCCGGGTGCTCCGGTTTCCTCCCACAGTCCAAAAATGTGCGGGTTAGGTTGATTTGGCTATGATAAATTGACCCTTAGTGTTAGGGGGGGATTAAATATGTGGGGTTATGGGGATAGGATGGGATATGTTAGGGGGAATTAAATACGTGGGGTTACGGGGGTAGGTTGGGATATGTGTACTGTGGGGATTAAAGCAGGGACAGGGTACTGGATTTGGATGATCAGCCATGATCGTATTGAATGGTGGAGCAGGCTCGACGGGCCGAATGGCCTACTCCTGCTCCTAGATTCTATGTCTATGTTTCTATGTAACATCCGTGGAGAGAGAAACAGAGTTAACGTTTCAGGTCGAAACCCTTCGTCGGAACTGAGAGAGCAAGAAATAAACAGATAAAAATGCAAGGGGGAGGCTGGGGGGAGGAATAAAAGAACAAAAGGGATGGTCTTTAGTGAGTAGAGACATTGAGAGATGCTCAAGGCAAGACGAGATGGTAATGGGACAGGTTGAGAAACAAAAGGTAAGGTGTGAAATGCTGGCAGAATCAGAGACAGCTGCCGTGGGGGGAGAGAGAGAAAAAAAGGAAAAAGGCACGGACCAAAAGAGTGGATAAAATGTGTACATATGTGGTAGGGGCCGGGGTTATGATCTGAAATTGTTGAACTCGATATATTGAGTCCGGAAGGCTGTAAAGTGCCTAAACGGAAGATGAGGTGCTGTTCCTGGAGCTTACGCTGCGCTTCCGTGGAACAATGCAAGAGGCCGAGGACGGTGAGGTCTGAGTGAGCGTGGAGGGGTGAATTAAAATGACAAGCGACCGGAAGCTCGGGGTCACCCTTCCGGACTGAATGGAGGTGTTCCGCAAAACGGTCACCCAATCTGCGTTTGGTCTCCCCAATGTAGAGGAGACCACATCGTGAGCAGCGAATACAGTATACTAGATTGCAAGAAGTACAAGTAAATCGCTGTTTCACCTGGAAGGGGTGTTTGTGTAATCTCTCCTATTAACTTAACCCTTGGAGTCTAGGTATCATTCTGGTAAATGTACGCTGTACTCCATCCAAGGTCAATATATCCTTCTCAAGGTGTGGTGCCCAGAACTGCTCACAGTGCTCCAGGTGTGGTCTAACCAGGGTTCTGTACAGCTGTAGCATAAAGGGCTATGGGAGCCTAGCTCTGTGATCTCTGCTCCAGGAGCAGCTGGTTCTATGTTGCTCGTTTTCACAACTAAAGCTCTTAATTCAGTTATATCACTAATGTAGGGCCCATGTGTACATAATGTTTCATGTAAGAAGAGTAACAAGGAGGATATTGAAGTCAATATCTATCAAAGCAAGAAGTTAATAATAAACACAGTACATTCAATACAATAGACAGCAAAAGATTGTATCTTAGCAATAAACACACATGACAACATATGACAAAGTATACATTGATGCAGTGACTACAAGACTGACAGTGGAACTTAACTGCTCCAATTAATAGCTCAACACTCTACTGATTTAACTCAAAGAAAACAGCCATCTTGTAAACCAATGTTTAAAAAAAAATCACCATGGAGTAGAAAGTGAATCCATACAGTAACTACATAGAGTTTTAAAAATTAACAACACCTAACAAAAGGGCTGTGACACCACTTACCCCGGCCAGAATGGAGATGATTGGTTAATTCCCCCGTCTATCACGCCAGGAGACTGTACTATAGTAAATGACTGGGATTGATTTTATGCACATGATTTATATTATATAACTATCCTCCATTCACTGCATTTTGCTGGAGAAATCACCCTATTTTTATTGGGAGAAGTTGCTGTAGTTTCAGTCATGAGCTCTCTTTGCTGTAGTTTGCAGAGACTCATTTTTAAATAGACTCTGTAGACTGTTTGCTGCAGTACATGTTTTCTGTAAAATAGACTGCTGTGAATCCTGTCGTAAGTCCTGCCCCGCCTCCAACTCATTGGCTGACACAGTGGTGTCAATAGACACTCCGGATATAATGAGCCCATTTTTTTTTTTTTTAAAGAGATTTGCTGAGAGATTTAAAGACCGAGAAGTTTAAAATAACAAAGTGAAGAAAACAACTCGATTGAAAAGAAGTGTTTGAAAATGATTTAAACATTCCTTACTCTCAACCAGCTCTTGTCTAAATACCAAATCCTTAAGTCACTTAAGATGTAAAGGTATTTAATTGACCTCATGTTCAAACATAATAGGGCTAATTTTAACCTCAGGCATACGGTGCACACCCGCCATTTACCAGTTCTTGCTGTTGTGAGGGCACAGCCATTTACATGCCCTCAACACACTACAGTTGCCAAGTGGGCTTGTGGTGGAAGGGTGAGAATTTTGCTGAACCCCAGGCTGGGCCGGCCGACAGTTGGGGTCTGGGGGGTGGGGAGGGCCTGTGGACAACTCAGCTCCTGCTCCTCCTGAATGCACCCAAAAAAAAAATCAAACATTTCCCGGGTCGTTTTTTTTTGACTGATTCCTTTAAGAACCACTAGTAAGGTCGCTCACTGCCTGGTACAAGTGGGCGGAGTGTACCTTGAAATTTTCAATTGGGGTTCTATGTATATGATAGGACCCCGATTTAAATATTACAAGTTGGCTCCCGCCTGAAACAGGCAAGCACTTGGGCCACCCATCTCTGAACCTTACCCAAGATGGGGAGGCCAGACTGCCAATGTAAATGGGATGGTAAGTGACCCAATACCATTTTCAACAACAACAACAATTTGCATTTATATAGCACCTTAATCGTAGTAAAAGTCCCAAAGTGCTTCACAGGAGCGTTATCAAACAACTTGTGACATCGAGCCAGATAAGGAGCTATTAGGGCAGATGACCAAAAGCTTGGTCAAAGAGGTACGTTTTAAGGAGCGCCTTAAAGGAAGAGAGAGAGGTAGAGAGATGGAGATGTTTGGGGAGGGAATTCCAGAGCTTAGGGTCCAGGCAGCTGAAGGCATAGCCGCCAACGGTGGAGTGATTAAAATCGGGGATGCGCAAGAGGCCAGAATTGGAGGAGTGCAGAGATCTCGGAGGGTTGTTGGGCTGGAGGAGGTTACAGAGATAGGGAGGGGGGAGGCCATGGATGGATTTGAAACAAGGAGCAGTTAGAATGTAAAACAACAAAAGGCCATTCAGCCCAACGAGCCTGTACTTCTCCACACAATGCCACCAAGGCTCTAATTTCTCGCACCTCCCACAGGCACACAAGTGAATCAACGGAATATCTGTTTAACCCTGCAACCTATATAATTTACACTTGATCACCCACCTTTCTTTGCGTGATATCGTCATAGTTCCAACAACACAGGAACCACTATGTCCCACAGAATCATCTCTATTTCTATCAGCCCTCAGAAGTTGCAAATAAATAATTAGTTCGGGGCAGAATTCAACGCTACAAATAACATTCTATCCCACTCATGATCAGATATATTTTTTAAATGAGTTAATCAGCACATAGACTGTTCCATCTTTTCACAAATCTGTAGGAAAAATAATTACTTCTCATTTCACGTCTTGTTTAAGGCTTGTTAATCTTATGCATATTTCCTCTCGGTTCTGCATGCATTATTAGGTAACAATCTTGCTTGCACTGCATTATTAATTTTTTTTTCCATAAACCTGGGTCATGATTTATCTTAATCTTTTCTCAAACAGAGCAAGTTCAGTCTTTTGAGTTTCTCTTCATATCCAGAAGACCCAAGTTCCAAAATCATACTTGATCCTCTTCTCTGAACCCTTTACAACCATCAATATCCTCAACCAACTGAGCTACATTAAGTTGGAATAACTTGCTCCGACCAATTATAATCAAATGCCCTCAAGATATTTCCCAATACTTGACCAGCCTTGTCGATGCCAGCTTTTCATATACTG
The DNA here is from genome assembly GCA_030390025.1 of Squalus acanthias. Classification (NCBI taxonomy): domain Eukaryota; kingdom Metazoa; phylum Chordata; class Chondrichthyes; order Squaliformes; family Squalidae; genus Squalus; species Squalus acanthias. The sequence goes on from CM059436.1 coordinate 74,232,804, forward strand.
CATATGTTCTGTGAACACCTAATCATCCGTTCCAAATCCTTCCCCACCTTTTCCAATGGCAGCATTGTGTAGATGTTTCCTCTTCCAATAAGGATTATGTTCACACTTCCAGTTGTGAGATGTAAACACACATACCAGGGTACTGCTTATGTTACTTATTGCAAAAAAAATCCTCATACCTTCAATCTTATCGTCGCTCTTTTCCAACAATTCTTTATTTCTGTACTTCTTTGTAGATGGGGAGTTTGCATTCAGGTCTTCTTCGTCTGAAGAACAGAAAGAAATAGTGGAATCGCTAGACTTGTGACAAATGTTCCCCTAACTGTCATGAACGTGAGCTTAGTTGAATCAAGTCTATTGCTTGTCTACTTATCTGAATGAGACAATCCTATGTTATTTTCTAAGTGTCCATGAAGGACACTTCAGCTGATTACTGCAACAAAGAAGGTCTCTTGTAAGTAATTGCAGGCTGTTCTGTCAATCACACTCCCAGTATATAATAACATAACATAAAAACTCTGCATGAAAGTTCTTAAACATGAAAAATGGGAATGCTTTGCCCAGAGAAACAAGTGATTTACATGAAAAATACCCAACACATATCATTAGAAGGCATGAATAAATGATGATATATGTTTCCTGACAACACCTCCCAATGTGCAGTCTATTTCTTCATAGTAACATAAAATTCATGAACAAATGCTTTATTCCATTTAGACTTGCCAAAGCTGGAATTAATGGCTGAACATAAATACAGTTTAATTAAATCCATGTCTGACAATTCACAAATATGAATAAAATTGTATGCAAATATGTCACGAGATGGCTTTTTGATGGTATTTTAAAAAAAATCTTACACTATGAATAATTACATTCGAAACCAATCGAATGTAGCATGATCTACTTCCTTTTCTTAATTTGTTTCACTCAGTATTATTATGCTTCAGATAAGAAATATAGGTAGAAATAGCAGTAACGTTTATCATAGGCATGTGTATTATTACAACCTGGGAGGTTTTTTTTACTCGTTCCTGGGATGTGGGCGTTGCTGGCAAGGCCGGCATTTATTGCCCATCTCTAATTGTCCTTGAGAAGGGGGTGGTGAGCAGCTCTCTTGAACCGCTGCAGTCCGTGCGATGATGGTACTCCCACATTGCTGTTAGGGAGTTCCAGGATTTTGACCCAGCGACAATGAAGGAACAGCGATATATTTCCAAGCCAGGATGGTGTGTGACTTGGAGGGGAACTTGGAGGTGGTGGTGTTCCCATGCCCCTGCTGTCCTTGTCCTTCTAGGTGGTAGAGGTCACGGGTTTGGGAGGTGCCATCAAAGAAGCCTTGGCGAGTTGCTGCAGTGCATCTTGTAGATGGTACACACTATAGCCACGGTACGCCGGTGGCGGAGGGAGTGAATGTTTAAGGTGGTTGATGGGGTGCCAATCAAGCAGGCTGCTTTGTCCTGGATGGTGTCGAGCTTCTTGAGTGTTGTTGGAGCTGCACTCATCCAGGCAAGTGGAGAGTATTATATCACACTCCTGACTTGTGCCTTGTAGATGGTGGAAAGGCTGTGGGGAGTCAGGAGGTGAGACACTCGCCGCAGAATACCTAGCCTCTGATCTGCTCTAGTAGCCACAGTATTTACCGTGTCCGTTCTATTTCCCACACTTCTGCTCTCACCCCTTCCCCTCCCTCCCGGAACCACGATAGGGTTCCCCTTGTCGTCACCTTTCACCCCACCAGCCTCCACATTCAACGGATCATCCTCCGCCATTTCCATCACCTCCAGCGTGATCCCACCACCATACACATCTTCCCCTCACCTCCCCTTTCAGCATTCCGAAGGGACCGCTCCTTCCATGACACCCTAGTCCACTCCTCTATCACCCCCAACATCCCTTCTCCTTCGCCCGGCACCTTCCCGTGCAAGCGCAGGAGATGCAACACATGGACTTTTACCTCCACCCTTCCCATTGTCCAGGGCCCCAACACTCCTTCCAGGTGAAACAGCGATTTACTTGTACTTCTTGCAATTTAGTATACTGCATTCGCTGCTCACGATGCGGTCTCCTCTACATTGGGGAGACCAAATGCAGATTGGGTGACCGCTTTGCAGAACACCTCCGTTCAGTCCGTAAGGGTGACCCCGAGCTTCCGGTCGCCTGTCACTTTAATTCTCCGCTCCACTCCCACTCAGACCTCGGCCTCGTACACTGTTCCAATGAAGCTCAACGTAAGCTCAAGGAACAGCACCCCATCTTTCGATTAGGCACTTTACAGCCTTCTGGACTCAACACAGAGTTCAACAATTTCAGACGATAACCTCTGCCCCTATTCTTTTTTCTTCCATTTATTTTTTTTTTTTTCTCTCTCTCCCACATGGCAGCTGTCTTCATTCTGTACCATTTACACTTCATCTAGAGCCATCTTTTGTTTCTTAACTTGTCCCATTACCATCTCCTTTTGCCTTGCACCATCTCTTAATGTCTCTTAATCTCTCCTGCTTGCCATCCTATCACAGACCTTCCCTTTGTTCTTTCCTCCCCTCCCCCCTTTCCCTGCCCCTGCACTTGCTTAAAACCTGTTCGATCTCCATCTTTTTCCAGTTCTGACGAAGAGTCATCGACCTGAAACGTTAACTCTGTTTCTCTCTCCACAGATGCTGCCTGACCTGCTGAGTATTTCCAGCATTTTCTGTTTTTATTTATGTGGTAGGTCCAGTTAAGGGAATGTGAATGTCAGAAGAGTTTGTAATTACTTACAAACAAGAGTTTCCTCTTTGGGCAGTAATCAGCGGATATGTTCTTTTTGGATACTTAGTGTATATGTATTTTACATGCACATTAACAAAGCTCCATTCAGGCACCAGAATGGAGGAGGGGATGGCGATTTCAAAATGGAAAGTCTTGACATGCTTTGTGAATAGGTAGCCTTAGTATCAATCATACAGATGTGTATAAAAGTTGGATGCACAAGTGCTTGCTGGAAGCTGTAGCCTGCTAGGTTGAGTCTCGTCAGCATACACTGATGGAATGGGACTTGCATGAATGCAAAGTTTAGGCTTTTTACAAAGTTTAGACTTTAGCCCTGATAATAAAGGATGATATAAGGACAGTAGAGAGAAAGGATCTCGGCTTGGAAGATCAGGAAGTAGAATCAGTATGGGTGGAGATCAGGAATAACAAGGGGCAGAAAATATTGGTGGGAGCAGTATTTCGGCTCCCTAACAGTAGCTATACCGTTGGACAGAATATTAATCAAGAAATTGTAGGAGCTTGTAACAAAGGTAATGCAATAATTGTGGGGGACTTTAATCTTCATACAGACTGGACAAATCAAATTGGCAAAGGTAGTCTGGAGGACGAGTTCATGGAATGCATTCAGGACAGTTTCATGGAACAATACGTCATAGCATCAACCAGGGAACAGGCTATTTTAGATCTTGTATTGTGTAATGAGACAGGGTTGATTAACAATCTCATAGTAAAGGATCCTCTGGGGTAGAGCGATCATAATATGTTAGAATTTCACATTAAGTTTGAGAGTGACTTGCCTAAGTCTGAAACTAGAGTCTTAAACTTAAATAAAGCTAATTACATAGGTATGAGGGGTGGAATCCATTGTGAAGGAAGTGGTATGAGGGCACTTAGAAAATCATAATATGATTAGGCAGAGTCATCATGGTTTTATGAAAGGTAAATCATGTTTGACAAATTTATTAGAGTTTTTTGAGGCTGTAACTAGCAGGGTAGATAAAGGGGAACCAGTGGATGTAGTATATTTGGATTTCCAAAAGGCATTCGATAAGGTGCCACATAAGAGGTTATTACACAAGATAAGGGCTCATGGGATTGGGGTAATATAGTAGCTTGGATAGAGGATTGGTTATCGGACAGAAAACAGAGAGTAGGGATAAACAGGTCTTTTTCAGGTTGGCAGGCTGTAACTAGTGGGATGCCGAAAGGATCAGTGCTGGGGCCTCAGCTATTTACAATCTATATTAATGACCTAGATGAAGGGACCAAGTGTAATGTATCCAAGTTTGCTGACGATAAAAAGTTAGGTGGGACAGTAAGCTGTGAGGAGAATACAAAGAGTCTGCAAAGGGATATAGATAGACTGAATGAGTGGGCAGTAAGGTGGCAGGTGGAGTATAATGTAGGGAAATGTGAGGTTATTCACTTTGATAGGAAGAATAGAAAAACAGAATATTTTTTAAATGTTGAGAAACTTTTAAATGTTGGTGTTCAGAGAGATTTGGGTGTCCCTGTGCAAGAAACACAGAAAGCTAGCATGCAGGTACAGCAAGCAGTAAGGAATTCAAATGGCATGTTGGCCTTTATTGCAAGGGGGTTGGAGTATAAGAGTAAGGAAGTCTTGCTACAATTGTACAGGGCCTTGGTGAGACCACACCTGGAGTACTGTGCACAGTTTTGGTCTCCTTATCTAAGGAAGGATATACATGCCTTGGAGGCGGTGCAACAAAGGTTCACTAGATTCATTCCTGGGATGAGAGGTCTGTCCTATGATGATAGATTGTGTAGAATGGGCCCATACTCTCTGGAGTTTAGAAGAATGAGAGGTGATCTCATTGAAACATACAAGATTCTGAAGGGGATTGACATGGTAGATGCTGAGAGGTTGTTTCCCCTGGCTGGAGAGTCTAGAACTAGAGGGCATAGTCTCAGGATAAGGGGTCGGCCATTTAAGACTGAGATGAGGAGGAATTTCTTCACTCAGAGGGTTGTGAATCTTTGGAATTCTCTGCCCCAGAGGGCTGTGGATGCTGAGTCTTTGAGTATATTCAAGGCTGAGACAGCTAGATTTTTGGACTCAAGGAGAATGAAGGGATATGGAGATCGGGCGGGAAAGTGGAGTTGAGGTGGATGATCAGCCATGATCTTATTGAATGGCGGAGCAGGCTCGAGGAGCCGTATGGCCTACTCCTGCTCCTGTTTCTTATGTTCTTAAGCACTGCGGGTAGCAAGGGCACAGAATATACTATGGATGGGGGACTTCAATGTCCATCACCAAGAGTGGCTCGGTAGCACTACTACTGACCGAGCTGGCCGAGCCCTGAAGGACATAGCTGCCAGACTGGGCCTGCAGCAGGTGGTGAGAGAACCAACACGAGGCATAAACCTACTTGACCTCGTCCTCACCAATCTACCTGTTGCAGAAGCATCTGTCCATGACAGCACTGGTAGCAGCGACCACCGCACAATCCTTGTTTCCCTGTGCAAGAAACACAGAAAGCTAGCATGCAGGTACAGCAAGCAGTAAAGAAGTCAAATGGCATGTTGGCCTTTATTGCAAGGGGGTTGGAGTATAAGAGTAAGGAAGTCTTGCTACAATTGTACAGGGCCTTGGTGAGACCACACCTGGAGTACTGTGCACAGTTTTGGTCTCCTTATCTAAGGAAGGATATACTTGCCTTGGAGGCGGTGCAACAAAGGTTCACTAGATTCATTCCTGGGAACACCAACATTTAAAAGTTTCTAACCATTTAAAAAATATTCTGTTTTTCTATTCTTCCTATCAAAGTGAATAACCTCACATTTCCCTACATTATACTCCACCTGCCACCTTACTGCCCACTCACTCAGTCTATCTATATCCCTTTGCAGACTCTTTGTATTCTCCTCACAGCTTACTGTCCCACCTAGCTTTGTATCATCAGCAAACTGAGTACACCCTCCATCGTGTTGTGTGGCACTACCACCATGCTAAAAGGGATAGATTCAGAACAGATCTAGCAGCTCAAAAGTGGGCATCCATAAGGCGCTGTGGGCCATCAGCAGCAGCAGAATTGTATTCCACCACAATCTGTAACCTCATGGACCGACATATCCCTCACTCTACCATTACCATCAAGCCACGTGACCAACCCTGGTTCAATAAAGGAGTGTAGAAGAGCATGCCAGGAGCAGCACCAGGCGTACCTAAAAATGAGGTGCCAACCTGGGGAAGCTGCAACACAGGATTACATGCATGCTAAACAACAGAAGCAGCAGGCTATAGACGGAGCTAAGCCATCCCACAACCAACAGATCAGATCAAAGCTCTGCAGTCCTGCCACATCCAGTCGTGAATGGTGGTGGACCATTAAACAACTGACGGGAGGAGGAGCGTCCATGACCATCCCCATCCTCAATGATGGCGGAGCCCAGCACACAAGTGCAAAAGACAAGGCTGAAGCGTTTGCAACCATCTTCAGCCAGAAGTGGCGAGTGGATGATCCATCTCGACCTCCTCCTGAGGTTCCCACCATCACAGAAGCCAGTCTTCAGCCAATTCGATTCACTCCACGTGATATCAAGAAACAGCGGAGTGCACTGGATACTGCAAAGGCTATGGGCCCCGACAATATCCCGGTTGTCGTGCTGAAGACTTGAAGAACTAGCTGCGCCTCTAGCCAAGCTGTTCCAGTACAGCTACAACACTGGCATCTACCCAACAATGTGGAAAACTGCCCAGGTATGTCCTGTCCACAAAATGCAGGACAAATCCAATCTGGCCAATTACTGCCCCATCAATCTACTCTCAATTATCAGCAAAGTGATGGAAAGTGTTGTCGATAGTGCTATCAAGCAGCACTTACTCACCAATAACCTGCTCACTGATGCTCAATTTGGGTTCCACCAAGACCACTCGGCTCCAGACCTCATTACAGCCTTGGTCCAAACATGGACAAAAGAGCTGAATTCCAAAGGTGAGGTGAGAGTGACTGCCCTTGACCTCAAGGCAACATTTGACTGAGTGTGGCATCAAGGAGCCCTAGTAAAACTGATGTCAATGGGAATCAGGGGAAAAACTCTCCACTGGCTGGAGTCATACCTAATACAAAGGAAGATGGTGGTGGTTGTTGGAGGCCAATCATCTCAGCCCCAGGACATCACTGCAGGAGTTCCTCATGGCAGTCTCCTCGGCTCAACCATCTTCAGCTGCTTCATCAATGACCTTCCCTCCATCATAAGGTCAGAAGTGGGGATGTTCGCTGATGATTGCACAGTGTTCAGTTCCATTTGCAACTCCTCAGATAATGAAGTAGTCTATGCCTGCACGCAGCAAGACCAGGACGACATTCAGGCTTGGGCTGATGAGTGGCAAGTAACATTCACGCCACACAAGTGCCAGGCAATAACTATCTCCAAGAAGAGAGCGTCTAACCACCGCACCTTGACATTCAACAGCATTACCATCGCCGAATCCCCCACCATCAACATCCTGGGGTGGGGGGGTCACCACTGACCAGAAACTTAACTGGACCAGTCACATAAATACTGTGGCTACAAGAGCAGGTCAGAGGCTGGGTATTCTGTGGCGAGTGTCTTACCTCCTGACTCCCCAAAGCCATTCCACCATCTACAAGGCACAAGTCAGGAGTGTGATGGGAACACCATCACCTCCAAGTTCCCCATCAAGTCATCCTGACTTGGAAATATATCACCGTTCCTTCATAGTCACTGAGTCAAAATCCGGGAACACCCTCCCTAACAGGACTACGGGAGTACCTTCACCACGTGGACTGCAGCAGTACAAGAAGGCGGCTCACCACCACCTGCTCAAGGGCAATTAGGGATGGGCAATAAATGCTGGCCTCGTCTGCGACGCCCACATCACAGGAACAAATTTAAAAAAAGGTCGCTGCTTATTCTTTTTGCCAATCACCTTAAATCTGTGTCCTCTGGTTAAAAAAAAATCATAATCTCGAATAAGATGGAATTCACACGATGTTATGTAGGTGCATCAGCTGAGATCAAAGAATATTATGGTTTTAGACCCAGACAAAATATGGTGGATCTATTATGAAAACCTGAAGCTCAATAATTGAATATGCGATGATTTAAGGCCACATAGATGAAGGCAAAACGTGCCATGTACCCAAGAGCAAGCAGACATAGGTTTATGGGGTTAACATAAGAACATAGGAGCAGGAGTAGGCCATTCAGCCCTTCGAGCCTGCTCTGCCATTGAATAAGATCATGGCTGATCTTCTACCTCATCTCCACTTTCCTGCACTATCCCCATATCCCTTGATTCCCTTAATATTAAAAAATCTATCGATCTCTGTCTTGAATAACCAACGACTGAGCATTCACAGCCCTCTGGGGTAGAGAATTCCAAAGATTCACCACCCTCTGAGTGAAGAAATTTCTCCTCATCTCAGTCCTAAATGGCCAACCCCTTATTCTGAGACTGTGACCTCTGGTTTTTGACTCCCCAGCCAGGGGAAACATCCTCCCAGCATCTACCTTGTCAAGCCCTGTAAGAATTTTGTATGTTTCAATGAGATCACCTCATTCTTCTAAACTCTAGGGAATATCGGCCTAGTCTACTCAATCTCTCCTCATAGGACAATTCCCCCCATCCCAGGAACCAGTCTGGTGAATCTTAGTTGCACTCCCTCTATGGCAAGTATATCCTTCCTTAGCTAAGGATATCAAAACTGTACACAATACTCCAGGTGTAGTCTCACCAGGACCCTATATTATTGCAGTAAGGCGTCTTTACTCTTATACTCAAATCCTCTTGTAATAAAGGCCAACATACCATTTGCTTTCCTAATTGATTGCATGTTAGCTTTCAGTGATTCGTGTACAAGGACACCCAGGTCCCTCTGAACACCAACATTTCCCAATCTCTCACCATTTAAAAAATAATCAGCTTTTCTATTTTTCCTACCAAAGTGGATAACTTCCATTTCTCCACATTATATTCCATTTGCCATGTTCTTGCCCACTTACTTAGCCTGTCTATATCCCCTTGAAGCCTCCTTGCATCCTCCTCATAACTTACATTCCCACCCAGCTTTGTATCATCAGCAAATTTGGTCCCCTCATCCAAATCATTGATGCAGATTGTGAATAGCTGAGGCCCAAGCACTGATCCTTGCGGTACCCCACTAGTTACAGCCTGCCAACCCGAAAATGACCCATTTATTCCTACTCTCTTTTTTCTGTCCGTTAACCAAACCTCAATCCATGCTAGTATATTACCCCCATCCCATGAGCCCTAATTTTGTTTAATAACATCTTGTGTGGCACCTTATCAAATGCCTTCTGAAAATCCAAATACACCACATCCACTGGTTCCCCGTTATCTCTTCTGCTAGTTACAACCTCAAAATACTCTAACAGATTCATCAAACACGATTTCCCTTTCATAAATCCGTTTTGACTCTGTCCAATCCTATTATTATTTTCTAAGTGCCCTGTTAGCACATCCTTAATAATAGATTCTAGCATTTTCCCTACTACTGATGTCAGGCTAACTGGTCTGTAGTTCCCCGTTTTCTCTGTCCCATCTTTCTTATATCGTGGGGTTACATTTGCTACCTTCCAATCCGCGGGAACCGTTCTAGAAACTATGGAATTTTGGAAAATGACAACCAATGTATCCACGATCTCTATAGTCACCTCTTTCAAAACCCTAGGATGTAGACCATTAAGTCCAGGGGATTTATCGGCTTTTAGTCCCGTTAATTTCTCCAGTACTTTTTTTTACTAATACTAATTTCTTTCAGTTCCTCATTCTTGCTGGACCCTGGGTTCTCCACTATTTCCAGGAAGTTATTTGCGTCTTCTTCCGTGAATACAGACACAAAGTATTTGTTTAATTTCTCTGCCATTTCCTTATTCCCCATTATAATTTCTCCTGTCGCAGCCTGTACGGGACCCACATTTACTTTCGCTAATCTTTTCCTTTTTACATACCTATAGAAGCTTTTACAGTCTGTTTTTATGTCTCTCGCTAGTTTACTCTCATATTCTATCTTCCCTTTCTTTATCAATTTCTTGGTCCTCCTTTGCTGAATTCTAAAATCCTCCCAATCCTCAGGCTTACTACTCTTTTTGGCAACATTATAAGCCTCTTCCTTTGATCTAATACTATCTTTAACATCTCTTGTTAGCCACAGTTGGACCACTTTTCCTGTGGGGTGTTTGTGCCTTAAAGGAATGTATATTTGTTGCAAATTATGTATTAATTTTTTTAATGCTAGCCATTGCTTCTCTACCGTCATACCTTTTAATATAGTTTCCCAATCTACCTTAGCCAACTCGCCCCTCATACCTACGTAGTTTGCTTTGTTTAGATTTAAGACCCTAGTTTCGGATTTAACTAAATCACTTTCAAACTCAACATAAAATTCTATCATATTATGGTCACTCTTCCCTAAAGGCCCCTTTACTACAAGGTTATTAATTAACCCTTTCTCATTGCACAATACTAGATCTAAAATAGCCTGTTCCCTGGTTGGTTCCTCAACATACTAATCTAGAAAACTAACTTGCATACATTCCATGAATTTGTCTTCCACACTATTACTGCAAATTTGGTTTGCCCAGTCTATATGTAGATTAAAGCCCCCATGATTACTGTATTACCCTTGTTACATGCGCCTCTAATTTCCTGATTTATACTCTGCCCTACATTATAACTACTGTTTGGGGGCCTATAAACAACTCCCACCAATGTTTTCTGCCCCTTGCTGCTTCTTAGCTCCACCCAAACTGATTCTACTTCTTGATTTTCGGAGCTAAGATCCTTTCTCTCTACTGTCTTTATCCAATCCTTTATTATCAGGGCTACCCCTCCTCCTTTTCCATTTTGCCTATCTCTTCTAAAAGTTAAGTATCCTGAAATATTTAGTTCCCAACCTTGGCCACTTTGCAACCATGTCTCCGTTATGGCTATTAGATCAAACCTGTTCATTTCTATCTGCGTTATCAATTCATCTATTTTGTTCCGAATGCTTCGTACAGTTATGATCCCACTGTTGGTCCTGAGGGTAGGCAAAAGGACTATATCTCCAGACCCCCCTTTATAAGCCTGGACACTAGAGACTGTTCTTGGATGAATTTTTAATCTACAAGGGAATGCAAAGCTAGATTAGTTACTAGATAAACTCTAATGGAGTTAGCTTTGAGGCTGTGCTTGAACAAGTGTTACAAATAAACCAAAACTGTTGAAATGTCAGAGTTTATAGCTGCACAGTCAATATCCTTACACTAGAAAATAAATTTCTTCTGCTTGGCATTATATGCCTTGAAGGTAGATCTTCTGAATACCATTAAAGGCTAAAGATCTTCACTTAATGGGTTGTTTCTTTCAAGAGCAGAAGCATTTCTACAGTGTCCTAAGAGCAAGTGTGCTGGACTTGATTTAGTCCAGCACACTTTGATTTAACTATCATTCTACAATAGTGGATTTGACATCTACGGGAGCTATCAACATATTGAAAGATCTTCATGAGTGCAGTCAGTATTTGTTATGGGAGTTTGAAGAATCTCTTTATCTGAGGAAATGTCTTTATAGGATTGTTTGCTTCCTGAGAAATTTACGGTCAAACATTAATCAGTGGGCTTGCAACCTACAATATTGTTGAAAAACGGAAGGAGGAGGAAGTTGGGCTCCCTGTCAATTTTGGATACAATCACAGCACAGATATGTTGTATGTTTGAAGAGGCAGTATCTTGTTGACGTTTGGTTCTAAAAGCATTCCATTTGTATTTGTTAGATCAGTCCATCCTGGAGTTGAATACCCATGAGAGAGATGTTTGTCATCAGAGTAAGGGATAGTACAGTATCAGCAAACTGGTGCTATTTACAACTTATCCCCTTTGAGATTGTCAAATCTTATTCTGACTCTTGATTGACCTCCATGTACTAATATAGGGTGCAGTGGCTGTGTTGTGAAGCTGAGCCCCCAAGGAAAATTGCTGATGGCATTCTCTGAATTGGAAGTCTGGTATTATTAGCAACTTAGGAACTAATACTCGGCCTCCAGGGGGTAATTTTGTATGTGGCTAATTCCCTGTGCACTGCCTGCAAATATGTTTGGGTCTGTAGCATTGTTTCCTTTAATTTTTTTTGGGTGCGCGGCCCCTTTAATGTGCTGCGCGGCCCTAGTCAAATTTCCGCACACGCGCGATTTTTCTGTTCAAAAGCCGGCGAGCCGGCTGTGCCGGACCTCCAGACAGCTGCAACATTAGTCTGTCGATAATTGGTAATTTTTCTGATTGTGGCACAGAGGTGGTAGGACCAGAAAATCTACCCTACGATCTAGGGTAGATCATTGCTTGTGCACAATTACCCAAGGGGCTGGGGTGAGGAAGCAGCAGGCCTTAAAGGGATGCAGTGTACAATTAAAGGGATGCAGCTATTTAAAAGTGCCTGCAAATAAGAGTCAAAGCCTTTCCAAAGGCTGCAAATAGTTTAAAAGCATTTTCAACCTTTTTTTTTTAGAATTGGCGGATAAAAACACGCAAGAAGCCAAAGCAAGTGTGGAGGCCAAAAAACGGAATCTGTGGAGCAACAATGGAGCAGTTGCTAATTGTGAAGTGGAGGTGCTCTGCATGAAGTGAATGCGAGGAGCTTTACCCTATTTGGCACTCCAGGGCGCCCACACGAGAAGACAGAAGAGCACCATATCTGGCAGGAGGTTCAGTGCTCTGGCCTACGGAGAGCTGTAATCCAACCAAAGTAGTTAATTCTGTTATTTGTTATTTAAATGTTCAGGCAAATGAGGTTTACTATAATCTAGAAGCTAGTGGAATTAACCAGACAAAGGATTTTGATTCCTCCCGGTTAAATGGCCCTGGGTCACGCTTACGAACTAGAAACCCAGACTTATGACTGAAGGCATTCTGTAATAAATCTTCATGTTACATATTATCGTGCTCCAGTTCCCACAGGCTGACAGTGACAACTTCTCTAAGACTAGTTTGTGTACCTGTGTGATATCTTTAAAAGGGGATATAAATAAGCAAATTGGTCTCTGATTAGTTAAGTCACCTGAAGTGGAATTTTCTTTGTGGTAATTTAAGGTATTTAAAGCCAGACTCTGTCCACCTAATGGGAGAAGGTTCTGAAATGTGTGAAGAGCAACGTTAGAAAGTTCAAGAGGGTTTTTAAAAATAGAAAGAGAGTTTAACAATGTAAAGCATCGGCAGTATAAATAGCCTGGCAGTAAAAGAAAGTACGGCATACAATGTATCACGTGAGCTAAACTAGGAAAAAACGACAATGAGGATGATTTGCCACAGACATGTTTCAGAAGTGAGCAGCACTGTCCAATGCCACAGCCAGCAGCTACTGAAAGAGAGGTCTGATTTTCATGCTTACCTCACCAAAGGGGTGAAATTGGTCTTCAATGGTAGCGCAAAATGGCCAGCTCGTTTTACACTCGCCCGATTTCCTTTTCCATGACTTCAACGTGCTGCCGATTCGCTGACACCTGTTTTGGCGCCACCGGCAAAGACCAATTTCAACCCCAAGAGACAGCCTTGCACGACAGGCCCAACAGTGATACACTCAATATAGACCGCAAACTTAAACTCACCAAGACCATATTGCAATCCTGGTCATCGAAAGTAACTTTGTTATACTGCTACTGAGCAAAACCCAGCTAATACAGAGATATGGTGAAGTTCACAATTAAGTTGATGCTCTTCGTAAACTGATTTAGATTCTGTTGGCTAAAAATCAACTTACCTTTACTGTATCACCTTGTAATGGTACTGACCATATCATTGCAAATGTAAAAAGAAAGACTTGTGCCTTTCACGACCTCAGATCATCCCAAAACGCTTTACAGCCAATGAAGTACTTTTGAAGTGTAGTCACTGTTGTAATGTAGGAAATGCAGCAGCCAATTTGCGCACAGCAAGCTCCCACAAACAGCAATGTGATAATGACCAGATAATCTGGGTTTTTTTAAGTGCTGTTGATTGAGAGACATTAGGGATAACTCCCTTGCTCTTCTTCGAAATAGCGCCATAGCATCTTTTGTGTCTATCTGAGAGAATAGCCAGGGCCTCGGTTTAATGTCTCATCCGAAAGGTGGCGCATCCAACAGTGCAGCACTCACTCAGTACTACACTGGAGTGTCGGCCTGGATTTTTGTGCTCAAGTCTCTGGAGTGGGTCTTGAACCCACAACCTTCTGACTCAGAGGCGAGGGTGCTACCCACTGAGCCATGGCTGTCACTAAATAAAGTGGTATTAGGAATACACGTCTGGGTCTGCCTCTGCCTCATTCCTTTATGTCTCTGGCAAGTTAGAGTTGCACTTCATTCAGTGTTGTCCTGTGGTTTTTGCTGCTGATTGATGTAGTTTCGGTCAATAATTGGTTTGTTTCATACTGGGTTATGTGGGACAATCAATTTAAACATGTGGGCCAAGAGTTTCCGCTTTGGGAGTTATTGGCAATCCGTCGCAAATTGCGCTAGATTTAAGAAGTGTTTCTTTTGCGCAAGTTTCCGCTCAAACTCATTCAGATATCGCTGAATGTAAAATCTGCATTGAACCAGCGCAATCAGGCAGCATTTTAGAAATATTCCTTAATATATTTAAGAGTGGTAACTTGGTCCAGTTTCATTAATACAGCTGAAAATGGGGTTATCACAAAAAATAAGCATTTTTAATCAGAGTGTCTAGTCCACCACCTGCGACTAACCTGATTTTAAATAGCTGAAAATGACTTAAAAACTACACAGAACCATTTACTAGTTTTATTGGTGTACAGTAGTCAGTTTCTTAGTAAATTAAAAAAATATATACTGTACATTTAAAAGCTTTTAAATCGTGCCAATTAGTGTCCTTGCACCTAAAAAAAACCAGTTTTAAGAGCCTCCTCGAAGGCCCGCAAACGAGCGCAATTAGCGGAAACTCGCCATGGTGATTAATTCGAGCTGGGGACGTGGCCAGTTTTGCGGGTGGAGCTGGCTTCCAGCGCCATGCTTTTTTAAACCAGCGCAAAAGATTGCGGAAAGTCGATTTGCGCTGGACGTAATTTGCGCTTAAAACTCCGTGATCTTTCGCACCAGTTTGGCAGATTTCGGGCGAATGGAGCTGAAAAAAACAGCGCAACCGAGCGGAAACTCCAGGCCCTGAAATGAAACCTTGGATGCAAAATGGTAAGATCCTGAGCTAGTTCATGAATGAATATACGTTGATGGGTCTGGAGTGGGGGGGTGAGGTAAAAGAGAGTTTTGTCGGATGCCTTTCCACTAACATAGGCTACATATTGGGATTTCTCAGTACAATACATATTGGGGGTGTTGTGCGGGATTTAGTGCTTGTCTATCCTACAATACACTATCCACATGACCCAGCAACAGATCATAGAATCATAGAATATTACAGCACACGAGGAGGCTATTCGGCCCATCGAGTCTGCGCCGGCTCTTTCAAAGAGCAATCCAGTTAGTCCCACTCCCCCGCTCTTTCCCCATATCCCTGCAATTTTTACTCCTTCAAGTATTTATCCAATTCCCTTTTGAAGGCTACCAATTAATCTGTATCCACCACCCTATCAGGCAATGCATTCCAAATCCTAACCACTCGCTGCGTCAAAAAAAGTCCTGTCACCTCTGGTTCCTTTGCCAATCACCTTAAATCTATGTCATCTGGTTATTGACCCTTCTGCCACTGGGAACAGTTTCTCCTTATTTACTCTATCTAAACCCTTCATGATTTTGAACACCACTATCAAATCTCCTCTTAACCTTCTCTGCTCTAAGGAGAACATTCCCAGCTTCCCTCGTCTCTCCATATAACTGAAGTCCCGCATCCCTGGTACCATTCCAGTAAATCTCCTCTGCACCCTCTCCGAGGCCTTGACATCCTTCCTAAAGTGCGGTGCCCAGAATTAGCCACAACACTCCAGCTGGGGCCGAACCCGTGTTTTATGAAGATAGGTGTTGTAGGCAGCAGGGCATGCTGGGGTTTAAAGATTCCTTTGATAAATCACACACCCTTTGGTCTTGTGGTTTGTGACTGGAATCTTGAGATACTGCAGACTTGTAACATTTAGCTATTGGTAATGATAATAGAGAATATTCAATCCTTGACCTGAGCACTTGAAAAACTGCACACTCAGGAGTGTGGGCAAACAAGGTATAATATCAGTAATGGCCAGTGCTGTTTGTTCACTGGTAACACTTATTTTAATCGAAGGGAGAAAATACGTAACATATAGGGAATGTAATTAGCACAGTATTACAGTAAATAAATCATTACTTTATGAACAACTTTAATTTCCTTCTTGTTGTAACACCTTTGCACAATATGTACATTTAAACAGATTTTCTTGGTAACTGTAGGCTGACCCTCAAAGTACTTGTTTTTGAAAGGTAATTTATTTCCTGCAGACATGAATGTAATACATTACCAACCCCGGAGCTTGTGAAAAATGAATTTTCACAGAAGTCATCAATTCTGCTATGTCAAGCAAGCTGGTGTTCGGTGGACAGGCTACACATAGAATCATAGAATGATACAGCACAGAAGGAGGCCATTCAGTCTGTCGCGCCTGTGCTGGCTCTTTCAACGAGCTGTCCAATTTATTCCCACACCTCAGCTTTATCCCCATAACCCTGCAAATACATGCCCAATTGCCTTTTAAAAGTTCCTATGGAATCTGATTCCACCATCCTTTCAGGTAGTGCATTCCAGATCATAACAACCCTTCTGTGTGAAGAAATTTCTCCTCATTTCCCCCGACTACTTTTGCCAACTATTTTAAATCCATGACCTCATGCAACAGAAGGAAAGGTCTTGTACAATTTCATGAAAAAGACAATATGGGGTGGGGTGATTTTAACTCCCATCTGCCCAGCGGAAACCGGGCGGAATGGGAGTTAAAATCCAGGTGGCGCTTGTGTCCCGTCTGGCAGTAATTTAACGCCACTGTTTACTTGGGCGGCTGAGACACTTGCCTGACGCCTCGCGAATAAATGTAAATCAGGACACCGTGATTTTATTAGGACCCCGATGTAATTTTAACAGCCCACTGAATGGAGCGTTGAACCCAAGACTCTCCGCTCAGTAAATCCTGGTGCACACCCAGCGGATTAGAAAAAGAAAGACTTGCTTTTCTATAGTGCCTTTCACGATCATAGGACACCCCAAAGTGCTTTACAGCCAATTAACTACAAGTAAGAGAAGTGTAAAACTTACTTGTGTTGGGGCCCCAGGGGAGTAGGACTGAGCCCCAGGCCCCACAAAGAAAGAGTGAACACTGCCGCCCCTGGGGTCCCCCAATTTGCCCTTTAAGACCCTCCCAAATCCCGCCCCCCCACCCCACAATTTACCGGGTGGCCTCTGGGCTGCCCGATCTCCGCAGGCCCCTGAGCTTCCTCTGGACGCCCGTTTCAGGCAGACAGCTGGCTGGTGAATGGACCGGGCTTCCCACTGTAGCTCCATCACAGAAATTCCCTTTAAGGATCCTGAAGACTGAAAAGGTCTAAGGAAAGGCTTTTGCTAAAAGCTTCACTTCCTACCAAAAGGAGCGTTCAGTGAAGTAAGGATCCACTTCACGAGAATTCGTTTTTTTTATCATTTGCTTTTGTTAATGCGAGCAACACATTAATAATCCTTTGATTGTTGTAGGTTATGCAATGCTACAAGCTCAAAGGGCCAAGAGCGCGTGGACTACAATTCCCAATGCACTTTGTGAAATGAAACTGCCCACCTCCCTACTCCGCAGTCCTGTTAAAAATGCCAAATAGTCCTGCTTTCTGTAACGTTGCAGCACTTCAAATCACTGCAACAGTCAGCATTTTGCCAATATGACTAAGTGTACTGGAACACGGCACATATAAAGGCAGGGATTTGACACTAAAAGGAACTACAGCAGATTGCGATTTCTGAGGCTTCTTTCAAAGCAAACATTACCGTACTGTAATACAGCGCTGATGTAGCAGACCAGTTGAGAGACATGATTATACTGGTCATGACCTGTTAAGGGGCTTGACAGGGTAGATGCTGGGAGGATGTTTCCCCTGGCTGGAGAGTCTAGAACTAGGGGTCACAGTCTCAGAATAAGGGCTCGGCCATTTAAGACTGAGATGAGGAGAAATTTCTTCTCTCATAGGGTGGTGAATCTTTGGAATTCTCTACCCCAGAGGGCTGTGGATGCTCAGTCGTTGAGTATATTCAGGACTGAGATCGATAGATTTTTGGATACTAAGGGAACCAAGGGAAAAGGGGATAGTGCGGGATGGTGGAGCTGAGGTAGAAGATCAGCCATGATCTTATTGAATGGCGGAGCAGGCTCGAAGGGCCGAATGGCCCACTCCTGCTCCTATTTCTTCTGCTCTTCTGTCCAATAGGTTAGTACATAAAGGGAAAGTGGGTGCTGAGCATTGAATTTTTGCCCCACGTCTCACTGCTTTAATATGCAATTCCATTTGTTACAAATGTACAGTTTGTTTTATTTACACGGTAGTTCGGACATTCCTACACACTAGTCTGAAACTTTGCCCAGCAACTAAAAGTAACAATGAGGGTCGCATCTGAAAACCAGGCAGCAGAGGATTTAGGCTTGCAAAAAAAAAGCACTTACTGTGCACTATCAAAGGCACTAAATTAAAAGAAATTCCCATCTGTTGCTGTGTGAACAATGGTGAATATTTTTTCTTAGTTCCACGGATAGTTATTGCTGCAATCTTTTCACAAGCCTCCAAACATTTTGTTTTTACTTTATTAGCAGTAAGGATCATTACCAGTTTTTGCGCAGATGTTGCAGATTGCACAGTGTGTCATAGTGATTTTGCAATGCCATTTATTTGAATAAATTGCTGTGGTATATACCACAAGCTCTATTACCTGACAATATTAACATTTCTGTACAAAAGCAAATGCTTAGGTTTATTACTCTCCAGGGAATACTCTCAATTACACCTTTGTGTTTCACATTTTTTTCTCATCACATCAGTCACATTCAACAGCAGAACTATGTCCTACATTGCAACAGTGACTACACTTCAAAAAGTACTTCATTGGCTGTAAAATGCTATGGGGAGTTCAGAGGTCATGAAAGATGACATAAGAAACTACTAGGCACTTGGTCTAAGCATTAAACAAAGCTTTAATCAACTGTTTTTCAACATGGAGATCTAGTTGTGTCCTTCACTGGTTCCTGTTAAAGAATGTCCTGAGCAAGCTGGGCCCATGCCCGAGTATTTATACTCTCCCTGGACAGCGCCACCAGCAGGCCGCCCAGTATTATTTCATAAGTAATTTCCACATGAATGACAAGATTCATGTCATTCTTCCCGCCTGAAAGACTGGAAGTCCGGCGGCTTCCTTCTACCGAATTAATCGGACTAAGAATAGACGCAGTCGCTTGGATCTCCGTTGGAGGCCGGAAGGCACGTCTCCTCGGACCGTGTTTTGGTCCCTGGGTCACTTGGTTCGTACCGGCGGGCTGGCAGAGTCCATGTCGCCTTGATCGACCTGAGGGGGACTGAGGAGATTGTGGCTCCGGGTCTGGGTCCCCACTGGCGCAGAGCTGGCTTCACCCTGCTCAGTAGTCGGTGACTAACCAGTGTCCTGGCTTCGGGTGGCCATCCCGCGGGGAGCGCTCTGTTCCCCGGGTTGATCCGGCGGAATAGTTGGCAGATCCCTTGACGTCCCGGGTAGGGCGTCATCCTCAGAGGAGCGCAGGGTATTGGCGTCATTAATACAGATCCCACTATCGATTGGGTCCATGGGACCGATTGGGCAGGGAGCCAGATCCCGAAGTGACACCGTGGATTCCCGGCCATCAGGGTACCGCACATGCGCGTACATGGGAGTGACATCCGTCAGTTCCACTTCGTCGACGAGGGGGTCACTCTTAGAGGATCGGACGAATCTTCGGAGCAGCACGGGGCCAGGAGCTGCCAACCATGATGGTAAAGACGTCCCATGAGTGGAGCGACGCTGGAACCCGAAGAATCGTTCGTGAGGCGTAGCATTGGTGGATGTAGAAAAAAAGAGACCTGATGGAATGTAATGCGTCAGGGAGCACAGTTTCCCACTGCTGGTCTGATAGGTTGTGTGACCTCAGTGCGAGACGAACAGCGTTCCAAACGATAGCGTTGTATCTCTCAACCTGTTCGTTTCCAATAGGATGATACGGTGTCGTTTTACTTGTGGCAATTCCCCGTTGGGAAAGATAACTTTTGAGTTTTCTTGACATGAAGGAGGGACCCCGATCAGAGTGGATGAAATTGGCTATACCGCAAAGGGAAAAGACCTGATCGAGGCATTTGATCACTGTGGAAGTAAGCATATTGGGACAGGGGAAAGCAAAGGGAAAGAGTGAATATTCATCCACCATAGTAAGCAAGTAGGTGTTTCGCGTTGAGGAAGGCAATGGCCCTTTAAAGTCAATGCTGAGTCGCTGCATAGGCTGTGTAGCGTGTATGAGCGAGCCATCCGACGGACGGAAGAATTGCGGTTTTAATTCCGCGCAAATTCTACAAGTGGAGCATGTTCTTTTCACGTCTTCCGTAGAAAATGGGAGATTTTTAGATTGCACAAAGTGCAACATACGGGTAACACCAGGATGGCACAAGTCAGTATGAAGATCTGCAAGAGTCGAAGTTGACATGGAAGAGCAGAATGCACGCGTGAGGGTATCCGGGGCCACATTCTCTTTGCCAGGTCGATAATGTATGGTGTAGCCAAAGGCGGCCAATTCCATCCTCCAGAGCTGTATTTTGTTATTCTTGACCTTAGTGTGTTTCCGGTTATCCAGCATAAAGGCCACAGAGCGCTGATCGGTTATGAGCGTGAAATGGCGACGAGCGAGAAAATGACTCCACTTACGTACTGCTTCGATGATAGCCGTAGCCTCCTTCTCGACAGGAGGATAATGGAGCTCGCTACCCTGCAAAGTTCTGGACAGAAATGCAGCGGGTCGACCGCTTTGACTCAAGGTAGCTGAGATCGCCACCTCCGATGCATCGCACTCGACCACGAAAGGGAAATTTTCATTGATGGAATGAAGCGCAGCTTTTTCCAGTTGTTGCTTGAGGAGGTCGAAAGCTGAAATAGCCCTCGCCTCCAACGGAAATGACTTCGCGTGAAGCAGGGGCTGGATCTTGTCGGAAAAGTTGGGTATCCACTTCGCATAATAGGCGAACATGCTGAGGGCCCGACGAAGAGAGCTGAGATTCGTAGGAGGAGGGAGCTCCTGAAGCGGACGAAGTCGCTCCGGATCCGGTTTGATGACACCATTGCCCACCCAGTAGCCAAGGATGTTGACTGATGGTACTGATTTCACAGATTTGGACTCATTTAAGGTTAAGTTGCGACGACGGAGAACGTCAAGAAATTTCTGGAGGTTGGCATCATGCTCCTTCTGGTCATGACCAGCAATGGTGATATTATCCAGATATGGAAAAGTGTCAGTTAAGTTCTCCTGTTTGACTAGGCTATCCATTGCCCGTTGAAAGACGGCCACCCCATTGGTGACCTCAAATGGAAGGCGATAAAACTGGTAAAGCCGACCATTGGCCTCAAAGGCCGTATACTTTTTATCAGAGTCCTTTATCGGTACTTGATGGTATGCGCTCTTTAAGTCAAAAGTTGAAAATACCCTGTAGTTGGCAAGGTTATTGACCATGTCATCGATGCGTGGTAGTGGGTAGGCATCCAGGTCGGTATACTGGTTAATAGTTTGCGAGTAATCGATGCAAAGACGTTTCTTGTGTTGCTTCAGAGGATTTTTAACAACAACGACTTGAGCCCGCCAGGAAGATGAACATGGCTCAATGATACCGTCAGGTAGAAGGCGAGAGATTTCTGCCTCGATAAAGGATAGATCATCTTGGCTGAAACGTCGTGATTTAGTGACTATGGGCTTACATCGGGGGGAAAGATTGGCAAACAAGGAGGGCTCGTCGAGCGAAGCCACCGAAAGCACACAAAATGGTACTTTGAAAATAGTAAGCTCCGGCTTTGACCTTCCAAACTCGAAAGTGAGTCTTTTGTGTGGTTTCTGGAAATCCTGTCCCTGGAGCACATCACTGCATAGGTTTTTGAGCACCCCGAGCCAGGTGGAGAAATAAGTGCGGCCATTGAGAATAAGGTCGACAAGACAAAAGCCGGAAGAGTTGGTGGTCAATGTCGTCAGAGCCATTGCAATTTCCCTGTCCGAGGGGTAAATATGCAGTTTTAACTTACTGACAGCCCGCTCACTAATGAAGCTGTCAGAGCTACGAGTCGATTAACGCACTCAAAATGTGCCCATTTACCGAAACCCTCATGACTGCATGGGACAGGCTTTGGGGAAAAACAGCTGTGATGGGAGGAGGAGCAGTTTTATAGATAGCAGCTGCAACGCTAATAGAGGCTCTTGACCGGCATACCTTAGAAAAGTGACCTTTCTTACTGCAATGATTGCAGGTTGCATTACGAGCAGGACAAAATTTCCTATAGTGGAATGCACCTCCACAGAAAAAACACTTCTTTTTAGATTGCCAAGATGTCGCTAGGGTAGGGTCATCATCAGTGAGGGCTACCGCCTGAGGCTTACCGAAGGAGTCACTAAAGGTGGTAGCAGCAGCCTGTGCATGTGGTAAAAAATAGGCATCTGAATTTTTTTTGAGCTAAGTCCAGAGAATATGCATGGTTATAGGCAGCTTGTAACCCGAGGGTTTTATTCTCCAACAGATGCTGGCGTATGAGGGGAGAAGCAATTCCATTAATAAAAGAGTCGCGAATTAATTCCTCCCGGTACTGCTCAGCTGAGACAGCTTTGAGGTTACAATCTTTGCTGAGCCTGCGAAGCTCTTGAAGGAATTCGTCAAGTGATACCCCGGGTTGTTGTCGAGTTGTGGCCAGTAGGTGCCGAGCAAAAATTTCGTTTGGGGCCTTAACATATAGTTGCTGTAGTATTTGGATAGCGGAGTCATAGTCTACACAGTCTTCTATATAGTCAAACATATGAGGGGATACATAATTGGCAAGCATTCGTAACTTATTAGGAACATTCTCACCACACTCCTCGAGGAAGTTGCTGAAGGTACGATACCAGTGTTTCCATACCTTAGCAGCTGCAGGTGAATTCGGGTCCAGGTCAAGACGGGTGGGTCTGAGTAGTGTCTCCATGATGGATTGATTACTACGTCTGAGTCCCTTCTACAGTTTGAGTCGTAGCTGTCTGTTCCCAAAATCACTCAGGGCGTGGAGCAGGTTCCAGTTGATTAAATTGACGTAAGAAACTACTAGGCACTTGGTCTGAGTATTAAACAAGGCTTTAATCACTGTTTTTCAACATGGAGATCCAGTTGTGTCCTTCACTAGTTCCTGTTAAAGAATGTCCTGAGCAAGCTGGGCCCATGCCCGAGTATTTATACTCTCCCTGGACAGCGCCACCAGCAGGCCGCCCAGTATTAGTTCATAAGTCATTTCCACATGAATGACAAGATTCATGTCATAAGACACAATAGAAATGCAAGTCTTTCTTTCTTCGTGTATTTTTTAACCATCTGCTTCTTGCTTCTCTGAATTTTCTTTCCTGTTCCTCCTAACTTTCAATGCTATCCAAATCATCTTGCTCCCACCTTTATCCTCACCTTCTTGAAATTATGGAATGGATTTTCCTTTTGATTTACTGGTCGTTCGAGTGGTTTTTGAAGTGTAAAAACTCATTAAATGGGGCGATAATAGTAACTGCCAGTAAAAACTTGCAGCAGAATTATCCAGCAGAAATTTTAAAATATTTTTTTTAATTTATTCATTCACGGGATGTGGGCGTCGCTGGCAAGGCCAGAATTTATTGCCCATCCCTAGTTGCCCTTGAGAAGGTGATGGTGAGCTGCTTTCTTGAACCGCTGCAATCTGTGTGGTGAAGGTACTGCCACAGGATGGTGTGTGACTTGAAGGGGAACCGGTAGGTGATGGTGTTTCCATGCGCCTGCTGCCCTTGTCCTTTCTAGAAATACCGGCATTCCCCTCTAAGTCTGCCTCACTAGGGCATGTGGTTACCCTGTTTTATGAATACTAGGAATAAAGAGTAGATAATATGCGGATTCTCTGGTGGGATAACCACTTTTAAATGACTCACAAATGGTTGGTTGGGTATAATCTGTATTGGAAGAGCTTTCAAGAAAGGAAGGCCTAGAAATTTGGCCGCACAGCGTATGTTTCTCGGGCGCTAAACGACCTCCTAAGCCTCCAATATGGTGGGCAGGAAGCGCACGCTCATTACCAGCCGGAAGTGCGTTGCCCGCCAGTATCGGGGGCGCCTCGAGTCTCACCGTTCAGGGGCTGGAATTGTGCCCTGCTGAAATCTTCCCCGTCCAAGAATGGGAGCGTCCAAATTCCTTGGCCCATAACTGACTTTGCAGTTATAAGGGGAGGTACAAAGACCTGTCTATAACAATGAAAAAGATGGTGCTGGTCAAAGATTTCGGACCTCCAAATATTTACAGCAGAAATGTACAGACAGATTAAATCCCAGGGCTGATGTACCACCAGAAACTTGAAACTAGTAGGAGGACAATCAGATGTCGCTTTTTAGTTTTTTCTCATCGTTATTAATGCACATTGCCACTTGATTTTGCATTTCCAGGATCTGAACTGGGTAGTGTCTATGTTTACTCTTAATGGTCAGTATAGATCCTGCTAAGATATTACTAACATCTGGTCATTTTCTTCTTGCCTTTGCAGTGGAATATTTAACACCATTGACAGTGGATGCAGTGTACATCGATATGGAAAGCACAGAGTAGCAGTTACCATGAGCTACAAAGACATGTTATAGAGCTGCTGTTGTTGTTGACTGATTGGTAAATTTAAATTTCAGATTTTAGTATTGCGTCTCAGTAGACACAACAGTCCTGATCCTAGGTTTTAGAGATGCACGTCATAAATTTGGCGATTTCTTGCATATCATTTATCCTGGTTTTAGGCTATGGCGATTTCAACTGCTGATAACGTGCAGCACACACAACAATGTGAACTAGAGGTGGGAAGACATATTTTTGTTAACCAAAGGTATTAAGGGATACGGGGCAAAGCAGGTATATGGAGTTAGGTCACAGATCAGCCATGATCTCGTTGAATGACAGAAATGGCTCGAGGAGCTAAATGGCCTCCTCCTGTTCCTATGTTCCTATATTTCAAATCTTAGCCTTTTTTTTTTATTCGTTTATGGGATGTGGGCGTCGCTGGCAGAGCCAGAATTTATGGCCCATCCCTAATTGCCTTTGAGAAGGTAGTGGTGAGCCGCCTTCTTGAACCGCTGCAGTCCGTGTGGTGAAGATACTCCCACAGTGCTGTCAGGTAGGGAGTTCCAGGATTTTGACCCAGCGACGATGAAGGATCGGCGATATAATTCTAAGTCAGGATGGTTTGACTTGGAGGGGAACTTGGAGGTGGTGGTGTTCCCATGCGCCTACTGCCCTTGTCCTTCTAGGTGGAAGAGGTCGTGGGTTTGGGAGATGCTGCCAAAGAAGCCTTGGCGAGTTGCTGCAGTGCATCTTGTAGATGGTATACACTGCAGTCATGGTACGGAGGGAGTGAATGTTTAAGGCGGTGGATGGGGTGCCAATCAAGCGGGCTGCTTTGTCCTGCATGGTGTCGAGCTTCTTGAGTGTTGTTGGAGCTGCACTCATCCAGGCAAGTGGAGAGTATTCCATCACACTCCTTACTTGTGCCTTGTAGATGATGGAAAGGCTTTGAGGAGTTAGGAGGTGAGACACTCGCTGCAGAATACCTAGCCTCTGACCTGCTCTTGTTGCCACAGTATTTATGTAGCTGGTCCAGTTAAGTTTCTGGTCAATGGTGACCCCCCAGGATGTTGATGTAGGGGGATTCAGCGATGATAATGCCGTTGAATGTCAAGGGGAGGTGGTTAGACTCTCGCTTGTTGGAGATAGTCATTGCCTGGCACTTCTGTGGCGCGAATGTTACCTGCCACTTATCAGCCCAAGCCTGAACGTCGTCCAGGTCTTGTTGTATGCGGGCATGGACTGCTTCATTATCTGAGGAGTTGTGAATGGCGCTGAACACTGTGCAGTCATCAGTGAACATCCCCATTTCTGGCCTTATGTTGGAGGGAAGGTCATTGATGAAGCAGCTGAAGATGGTTGGGCCTAGGACACTGCCCTGAGGAACTCCTGCAGCGATGTCCTGGGGCTGTGATGATTGACCTTCAACCATCTTCCTTTGTGCTAGGTATGACTCCAGCCAGTGGAGCGTTTTCCCCCTGATTCCCATTGACTTCAGTTTTACTAGGGCTCCTTGATGCCACATTCTGTCAAATGCTGCCTTGATGTCAAGGGCCGTCACTCTCACCTCACCTCTGGAATTCAGCTCCTTTGTCCAAGTTTGGACAAAGGCTGTAATGAGGTCGGGAGCCGGGTGGTCTTGGCGGAACCCAAACTGGGCATCAGTGAGCAGGTTATTGGTGAGTAAGTGCCGCTTGATAGCACTGTTGATGACACCTAACCCCACATTGGCTCTGAAATAGCATTCCCTTTTGAACCAAAAAAAACAATTGCTTTGCTTTATTTCATCAATGTTATGCCACAGCATACGCTAAATACTCAATTACCTGTCCACTATTTATAGCAGGTGTATGATGCACTTGAGCGGCTTTGCCAAGTCAACCTCATACCTGGGAATCAAGTTATCAGATACTCGGGTCTGGACCATAAAGAGAGCCAGTTTATTTATATTTCTCCTTGATGTCTGTAACCCTACCCTGTCTACCGTATTCGCTGCTCACGATGCGGTCTCCTCGACATTGGGCAGACCAAATGCAGACTGCGTGGTCTCTTTGCTGACACCTCTGTTCAGCCCGCAAGCATGACCCCGAGCTTCCGGTCGCTCGGCATTTTAATTCTCCGCTCCACTCCCACTCAGTCCTCGGCCTCCTACACTGTTCCAATGAAGCTCAACGGAAGCGCGAGGAACAGCACCTCATCTTTTGATTAGGCATTTTACAGCCTTCCATATTCATGGTTCTGGTGTTGCCATTTCCAGCTCCTCCAGACCCATCTTTTGTTTCTTTACTTGTCCCATTACCATCTCCTTTTGCCTTGCACCATCATCCCTTTTGTCATTTAATCTCTCCTGCCTTCCACCCTCTCACAGACCTTCCCTTTTGTTCTTTCCTCCCCTCCCCGCTTTCCCTGCCTCTGTACTTGCTTAAAATCTATTATATATCTCTAACATTTGCCAGTTTTGATGAAAGGTCATCGACCTGAAACGTTAACTCTGTTTCTCTCTTCACAGATGACACACACCTGACCTGCTGAGTGTTTCCAGCATTTTCAGTTTTTATTTCAGATTTCCAGCATCCGCAGTATTTTGCTTTTGTAACCTACACTATGGACACTTGGGGAGATGGAGGATGAAGAGTAATACTGGAGGGAAATAAACATTTTTATGGTTTGATCTGTAAAAGATTATTAGTTCTTTGTTATGTGACTATGAGCATACAGTGTAAAACGGGGGTTACAATATCACGGCTGGCAAATGGCTTATGTTCTTGGTTGTTCCATCCTTATCCTCTGTTGCTGATTTATCTAGACAGAGATGAAGACATATACTGGGAGGTAAAACGGGTAGTCTATTTTTTCCCCTGCTCCAAAGTTTAGGACAGTGAAGGAAATGAGGAATTTGAGGTCGCCAATCTGGAGAGATAGAAGATCCTCATATAATATGTTCCAGGTGCATGTGCTTCTGAGGAGGAAGGGCAAGACAGGCTCTCAGAATATTTTCAATGCAGGTTCTTTGCCGGAAAAGCGAGTTAATGACAGGGCTTCCATCTGGCACCAATGGGGCCTTATAGAGGTAGCTGAGGATCGAGAGGAGGCTGTGGAACGTTTGGAATTCTGGATCTGATTCTGTTGGGAATGTTATCCTTTGGCAGATCTCAATCAGGCTCACTAGGTCCAGAATAAGAGGACTCCAATCCTCTCTTCACAAGAGTTTCATTCACACACTAAGGCATCCAAAATAAATACTGGCAAGAATAATGTATCAAACAGTAAAACGCTTCTTTTTTTTTAATTGCATTTGTTTAAATAACATACCTATAGGAAAATGGTGAAGCATTTTCTCCTTGTAGATCTTAAGGTCACTTTCCAAGAAAACGCAGAAGATAATGCGATCCACCTGGAAATAAAAATACCAATTTTAACTTGTGTCATCGAAGCAGATTCAATATAACTTTCAAAAGGGAATTGGATAAATGCTTGAAGGGAAAAAAATTACAGGGCTATGGGGAAAGAGCGGGGGAGTGGGACTAATTGGACAGCTCTACCAAAGAGCCGACACAGGCGCAATGGGCTGAATGGCCTCCTTCTGTGCTGTATCATTCTATGATTCTAACACTAAAAAGGCAAGTAATTTGCTTATGTTATACAAACATTATTAGCAGGATTTGTGCCTTAATCACAAATTACAGAAACATTTTTGAACCCATATACTACCGTATGAAGTCATTTCCAGGGCTAGATTTCAGGAAAACTATAATGACCTATAATTTGCGGTCAGCGGCGAAGCAAAGGCGGTCGCTGCTGGTCCCGCAGTAAGCTTCCCACAAAGATCTCGCGATCTCTGTGGCGAGAAGTTCGGCGTTTCCGACGTTAAGTTGAGATCAGTGTAAGTTAATGGGGATCCCCTAGCGCGAGCTGCTGTGACGTCAACAAGCTGTCTAAGCAGCCAATCACGATGCAGAATTCTCACAGACCAGGAACCAGGAAGTGAATTCGCTCCTTTTATTCTAACTTTTTAAAAATGTTATAGAGAGCGAAACAAAGATTGGGGCTCTCACATGGGGAAAAAATAAACCTGAAATAAAGATGTACAAACTTAAAAAAACAAATAGAACATTTTTTCATAGTTTCTTAAAAATTGTAATTTTTATTAAAATGGATAAATTTGACACTCCACAAAATTAAAATGAGTTTTTCAGGGCCATAACGTTTGTTTAGCAGTCAATACGCTGTTAAAACCCCAGTTACACCGAATCCAAAAGGGTCTAACTTTTAATGGGGTATTTAACTGCATTATTACCGCGGAAAAGCCAAAATTTAAGTCAGTTTCCCTGATTTCACTGATTGCTCGCTATGGGGAGGGGTGGGGGGAGGGGGAGCCACAGCGCAACCAGTGTCGGAGCAGTGAATGACTGACAGCAGCTTCAGGATTTCCGCATTTAGATGCGCATGCTGTTCATTCGCTGTTATTACCCACTGCAAATTCCGGGCCAATGTAGTTAGAGAGGCTTTGTGAAAAACATAATTGATTAAAGTCATCAAGTATAGGCAAACAGAAATGAAATTACAATCAGTGAAATGTTAAATCACCTTCAAACTCTACAGAAAAACTTTATTGCTTTGTAAAAGTTAAGTTTAACAGCACAATAAGAATCAACACAATTTTCTAGCCAGTTGTGGCCCCAATTTTAACTCTGTGGATTTCCCGCTCAGGCCTGAGTTAAAATTACAGTCAGGTCTCAATGATTTCATCAGGCTGCAACATGCATATGTAAAAAAGGACCCTGTTGGCTCCGGGTGCGTGTCCTTGCTGCCTGCTCAGGAGAGCAGGTTAAAATTGCAGATGTTGCGATCATGGCAACTTTCGGACCGGTAAGAGCTAGGGCGATTTTAACTGCCCACCCGCCAGGTTTCTGCTGAGCGAGTAGGGTTAAAATCGCCCCAGTCTCCAGATATTGGACTGTTTGATTATGAAGAAGTCTCATTTGGATTGGAAACAGCCTAACATAGTGCCTAAGTTCAAAATAGGTGATAAAACAGACCTGGGCAACTACAGGCCCATTAATAGCACATCAGCAGCTGGGCTAATTGCAGAATTATTACATTCATGCCAAGTATCAATGTTTCACACCGACAGTCAGTGTTTTGGTAAACTGGTCAGCATGCCAGCATTTACAGAGAAACATAAGCACAGACCAGGCCCCTTTTCCTCCCAATACAGCCACTGCAACTTTCCCACTGTTCTACCTGTTCCTATCCAAGTCCATACTCCCTCATTGGTTGCGCTATTTGTACCCGAGATTGGACTAGACTAGGCCCCTTCTCTCCTCAATGCCACTCCTAATGGCAGTAATCCTGGCTGCTGCAACCTGTTCGTGAGAACTCTCTTGGGAACAGAAGTTCCTGCCTGTAATATACAGAGACAAGGATCACTGCCCTTAGAAGGAGCATTGAAGAGAGAGGAGTTTTGGTCCAGTCCACTGGCAGCTAGACTCAGGTAGAAGTAGGATGGAGAGAAATGGATGGTATAAGGAGGGCGATGGATGGAAAGAGGGGAAAATGAATGATAGTGAAATAGAATAAGGAATTCAGGAGAGATTTCTTTACTTAAGACAGTGGTTAGAACGTGGAACTCGCTACCACGTAGAGTGGTTGAGGCAAATAGCATAGATGCCTTTAAAGGGAAGCTAGATAAACAAATGAGGGAGAAAGGAATGGAAGGATATGCTGATAGGGTGAGATGGAGTAGGGTGGGAGGAGGCTTGTGTGGAGCATAAACACCGGCATGGACCAGTTGGGCCGAATGGCCTGTTTCTGTGCTGTACATTCGATGTAAGCGATGAATGCCAGGCTCGTTTCATGCCTCTTCGGTTTCTCCCACTGAGGATTGCAACAAATCAGCTAGAAGTAACACAAACTATTCTGGATAATGGCACTGTAGAAAAAATAATCCAAATGATACAAGCAGATACTCTGACACACCAAGACCGTGAACATAATACATCACCAATAAACAGCCTATTTTAAATCTATAACAGATTCATAAGGCATGCTGCATTTTCATTCATTGGTTAAGTAGATAGACATTAACCTTGGAAATGTAGCTGAAGAACAATCTCCTCTGAAAGATCCCGAGACGGATCTCCGGGACAAATACCTGTTCCATTGATCATTAATCAGACGCAACTTCAATTATATTTTTAATTGCACTTATAAATAACATTTTCTAATTTAAAAAAACGAATAATCACCCTCAACTTAGTTGAACGGTATAGTCTGTGGGGATTACAACAGATATAGAAATAAGCTTAGTCGAGTCCTGAAGGCATCCATCCTTCAGAATATTTATTTTTATTCTGAATCGCAACGCGGGTCTGCGAGCAGTGACAAATGGTAAACTCAGGGATGAAATGAGCTTCAGCAAACAGAAGAATGAGGTTGTTCAGTTTTCTCAACCGCAGACTCAGTAACATATTCAACATTTGTCTTCTTTGCTGCTGTCTTAAAGGGAGATACAAAGTGATGCATGTTCAGAATATTGAAAGGAATCGTTTTCCATAGTTTACAGTTAAGGGGAGCTGACACCACAGAGATAATCCTGTATTCAGCAAGCCAGGGACAGGGTGGAGTAAGATGAATGTACATTGCTGAATGATGAATGATAAAATGAAAAGAGTACATGCAAATTTGATGAAGAAACAAAGAATGTATTAAGCCCACAGCAATGTTATTAATATTTAATATGCAATTTCGCATCCGATCTTCTACCTCTAAAGGAGTCAATCAAGAATAGATATGAAAGAGTGTCACTAGGACAAGTCCAGCTCGTGTGAACTGAGCCTACAGACATAGTGGTTGCTCATATGTTGATGCTCAATGTTACCAATTAGCATAAAATCATCAAAGTAGTCCTCTTCAGGAGCTTAGTTCACTGCAAGGTCTCATTGTCAGGGTTCCCGGCAGAAGAACATTTCTGTCAATGTAAAACTCATCAAAGAAATACTGTAGTTTTTCCACAGGAGGATTGAGAGGCTGATTAACTCATTTTCATATCTGAATGAGGTACCAGTCTTCTCAGTTTTCAATTATTAATTACATGGTAGATTAAAACCAGGGAGTGTCCAGTGTACAAAAATAAAAAGTGCTTGTCCCACTTCAACCCCAATAATGTTTAAGAATGAGAAGCTGAGGGTGTGGTAACAACAATGTACAATGCATACTGCATCACTGATTAGTGGCACAACAGAGTGGTGAAATGTGTGTTCCTTTGATCCTTCATGGTGTGTTGCCTATCTCCGTCACATCACCGTGGAGAGGAGTTGAGCAGAGGTCGGGCAATTCCCCGCTTTGGCTGAGAAAGAAGGAAAATCCGAATGATACTGGTCTAGAGTTGCCAACTCTGGCTGGGCGTATTTCGGGAGGTTTCATCACATGACCGTCAACTGCCCCACCCCCAAGCTCCAGCCATTGGCCACCCCACACGTCCGTCCTCCCGGTGCCCCGCCTTCCCCACGGCCAATTGGAAAGCGAACAGACTCTTCGTTACCCGATTGGATGATGCTTGACTGTCAGTCAAAGTCTTTTTTTCCCTGATTTTTTTTTATAACTAACAATCAAAAGTGTTAAACAATGTTTTTTCTCCCGGGTTGCTTGCAGCAGTGTCCTGGAGATGAATCTTCAATTCCTGGAGAGTCCAAGACAATCCTGGAAGGGTGGCAACCCTAGACTAGTCCCAGGCTGCCATGGACTTCATGCAGGTAACTACACAAGGGCATTGATTGAGGCCTGAAAGCAGCTTAGCTTGCTTGCCCTCTCATCTGCCACAGCTGGTCGATGGGGGTAAAGAATCAATTAGAGAAAACAGGAAAAAATAACTTGAAAAGAGGGAGGTTTGCTGTCAGGGGGCGTCAGTGGGTCTGGAAGCAAAGGGTTGCTCGTGAAGCTCATTGTGGCCTAGAATTTCCTCAAAATGAGTTATATCGCTGTCTCCCTCCATTTAAAAAAAAATCTGTGGCCATCAGTGGCCGTTAGATGGAGTTACCCCTGGGTTTCCTGGGACGGCTCATTTGCATTCATATTGGTGCAGTCACTGGTGTAAGACCAGTGTAAACAGCCAAACTACCAGGAAACTCAGTTGCACCTTTTAAAAACATGTACAATTTGCATTCTATAGCGGCCCACCGGGGGGGACAAGCGGGTATGAGAGGAGGAGTGATTGGCTCTTTCACTTCACTTTCAAATAAGACTTATTAATATTTTTATTAAACGTACAGAATTATGACCACTCAAGCACCATCCGTGTGCAGAGGGAGAGCAGAGCAGTTCCTCCTCCTCCTCCGTGACTGCTTCTTCGACAGCACCGCCCAAACCCGCGACCTCTACCGCCCAGAAGGACAAGGGCAGCAGGCACCTGGGAACACCTCCTCCTCCAA
Organism: Squalus acanthias; assembly: GCA_030390025.1. Taxonomy (NCBI): domain Eukaryota; kingdom Metazoa; phylum Chordata; class Chondrichthyes; order Squaliformes; family Squalidae; genus Squalus; species Squalus acanthias. The sequence goes on from CM059436.1 coordinate 74,265,742, forward strand.
GTCACACACCATCCTGACTTGGGAATATATCGCCGTTTCTTCATCGTTGCTGGGTCAAAATTCTGAAACTCCCAACCGAACAGCACTGTGGGAGTACCTTCACCACACGGACTGCAGCAGTTCAAGGCGGCAGCTCAGCACCACCTTCTCAAGGGCAATTAAGGATAGGCAATAAATGTTGGCTTTGCCAGCGACACTCAGATCCCTTGAATGAATAAAAAAAAGGCTTGGAGTGGTGTGCCCATAGGGAAAACCATACCTGCTCCTGAGATGCCCTGAGTTAACTGTTGCTGGGTGGGGGGGGGGGGGGGCGGGTGGAGGTCTAAAATCTTCCAGTGGGGTGACCCTGTGAAAGGCCATCAGAAGCAAGTGATGGTCTTCGTAGAAAGAACGGCAAAAGAAAAAAAATTCAAAAAGCATTTTCAAAAGCTGCAAGAATCACATATATAAAGTTTCCACACTCTTCAAGCTCACAAACCCCTCACTTCTGTCTTGATCAGGTGATCGTGCACCTCATATATCTCAGTCTAACTTACCTCGAGTGCATTAGCAGCAAACTCATAGCTGCTACGCCCCTGGCTCTCACTCTGAAATATGCAACAGTGGCCAGGGAGAACTTGCTGGACAGATTGCTGGAAGGTTTAAGGTGCGCAAGTGGTGGAAATGGCTTCCACCTGAGATTCCTCAGGAACAAAAATTCCTGCCTTGTTCATGCACGGTAAGTGTGCTGAAAATAGTGAGGAAATTCAACCCGCTGTGTTCTTTGTCTGTGATAACTACATCAGGATCTAGATGGCTTGCATAGGGCAAATGGAAGGCACAAATTAGATAATTGCTGAGAATTTGTACCATTGACTGTTAATTCTACTTTTTTCTCCCAACCTTTTTCAATAATAGTGATGTGTTTCCATAAATCATCGCAAGCTACATTCCTTTATGAAGGAATCACAAAGCATCGGCCTCTGAATATTCAATCAGTGGTCAAATGGTACCACATGACTCAGCTTCCACAAGTCACAAAATATTGGTTTGGCAGATGCAGGGCTCCAGAAGGTGCAGAAATCTCAACAAGGTTCGAACATTGAGATACAAGCTTCTCAGTTAAAAAAAAAGCTTCTCTTTATCGCATGTCAACATACTCAAACTACCAGATCAGCAGGATCCAGCAGCACATTGATGACTTAAATTGCACATGCACTAATACTGCAAACCATGACCACAGGTACGTGGTTACAGAAATGATTTCATTTTTCCAATTGCACTGCACGTAGATCATTTTCATTATAAACATCGGGCTAGAAATTGTGGTCGGAGGCGTACCTCCAGCCCGCGAAAGAATTACAAACCTACCTGTTGGTGGTGAGGCTGCGAAAATTTGCGGTCTCAGGCCTTGAGGAGGAGGGCAGCGTAATGGCCCACGGATCCCAGGGACGCAGGCGGTGCGGAAGCGTACCTGGGATCGCGTAGGCCAAGTCCTCCAATCACAAAGCAGAATTTCATTTTAATCATTTACGAAGGGAATCCCTTAATGAGATGAAATGGAATCCCCAAATCTAATAATTATACAAGTTACAGAATTGGAATTTTATTCATAATTACCTTCATTCCACCAAACTCACTAAAAATTTAATTTTTGATAATGATTTTATACATCATTAAAACTGTAATCCGGGCCAATATTTGCATAAACTCATTTCAAACAGTGTATTTGCATAATTTATGATACAAAAATGTTTAATTAATGGCTTTGATATCCCCTTACACTGATGCAAACAGGCCCCTGTGTCTGCTTGCATCAACCGTAAGACTTCCGTGCGCAATCGCTGGCCAGTCGGTGGGCAAATAGCCCAACTCTGCAGCAGCGATTGCTATTTCATGGCCCGCACGGATGACCTGTCAACGCGTATGTTGACAGACAGCAAGTTCCAGATTTCGCGCATGCACAAGCCCCGAACTTGCGGTGGATTTCAAAGGAGGTATGGCGGCGTACTCTGACAGTACGGCGCCATACCGACCGCAAAATCCGGGCCGTCATTTTGCCCTTTTTCCCAGATTATTTCAGTGCAGGAAATCGTGAAGTCGGCAGGTTATGGTATCATATAGCTATGTGGGGTTAAGTTACAAGTCTAATAGCATCATTTTCAATTAAAAGCATTGTTCATTTTCATTCAAGGTGACTTGCTTTATGAGCTTGTCAAGTAATGAATGTGTTTGCAAAGTCCATCTGCAGTGCTTCGGGACTTGAAGTTGCAACAGAACTGTCAGAAAAACTGATTCGAACATCAAAACCTTGCAGCTGTTTCCAAGGGATGATGCTTTTATGAATGCAATTGTACCTAAAGTAAGAAACCCTGTAACGATTAGAGTAACATTGAGTATGTCAGCTCCCAACATAATGTCATCAACCTAATGAGACCCTGGGGACCTTCTACTTGTTTTGCGTGGCTTAAAGTACTTAAATAATAAGATGATTTGCTCACGACTGTCTGAGTCAGAACAAGGTTATATATTAGCATAAGGCAGTCACCATTGATTCTAATTGTCCGTTGAGTGCTCACTGTAATATTTCCATTAAATTTGAGATTGGCTAATAACATTTCTGCTTTAACAAACACTTTATACAAACACTATAGCGGATGTGGAGCGGGAACTAATGGGTTAAGATGAAAATGGATTAAGATGAAAATGGATTAAGATATGGTACAACTCAAAAGAGCATATTTAAATACACTAACTAGAAAATAATCTAACTGTATACTTTTGGTTGTAAATCATTACATTAGCCCAGACCAATTGAGAACAACCACTGACTCCAAAAGATGATGTTATCAACTCCGTGATGAATGTCAGTATTCTACGCCAAACAGCCAATGGCGTCCCATGTATTATCATACCAGGGAATTATCAACTGGAACAATCTACTTAATTTCTTTTTGAAGGCCTGGGTGACTTAGTGGGTTAAGTATTTGGTACCACTGGACCTGCATGCAAATTCAGCCAAGTCTCTCTGGTAGGTGCAAGGATCCTGTGCAAAATGAGTTTAAGCAGCTGCAACCCTGTTTGTGGGGCACAGACGCACAGCACAAAACTGCCCACAATTTGGCATCTGTTTGAAATTTCAAGGAGGCCACATGAAGGGCTGGTATGGGAAATTGGAAAATGTCACGCTGATTAAGGCACATTTTTGGGGAGGAATAGAGGAAGCTTTATTCGGTAGCTAGCCTCAGCTCATCCAAAGCTCATCTACTGCCCCTATCCTGACTTGCACCAAGTCCTGTTCAGAATTGGAGGAGTGCAGAGTTCTCGGAGGGCTGTAGGGCTGGAGGAGTTCACAGAGATAGGGCTACATACAAGTATCAGATGATTGTGGAATGTTTCCACATGGCTGTGTATGAGCCTGGTCTAACTGGTACACAAATTCAGAATCACAGAATCCCCACAGTGCAGATAGAGGCCATTTCGGCCCATCGAGCCTGCACCGACACACATCCCACCCTATCCCCGTAACCCCACGTATTTAATCCCCCTAACACTAAGGGTCAATTTATCATAGCCAAATCAACCTAACCCGCACATCTTTGGACTGTGGGAGGAAACCGGAGCACCCGGAGGAAACCCACGCAGACAAGGGGAGAATGTGCAAACTCCCCACAGACAGTCACCCGAGGCCGGATTCGAACCCGGGTCCCTGGCGCTGTGAAGCAACAGTGCTAACCACTATGCCACCGTGTGCTAAAAGTACCAGCAGATACTACAGCATATGGTTAACCTTGTGGTAACAGTGCTGCCTATATATATTTTAGCCATCTCAATTTATCTCAAGATAAAGTAGTTTGTTAAGAAAAAGAAAGAAAAAAGACTTGCATTTCTATAGCACCTTTCACGACCTCAGGATGTCCCAAACCGCTTGACACCCAATGAAGTATTTTTGAAGTGTAGTCACTGTTATAATGTATGAACCGCGCCAGCCAACTGGCACACAGCAAGCTCCCACAAACAGCAATGTTGATAATGACCAGATAATCGCTTTTAGTGATGTTGATTGAGGGATAAATATTGGACAGGACACCGGGGAGAACTCCCCTGCTCTTCTTCGAAAATAGTGCCATGGGATCTTTTACGTCCACCTGAGCGAGTAGACAAGGCCTCGGTTTAACGTCTCATTCGCAAGACGGATTCATTCAAAAACACAGCTAATTATAGATCAGCTGGGAAAAAACAATTTTCAGAAAGTACTTCATATGCTAGAGGGGAAAAGAAATTTAGCATTGGTTTTCATTTGTTTTAATTACAGTGATCTATTAAGTATTATCTGTGACAAATGTTTCTCATTTTTTCCATCACTACAAATTAAAGCTGCAGGAACATAATGCATTTATGAAATGATGTCTAATTGCATCTATAGTTCTCCTCAAACTAAGATAATATAGAAAAGTGCAATGAAGTATTTCATTTTTAATGAGATACTCTGTCTTAAAGTTTGCAGCCACCTTTGTTGACATTTTCACTTTTTTCCATTTAAATACAGATCAAAGCCATCCCATATTATCTTACGCAACAGAGTTCAGACTGAGCATTCGTGTAAATTGTGGTATTTAAAGGTAAACAGCATTTTATAAGAACACAAGAAATAGGAGGAGTAGGCCATTCGGCCCTTCGAGCCTGCTCCACACCATTCAATAAGATCATGGCTGATCTTCTACCTCAACTCCACCTTCCCACACTATCCCCATATCCATTGATTCCCTTAGTATTCAAAAATCAATCGATCTCAGCCTTGAATATATTCAACGACTGAGCATCCACAGCCCTCTGGGGTAGAGAATTCCAAAGATTCACAACCCTCTGAGTGAAGAAATTTCTCCTCAGCTCAGTCCTTTTAAATTTTCTAACTAAAATTTAGGCCCGGTTTAAAAAAATCCAACATTAGAAAAACTGTCATTGATATTGAAACTCTATTTTGCTGGCTCATCCTGAAATTAAGTGTAAGGTGTGGCTCAGTGGGCAGCACTCTCGCCTCTGAGTCAGAAGGTTGTGGGTTCAAGTCCCACTCCAGAGAATTGAGCACAAAAATCCAGGCTGACACTCCAGTGCAGTACTGAGGGAGTGCTGCTCTTTTGGCGGTACCGTCTTTCAGATGAGACGTTAAACTGAGGCTCTGTCTGCTCAGGTGGACATAAAAGATCCCATGGTACTATTTCAAAGAAGAGCATTTATCCCTCAATCAAAATCACTAAAAACAGATTATTTGGTCATCATCATATTGCTGTTTGTGGGAGCTTGCTGTGTGCAAATCGGCTGCCACGTTTCCTACCTTACAACAGTGACTACACTTCAAAAGTACTTCATTGGTTGTAAACCACCAGTCCACTGCCAGTGGTTGTAATAGTCCCAACTTCCCTGAACTGCTATGCAAAAGGATCATTCCAGGCTGGGGTCATCAAGGATATTAGCCAACTAGGTGCATTGTTTACTAGAGCAAACCATTTTATCACCTTCCCCCCCATGGACAATAGGCAGCAGCATGATAGGGGACTGCCATCTTAATAAGTGAGAAGTCGCACAACACCAGGTTATAGTCCAACAGTTTTATTTGAAATCACAAGCTTTCGGAGCTGCTGCCCCTTCGTCAGGTGAAGTGTTCACCTGACGAAGGAGCAGCAGCTCCGAAAGCTTGTGATTTCAAATAAAACTGTTGGACGAAAACCTGGTGTTGTGCGACTTCTCACTTTTGTCCACCCCAGTCCAACACCGGCATCTCCGCATCATCTTAATAAGTGGCAGGATCCCCCAAGGAGTCAAAGATTGCACCCGTGGCCATATGTGCAACCTTCATCAATTCTATCACTCGTGTCAACAGGAAAGAATTCCACTCACGCAATGTCCAGCTTTGTTTGCAACCAGCCGCACCATATCATGCAAATGAATGCTCACTTTCTTGGTAGCTGCTGGGATGCCTTTATTTTAAGGCAACACACCTGTGCAAGCAAGCCACTGTGTGGCTCCTGAGAGATCAAGGATATCCCTCTTGGCTGATGGGACCTGTGCACTTTCCCAGGACACCAGTTGAGCATTGCTATAACAACGTCTATTCTGACACCAGAGAGCAAACTATTGGAATTTTTGAAGATGCCTGGATCGGTCTGGGGGTGAGGCACTCCGCAGTATAGGCTGGCTAGGGTTGCAATGGGGGGGGGAGGCTTCTCTTGATCACCGAGTATGACCAAAGCTATCATATGTTTATGTTTGGGCCTCTGACAAGCAGAGAACCAGGAATGTAAGGCGGGAGGTTTGGTGACTTATTTGTATTTTACTTACATTCTCTTGCCATCTCCGAGCGCTCCACACCCCGCTCCTCAGAGAACCCCTTGGATGTGCGTGTGTAGCGCAAAGGGGTAGAGTTGCGGAGTCATGGGTTTCTGCCCCTTATTTTACTGTTTTGTGGCTGGGGGCTAAGTATAGCCCAGGAGCAAAGCAGCAGAAAATCAGGCTTACTGTCTACAAGGATACTCTGAGGCCGTGTCATATACAGGTTATAACTCATGTCTGGGTAAGGATTACAATCTTGAGCAGCTTACAACTGTCACACAAACTCTTGAGTGTACGACATTCTTGACACACACCCTGAATGCTTTTTCTTCGCTTTAACATGTACAGCTCTACGACTCTTTACAATTCTGAGCCTTTCTGTTTTCATTGTTACGGTTTACGTCTGCCATTAACGCAACCAATTTCTCTCTCATTTTTGCTAACAGTTCATGAGATTTCCTGTGCATTTAATATCATGCGACAGAACATGCTTGTTAGACAAATTATAATTGAAAAAGAAAAAACTCTTAGCAGCTCCTGTGTATGACAGAAATATTTCTATGGCCTGGATTTTGCGTTGAGATTAACGGTGAGGCTAACAGCGTCACCGTTATTAAGGAATAAATCGGACAACAACTTCTGCACAGTTAAACACAGAAATCCGGAAGTTGTGGTCAGAGTTACCCTGCTCATCCACAGACTGCGCGATAACAGTGCCTCGCCGATAGACTCGGCATTGAAGTCCATGTAAGGCGTGAAGTTGCGGTACTTACCCACTAGTTACCCAGTAAACACACCAGAAAAAGTTAGGGCTGGTACATTTAGATGTAAGTGAGTTTTTAACGGCGTGATAATTCAGAATTACTGCCGAACACCCTCTCTGGCACTGAAAATTTAATTTTACAAGTGTTTTTTACTTTTTCTGTCTGTCTGTCTCTTTTTCTCTCTCTCTTTCCATATCTTCATTTTGCTTCATGATTTAAGTCTAATTTACACTTCCTGGTTTTGACTTTGGGTGTCTCAGTGAGGATTCTTCAATCTGATTGAAGAGACATGCTGTTTCTTGCCCTGCGCACAGATCCCCTGTAGAGGGCGCCGCGCTAGATTAGAGCAAGTCTGCGCTCAAAAGCCTGCAAAAACTCTGTGGGCAGCTGTCAGCGTAGTGAATGGCGAGTGCCGTTCCTTCGCCACTGACTGCAAAATCCGGGCCTATATCTTTACTTGTCAATCTCCCACGATGTTGCACAAGGGGCCTCGAGACCAAATGCAGTCTTCAGGTGAAGTGAGCTTAAAGGGCTCGGAATAACTGGACCAAAAGGCACAGGTGTAATTCAAGCCCCAATTTAAAGTCATGCATTCCATCCATCGTTTTAAAAATACAAACACTGGAGGTGGGGGGACTGAGACTGGAAGTGGGACTAAAGAAGAGAAATATTTTTCGTCTTGCTCCCAGCTGGTAAATAATAGTTATCAGGGCCACTATGGTAACAATGTATGAGCTAGCCAAATTATAGCAAACTTAAACTGTTCCATTGCATCCAATATTAACATTTTAAAGTTCATTATTATACCATTTTGTGTGTTGGAGGCGGAAAGTGTGTTCATGTTTGCTACTTACCCTTAGCTCCATTAAGACATCACCAAGTGATTTATCTTTTCATGGGACAACTTTCAGTAGTAATGAGTTGCACCATGTCACCATACTGCTAACTACCAAAATTAAATTTTTACTTTGTAAATGGAAATGAAAAAATAAATAAATTGTAAAGCCCAAACATTCCAATGCAATAACAATGCAATAAAGTTTTGTGGAAATATTGTCACTATTTCATGGTTTTCAGTACCGTCACTCTAAGCCAAGCTATGCCTTTGCTATACACTACAAGCCAAGAGAATGTTGAACAACACAGCCATAACAGTAGAATACAGGTCAGACTAAACTTTAGTACTCTGCTTAGATCACACTTTGATTCCTGCATCCAGTTCTGGTTGCGCAGACACAAGGGAGATATTCAAGCACTGGAAGCAATGCGGGGTAGGGTCACTTGGTTGATCCCTAGTGTCCAAGGTCTGAATTATGAAGACGTTTTGAGACAGAAAAGCAAATGTCTAAGAGATGATACTATAGAGCTGTTGAAGATAGTTAAAGAAAGAAAGACTTGCATTTATATAGCGCCTTTCACGACCTCAGGACATCCCAAAGTGCTTTACAGCCAATGAAGTACTTCTGAGGTGCAGTCACTGTTGTAATGTAGGAAACGTGGCAGCCAATTTGTGCAGAGCAAGCTCCCACAAACAGCAATGTGATAATGACCAGATAATCTGTTTTTAGTGATGTTGGTTGAAGGATAAATACTGGCCCAGGACTTAGTTAAGAGAATGGAAAAGGTACACCAGGATATTACTTTAAGTTAAATAGTGTAAGTAGGACAAAGGAGCTTAGGTTCAAACTAGTAAAACCTAAATTTAGGACTAATGTCAAGCAATTCTTATTGACAAGAAGATTGATCCAACATTCGAAAGAGCCGGCACAGACTCGATGGGCCGAATGGCCTCCTTCTGTGCTGTACTGTTCTATGATTCTATGATTAGGAATAGATTTCTAAAAAAAGTAGTAGAGACGTAAACCCTAGGATCTGTTAAGGAACAATTGAAAGCTGAAATGGGAGGACTCCAGGATCTTTCAGGATGGATGAATTAAGATGGGCTAAATCACTTTGCTGATCTGTAACTATCTTGTGATCTTGCAGAGGCGCATACCTGAGGACAATTAATTACATCACACCCGTAAATAAATCTGCCTAATGTAATCTTAATAAGAACATAAGAACATAAGAAATAAGAGCAGGAGTAGGCCATACGGCCCCTCGAGCCATTCAATAAGATCATGGCTGATCATTGACCTCAACTCCACTTTCCTGCCCGATCTCCATATCCCTTGATTCCCCCAGAGTCCAAAAATCTATCGATCTCAGCCTTGAATATACTCAAAGACTCAGCATGCACAGCCCTCTGGGGCAGAGAATTCCAAAGATTCACAACCCTCTGAGTGAAGAAATTCTTCCTCATCTCAGTCTTAAATGGCCGACCCCTTATCCTGAGATTATGCCCCCTAGTTCTAGACACTCCAGCCAGGGGAAACAACCTCTCAGCATCTACCCTGTCAATCCCCTCAGAATAACGTGGCAGGACATTGTGACTCCATCTGTGAAGAATTCCGCTGTTCATTTTGCTAGCAAAACGTAAACATGTTTTGCTGGGTGTTCATTTTTGTCTGATTACGCCTTAGTGAAGTGCCTTGAGTTGTTAACTGCACTGTATAAATGCGAGTTGTTCCTGCTTTGAGACATTGGAACCCATGCTTAGAAACCTTGTCAAAAATTGATTCCAGTAGATTAAAGGATAGTCTGTAAGAGTGATTGACATGTACAGTAAGTGTTGCAAATAAAAACGAATCCGAGTGAAAATAGGGAGATAATAACATTAAGGGAATGCAAATAATGCTTTAAGCATTTGACAATTTGGTGAACCAAGTTTTTAATGTTTTGCTACCAATTCCACCCTCCTCCAGAGAAGTTCATGACCTGTTCAGACCACCGGCTTTCAGAAGTCAGGTAGTTCCTCCAACCTAATGGTCTGTATTTCTGTTCACGTTGCCAGCCTCCTCTACATTGGGGAGAACCAAACGCAGATTGGGTGGCTGCCTTGCCGAAAGCCTCTATTCTGTCCGCAAGCGTGACCCCAAGCTACCTGCTACCTGCCACTTCAACTCTCCGTCCCACTCTCATTCTTTGGCCTTCTACACTGATCAAATTAATCTGAACGCCAGCTTGAGGAGCAGCACCGTAACTTTTTATTGGGCACTTTGCAGCCCTTTGACCTTAATATTAACTTTAATAACGTCAGACATTAACTACTGCACCCACTTTCTCTTTGCCAGGAAGTGCTGGCAATGTGCAATGGGTTGGGAAGGGAGTGGGTTGAAACTTTCACAACACCACAGAGAACAAGCCATCCACAATGATGTCGTAATTCTCCCAACTCGTAAATGACTGCAGTGCATTCCCCAGGTGATTTAAAAAGACAGAAAACAACAGTTGGGGAAATTTCTTGACAGTCAATCTTTTGGTGCGAATACCTAAAGTTCTGCTCAGGCAGGTGTCAGCATATTTAAAACAAATGATGTTACAAGTTGGAATTACAACGGCGCATAATTCAAAACACTTGGCAGACAATTTGGTTCACAAGTAAATTATTGAAATGTTGAACAGTTTTAACACAGTAAAGCCCCTATTAATCTTTCAATGGATGCCTGCTAAATGAATAAGTGAAAATATTACGTAAATCCTTGGCTACTGCCGCCCGCTTTGAGACATTGGAACCCATGATTAGAAAGCTTGTTAAAAATTGATTCCATTAGATTAAAGGATAGTCTGTAAGAATGATTGACACGTATAGTAAGGGTTGCAAATATAAAACTAATCTGAGTCAAAATATGGGAGATTTCTATATTTTACATTGTATGAATTTCAATAGACAGGCTAAATCCAATTTAAAGATCGCTTCAGCCAGTTGCATCTCCAAGGGAATCCCGTTGTTTCTGAGGCAGTTAGTGGAGCGGAAAGAGCTTTGGACTAGGACTCACTCAGCAGGGAAGATGTAGTTAAAATACTGCATCAATCTTACTGCATTTTTAGTAGACTTCCTGAGATGTTTGTCAATGTGTGTGGAGAGCGGGAACACATCTTGTGATTCAACCAAGTCATTTTGGGGAAGAGCATTGAGAGGGATGGAGGGAGCTAATATCTCTAATAAGCTGACATGATGTCTTGTGGGACTTCCCTTCGGCCTCTTGCACATCCCCGATTTTAATCGCTCCACCATTGGCGGCCGTGCCTTCAGCTGCCTAGGCCCAAAGCTCTGGAATTCCCTCTCTAAGACGCTCCTTAAAACCTACCTCTTTGACCAAGGTGTCCCCTCCCTCCCAGAACCATGATAGGATTCTCCTTGTCCTCACTTTTCACCCCACCAGCCTCCACATTCAACACATCATCCTCCGCCATTTCCACCACCTTCAGCGTGATCCCACCACCAAACACATCCTCCCCTTTCAGCATTCCGAAGGGACTGCTGCCTCTGCGACACCCTGGTCCACTCCTCTATCACCCCCAACACCACTTCCCCTCCCCACGGCACCTTCCCGTGCAAGTGCAGGAGATGCAACACCTGCTCTTTTACCTCCTCCCTTCCCACTGTCCAGGGCCCCAAACACTCATTCCAGGTGAAATAGCGATTTACTTGTACTTCTTGCAATTTAGTATACTGCATTCGCTGCTCACGATGCGGTTTCCTCTACTTTGGGGAGACCAAACGCAGATTGGGTGACTGCTTTGTGGAACACCTCCGTTCAGTCCGTAAGGGTGACCCCGAGCTTCCGGTCGCCTGTCACTTTAATTCTCCGCTTCACTCCCACTCAGACCTCTCTGTCCTCGGCCTCTTACACTGTTCCAATGAAGCTCAACGTAAGCTCGAGGAACAACACCTCATCTTTCGATTAGGCACTTTACAGCCTTCCAGACTCAACATCGAGTTCAACAAATTCAGACTATAACCTCTGCCCCTATTTTTTTTCGTTTTTTCTTCTTTTTTTCTCTCACATGGCAGCTGTTGATGATTCTGCCAGTGCCATTTACACCTCATCTAGAGTCATCTTTTGTTTAACTTGTCCTATTACCATCTCCTTTTGCCTCGCACCATCATCCCTTTTGTCTTTTAATCTCTCCTGCCTTCCATCCTATCACAGACCTTCCCTTTTGTTCTTTCCTCCCCTCCCGCCTTTCCCTGCCCCTGCACTTGCTTAAAAATCTGTTACATCGCTAACTTTTTCCAGTTCTGACGAAGGGTCATCGACCTGAAACGTTAAACTCTGTTTCTCTCTCCACAGATGCTGCCTGACCTGCTGAGTATTTCCAGCATTTTCTGTTTTTATTTCAGATTTCCAGCATCTGCAGTATTTTGCTTTTGTCTTAATATCTCATGTTGCTCGGTGTCAAATTTTGTATGATAATCGCTCCTGTGAAGCGCTTTGGAATGTTTAACTACGTTAAAGGCGCTATATAAATGCAAGTTGTTGTTGTTGAGTAACCTCCAGTGAAGAGGATAGCCAGGAAATATGCCACACACGCAGGACTCCAAATTAAACCTCCCTGGTTTTAAATGAGGCAAAAATGAACTCAGAGTGTAATAGCTACGGGGAAATCATCATCATCTACTCATTAAGATCACAGGTTGAACCGTAGTAACTTTTGAGGCCCAATCATGATATATTCCAAATTTCTCTTTCTACTTATACATCTATATCAATGGATTATTGAAGTGAGCAGCTACAGTACTTCATGTCTTTTACTTCATAGCAATAAAAGCACTTGAAGTTCTATGGTTATGATGTAAACCTATTCCTGCTGCATTGCTTCCAATCTGCATGATAACCCACAATTTAATGCAAATCCTAACATTAAAGCAAGAACCCCTCCCCAGGATTTCCAGTCCCTGAACTCTCAGGGCTGGATTTTGCCAATGGGGAGCTTTTGGAGGCGGGACTCACACTTGTCGGGTTTTAGTCCCGCGTCCATCGACTTATGGTCAACCCACGCTATTTTCCCTCGATTGACCTTGTTAAGCCCGCCCAGCAGGCTTAGCAGGCCAATTATGGGAAAGCCGGTTACAGAGAACGTCAACGTATGACGTTTCATCTGTCAAAAATTTTTGACGGCTGAATTGTCATCAGTTGACAGCTCTGTGAAGCTGTCAAACACTGACATTCTCTGTAGTTTGATGAGTCCTTGAATTCAAGACTCATCAAACCTCTTTCTTTAGCAGAAATTAGATGGTTGTTGCATTGGAGAATGCAGCAGCCATCTGTCATCTCTGCCGGTGAGTTGCGAGACTCTCCGCATCCCCAACTCTTGAAGCCTGCAGGAAGAAACAAAGGGAAGTAAACTTTTTCTAACACTTTCCACTTAGCTCACATACTCACCTCTCCACACTTGCACCCATCACTTACCTTCACAGCGCACTTTTGCACCCCTCCGACCCCCGCAGACCCACTGCTCGCCTCGGTGACCCTAGCGGAGTTCGCAGCCTTCCGGAAGCCCGCACTTGTGTGGGTAAAATGGGGATAATCCTCTTATCTGCCTGTTAACTAACTGTTAACAGGTAGTTAAGTGGCTGCAATCCCCTTCTCGCCTCCAAGGAGACGGGACCCGGCGCGGGTCAGCTATCCGCCTCCTGGCAAGGTGGCACAGAGGCGGGTTGGGGGCAGGATGGGCACCCGCCCCCCAGATTCTGCCATTTTCCCGGCAGTCCCGTCTCCCCAGGGCTGGCAAGATCACTCCCTCAATCCCAATCCTCTCAAAGCTGAGACTGCAGAATTAGTCACCGAGTTCAAGACATCTTTGCATTAGACGAAGACTGCCAAAGGTCCTCTCTCTTGTGACTTGTTACTGGTCATAACTGACAACGGACCTTCAGGACTTTTGTCTCCTTTTCCTGAGTTTGGATTTTAACAGGCCTCCAGAGCGAAATAAAAAGCTAATAACTAGGATTGGTGTTTTAGCCGCTTAAAGCCACTGAACCAATTGGCAAAGAGCTGACTGAAATTTAAATAATTTTATCAAGCTAGTGCATCACTTGCAAGTATGCTGCTATGTGTTTGATATTCTGGCCACACTCCACAACTAAACAAAGAATTGATTTTGAACGGTGAGAAAGAGCAGTTTGTGGAACCTTGGGGCTATCTTATATTTTTATAACACACTTTGCTGGGACCAGTAAAAAATCAAAGTTGAAGTTTTTTTTAAAAAGGACAGTGCAAACAAACCACTTAAAAATGCAGCGCAGGCTCAAGGAAACATTAAAGTTCATGATCCATTTGTGCTGCAGATGAAACACAGACCAGAGGGTAGACAATCATAATCCCTTAAAAGGTAATAAAGAAACCAAATCAACACAGCCATCACGTAAATCTCTCAGCTATGAAACTTGTCAGCTATTTAAGTAACCACTGTCACGTTAAAAATCAAATACATAATTGGATAATAGGTTGTATTTTAATTTTTCAGGAAATTAAATTAAGGGCTAATGATCTATTTTTAATCACCCAAACTACAGAAAATTAAATAATTTTCAATTGATCCTCATTCAAATGGGTCAGAAAATTGATTTCTTAAGTTTTGTAATTACCCAAATATGAATAATAAACCACTATAAACAATTGCTAATGATGTTTGCGATGGCTCATACTTTATAAATGATTAAAAGTCAGAAGTAGACAGGGACAATTAAAAAAAAAGTATTAATGATGTTCAAAATAAAGCTAATAAGCTTGCAATCAAACCAATTATTTCTCAAAAAATAAATGACAACTCAGCATTGTGCCTTGTTCAAGGTTTATAACGTTGAATACAGTTTGTGTAACACCGGTAGACACCATCACATTTATACTATGGTTCTGGCATTTGAAGGGCTTCATAGATTCATAGAATGATACAGCACAGAAGGAGGCAATTCAGCCCATCGTGCCTGTACCGGCTCTTTCAAAGAGCTGTCCAATTAATCCCACTCCCCCTGCGCTTTCCCCATAGCCCTGCAAATCTTTCCCCTTCAAGTATTTATACTTGTGTAACACCTGCCAGCTATCACAAGACTACTTTAAGATGATAGATCTACCTATATACCCCTCCCCTTCACTCCATCCTTCACCAAAAATGTGTGCTTGTAGAGCTAGTCAACTTTGAACACCTCAAAATGTATGGGGCGAGGGCGAGGAATAAAAAATACACCTCTACATCCTGCAGATCACACCTATCCCCAGCTTTCCTAGGTCAAGACTGTTGAGCGGGAGAAAGACCAGGGTTTTAGTTGCTGAATTATACAAGGCTCGTGACCAGTGTCGTGAAACTGTTGTGAAAGCAAATAGGGTATTCAAAAGTACAGCGAAGAGAATTAAATCTAAAACTAGAAGATCAGAAGGGTCGGGGGTGGGTATCGGAAAGGTCGGTGGGGGGGGGGGGGGGGGAGTTCGGAAGAGTCGGGGGGGGGAGGAGAGATCAGAAGGGTCGGGCGGGATCGGAAGAGTCGGGAGTGGGGGGAGCAGAAGGGTGGGAAATTGGAAGGGTCGGGGCGGGGTGGGGGTGGGATGTCTGACCACAGGGGGTGGGTAAAGCAGGTTAACTGGAACCAGCAGGTAAGTGGAAAGGCACTTACCTCCTGCATCCAGCAGTCCTCACCTCCCTTTAGCTGCGGGTTTCCCGAGGCCCGGAAAACAAGGCTAGCCGGGGTTAAATTTAAAATAGTGGTTAATTTTGAGGCACGCAGCCTCATTATAATATTTAAATGACCAACCCGCCCCCCCCCCCCCATCCCGCCTCCGTTAAAACTGTAAGTGGGCGGGCTGGGGTCGGGTTTCAGATTTTTAACATTTTTACATCCCACCCGAAACCAACCTACCCAGTTTTGGGTGTTAAAATTCCCCCCATAGTGTAGATTTTGAGGGGAAATGATTGAGGTCTTTAAAAGTAATGAAGGGACTCTGTCCACTGAGATAGGATATTTGACATACAAATGCAGGGGAGAACTAGGAGGTATCAGCATAAGTTACAAAGGCATAGAGTTAGCATAGATGCTAGGAAGAACTTCTTTTTTGCAAAGAGTATTCGACTCTGGAATAGGTTTCCAGTGTGTGTAGTGAGCATGGATTCTCGGCTAGCATTCAAAAGGGCACTGGAAGAGTTCCTGTAAGTGGAAAACATGTCAATTTACAGAAGGTAGGTGAGTTAACAGGGGCAAGGGACGTCAGTCACGTATCATAGAATGGTTACAGCACAGGAGGAGGCCATTTGGCCCGTGGAGCCCGTGCTGGCTCTCTGCAAGAGCACTTCAGCTAGTCCCACTCCCCCGCCCTTTCCCCGTAGCCCTGCAAATTTTTTTTCTTCAGGTACTTATCCAATTCCCTTTTGAAAGCCACGCTTGAATCTGCCTCCACCGCCCTTTCAGGCCAGTGCATTCCAGATCCTAACCACTCGCTGCGTAAAAAAGTTTTTCCTCATGTCGCCTTTGGTTCTTTTGCCAATCACCTTAAATCTGTGTCCTCTGCTTCTCGACCCTTCTGCCAATGAGAACAGTTTCTCTCTATCTACTCTGTCTAGACCCTCATGATTTTGAACACCTCTATCAAATCTCCTCTCAACCTTCTCTGCTCTAAGGAGAACAACCCCAGCTTCTCCAGTCTTTCCACGCAACTGAAGTTCCTCATCCCCGGAACCATTCTTTTAAATCTTTTCTGCACCCTCTCTAAGGCCTTCACATCCTTCCTAAAGTGCGGTGCCCAGAATTGGACACAATATAAATTCCTTGCTTTTGTAGTCTCCTAGAGCTTGTTTGATTGCCTTTGGGAGTCATATAAAGTTCCCATAATGTGTTCCTAAGTTGGCCTAAGGTTTTTTCACCTTGCCCAGGAGATTGTGTGACTGTGGGGTTGTGGGCGGGTGGATGGAGTTGACGGTGAGTGTAGATTGCACCGTGACGAGATGGGACATGCTTCAAAAAACAGTTGGTCTTTCCCTGTCTTTTTTTCCGTATGATTGTAAGTTAGGCTTGAAATTAATAAAATGTTCCTTTGGTAGCAATAGGAAGATTTGAGTGGGAGACAGGGGAGTCACAACATGCTATAAAAGATCTGACAGTGAAGCAGAGGGAAAAGATCAAAGACAGCAGGAGATACACAGTGGTGTTGCTCACAAAACTGAAGAGTGCCTCTTTACTGTTAAGTTTTGCAAAGCAGTTTGAGTGAAATTTTCCAACTGTACTGGACTGATTCATTAGAAAGTGAGTTATAAAGTTCTTCAGCAGTGCAGACAATGAAATTCAGGTTCAAACTAACATGCACATTCACAATGTGCCCTTCTCTGTCTAATGAGGCACTGCCACTTGGTCCCAAAGGGGTTGTATTGGCATATAATTTCATTTGCATGTGTGCAGGAGCTTCTGTTTCTAAAGCATGATAGGGGTTTCACAGGGACCTTTAATAAAGGTTACTCCCATAGTACATGTGCCATTTACTGCCATAACATAGACAGTCAAGACATTGCTGATGAGTGATGGAGCAGCAAATGTGTAAAGCAGTCCTATGATCTTTCATGCCAAGGCTGGCTGTAGCTTTACAAACTGAACAGTCCGAAACAGGAACTCCCTCTTGCAGTCTTTAACAGTGGAATGAAATTTTTTAAGTAACTTTACACAGTTGGAGTTTCCAAACCTTCACCGAGTCAAGAGCTCTATTTGCATAGCAATTGCTTTACCACGTTCTGGAGTAATGTAGTAAATTCATGTTGAAAAGGAAAGATGTTCCAATTACTGTACTGGTTGAAGAGCACTGGTACTGCTGGAACTTTAAAAAAAGGCTTATTTATTCATTCACGAGATGTGGGCGTCGCTGGCAAGGCCAGCATTTATTGCCCATCCCTAATTGCCCTTGAGAAGGTGGTGGTGAGCCGCCTTCTTGAAGCGCTGCAGTCCGTGTGGTGAAGGTACTCCCACAGTGCTGTTAGGGAGGGAGTTCCAGGATTTTGACCCAGCGACGATGAAGGAAAGGCGATATACTTCCAAGTCAGGATGGTGTGTGACTTGGAGGGGAACTTGGAGGTGGTGGTGTTCCCATGCATCTGCTGCCCGTGTCCTTCTAGGTGGTAGAGGTCGCAGGTTTGGGAGGTGCTGTCGAAGAAGCCTTGGCGAGTTGCTGCAGTGCATCTTGTAGATGGTACACTGGACTGGACTGCTTCATTAGAAAGTGAGTTGTAAAGTTCTTCAGCAATGTTCACTAATATTTTTAAAAGTTGCTACTATTAATGGTGGTACTACAACCCATAATTTCAAAACAGTCCTGAACATAGGCCTATGACAAAGGCAATAGTTGTTCAATCTCTAAGTAATTCAGACTCAATTCACATACGGATCGGGGTCAAGCAAGGCTGTGTCATCGCACCAACGCTCTTCTCGATCTTCCTTGCTGCAATGCTCCATCTCACCCTCAGTAAGCTCCCCCGCTGGAGTGGAGCTAATTTACAGAACAAATGGGAAACTGTTCAACCTCCGTTGCCTCCAGGCCAGATCCAAGGTCGTCCCATCCTCTGTCGTCAAATTACAGTATGCAGACAACGCTTGCGTCTGAGCACACTCGGAGGTCAAACTCCTAACCATCGTTAACACCTTCACCGAAGCGTACGAGAGCATGGGCCTTACACTAAACATCCGTAAGACAAATGTCCTCTACCAACCTGCCCCCGCCACACAGTAATGCCCCCCGATTATCAAAATCCATGACAAGGCCTTGGACAACGTGGACCACTTTCCATACCTCGGGAGCCTACTGTCAACAAGGGCAGACGTCGATGACGAAGTCCAACACCGCCTTCAGTGTGCCAGTGCAGCCTTCGGTCGCCTGAGGAAGAGAGTGTTTGAAGACCAGGACCGCAAACCCGGCACCAAGCTCATAGACTACAGAGCAGTAGTAATACCCGCTCTCCTGTATGCCTCAGAGACATGGACCATGTACAGCAGGCACCTCAAAGTACTGGAGAGGTACCACCAACGCTGCCTCCGCAAGATCCTGCAAATCCATTGGCAAGATAGGCACACCAACGTCAGTGTTCTCGCTCAGGCCAACATCCCCAGCATCGAAGCTTTGACCACGCTCGATCAGCTCCGATGGACGGGTCACATCGTCCGCATGCCCGATACGAAACTCCCAAAACAAGCACTCTACTCGGAGCTCCGACACGGCAAGAGAGCCCCAGGTGGGCAGAGGAAACGCTTCAAGGACACCCTCAAAGCCTCCTTGAAAAAGTGCAACATCCCCACCGACACCTGGGAATCCCTGGCCCAAGACCGCACAAAGTGGAGGAGAAGCATCCGGGAAGGCGCCGAATACCTCGAGTCTCTTCGCCAGGAGAAAGCGGAAGCCAAGCACAAGCAGCGCACGTCAACCCAAGCACCCCACCCACCCGCCCCTTCAACCACCGTCTGCCCCACCTGTGACAGTGACTGTCAGTCCCACATTGGACTCATCAGTCACTTGAGAACTCATTTTTAATGTGGAAGCAAGTCATCCTCGGTTCCGAGGGACTGCCTAAGAAGAAGAATTTACATTCTGTTTCTTTTACATGGGATTCCTAGATTTTTACCAGTGTATTGGGGATCACATAACTCAATTCTGTTTTTCTGTGAAAACTGAAGCCAAAAGACCTTACCTATTTGATGTGAAAACTAGTAGTTACACTGAGAGTTCAGTAGGACACAGAGCCTTATCGCAACTTAAGGTACAGGTATACCAAACAAATTCATCAATTGTAGCATTGGAAAAAAACTAAAGTACCCAAAGTGTGGGTTTTTGTAGTGGCAGAATTATTTCTGTCGAGGGACACATGCCCACTGAAGTTGCAAGATTTGTTTCTGATACATCTCTCGTTTTAAGTACTTCTATGCCACTGGGTGCAATTGCACTATGAGCCAGAACAGGAACAGGACCCACATGGGCACAAGCTCTGGTGTGTCCTTGCACAGAGGAGAATTGCAGGGCATTCTTAGGTGACCTTGGAAGACTGGCCAGGTAGCACTAGAAGCATTGATTTTCATCGGCAAATGCTAACCCCAAACCAAAACGCCGACAGTCAGCACATATACCGGAAGGATGCACCTTCAGAGAATGTTGAAACAAAACAGGGACCCGGAAGATCATCATTTACAAAATGGGGCTCTTGAGAAAAAGGAAGGGATTTAAAAGGGGCTGTGTGCATCTAAGCTATGCAATGCAGACGTAGCCTGTTCATGATAGCTTGTGCTATTTTAAATGGATTTTGTGTTGAGGTTTAAAATAGTGCTGTTGCACACTTCATAAATATTACATTCATATATGTAAATCTGCGAACAGACACCTCACCCCCACCAAAACGTCACACTCACTGTCTATGTAGCAGCTGGTTAACTCTGGACTTGTGACATTTAATGACGAAGGGTCACGCGATGGTTTCAAAGTTTGGGGTGGTTACTGCCATTTTGAGCATGTTTTTAAAAAAAGGATATGACTTGTGTGACTGTGAAAGAAAAGGACATCAATCGGAAGGCTGAAGGATCCTAAAGTCTGCTTCTCTCTTGTGGTAAGGATGGCAAGTTCACACAAGGGCCCAGTGGACAAATTCAGGAGAGAAGAGCTTTATATGGGGAAAATTACTTCCAAATTGATGTTTGAATCCAGAGCTGTGCTTACAGTGCTGTGATGAAAAGAGAAAGTCCCTTTAGTAGAGGCAGGAATTGAAAAATGTCCCATTTGGAGAGAACAATTTGCTCTCTCTAGGCAAAACAACACAAATTTCAGAATGTCTAGTACCCATTCTGTGCTGTTCGTGAAGCAGTAGGCAGTGACTTGAATAATGAGAGGAGGATTCTGCTTTTCACAAAGTAAACATTCGGAGCCAGTGGTTGAGGGAATATTCTTTTCACTCTCTTCCCATCCTAATTATAATGTACATGGCAGCTATTTAAGTATACATATTTTCAATGCTGTGACCTGTGGTTGTTTGTACTAAGTAAAACTGCAAACTGTTAAAGAAGCGTTTCCTTCCACCTAATAAATGGCCAACAACCTATTAAATTGGTTTGTACACTGCAAGTGTACTTTACTGTAAATACACGTATAGCCTAATAGAAACAACAGAATTATCCGCAGATGTAGGATAATCAATCTAGGGGAACTTTACATGAAATGTTTTAATGGGTTAATTGAGAAAATGCGTACTGGTATAAAGATAACAAGAGTACAGATCTACACTGTTGCTCCAGGTAATGAAATGTCCCTCCTTCAACCAGAGTGACAACCAATGAGTTGGAGGTGGGTCGGACTTACGGCAGGACTCACAGCAAACAGTCTAGTTATTCAGCAAAGTCTATTTACTCAGCAAACAAATAGCCAATTGAGCTCCTCCCAGCGACCGGTATACTGCCCCTTGGGGCGCAACAAGTGCCCCCACAGTGTGCTGGTCACTTCCTTGTTGACGGAAGAGGTCCAATATCGCGTGGTCCCCTCGAATTTAGGCATGAGATTAGGCGTGACAAAAACGTTACACCATAAAGAAAACAAAAAGACTTGCATTTCTATAGCACCTTTCATGACCTCAGAACATCCCAAAGCGCTTTACAGCCGATGAAGGACTTTTTGAAGTGTAGTCACTGTTGTCCTGTAGGAAACGTGGCAGCCAATTTAACTTTAGCAGGATGTCCAGGAAACCCTTACTTCTGGGTTTCCTGCTGGAAATCCTCCCCCTGCCCATTCTCTCAATGGCCCCCAGTAAATATCGGAGCCAATGTTTCCTTTCAAGCTGTTACACTTTGACCGAGGGCACATGCAAAGCATTCAAGACAATCTAACAGCCCTTTTACAGAGTCACGTAAGTGCCTATATTGCTGCAGGGCAAACCAGCTGCCATGAAAGTGTGGAATTATTGTTGAACAACAAAACTCAGGTGGACGAGGCACATTCAATTCCTCATACGAAGTTGGAATGCTAAGTAGGCACTTGCTCTTCAAACTTTCAACATCTCAGGACTATATGGGGGAAAAATTCGGTTGCTTTGTGCTTCCCGTTATTGCCATTTTGAGCAATTCCCTAAGAGGGCGCTAATGGGGCGGAAAGCAACTAGCGCCCGGGCGCGGCGATGTTCGCGCCGCTTGCAAAATTGACCAGACATTTTGCGGCGGCACTAAACATTTACGCCACGACCTCCTGCGCCCGCAGATTGTGACGCCAGTCAAGCGTGCAACACCCCAGTAGCGCCCCGGAGCGGATATTGAGTGGCGGCCCCCTGACTTTCTGCCTGCCGCTAGCAACGACAGGTTGAGGGGAGCATTTTGCAGTCGGAAAGGGACTGGGGGAGCACTATTTAAAGGCAACCGCTTCCTGCCTTTTTTGTCGGCGACATTTTTGCACCACGCATTCTGAGAGAAAGAGAGAGACTTCTGGAGATATTCAACGCTGTGAGAAGGAGTTTTGGGTTCTGAGCAGCACTTTGCAGGTTCATTTTGATTTGACCTTCCTTGCATCGATTTAGAAGAGACTATGGGGGCTGCACTCTGAGCTCTTTCCCTGGGCCTCTCCATTGTTCTTTCCAGCAGATTTGACGTACAGGTCTCTCCAGGCTGAGATTCAAGGCTGCAATGAGCAGGGTGTGGATGGAGAGCAAGATCGACCCTCCCCTTTAAGAACTGGTCGGCGTCAGTGTGTCTGTGTTCCATTGTAGACTGGCATCACATGAGCTTCGCCAGCGCTCTGAGGTAGTGCCTCCCTCCTCAGCGTTAGCGCCTTAAGAGAGGTGTGTAGCGCCTGATTTAGCGCTCCAATCACCTCCAGGGGCGATAGAAGCCAAGTTTGCAGTCGGAGGCGATAATTAGCGCCAGGCGCTAAACTTTGTGCCCGGCCGATAATTGCGCCCCAAATGGGGCGATACCGAATTTCTCCCCCTATATATCTGCTTGCAGGACAAGGCAAGATCCACGTTATACTGCATCTGCCATGTATTTGCCCACTCACTCAACTTGTCTAAATCGCCTTGAAGCCTCTTTGCATCCTCCTCACAACTCACAATCCTACCTAGTTTTGTGTCGTCATCAAACTTGGAAATATTACATTTGGTTCCCTCATCCAAATCATTGATATATATTGTGAATAGCTGGGGCCCAAGCACTGATCCCTGCGGTACCCCACGAGTCACCACCTGCCACCTCAAAAAAGACCCATTTATTCCTACTCTCTGTTTCCTGTCTGTTAACCAATTTTCAATCCATGCCAGTATATTACCCCCAATCCCATGTGCTTTAATTTTGCACACTAACCTCTTATGTGGGACTTTATCAAAGGCCTTCTGAAAATCCAAATACACCACATCCACTGGTTCTCCCTTATCTATTCTACCAGTTACATCCTCAAAAAACTCCAGTAGGTTTGTCAAACACGATTTCCCTTTCATAAATCCATGTTGACTTTGTCTAATCCCGTTGATATTTTCTAAGTGTCCTGTTATCACATCCTTTATCATAGACTCTAGCATTTTCCCTACTACTGATGTTAGGCTAACCGGTCTGTAGTTCCCTGTTTTCTCTCTCCCTCCTTTTTGAAATAGTGGGGTTACATTTGCTACCCTCCAATCTGCAGGAACTGTTCCATAATCTATAGAATTTTAGAAGATGACAACCAATGCATCCACTATTTCCATGGCTACCTCTTTTAGTACTCTGAGATGCAGATTATCAGGCCCTGGGGATTTATCAGCTTTCAGTCCCATTAATTTCGCCAGCACTATTTTTTTACTAATACTAATTTCCTTTAATTCCTCCTTCTCACAAGACCCTTGGGTTCCCTAGCATTTCTGGGAAGTTATTTGTGTCCTCTTCTGTGAAGACAGAACCAAAGTATTTGTTTAATAGCTCTGCCATTTCCTTGTTCCCCATTATAAATTCTCCCGTTTCTGACTGTAAAGGACCTACATTTGTCTTCACTAATCTTTTTCTTTTTACATACTTGTAGAACACATACAAAAGGAGGGCCTCAGAACTATAAGCCCTGAAGTCAAATTGAAGAGGCCACATAGAGAAGATGTTTCCACTTGCGGGCGAGACCAGATCTAGGGGCCATAAAAATAAGATAGTCACTTTATAAATCCAATAGGAATTCAGGAGAAACTTCTTTACCCAGAGAATGGTTAGAATGTAGAACCACAGGGAGTAGTTGAGACGAATAGCATAGGTGCGTTCAAGGGGGGGATCTAGATAAGCACATGAGGGAGAAAAGAATAGAAGGATATGTTGATGGGGTTAGATGAAGAGGGGTGAGAGGAGGCTTGTGTGGAGCATAAACACCGGCATGGACCTGTTGGGCCGAATGGGCTGTTTCTGTGCTTTGAATACTTTGTAAATACAGGGAACCAAGAAAATAGAAGGACTGCGGATTGGGTGAATCCAGAAACTTCCCCAAGCTCAGGGCTAGTACCATTCTTTTTATATTATTCATTCTGCTCCCCGCATCGCACTCATTTACTGAGCCACACAGGCATTCATTGCACCACAACACATTGACACACAGCATGCTGCCATATAAGCTGTGCTTGAAGGGGGCGTCCTGCAGCCAGCATCCGAACATATGTTCCTCTTCTATTTCTGTAGGCATTTCCCAAGAAACAGCGACTGCTCCGAATGCTGCCAAAGAAGCCAAGACTGTGACTCACTTCCACCATCTGTTGAAAACCCCAGCAAAGGTACATCACACTGGAAGGTTTAGAAACCCTTAGCTTGAGGAGGGAGCACTGGGTGAAGCATCAAGCACGATTGAGGAGGAGCAAGTGGAGGTGGCAGTGAAGGAAGAAGGAACAATAATGCCCAAAGAATGGTTGGGATGTGGAACTCGCGACCACATGGAGTAGTTGAGGCGAATAGCATAGTTGCATTTAAGGGGGAGGTAGATAAGTACATAAGGAAGAAAGGAATAGAAGCGTATGCTGATAGGGTTAGACAAAGTAGGGTGGGAGGAGGCTCATGTGGAGCATAAACGCATAGACCAGTTGGGCCGAATGGTCTGTTTCTGTGCGGTAAATTCTATGTAATGACTGGAGGCCCAGGTTGTGTTCCTTCCTCACCTGCTGAGCCCAGGGATTTGGACTTTACTGAACCTACGGCTAATAAAATGCTGTTACCTGGGCACTAATGTTTATACAATTATTTGGAAATATGCAAAGCACCCCAAGATCAGGTGCCAACAGTGGAGGAATCCACTACTCACATGTGATGATCAATGTTAAATTGATTTCAGCATTCAAGAACGTACTGACTAATTACTTAAAGTATTTAAGAAAGGGTATGGGGAGAAAGCAGGCAAAAGGACTTTAAAAACAAATTCACTCTCAGGATGTGGGCTTCAGCATTTACTGCCCATCCCTAGTTGCCCTTGAGAAGGTGGTGGTGAGCTGCCTTCTTGAACCGCTGCAGTCCGTATGAAGGTGCTCCCACTGTGCTTGTTAGGTCGGGAGTTCCAGGATGTTGACCCAGCGACGTTGAAGAAATGGCGATATATGTCCAAGTCAGGTGTCGTCTGACTTGGATGGCAACTTGGAGGTGGTGGTGTTCCCATGCGCCTGCTGCTGTTGTCCTTCTAGGTGGTAGAGGTCGCGGATTTGGGAGGTGCTGTCGAAGAAGCCTTGGTGGGTTGTTGCAGTACATCCTGTAGATGGTACACACTGCAGCCACAGTGCGCCCCTGAGAGGGGATTAATTTTAAGTCTGCAAGAAGGGTTGCATGGCCTTCTCCTAGTAAAATGTAGATGTTTCTCTGTATGACTCTATAAACATGGCTCCTTATGTGAGACAGGGAAAGACAGTCTGCTTCTGGCGTAAACATTCTTGGCTGACTTTCATCCATCCTCATATCCTTACAAATCCTTCAAAACACAGAGAGAAAGGAACACACAAAGGAATTCCCATGTTCTGCCTTTGGGTTGCAACAACCAAAATTGTAGCACAATTGTGTGTCAGCTGTGGCTCAGTGGGTAGCACTCTCGCCTGAGTCAGAAGGTTGTGGGCTCAAGTCCCAGTCCAGAGATTTTAGCACAAACATCTAGGCTGACACTCCAGTGCAGTACTGAGGGAGTGCTGCACTGTCGGAGGTGCCGTCTTTCGGATGAGACGTTAAACTAAGGCCCCTCTGCTCTCTCAGGTGGATGTAAAAGATTCTATGGTACTATTTCGAAGAAGAGCAGGGGAGTTAACCCCATTGCCCTGGCCAATATTTATCCCTCAAACAACATCACTAAAAAAAAGATTATTTGGTCATTATCACATTGCTGTTTTGGGAGCTTGCTGTGCGCAAATTGGCTGCCAGGTTTCTGACATTACAACAGTGACTACACTCCAAAAAGTACTTCATTGGCTGTAACGCGCTTTGAGACATCCTCAGGTCATAAAAGGCACTATATAAATGCAAGACTTTCTTTCTCTCAGAATTGGAAAATGTAGGTAAACAATGCTGAAAATGATCAGCAAAGCAAAGACATAAGAACATAAGAAATAGGAGCAGGAGTAGGCCATTTGGCCCCTCAAGCCTGCTCCACCATTCAATAAGATCATGGCTGATCTTCTACCTCAACTCACCTTCCTGCACTATCCTCATATCCCTTGATTCACTTAATATCCAAAAATCTATCGATCTCTGTCTTGAATATACGCAACGACTGAGCCTCCACAGCCCTCTGGGGTAGAAAATTACAAAAATTCACCACCCTCTGAGTGAAGAAATTTCTCCTCATCTCAGTCCTAAGTGGCCGACCCCTTATTCTGAGACTATGACCCCTAGTTCTAGACTCCCAGCCAGGGGAAACATCCTCCCTGCATCTACCGTCAAGCCATGTAAGAATTTAGTATGTTTCAATGAGATCACCTCTCATTCTTCTAAACTCCAGAGAACATAGGCCTAGTCTACTCAATCTCTCCTTATAGGACAATCCCCCCATCCCAGGAATCAGTCTGGTGAACCTTCGTTGCACTCCCTCTATGGCAAGTATATCCTTCCTTAGATAAGGAGACCAAAATTGTACAGAATACTCCAGGTGTGGTCTCACCAGGGCCCTATATAATTGCAGTAAGACGTTTTCACTCTTATACTCAAATCCTCTTGGAATAAAGGCCAACATACCATTTGCTTCCCTAATTCCTTGCTATACCTGCATGTTAACTTTCAGTGATTTGTGTACAAGGACACCCAAGTCCCCCTGAACACCAACATTTCCCAATCTCTCACCATTTAAAAAATACTCTGCTTTTCTATTTTTCTGACCAAAGTGGATAACATCACATTTCTCCACATTATATTCCATTTGCCATGTTCTTGCCCACTCACTTAGCCTATCTATATCCACTTGAAGCCTCTTTGCATCCTCCTCACAACTTACAGTCCCATCTGGCTTTATATCATCAGCAAATTTGGATATATTACATTTGGTCCCCTCATCCAAATCATTGATGTAGATTGTGAATAGCTGAGGCCCAAGCACTGATCCTTGCGGTACTCCACTAGTTACAGCCTGCCAACCCGAAAATGACCCGTTTATTCCCACTCTCTGTTTTCTGTCCGTCAACCAATCCTCAATCCATGCTAGTATATTACACCCAATCCCATGAGCCCTAATTTTGTTTAATAACCTCTGTGTGGCACCTTATCGAATGCCTTCTGAAAATCCAAATACACCACATCCACTGGTTCCCCCTTATCTATTCTGCTAGTTACAACCTCAAAAAATTCTAACAGATTCATTAAACATGATTTCCCTTTCATAAATCCGTGTTGACTCTGCCCAATCCTATTATATTTTCTAAGTGCCCTGTTACCACGTCCTTAATAATAGATTCTAGCATTTTCCCTACTACTGATGTCAGGCTAACTGGTCTACAGTTCCCCGTTTTCTCTTCCCTCCTTTCTTAAATAGTGGGGTTACATTTGCTACCTTCCAATCCGCGGGAACCGTTCTAAAATCTGTGGAATTTTGGAAGATGACAACCAATGCATCCACTATCTCTATAGGCACCTCTTTCAAAACCCTAGGATGTAGGTCATCAGGTAATGGGGATTGTGGAAGTGTAGTTTTGTCTCGGATACAAAATGGCTTCCTAGACACAAAGAGTGATCCAAAATGGCCGACTCTGACTTGTTTGAGAAAAGAAAGAAGTTGTTTATGACTTCTCATGGAAATGAAATAAAACTTTGCAGACTATGTTGTTTTCATAGTACAGAACAAAAAGGCTCCTTCTAATCAACTTGAGATAACCAAGCACTAGTGAAGTAAACAGCCAGGTGCCTTGGCCTTGGTGGGAGAAGAAGAACAGACAGACTCCATTTTGTAGAGATTAGCTAGTCTCATCGTAAGGCATTTCTTATGTTTTTTTTAACTTTTAACTTAGCTTACCTTAAACAACATGTCATGTGATATGGGAAGCTTGTGTTTTCAGTGTATAAGATCTTCCATTTTCTGTGATTCTTCAGAATGTCGTAGCCATTGACTGCAGGTGCATTCTCCTTGCAAGCAAGTAAAGAATAAAGCCTGCCTTTGACGCTACTATATGTTTCAAGAGTCTTACTCGGAAGTCGAAACTTCAACAGGATTTATCGGCTTTCAGTCCCATTAATTTCTCCGGTACTATTTTTTTAACTAATACTAATTTCTTTCACTTCCTCATTCTCGTTAAGCCCTTGGTTCTCCACTATTTCCGGGAAGTTTTTTGCATCTTCTTCCGTGAGGACAGACACAAAGGGCTGGCTTTTCTCAATGGGAAGCTTTTGGAGGTGAGACTGCTGCTTGCCAGCTTTCATTCCTACCTCCATCAGCTTCTGGCCAACCAATGGGATTTTCCCCTGATTGACCTTGTTAAGCCCGCCCAGCAGGCACAGTAGGCCAATTAGGGGGGAAGTCAGTGACAGAGCACATCAATGTATGACGTGCCATCTGTCAAGAACTTTTGAAAGAAGAAATGTCAGCGTTTGACAGCTCTGTGAAGCTGTCACACACTGACATTCTGTGTAGTTTGATGAGTCCTTGTGTTCAGGACTCATCAAACCTTTCAACTTTTCAGAAATCACTTGGCTGTTGGTTCGGAGGATCCAACAGCCAGTCTGTGATATCTACAATGGAGATGTCAGGACTCTGGCTCCACTGTGGCTGAAGGCTGTAGGCAGAAACAAAGGTAAGTGAACATTTTCTAACACTTTACACTCACCTTACATACTTACCACTCCACACTTGCACCCATCACTCACCTCTACATCGCACTTTCAGACCCCTCCGACCCCCGCAGACCTCCTACTCGGCTCCTACACCCTGGTGGGATTCCCCGAGGTCGGGAAGCCTGCACCTCGGAACGAAAAATGGGGACAATCCTATTTTCTGCTTGTTAACTACCTGTTAACAGGCAGTTAATAGGCTTTAATCCCTTTCCCACCTCGAGGAGACAGGACCCGGGGCAGGACGGCTTCCCGCCTCCTGGCAAGAGGGCAGGTTGGGGGCGGATTTGCCACCCGCCCCCAAATTCTGCAACTTTACCGGCAGTCCCGCCTCCTCGGGGCTGACAAAATCCAGCCCAAAGTATTTGTTTAATTTCTCTGCCATTTCTTTATTCCCCAGTATCATTTCTCCTGTCTCAGCCTGTAAGGGACCCACATTTACTTTCGCTAATCTTTTCCTTTTTACATACCTATAGAAGCTTTTACAGTCTGTTTTTATGTCTCTCGCTAGTTTACTCTCATATTCTATTTTCCCTTTCTTTATCAATTTCTTGGTCCTCCTTTGCTGAATTCTAAAATTCTCCCAATCCTCAGGCTTACTACTCTTTTTGGCAACATTATAAGCCTCTTCCTTTGATCTAATACTATCTTTAACTTCTCTTGTTAGCCACGGTTAGACCGGTTTTCCTATGGGGTTTTTGTGCCTTAAAGGAACGTATATTTGTTGTAAAATTATGTATTAATTCTTTAAATGCTAGCCATTGTTTCTCTACTGTCATATATTTTAATATAGTTTCCTAATCTACCTTAGTCAACTCGCCCCTCATACCTACGTAGTTTGCTTTGTTTAGATTTAACACCCTAGTTTCGGATTTAACTAAATCATTTTCGAACTTAATTTAAAATTCTATCATATTATGGTCACTCTTTCCTGAAGGCCTTTTTACTGCAAGGTTATTAATTAACCCTTTCTCATTGCACAATACTAGATCTAAGATAGCCTGTTCCCCAGTTGGTTCCTCAACATACTGATCTAGAAAACTATCTTGCATACATTCCATGAATTCGTCCTCTACACTATTACTGCAAATTTGGTTTGCCCAGTCTATATGTAGATTAAAGTCCCCCATGATTACTGTATTACCCTTGTTACATGTGCCTCTAATTTCCTGATTTATACTCTGCCCTACATTACAACTACTGTTTGGGGGCCTATAAACAACTCCCACCAATGTTTTCTGCCCCTTGCTCTTTCTTAGCTCCACCCAAACTAATTCTACTTCTTGATTTTCGGAGCTAAGATCTTTTCTCTCTACTATCCCATCCTTTATTATCAGGGCCACCCCTCCTCCTTTTCCATTTTGCTTATCTCTTCTAAAAGTTAAGTATCCTGGAATATTTAGTTCCCAACCTTGGTCACTTTGTAACCACGTCTCCGCAATGGCTATTAGATCAAACCTATTAATTTCTACCTCCGCTATTAATTCATCTGTTTTGTTGCGAATGCTTTGTGTATTCAGATATAGTGCCTTTAGCTTTGACTTTTTTCTATTTTTCCCTGATGTCACCTTAGTCACAGAGGAGAAAGTAGCAACATAGCAAGCAAAACTCCACCAAGAAACTTCCACAACAACATTAAGAAATCAGCGTTTCAAAGATGTGCTTTCCCATCACGGCTCATATGGGCTAGCAGAATGCCCGGTGCATTCCAGGCAAAAAAAACATGAAATCTCACCACGAGCTACTTTCCATTTTTTTGTGTAACTTCCAGGGTTTTAATGATGCTCTCTTGTGTGACAGCACTTTAGCACTGATAAAAATTCCATCAGAAAATCATGCTCAGCAAAACAGGTAGGGATCATTTTCATTTCTTTCACCCAGATCATAACCACTGCTCCCATTTTTTCGAACAGCAGCTTTTTAAAAAATTCGTTCATGGGACCTGGGCGTCGCTGGCAAGGCCAGCATTTATTGCCCATCCTTAATTGCCCTTGAGAAGGTGGTGGTAAGCCACCTTCTTGAACCGCTGCAGTCCGTGTGGTGAATGTACTCCCACAGTGCTGTTAGGTAGGGAGTTCCAGGATTTTGACCCAGCGACGATGAAGGATGGGCGATATATTTCTAAGTCAGGATGGTGTGTGATTTGTAAGGGAACTTGGAGGTGGTGGTGTTCCCATGCGCCTGCTGCCCTTGTCCTTCTAGGTGGTTGAGGTCGCGGGTTTGGGAGGTGCTGCCGAAGAAGTCTTGGCGAGTTGCTGCAGTGCATCTTGTAGATGGTACACACGGTGGTGGAGGGAGTAAATGTTTAAGGTGGTGGATGGGGTACCAATCAAACCGGCTGCTTTGTCCTGGATGGTGTCGAGCTTCTTCAGTATTGTTGGAGCTGCACTCATCCAGGCAAGTGGAGAGTTTTCCATCACATTCCTTACTTGTGCCTTGTAGATGGTGGAAAGGCTTTGGGGAGTCAGGAGGTGAGACACTCGCAGCAGAATACCTAGCCTCTGACCTGCTCTTGTTGCCACAGTATTTATGTGGCTGGTCCAGTTAGGTTTCTGGTTAATGGTGAACCCCAGGATGTTGATAGTGGGGGATTCGGTGATGGTAATGCCATTGAATGTCAAGGGGAGGTGGTTAGACTCTCGCTTGTTGGAGATAGTCATTGCCTGGCACTTCTGTGGCACGAATGTTACCTGCCACTTATCAGCCCAAGCCTGAACGTCGTCCAGGTCGTGTTGCATGTGGGCATGGACTGCTTCATTATCTGAGGAGTTGTGAATGGCGCTGATCACTGTGCAGTCATCAGCGAACATCCCCATTTCTGACCTTATGTTGGAGGGAAGGTCATTGATGAAGCAGCTGAAGATGGTTGGGCCTAGGACACTGCCCTGAGGAACTCCTGCAGCGATGTTCTGGGGCTGTGATGATTGACCTTCAATCACCACAACCATCTTCCTTTGTGCTAGGTACAACTCCAGCCAGTGGAGCGTTTTCCCCCTGATTCCCATTGACTTCAGTTTTACTCAGGCTCCTTGATGCCACACTCGGTCGAATGCTGCCTTGATGTCAAGGGCAGTCACTCTCACCTCACCTCTGGAATTCAGCTCCTTTGTCCATGTTTGGACCAAGGCTGTAATGAGGTCGGGAGCCGAGTGGTCTTGGCAGAACCCAAACTGGGCATCAGTGAGCAGGTTATTGGTGAGTAAGTGCCACTTGATAGCGCTGTCAATGACACCTTCCATCACTTTGCTGATGATTGAGAGTTGACTGATGGGGCGGTAATTGGCCGGGTTGGATTTGTCCTGCTTTTTGTGGACAAGACATACCTGGGCAGTTTTCCACATTGTCAGATAGATGCCAGTGTTGTAGCTGTACTGGAACAGCTTGGCTAGAGGCGCGGCTAGTTCTGGAGCACAGGTCTTCAGCACGATAGCCGGGATGTTGTCTGGGCCCATAGCCTTTGCTGTATTCAGTGCGCTCAGCCGTTTCTTGATATCACGTGGAGTGAATCGAATTGGCTGAAGACTGGCTTCTGTGATGGTGGGGACCTCAGGAGTAGGCCGAGATGGATCATCCACTCGGCACTTCTGGCTGAAGATGGTTGTAAACGCTTCAGCCTTGTCTTTTGCACTCACGTGCTGGGCTCCACCATCATTGAGGATGGGGATATTCATGGAGCCTCCTCCCGATAGTTGTTTAATGGTCCACTACCATTCACGACTGGATGTGGCAGGACTGCAGAGCTTTGATCTGATCCGTTGATTGTGGGATCGCTTAGCCCTGTCTATAACATGCTGCTTCTGCTTTTTAGTATGCATGTAGTCCTGTGTTGCAGCTTCCCCAGGTTGGCACCTCATTTTTAGGTACGCCTGGTGCTGCTCCTGGCATGCTCTTCTGCACTCCTCATTGAACCAGGGTTGGTCCCCTGGCTTGGTGGTAATGGTAGAGTGAGGGATATGCCGGGCCATGAGATTACAGATTGTGGTGGAATACAATTCTGCTGCTGCTGATGGCCCACAGCGCCTCATGGATGCCCAGTTTTGAGCTGCTAGATCTGTTCTGAATCTATCCTATTTAGCATGGTGGTAGTGCCACACAACACGATGGAGGGTGTCCTCAATGTGAAGATGGGACTTCGTCTCCACAATGACTGTGTGGTGGTCACTGCTACTAATGCTGTCATGGACAGATGCATCTGCGACAGGTAGATTGGTGAGGACGAGGTCAAGTAGGCTTTTCCCTTGTGTTGGTTCTCTCACCACCTGTCACAGGCCCAGACTGGCAGTTATGTCCTTCAGGACTCGGCCAGCTTGGTCAGTAGTGGTGCTACCGAGCCACGCTTGGTGATGGACATTGAAGTCCCCCACCCAGAGTACATTCTGTGCCCTTGCTACTCTCAGTGCTTCTTCCAAGTGGTGTTCAACATGGAGGAGTACTGATTCATCAGCTGAGGGAGGACGGTAGGTGGTAATCAGCAGGAGGTTTCCTTGCCCATGCTTGACCTGAAGCCATGAGACTTCAGGGGTCTGGAGTCAATGTTGAGGACTCCCAGGGCCACTCCTTCCCGACTGTATACCACTGTGCCGCCACCCCTGGTGGGTCTGTCCTGCCGGTGGGACAGGACATACCCAGGAATGGTGATGGCTGCTGGTAATGGTTCTGCTTTTGCCATTTGCAGCTCCTGTAGACCCATCTTTTGTTTCTTTACTTGTCCTATTACCACCACTTTTTGCCTTGCACCATCATCCCTTTTGTCATTTAATCCCTCCTGCCTTTCACCTTCCTTTTTGTTCCTTCCTCCCCTCCCCTCTTTCCCTGCCGCTGCACTTGCTTAAAAACCTGTTGCCTCTCTAACAAAAGGTCACCGACCTGAAATGTTAACTCTGTTTCTCTTTTCACAGATGCTGCCTGACCTGCTGAGTATTTGCAGCATTTTCTGTGTACATTATCAGCAGGGAATGTTAGCAGTCAACCTCCTTCCTTCAATGGTTCACAACCAATGTTCCCTGTAAGCTGCGCTTTGTTCTGCGCGGCCTGTTTCTTTTAGCGCGCGGTCCCTTTAAATTTATGCGCATGCACAGTATTTACCATGGAGAAGCAGGCGAGTGGCCTGCGCGGGACCTTTCTCATTACTACGTGGAGAACATTGTTCACAACAACACATTTCAAGTAAGCATGAGATACTTGATGGTTTATATGGAACAGACTTTATTGATATACACAGTGATTGGCCTAACTGTATATAGAGAGCAGCTTTCTGGTTTCTGTATCTTCTGAGCTCTCTGAAGAAGTATTGAAAACCATACTCCTTATTACATCATATTTTGCATACATCAAAGGTACAGGTCACAGATAAGACCTCATGATGTAGCTATTCCAAAATCCTTTGCAGACAGTCTATTGATGTAAACAGTTGTAGTTGTTTACTCCAAAGCTATTTCCCTCAAACAAGACTTCCTGACGCAACTGTTCTTAACCTCTTTGAAGAACATTAGTACGGATGCAGTTCTCCAACGCTCACCCAATGCATCTGAAGCATTGCAGGCTCGATTTATACAGCCTGCACAGCTCTGTATCTTCAAATTATCTGGCCTTGCAATTTTGAGGGGCTCATGACCGGGATGTCATGTGGGCAGAAATCCCAAACCCCCTCCCCACACTTGCAGTAGTATTGGAGATCTGTCAGAATTTTTGGGCCATGATATTTAAAATTAGAAATATCCTCAGTGAATCCACTTTATTTGCTTTAACAACAACAACTTGCATTTATATAGCGCCTTTAACGTAGTAAAACGACCCAAGGCGCTTCACAGGAGTGATTATCAAGCAAAATCTGACACTGAGCCACATAAGGAGGTATTAGGACAGGCGGCCAAAAGCTTGGTCAAAGAGGTAGATATTAAGGAGCATCTTAAAAGGAGGAGAGGTAGAGAGGTTTAGGGAGGGAATTCCAGAGCTTAGGGCCTAGACAGCTAAAGGCCGCCAATGGTGGAGCCATTAAAATCGGGGGAATGCGCAACAATCATTGTACACATTTACTGAGCAGCATCTCTTTCTCTGCCAGCAGAACCCAACTGTGTATCTCCATTCAATTTGGTTTTACAATGAGGCTTTTTTTGGAGGTTGAGATGCAGTGCTAGCCAATTGTCAACTTTTACAATCCTCGGGACTTTGAACTAGCATCGAAGCTCTTGGGTTCAGAGCTCTGCGTGAATCACAATCAATCCCATCTTTATACTTCTGGTTGCAGCTGAGACAAATACTGATTGCGAGGAAACCTAATGAGAAACTCCGAGCCAAAGTTAGCTTTGAGCTAATCAAATTAAGTCCAAAGCAAACTGTGGGTACTTACCCCTACTTGGGACGCCATGCATGGCTAAGAACAATAGTTCTGACATAAAACACTGGAGGGAAAGAATAAAGCTCCACACTTTTGCTTCGAGGGTCAGTATTACAAATGGGCTACTTTTTGTAGAGGATAGTCTGAATCAGACACAACAAATCTATGAACACTACCCGAGAGAATGGACCAGGCAGAGACGACTATCAATGGCCATTGGAGAACAGTAGTTACACTGGTAGGAATTCTATTATGCTGCCTCATTACATTGCAAAATACCCCCGTGAGTAATAGCCAGCTGGAAATATCTACGTGGGAGGTGAAACCCCAGCTGGATAGACTTTATTGTCGGAACAAACCAGCAACTGCGGTAGAAAATCAAACAGCTATGGTTCATTGAGCTCCGTACCCAGAATACAGGGCAGATCATCAGTCCAGCAGTAGTACGGAGTCCTTAGAAAATGCGGCTTCTTAGGCACACAACACTTGTTGGATTCAGTACATCAAAGCTTAATGCAGGGTTAGACTCACTACACTTTTTCCAGAGAGGCTGAAGGCCTTCTCTGTATTCATCAGTAATCAGAAATTCATAGCATTTGCCAATGATAATATCTCGCTTCAGCCTTGAGGCTTACAATCTGCTCCGGAACAGACATCCAGTATTCACGCCAAGTGCAATTTTGTTTGACACAGAACCTTTGACGCTTATTTCCTAGTACGAACAGACCCACAGAGCTAACTGGAAAATTCACAAGGAGATACTTATTTCATAGCTTCAAAATGTCACAATCAAGTTTAGCAAATGAAATCTTCCCAAAATGCAAGCATGATTACAAAAAGAATCGAAAGCAATCGTGTCAGTTTTTAAGCACGTCGGGTTGGGTGTTAAGGCATCACACGGTGGCAGTGACAGAATAATTTCTCTAATTGAGCCAGCCACATTTCTAACTTCCATGAGTGGTTTAATGCTGGCTGTAAACTTACTTCACCAATGATCACAGCATTAACAAAACTCAATCTCCAACTTTGTACTAATTCACTATAATAATCAATAGTATTTCATATAAGTTACTTTTTATTACATCTTAGCTGGGTACAAGTCAACAGCATATGGATCCAATATAAACAGTGGCCGAGTAATCAATGGCTACAAAATTGTTATTTTATTTGATTAAACAGTAGTAGAAGTAATTGAAATGAACCTGGTTGGGCATTTATTTGAAAGCAAGTCCCTCCTAATAACAACCTTGAGACCGCCTCTGACAAGAAAGTCACACAACTGCTCCCTGTTGAAATCTATTTCCGTCCTCTTTCTTAAAACCAGTCCGTTTTAATCTCGTTGATTCCCCCAGCAGAATCCTAACTGCCAGGTCCTGACTGCCCCAGAGAAAAGGTCAAAGCGCTTTGAGAGGTAGCGTTTGATGTAAGATTCTGTCTAACCTTGCTTACATTAAACAAACCACTTGGCCGGGGCCAATACCTCGATAGGTAGTAGGCGCAGCTGCACGCAAGTAAAAAGATCCAGACAAAACAGGAAGGAATGCAAAGAAGTGTATTGAACCATCTAAACCCCCAAGGTTTAACAATCAAAGAAAAGGAGGGGGGGCGGGGGGGAGAAAGCAAATCTCAGTCTTGGATCACGTCAAGCACTCAATAAGCATGGCTTTACTTCGGTGATCAATAAGCACGTTCATTTTCATGATCTAATCATTTTTTATTATGATGGTAAAATGCTGTCAAACACTGTCGTGTTATCCATGTCAAACTTTGTCTTTCCCCGGAGCTGAATGTGATTTTACCACAAGCTTAAAAATAATGGAAAATTGCTTCCAGCAGAAACATGTCAGAAGATCAATAATAAAATGAAGTCCAAATACTAGCACACCAAAATATCCAGTTATAAACCGTCTGAATGTTTGGCTTAGAAGTCCACTAGCATTTGCGAGTCAGCTAGCATTAAGTTCAAGCCTGGACCTCTGGTTATTGCACTGTCTGCATCATATGTGTTTTGGGGGAGGGCTGAGTGGCTTTTAGATTATGTTTAGTTCAAGTTTCACATCAATCTTTCTTGTTTGTGTGTTGAGTAATATTGTTTGTTGTAGCTAGTTGATATATAGTTACTGTAAAAACCATCTCATGTCGGATGTGATTGCAGTGTAACTGCAGACCACGGAGATGATTGTGTTAGCTGACAGCATTCTGTAGTCCCCTCTCAGACAAACAAATCGATTCCAAACATACAGAAAAACAAATGGCATAGCAGTTGCCTAGTGACATGTAAAATGTTCCTGAAAGACGATGTCCTTTTTTTTCCCAAGGACTATCACAGATGTTCCAAACTGTCAAATACCAAATCCACTAAATGTGCTTTCGACGTTTGAAGCGTACTGACAAAGTTGCTCGTTTTAAATTTACATTAAAAACACCCCAGTCTTGCCAAACTTCTTAGCTGGAAAAAAAAAAGAAACCAGATGACAGAAACCACAGCAGATTGTCAAGATTCTGGCTCCTCCGCCGTGGTACGTTCAATAATAGTGAAGATAGTAGCAGGCAGATAAGCCTGTCATTATTTTACAACT
Organism: Squalus acanthias; assembly: GCA_030390025.1. NCBI lineage: Eukaryota > Metazoa > Chordata > Chondrichthyes > Squaliformes > Squalidae > Squalus > Squalus acanthias. Next base: position 74,303,827 of record CM059436.1, read on the forward strand.
AGAAAGTTGGATGAGCGTCTGAGCACCCCATTTAAAGGGTCACATTCCTCTGTTGTCTGTCTCCAGTGCAGAAACAACCATTTTCAAAAAGATTTTACTCTTCCTCAGTCTCTCTTGCTTTGCATCATCTACTCTCTTATCTTTCTCTTCACTCCTTTCATGATATCATTGCTCATGTTTTCCTTCTCATCCAGGATTCTTGTGCTGCCTTTCTTTATTATCTCTATCCATCCGCACATTCTTTTTGATGTTCCGTCCCTACATTAAATGACATTGCAAGCAAGGTGTATCCAGAGATGCCGAGATGCCAGAAATATAGAGAAACTTTTCTGGGCTATCAATAGCTGAGTCGCGAATTTCTGATAGACCACTACATGTTCCAATTATAAGGTTTCATTAAATGATGCTTAACTCTGCATTTGAATTTCTGTGTGTAAGGGAGCTCCAGCTAACACTAGCTAGGAGAGGATTCCACATGGAGAAGAAGCACTGTGTAATTAGTGGTTGCATTATAGGGAGCCCTGCCTCACAAAACGTTATCCAAATATGAATTCATATAAATTGTCAAAGTGCAACAACAGCAGCTGTTGTGTTTCTCGTATAAACATGGAGGTCCAGCTTAACTGTAGAGAATCCTTATTGTCCGACTCCAGTCACTGGCAGCCTGGTCACATCTTAACCACTTCACGCTCCTCCAATTCTGGCCTCTTACGTAACCCCCATTTTCATCGCTCCACCATTGGCTGCCGAGGCCCTAAGCTCTGAAATTCCCTCCCTAAACCTCTCTCCTCCTTTGAGATGCTCCTTAAAACGTACCTCATTGTCCAAGCTTTTGGTCACCTGTCCTAACATCTCCTTATGCAGCTCAGTGTCAAATTTTGTTTGGCAATCGCTCATGTGAAGCGCCTTGGGACGTTTTACTACCTTAAAGGCACGAAATGCAAGTTGTTGCTGTTGTCCAGGGCACTTGTATAGGCTGAACAAAGCTTAGGAGCAAAATATAAGCTTGATCTGCAGCCTGACAAACAAGGCTACAACACTTTATTCTCACAGTATGTTTTTCATTGACCTGTTACAATACATACAGTATATAGCTTTCTCTGCCACAATTCTCAAAATGAGCAGCAACTTAGTCCAGAATCAAATTGGCATTATGAATCTGAAAGTAGGGCATTAGTAGCTCCATCAAGTAATCTGTGCAAAAGATGCATACGTGCCCAGAACATGTAAAGGCTGTGTGCTTGGGTTATGACTGAGATCAAAAGCTGACCAAATGAGAAGCAGAGGTGCAAAAACCACATGTGCTGTATTTTGGTGCTGAAGCAATTTGTACAACCACATTTAAAAAAAAGTACTTTGTTCAGAGGAAATTTTGATTAAGTTTTGTACACTACTGCATTTGTTTCAAATGCATTTTTGCTCACTGTATGAAAAGAATCCCTTGTCCCCCCACCCCCTGAAAACCCCCCAGTTCAGTCGTCCATTCGGTGAGGAAACAGATCTGCAGGTGTCACACGACCCAAGATGCAATTTGTTGAAACCGAGTTATCGGTCTGTGGTGAGGAAAGAGTCGAGTTTCAGTCTCAAGTGACTACTTTGTAGCGCATTCTGTGTAATAAATCTTACAACACCTTTCTTTCCTGTTATTTAGCTGGAGTTCAATATTCTCTGTTCAGATGATGTCAGTAGCCTTTGAGACCTATATCCTAAAGAGTCTGCCGGAAGGTTACAAATCCCAGTGAGCACAAGGTCGATGCATTATCTTCCACTGCAGCTTTCTGCAGTCTTTAGTATTTTATTAAACAAACCATCACAGACAAAATAAAACAAGGCACAACTCATCTTGCTCCCAACTTTAACTTGGTTAAACGTGACTTAAATGTGCCCGTCACTCATTGGTCCCTTGTTTCAGAACTGTCGCCTTCTGTATCAGTGCCTTCATTGGTCCATCTTGTTAATCACACAAGATTTAACCAATTAATGGTTATGTACTACATAGAATTATCGAATATACAGCACAGAAACAGGCTATTCAGCCCAACCAGTCCATGCCAGCATTTATGCCCCACTCTATCCTTCTCCCATCCTTCCTCATCTAACTCTATCAGCATAACCCTCTATTCCCTTCTCCCTCATGTGCTTATCTAGCTTCCCCTTAAATGCATCTATACTATCCGCCTCAACTACTCCCTGTGGTAGCGACTTCCACATTCTCACCACTCTCTGGGTAAAGAAGTTTCTCTTGAATTCCCTATTTGGTTTCTTGGTGACGATCTTATATTGATGGCCTCTAGTTTTGCTCTTCCCCACAAGTGGAAACACTCTCTCTGTGTCTACTCTATCAAAACCCTTCATAATAATAGTACAGTATTAAAGATTTTTTTACATTTTAATCCTTGCATTGATCTTTTACTCAGACTCCAACATTTTGCTAACTCAGATTAAACCCAGTTTATTTGTTTATTATAAACCACCTTTCCCCAACCTGGATGGAGGTTGGAGTCACAGGACAACAAATCTATGACCACCAGGAGTGATGCACTTGCCCCTTTTTCCCTCATTTTATTTCCTCTCCGTCAAGGTAACTTGTCCCAGTGGATAATCCTACAGCTGGGAAGGCAGGTTAAAGGGTCACAGACTTCTGCACAACCACTGACATGAATGGTGCACTCGGCCCAGTTGACAGGAGGTATGCTTGTTGTTGTTACCCAGGGAGTGGTGAGAATGTGGAACTCGCTATCACGGGGAGTAGTTGAGGCAGATAGTATAGATGCATTTAAGGGGATACGGACAAAGTATCAGGTTATTGTTGCTGAGAGATGTTACACTCCTCCCCTCTGTGAAACACCCCAGCTGGTAACTCATCTAAAATTAGGCTAAAGTTTAAGATCACAAAGTCACACTTGGAACCACGAAGGAGTACAGCATAAACAATCCAACTGCCGGAGTGGTAACATGTGAGTTTGTGCCGAACATGTTTCTCCAGATGGCAAAGCTCCCCCGATGCTGGGCATCCCATTGCTGGGGCTCCCCTCCAGAATCACCACCTTTGGGCAACAGCTTGGGCAAGGTGTCAGCCTTGGCTCAGTGGGTAGCACTCTCGCCTCTGAGTCAGAAGGTTGTAGGTTCAAGCCCCGCTCCAGAGACTTGAGCACAAAATCCAGGCTGACACTGCCAGTGCTGTGCTGAGGGAGTGCTGCCTTTCGAATGAGACATGAAGCAAAGTCCTGTCTGCCCTCTCAGGTGGACGCAAAAGATCCCACGGCATTATTCTGACAAGAGCAGGGGGGTTCTCCCCGGTGTCCTGGCCGATATTTATCCCTCAGTCAACATCACTAAAAAACAGATTATCTGGTCATTATCTCATTGCTGTTTGTGGGACCTTGCTGTGCGCAAATTGGCTGCCGCGTTTCCCTACGTTACAAAAGTAAGTACTTCAAAAGTACTTGATTGGCTGTAAAGTGCTTTGGGACGTCCTGAGGTCGTGAAAGGCGCTATATAAATCCAACTTCTTTCTTTCTTCCCCATCTCCCAAGAATCATTCCTGAATGAAATTAGTAGAGATTTGGATGCAGTGCAATTGCCATCTCTGGCCAAGGAGGGTGCATGGCAAGGGAGCAGAACAAAGGCTAGATGGAACAAAAGAAGTATTAGATCAAAGATTTAGTTTTCAAGTGCAATCAATTATATTTATAATTAATCAGGCAATGGTTTGGTGTTCTGGAATTCCAAGACGATTGCCACAATATGACAGTAAACTCTGCTAACAGGTAGACAGATTTCAAATGTATTTCAAAGCCACTGAGAATAAATTTGTATCATCACATGTAAGTTCCAGTTATTTCTTATGAAAACGGAGGGTTTATTCAAGCAGGGGATTGATCCTGACCATTTACATGAACCAAAAGATTGTTGCAGTACTTCAATGTTTCAAATGGCAAAAAACGCATTGAAGCTCAAAGGAAGATAGAGTAACTTCAAGAAACAATCTTACATTGTATTTACAGCACAGAACAGGCCATTCGACCCAACAGGTCCATGTAGGTGTTTATGCTCCACATGAGCTTCCTCCCACCCCTCTTCATCAACATATCCTTCCATTCCTTTCTCCCTCCTTTGTTTATCTAGCTTCCCCTTAAATGCATCTATGTTATTCGCCTCAACTACTCCCTGTGGTAGCGAGTTCTACATTCTAACCGCTCTCTGGGTAAAGAAGTTTCTCCTGAATTCCCTATTGGATTTATTAGTGACTATCTTATATTCATGGCCCCGAGTTCTGGTCTCCCCAGCAAGTGAAAACATCTTCTCTACGTCTACCCTATCAAATCTTGATAATCTTGAGTACCTCTATCAGGTCACCCCCTCAGCCTTCTCTTTTCTAGAGAAAAGAACCCCAGCCTGTTTAATGTTTCCTGATAGTTATAACCTCTCAGTTCTGGTATCATTCCAGTAAATCTTTTTTGCACCTTCTCCAGTGCCTCTATATCCTTTTTATAATATGGAGACCAGAACTTTTCACTTACACAAGACCAATCTTAATGATCTTATGTAAGCTAAAATAAGGGGGAAAAAACCACATATTTAATAAACAAAGTAGACTTTATTAACGGGAATTTCTGGTTTACAAGCATTCAGCCAGTGAAGCATTTGAAAGATGACAGTGGACTATTCACTCTACAACTACACAAAAGATCTGCATGGAGTGAACTTCATATATTACATCCTGTTTACAGCACAGAAACAGGCCATTCAGCCTAACTGCTCCATGCCGGTGTTTCTGCTCCACACGAGCCTCCTCCCACCTTACTTCATCCAGCCCCATCAACATATCCTTCTATTCCTTTCTCCGTCATGTGTTAATCTAGCTTCCTCTTAAATGCATATAAAATTGCCTCCGAGAAGAGAAAACCTTTTTGAAGCAGTTACAAATATCTTGTTATTTAAACATAAATTGTAGCAAGGTTCCCTTTCTGCCGGGATCTTTGTTTTTTATGTGCTGACATAATTATTAATACCGCAATACCACTGGCTATTCTGCGATGTTATCAGCAACATGAAACACCCCCTCTTCTTCCCACAGGATGAACAGGGCCTTTATCAAAAAAGAAAGTCAGCTCCATTTTGACGGCTATCTCTAATACACTGATAGATGCAGTTCTTAGATACCGAGATTACAGGACGGAAAAGCAGTGCTGCCAGACACACCTCACAAATGATAAGATCTGAGGCCCATTATAGGTGTGCATTGAAGTCCTTGACATAGACTGCGCTACAATATAATATGGGGAATTTCCCAATAAACTGCTGACTGAAAGATTGAGCCTGCAATTAAGTGCGGCTACCAGATAAAAATAAATTTGTGTGTACAAAACCACAGGCAGTAGTAAGAGCAATCGCTGGGGAAAGCGCGCCAATGTCTGTGTCAGCAGAGTTTCTCCTTCTCAAGAGGCTGCTTCCCGTGAGTCTGGGGCAGGAATACCTACACCTTCCAAAATCCTTCAAATCCCACAGCCTTTGCATAGACCTTCCGCTCAACAAAATAAGCAGAGAGGCAGTGATAATGCAAGGCTACTCCATTGTCAACCAGCTACACCATTAATAATGCCGAGCAGTTGTGATCTGGCGATAGATACCTTACGATGAGGTCAAACGCATGAAAAACAACCAACAGAAACAGCAAGTTGCAATAATTTCTACAGGCAAAGTGATTATAATATACATTCTGATCTGGGTTTTAGTAACACAAAACCTCGCAAGGCTCCAAGGTATCCAAATAAACTTCTGTTTTACCAAATAGATATATGGCGTGGAATTATGGGTGAAGCTAATAGCTGGAGTACTTGACTTTCTCAGTGATGAAGAGTTAAACAGCCAGTATAAATGTTATTAAAATACACATGTATTCACCAAGCGTAGCGAGTCAATAAAGAGTAACGTGAAAGGCCCTTCTCTTGGGAGCATACAGTTAGATGATCAAAGATAGATGCAGACATATATAAACCCAACTTATGTGACAGCTGAGACTGCATGGACAAGCACTGATAAGAAATCCCTTTCAGTGGTCTGGCAAATCTCTGGTTGTCATGGCTTTTAATGCAAACAAGGCTTTAGTGCTTTTAATGAGTCACTAATACATTCCATAAAAGCTGGGAGCTTTAACCTTCACAATCTCTTTGTTTTAGTAAAGTATCACATTTTATATTGACTTGGAACATGGTGCTTTTAGCATATGTGTGTGTGTGTGTGTGTGTGTATGGAACTTACTGGTGTATTTTTTTAAGATGAATAGTACAATGACATTTTTAAGGAGACCTAACAAGTCAGGGATATATAAATAAACCAAGTTTGTAACTGGGGCCATTCTCACCTCCCAGTTTGAGTTAAGAAAATCCAAATACTATCAACACACTTTGAGACTTTCTGTGATGACAGGTTATTAATAAGCTTAGGATCCAAGACACAAATTTAGCTTCATAAGAACATAAGAAATAGGAGCAGGAGGAGGCCATACTGTCCCTCGAGCCTGCTCCGCTATTCAATAAAATCATGGATGATCTTCGACCTCAACTTCACTTGCCCGCATTATCCACATTTACCTTGATTCCCTTATTGTCCAAAAATCTATCAATCTCAGTTTTGAATATGATCAATGACTGAACATCCACAACCCTCTGGGTAGAGAATTCCAAAGATTCACAACCCTCTGAGTGAAGAAATTTCTCCTTCTCTCAGTCCTAAATGGCCAACCCCTTATCCTGAGACTATGACCCCTGATTCAAGACTCTCCAGCCAGGGGAAACAGCTTCTCAGCATCTAACCTGTCAAGCCCTCTAAGAATTTTATACATTTCAATGAGATCACCTCTCATTCTTCGAAACTTCAGAGAATATAGGCCTAGTCTACTCAATCTATCCTCATAGGAAAACCCTCTCATCCCAGGAATCAATCTTGAGGTATACAATGGTATACAAGGAGGGGCTGAGAGAAACAAAGTTGCTCTCTCAAAACAAGAATGAATCATATATATAAGAATAAAATGGCAAATAGTTTGCTATAATGAAGGTGGCAATTGTATGTAGCAAGAGTGTGCTGGCCCCTAGACTCAAGAAGTTTCAAACCTTGCCTTGACGGAGATCTGGCCTCAGCAACACTTATGACACGACTTTGGTCAGCGTTGCTTGGCCAAGCTGCTATAGCTGGAGCACTTTGTGATGGCAGAAGGCGACATCTTGGGGGATAGAGTCATAGAGTCATACAGCACAGAAAGAGGCCCTTCGGCCCATCATGCCCTGTCTATTCTAATCCCATTTTCCAGCACTTGGTCCGTAGCCTTGTATCTATGGCGTTTCAAGTGCTCATCTAAATGCTTCTTGAATGTTGTGAGGGTTCCTGCCTCTACCACCCTTTAAGGCAGTGAGTTCCAGATTCCAACCACCCTCTGGGTGAAAAAGTTTTTCCTCAAATCCCCTCTAAACCTCCTGCCCCTTACCTTGAAACTATGCCCCCTGGTTATTGACCCCTCTACTCAGGGGAAAAGTTCCTTTCTATCTACCCTATCTATGCCCCTCATAATTTTGTACACCTCAATCAGGTCCCCCCCTCAGCCTTCTCTGCTCTAAGGAAAACAACCCCAGCCTGTCCAGTCTCTCTTCATAGCTGAAGCGCTCCAGCCCAGGTAACATCCTGGTGAATCTCCTCTGCACCCTTTCCAATGCAATCACATCCCTCCTATAGTGTGGTGACCAGAACTGCACACAATATTCCAGCTGTGGCCTCACTAGCGTTTTGTACAGCTCCATCATAACCTCCCTGCTCTTATATTCTATGCCTCGGCTAATGAAGGCAAGTATCCCATATGACTTTTTAACCACCTTATCAACCTGTCCTGCTGCCTTCAGGGATCTATGTGCATGCACACCAAGGTCCCTCTGATCCTCTGTCCTTCATAGGGTCGTACCATTCATTGTGTATTCCCTTGCCTTGTTTGTCCTCCCAAAATGCATCACCTCACACTTTTCAGGGTTAAATTCCATTTGCCACTGTTCTGCCCATCTGACCAACCTGTCTATATCGTCCTGTAGCCTGAGACTTCCCTCCTCACTATTTACCACTCCACCAATTTTCGTGTCATCTGCGAACTTACTGATCATACCTCCTACATTCATATCTAAATCATTAATGTACACTACAAACAGCAAAGGACCCAGCACCGATCCCTGTGGTACACCACTGGACACAGGCTTCCAGTCACAAAAACAACCTTCGACCATCACCCTCTGCCTCCTGCCACTAAGCCAATTTTGGATCCAATGTGCCAAATTGCCCTGGATCCCATGGGCTCTTACCTTCTTGACCAGTCTCCCATGTGGGACTTTGTCAAAAGCTTACTGAAGTCCATGTAGACTACATCAACTGCACTACCCTCATCCACACACCTAGTCACCCCCTTGAAAAATTCAATCAAATTGGTCAAACATGATCTCCCCCTGACAAAGCCATGCTGACTATCCCTGATTAATCCCTGCCTCTCCAAGTGGAGACTAATTCTGTCCCAATAATTTCCCTACCACTGATGTTAGGCTCACTGGCCTGTAATTCCCTGGTGTATCCCTACTAACCTTCTTGAACAATGGTACAACGTTAGCTGTTCTCCAGTCCTCTGGCACCTTCCCTGTGGCCAGAGAGGTTCTGAAAATTTGTGTCAGAGTACCTGCAATCTCCTCCCTTGCCTCACACAGCAGCCTGGGATACATCCCGTCAGGGCCTGGGGATTTATCCACTTTTAAGCCCGCTAAAACCGCTAGTACCTCCTCCCTCACAATACTAATTTGTTCAAGTATATCACAATCCCCCTGCCTGATTTCTATGCCTACATCGCCCTTCTCCATAGTGAACACAGATGCAAAATATTCATTTAAAACCTCACCTACATCTTTCGGCTCTACACACAGATTGCCACTTTGGTCCCTAATGGGCCCTACTCTTTCCCTGGTTATCCTCTTGCCCTTAATACACTTATAAAACACCTTGGGATTTTCCTTTATTTTGCCCGCCAGTGTTTTTTCATGCCCCCTCTTCGCTCTCCTAATTTATTTTTTAAGTACCCCTCTGCACTTTCTATACTCCTCTAGGGCTTCCACTGTTTTTAATCCTTTGTATCTGCCAAAAGCCTCCTTTTTTTTCCTAATCCATTCTTGTATATCCCTTGACATCCAGGGTTCCCTGGGCTTGTTGGTCCCACCCATGACCTTTATGGGAACATGTTGGCGTTGTACTCTCTCTATTTCCTTTCTGAAAGACTCCCATTGCGCTGATGTGGATTTTCCTACAAGTAGCTGATCCCAGTCCATTTTGGCCAGATCCTGCCTTAGCAGATTAAAATCGGCCTTCCCCCAATTTAGAACCTTTATTTCCGGTCCATCTTTGTCCTTTTCCATGACTACCTTAAATCTCACTGAATTATGGTCACTGTCACCAAAATGCTCTCCTACTGACACATCTACCACTTGCCCGGCTACCTTCCCTAGAATTAGGTCCAGTACCACCCCCCCTCTTGTAGGACTTTCTACATGCTGGCTCAAAAAGCTCTCCTGGGTGCACTTTAAGAATTCCGCACCCTCTAAGCCTTTCACACTCTGACTATCCCAGTTAATATTGGGGAAGTTGAAATCCCCTACTATTATTACCACACTTCTCTGAGATTTGCCTACATATCTGTTCCTCTATCTCCCCCTGACTGTTTGGGGGCCTATAGTACACTCCCAGCAAAGTGCTTGCCCCCTTTTTGTTTTTAAGTTCTACCCATATGGCCTCATTAGAGGAACCTGCTAAGATATCATCCCCCCTTATAGCAGTAATTGACTCCTTGATTAATATTGCGACACCCCCTCCTCTTTTACACCCCCCTCTGTCTCGCCTGAAGATTCTATACCCCGGAATATTGAGCTGCCAGTCCTGCCCCTCCCTCAACCATGTCTCTGTGACAGCAACAATATCATACTCCCATGTGTTCATCAACACCTTCAATTCATCTGCCTTACTCGCAAGACTCCTTGCATTAAAATAAATGCCATCCAGCCTTGCCATACTCCTTTGTGCCGTTACATATTTGCTCTGCCTTCCAGGCTGACTTGTTTTTTCCTCTATATTTGGCAGTGCATCACCCGCTACTATAGCTCCACTCCGTATCCCATCCCCCTGCCAAGTTAGTTTAAACCCCCCCCCCCCCCAACAGTACTAGCAAACCTCCCCGCAAGGATGTTGGTCCCGTTCCGGTTCAGGTGCAACCCGTCCGACTTGTACAGGTCCCACCTTCCCCAGAAGCAGACCCAGTGATCCAGGAAACTAAAGCCCTCCCTCCTGCACCAACTCTTTAGCCACGCATTTATCTGCTCTATCCTCCTATTCCTATACTCACTAGCACGTGGCACCGGGAGTAATCCAGAGATTACAACCTTTGAGGTCCTGCTTTTTAATCTGCTACCTAGCTCCCTAAATTCTTGTTGCAGGACCTCATCCCTCTTTCTACCCATGTCGTTGGTACCTGGCTGGTTTTCAGCGGATACATTGCCTAGATGACATCATTCAATCAGCAGTATGCCTTTCAGTATGTGCAGAAACAGGATGATGAGGCCAACTTATTTTTATCCGCAATACTGAGGATGAGTCTCCTTCTTTTCAAGGAATTCATCTCCTTTAAGGTGTGCAAAAGTGGCCCGAGACAATTCGCCCCTCAAATTTTTCTCCTCCCAATGCCTTCGTCCAATACCTCCTCTTTGGGAGAATTAAAAGGCAAAAACTGGCAGATTCAGACCCAACTCCACAGCAAGCACATCTCTCACCAAATTATGATGATGATGGCCATAGAGAAGTCAATCCCCAGAACACGACTGAAGGTAGAAACAGCATCGTGGACACGAAAGGGTAAATAGTGAGAAAGATTAAATACAAAAATAAAAACATACGCACGTGGATTACACTTGCCCTTCGATAGAGCGCCGTGATGAAAATGGGAGCATGATGACATCAATCTTTTTCCAACATGCTGCAGGTAAATGATTGCAATCCACAAAGGGATTTACAACCTTTTTTTGCTAAACTATCAAGCGGCACTAACTGAAACCAGACTGTTTAATTAACATTGTGCCAGCAACGATTTGAGATTAGAATCTGAAATAAATAAATACTGTAAAGAAAAGACATTTAATCAGCACTGGGGGTGCGGGTGGGGTGACTAGCCTGGGGAAATTCATCAACATGCGTTCTGATTATTCTCACACTGTGACAATGATCTGAACGGGGAAAAATGTTGAAGGTAAGGACAGAATGGGTTGGCCACTATTTCCGTCTGTGTAGTCACTAATAGTGGGTGCAGAATTTTTTGAAGTCTGGTGTTTTGGTGCAGCCCTAACCAATCTTCTCCCGTCTCCCATTATGGGTCACTAAGCAATGTCTGGAACAACCTGGCTAGTTTTCAGCGGTTACATTGCCTAGATGACATCATTCAATCAGCAGTATGCCTTTCAGTATGTGCAGAAACAGGATGACGAGGCCAACTTATTTTTCTCTGCAATATTGAGGATGAGTCTCCTACTTTTCAAGGAATTATTCTCCTTTAAGGTGTGCAAAAGTAGCCCGAGACAATTCGCCTCTCAAATTTTTCTCCTCCCAATGCCTTCGTCCAATATTCCCCTTTGCAACACAGCTGATTTAAGAAATCTAGCAAGTGGAGCATTGTAAAAAAAAGTGAGGAGTCAAGTGGCGATTGTGACTTCAACCTCATTCCAGGTCTTGAGTACATAAATTAGGCAGTGCTACATGTTGGAAGTGCCATCTCTCAGGTGAAACTGTGGAGGTGTCTGCCTCTTCTGGGGGGTGCTAAAGATCTCACGGTACTACTTGAACAGCATGGAGTTCTCTCAGTGTCCTGGCCAACATTCCTCTCTCAATAGACATCCCAAAAAACAAGATTAACTGGGCATTCAGCTCATTGTTATTGATGAGATCTTGCTGTATGCAATGACTGCCGTGCTTGCCTACATTACGCTGCAAAGTAATTTGTTGTATGTGGAGCACTTCAAAATATTTGTGAGAGGAGTGATAAGGTGCGATATAAATGCAACCTTTTAGGACCATAGGAACAGGATTCGGCCATTCAGCCCCTTGAGCCTGATCTGCCATTCAATGATACCATGGCTGATCCTAACTCCATCCACCTGCCTTGGCTCCATATCCTTTTATACCCTTGTCTCGCAAAAATCTATCAATCTCAGATTGAGCTAGCATCTGCTGCTTTTTGTGGGAGAGAGTTCCACACTTCTTCCACCTTTTGTGTGTAAAAATGGTTCTTAACTTCTCTCCTGAATGGCCTGGCTCTGATTCAAGGTTATGTTCCCTTGACCGAGACTCCCCCACCAGCGGAACCCTTTTAAACTTTCAGTTTTATTTATCCTTTCTTGAATGTTTTTCTTTGTTCTTTGGTGCAGTGCTCTAGTCATGTAGAGATAGAACATGGGCTTGCCCAGTGATGTCCCCATGTAAATTCCCAAAATTGGCCATACTGTAGAAGAAGATGTTAAACAGAGACCAGGCACTTTCCCAAGGAAATGATGAAAGAAAAATCTAACAGCAAGCCTTGCTCGGCTGAGATTACAAACTTCAGGTACATTTTCAGCTTCGGTTTCCGATATCTCAGATCTTAGCTGTCTCCCCAATTTTCCTGCAGGGTACTCAATCTTTAATTCCTCTTTACAGCACCTTTTTTTAAATAAAAGAAGCAGATGTATACAGGTCAATACACAGTACGTGAGAAAGTGCCTGATCTCTATTTAACATCCCAGCATCATTCCATTTTCATTTAGGAGCCACACCTGATGCCTTTTCTGAGATGGCAACAACAATGCCTCTTGCATTTTAAAATCAATTTGCAGCCTATGAAGCCCATTAGCCACTTCTTTGTGAAAGCAGCTAGCATTTCTGTGCTTTTGACCTCTGTTGTTTTGCCCTCCAGTCTTGGATTTGATCAGTCCTATAAAGGGGCTTCTCTAGGCTGACCATGCCAGTTCTACAAAGAATTACATCGAATGTGCAGCCCAGAAACAGTCCATTCGGTCCAACTGGTCTATGCCTGTGTTTATGCTCCACACCAGCCTCCTCCCACCATACTTCATCTCACCCTATCAACATATCCTTCTATTACTTTCTCCTCATGTGCTTATCTAGCTTCCCCTTAAATGCATCTATACTATTCGCCGCAACTACTCCTTGTGGTAATAACAACAGAAAACGCTGGAAAAACTCAGCAGGCGAGGCAGCATCCGTGGAGAGAGAAACAGAGTTAACATTTCAGGTCGAGACCTTTCGTCAGAAAATGCTGGAAACACTCAGCAGGTCAGGCAGCATCTGTGGAGAGAGAAAGAGTTAACGTTTCTCTCTTCACGGATGCTGCCTGACCTGTTCTGACGAAAGGTCTCGACCTGAAACGTTAACTCTGTTTCTCTCTCCACGGATGCTGCCTGGCCTGCTGAGTTTTTCCAGCGTTTTCTGTTGTTATTTCGGATTTCCAGCATCTGCAGTATTTTGCTATTGTACTTCTTGTGGAAGCGAGTTTCACATTCTAACCACTCTCCGAGTAAAGGTACGAAAGCAAAATACTGTGGATGCTGAAAATCTGAAAAAAAAAACCCAGAAAATGCTGGAAATACTCAGCAGGTCAGGCAGCATCCGTGAAGAGAGAAACGTTAACTCTTTCTCTCTCCACAGATGCTGCCTGACCTGCTGAGTGTTTCCAGCATTTTCTGTTTTTATCTCTGAGTAAAGATGTTTCTCCTGAATTCCCTTTTGGATTTATTAGTGACTATCTTATATTTATGGCCTCTAGTTTTGGACTCCCTGCGCGTGGAAACATCTTTTCTACGTCTATCCTATCAAACCCTTTCATAATCTAAAGACCTCCATCAGGTCACCCCTTGTGCTTCTCTTTTCTAGAGAAAAGAGCCCTATCATGTTCAATCTTTCCTGATAGGTATATCCTCTCAATTCTGGTATCATACTTGTAAATCTATTTTGCACATTCTTCAGTGCCTCGATGTCCTTTTTATAAATATGGAGACCAAAGTACTCTAAGTGTGGTTTAACCAAGGTTCTATACAAGTTTAACATAACTTCCTCCCAAAATTTTAATTTTTCTTTTCAGATGTTAACTAACTTACTGTGTATTGCCAACATTTACTGTCTTTTTTTCCATCTCCATGTGTTCTACTTTGGCTCAAGAAATACAGAGCACAGCCATGACTGTAACATTAGTCTGTGATCAATCTTTGGTGGGGGGGTGGTGGAGGTTGAAGGCAAATGAAATTCAGTTCATTGATTCTGCAGTATGAGTCATAATGACCAGGAACTGACTAAACACAACACATTATAGTCTAGAAGAGTGCAAGTCCCCTGCAGTCTCTGGTCTCCATCCTTAGTGTAATGTGAGTAAAAGTGATTTTATCAATGCAGTACCTGGCCAGAGCCTGCACTGCATTGAACTTGTGGCTGGTTGGACTATTTTGACTGGTATGCTGTTGGTGCTTCAACAACAACACAACTTGTATTTATATAGCGCCTTTAACGTAATAAAACATCACAAGGCGCTTCACAAGAGCGTTGTCAGACAGAATTTGACACCGAGCCACATAAGGAGCTAATAGGACAGGTGACCAAAATCTTGGTAAAAGAGATAGGTTTTAAGGAGCGTCTTAAAGATTAAAGAAGAGAGAGCTAGAGCGGCGGAGAGAATTCCAGAGCTCAGGGCCTAGGCAGCTGAAGGCACGGCTGCCAATTGTGGAGCGATGAAAATCGGGGATGTGAAAGAGGCCAGGATTGGATGAGCGCAGAGATCTCGGAGGGTTGTAGGGCTGGTGGAGGTTACAGAGATAGGGAGGGGGGCGAGGCCATGGAAGGATTCAAAAACAAGGATGAGAATTTTTTAAATTGACGTGTTGCTGGGCAGGGAGCCAGTGTTGATCAGCGAGCGCAGGGATGATGGGTGAACGGGACTTGGTGCGAGTTAGGAACTTGAAACTACAGGAGCGAAATGGTTTCCTTGGAAAATTACAGAACTGTATATATTTGCTCCTTTTAGAGAACAAAAAACAGTGCTGTAAAGAGCAATTAAAGATTGTAATAGTTTTCTAATGTATAAATAAATATGGGGCCTAATCTGTTCTGTGCATTAGAGCTAAGAAATGTGCTAATCGTGCAATAATGTATAATAAACTTGTGTTTTCGCATTAACAGTTAAGTGTTAACTTTTATCTACACTCCTAAAATTGCTCCTGGGAATAAAGTTGTAATGTAAATTAAAGGGCTGACCTGATGTTAACAGTGCTTTTGTTTGTTAGGGAATAATTGAAGGGTTTCTCCCTAAATTCTCAAAGCTTGACTTTAACAGAAAAGGTGTTGTTGGTGCCTGTTCAAACCTGGAGTTACAGAAGTAGAAGGAACTGAGAAGAATCAGTCTGTGGAACAGAAGCATACAGTGACAAGGGCACTGCAGTAATCGCCATGGCTGATCTGACAGAAATGACTCCACATGCACCAAACACCCTTTTTGTGAGCACCGAAGTCAAGGTGTCAGCCATAGCTCAGTGGATAGCCCTCTCACCTCGGAGTCAGAAGGGACTTGAGCACATAATCTAGGCTGACACTCCGCTGCACTGTCAGAGGTGTCGTTCTTCGGGTGAGACATTAAACCGAGGCCCCGGCTGCTCTCTCGGATGGACGTAAAAGATCCCATGGCACAATTCAAAGAAGAGCAGGGGTGTTCTCCCCAGTGTCCCGTTTCCATGGAAAAGAAAATTGAGTGAGGTGTAAAACAGGCTGCTGATTCGCTGTCACCTGTTTTTTTGCCCGGCTTTCCAAGGTAAAATGACCCCACCATTTGTCATTTTTTTGGGGAACCAATATAACACAGGCTCCTTTCTCTGATCAGTAAGAACCAGAAATAATTCTCATTATGGATTTGAAAAATGGAAGGCCTTTTTAAAATTTGTTCGTAGGATGTCTTTTTTTAAGTTGTTCTTGGGGTGTGGGTGATGATGGAAAGGCCACTTTTTATTGCCCATTCTTGGCTGCCTGGAAAGATGGTGATGGGTCTTTCTGCATATATTGAGTTTCCCACACTGACACCCGAGCCAGTGAGAACAAAAAGCACTCGAAGCATACGCAGTGCACAGAATAATTAGCCATCTTCTGCCAATTTCAGATTACGTAGTGCTTGCTGCAGCCCATCTGCTGCTGAAACCCTCATCCGTGCCTTTGTCACCTCTAGACTCGATTATTCCAATGCTCTCCTGGTTGGCCTCCCACCTTCGGTAAACATCACCAACCAATAAATATGTGGTTTATTGCAGGACTGTTCTGATTCTCCCCGTCACCCGCCACACCACCACCACCACCACCACCACCCCAGAGCTACGTCTTACAGCCAGCTTCACACAGTGAGCACAGATCTGCCAGTATGCTAACAAAGAAGTCAAAATGAACACTTAGATAATGCACTGTAAAGGGAAATTAAGCCCCCTTCCTTTTGCCAAGGCACTTCTTTCCTAGAATCAGAAGAAATACAAACTCGAGCATTAAAGCTAGAGAATGTCTTGCAGTTTGTGTACTCATGCTGCTGACCTATATCATTGCAGCTGGCTTCGAGCTCAGGGACTATAATCCTCGGTCAGTGGTACAAGTGCATTGCTGAAACTGCCAAACAGATTTATTAAACAGTAAGCGGGTAAGTGAACAGAAGCAATGATGAACTGTAGACATGCAGACACTACAGGCGTAACTAACCCTCCTTAGAAGACAGAAACAGTCACGGCTGTTGCAATATAAACTGCACCAGACACAAGGGGCAGGGTGGATCACTTGCTCTTGATAGAACCCGTCTGATTTTCCTTCCACCCAAACTAATGGAATGAGAATCAGGCAGGTTCTATAAAGGGCGGGCGATCTCCCCTCTGAGATTACTGCCCAGGCGATGAAGACTACAATCTACCCCTAGGTCCCTGCATATTAATTTTTACATGGTGGGTAGTTGCTGACTGTCCACAGAATCGTTTTCTGGCCTATCTGCCTTTTTATGATGGCTGTAGACCTTCTACCCAATTTAAACAATTCTGACAAATACCTTTCAAGTTTTATTAAAGAAAGAAAGACTTGCATTTATGTAGCGCCTTTCATGGCCACCAGATGCCCCAAAGCGCTTTACAGCCAATGAAGTAGTTTTGAAGTGTAGTCACTGTTGTAATGTAGGAAACGCGGCAGCCAATTTGTGCACAGCAAGCTCCCACAAACAGCAATGTGATAATGACCAGATAATCTGTTTTAGTGATGTTGATTGGGGGATAAATATTTGCCAGCACACTTCCCTGCGTTCTTCCAAATGGTGCCATGGGATCGTTTACATCCACCTTAAAGAGTAGACGGGGCCTCGGTTTAACGTCTCATCTGAAAGACTGCACCTCTGACAGAGCAGCACTCCCTCAGTACAGCACTAGAGTGTCAGCCTAGATTTTTGTGCTCAAGTCTCTGGAGTGGGACTTGAACCCACAACCTTCTGACTCAGAGGCGAGAGTGCTACCCACTGAGCCACAGCTGACACTGTTTTATTAGGACAAATAAAATTTAAATGTGTGTGTCTCTGAAACTCAAAAAAGAGCTGCCAGTCAAGCATAGTCTAGCACCTTCCAAATTCATGACCATCTCTCCCGCAACTCCCTGGTGAGTCTCTTTAATCAGGCTTCCACCCCCTGCCACTGAAATGGACCTAACTGTGGTGCATTATCCTTCCTCCTCCTCCTCTCTGTAGCCTTTGACATGGTTCACCACACCAGCCTCCTCCAATGTCCAGCTCGGTGGGACTGCCTTTTCTTGGTTCCACTCTTAGCTATCCCATCATAGCCAGCTCACCTGTAGAAATAGCTTCTCCTCCAGCCCTTTTACCATTACCTCCAGATCTACCCCTGACATCCCCACTTCTTCTTTCTCATCTACAAGTTACCCCTTGGCGGCATCATCCACAGACAAGGGGTCAGCTTTCTACATGTATACCGGTGACACCATGCTCTACTGCTCCACCATCATTCTCGACACCTTTTCTCCATGCTAGGCTGCGACAGTGATATCCCTATGCATTCCAGAATTGCCCATAGCAAATGGTGAGGCACGACTTCAAAGTGGCCCGAGTTATATAACCTGGGGACACAATTGGTCTGCAAAGGCAGATTTCTCAACCCCCTAGCATGATATTCCAGGGTCCCTGGAATGGCCCTTCGGACAATTTGACATTACACCCACTACTATTTGCAATGTAGCTGCTCTGAGATGCTGAGACACTCTAATCGAGTGTCACTGGAGTGGCAGAGAGCTGAGGTAAACCCTACCCAAGAAGCATAGATGTTTTAAAAAGAATGTCAAAGAAATTTGATGGTGATATTATTTTCTTCTATCAAAAGAGAGAGCACTTTGAACTGAATATCTCCCTAGACTCCTCTTCCCCTTTAATTATAAACAGCAGGTCAATGCAGCGTAATGATATATTGCTTTGGTCTGAATGTTGAATCATCTGATTATCTGAAATCAAAGTCCGAGAGGGGTAGAACTGACACTGTGAGCAGACACCATTACCGAGACATGCAACTTCGATCTTTTTGTTAAACTGTTATATAAAGAAGTGATTCTTTCGGTCTGATTAAGCAATGCATGTTGTTTCTTTCCTTCCACTGCTTAGCAAATATCCTGGTGCGATGATGTTACAGCAAATGCGTGATTGTTCTCGTACAATCTGGCTGCTGACACATGGCCAGATATCATTCTACCTCTGATGTCAGTGCAGCATGCTCATGGGAGCTGACCCAGCACCAAGCACAGCACACAAAGCAGATAAAGACCCAGCACCGAACACAGCGTACACAAAGATCCAGCGGCGCACTGGAGGTGAGACCGCCCCAAAAGAGGGGGGCGTCACACCGGCAGTGATAACATGCTGCTGAGGCACAGAAGCAGCCTCGGCCCGAAAGGGTAAGATTTTAAAACAGAAAACAAGCTCAGATGGCCCACTGTACCACGATGCGTTTTAATTATTGAACGCAGCTATCTCGTCGCTCTTTGAACTGATCAAGAGGCTCACCGACAGCGAGAGGCTGCTGAGCGGTGCACTTTGCGTGTGTTTCAAGTGCACAGGAGGAGATTTGCATCCATCACCGCCCCCCCGCCCACCCCCGCCGAGATGTGAGCAGACAATCAAACTATGACTTCCTCCTCATACAGCTCTGAAAATAGAAGACCCTGCACGTCTTGGTACAATGCTGAGGTGCCTCTAAAGTCCCTGTGGCTAACGTCACAAAGATACTGCTTGTGTGGACCAGACTGGACTGCTCCAGTCTACAACCCAAAACTCTGCAGAACCCCCAAATGATTGCTGGCACATTGTGCTCAACAGAAAAACCTTGCCTTCATTCATATAGTGGATTTATAAAATTGTACTAAGTAGTTCCAGAACCAAGTCTTAAGTCAGATACAGGCCACATGAATATGGAAGTGATAATAGACCATGGAAGGTATGTAAGTGATTGCAGTCCATTTTAGTGAAAACTCGAGGGGGCGATTTTAACCCTACTCGCTCAGCAGAAACCTGGCGGGTGGGCAGTTAAAATCGCCCTGGCTCCGACCTCTCTGAAAGCCGCCATGATCGCAACGTCTGCAATTTTAACCTGCTCTCCTGAGCAGGCAGCAAGGACACGCCCCCGGAGCCAACAGGGTCCTTCTTTACATATGCATGTTGCAGCCCCGTGACATCATTGAGACCCGACTGTAACTTTAACTCAGGCTTGAGGGGGGAATCCACCTGGAGTTAAAATCGGGGTCCAAAGAGCTAATTTTATGCATAATAACCACAGTGCCTGACTGCACAAATCATTTTGACCTGTGTTCAGTCAGAAAAGATTTAATTCAAAGGGAAGTGCGGGCTGTAAAGCAGAGGGCATACGCTTTTAAAAAAAAATTTCCAGTCCTGATGTGACCAAGGATTGTTGTGAACATTTGTAATTATAAATCACAGGCTTCCTGGTGCCATTGGCTTGCTGCTGGCCCAGGACCTTCTGTGTGGTTTCTGATGGCCACCTCTGCCCAATTTGCAGTGTATGAGCAAAGACTGGTTGATAAGTGCTGTCTTGCAGTAAACTTACTGAAGCAAGTATTACATGATTGACATGCGGTAAACATATTACGCACTTCACTGATACTGAAAGATACAGACTCCAGATAGAATAGATTTGTGACATTATTTAACTTACCATTTTACAAAACTTGGTTAAGATGCAAGTCACTATTAGATCTTCCTTCCCCAAAACACTTATTTGTAGATAGGGAGAAACTATTTCCGCTGGTTGGGGAGATTAGGACTAGGGCACATAGCCTAAACATTAGAGCCAGATCTTTCAGGAGTGAAGTTAGGAAACACTTTTACATGGAAAGGATGGTAGAAGTTTGGAACTCTCTTCCACAAACGCCAACTGATGCTCGGTCAATTGGTAATTTTAAATCTGAGATTGACAGATTTTTGTTAACCAAAGGTATTAAGGGGTATGAGGCAAAGGTGGGTATATGGGGTTAGCTGACAGATCAGCCATAATCTCACTGAACAGCGGAACAGGCTCGAGGGGCTAAATGGCCTCCTCCTGTTCCTATAATTACTTGTCCGTTCTATCTCCGACAATGGATTTGCAGTATTGCGAGCACTTTATGTGTTTAATCCTCCCTGCACAAACTAGCTTTTTTCAGTTATTTATATGATGATATAAAACACTTTTTCCTCCCCTTCCTTCCCATGATGGATTTGTACTTCCTGCAGATGCTATCTTTGGTTTATCACTGTCAAGGGAGGTCCCCACCCCACCCCTTGTTGAATCTCCAGAGACCAACATCTGAACAAGTAGTCATTCATCATGGGCTAGGCTTGGTTCATCAGGTTCGAGGGGCTGAATGGCCCACTCCTGTTCCGATGATTGACTCTGACTCTGGCTCAACGTCAGATGTCCATGCCTCGTAAACATCTCCTCTGGCTCCGGCACTAACATTACTAGCCCTCAGCAACACAAAAATAATCTCACGGAACCATTAGCTCAGATTTGTTTTATTTAAAGGCTTAAACTATATAAAATGCTGAGTTCTTTTTAAATATTTTTTTTCCATGCCTCATGCCTTGGTTATTTGTACATTTTCTGCCTGGTTGTTATGTGGTGACACAGAAGCTGGGTGAAAAGTATGTAACAACAACTTGCATTTATATAGCACCTTTTAACGTAGTGTAAAACGTCCCAAGGCGCTTCACAGAAGCGTTGTCAAACAAAATCTTACACCGAGTCACATATTAGGACAGGTAACCAAAAGCTTGGTCAATTAGGCAGGTTTTAAGTATAATCTTATAGGAAGAGAGAGAGGTAGAGTGGTTTAGGGAGGGAATTCCAGAGCTTAGGGCCTAGGCAGCTGAAGGCACGGCCGCCAATGGTGGAGTGAAGAAAATCAGGGGAATGCGCAAGAGGCCAGAATTGGAGAAGCGTAGAGATCTCAGAGGGTTGTGGGGCTGGAGGAGGATACAGAGGTAGGAAGGGGGTGAGGAGACCATGGAGGGATTTGAACACAAGGATGGTAATTCCTATGATGACACACACACAGACAAATGGGCGCAATTTTCAACTGCTGCCCGCCTGCTTCTCAACAGAAAACCGGGCAGCCGGCAGTGAAAAAAAAATCAGTGGGATTCCCCTTGGAAGCCCAAGATCTGTCTGATGTAATTTTCAGGCGGGTCTGTAAATGGGCGCACAACGTGCCCACCTGAAACAGGCACCACCAGGCTACTTAAAAATTCAAATCGGGGTCCTACGTCGGTTGTAGGATTCTATTTTCAATTTTCAAGTACAAGTGGGTTGACAGTGATATCCGATAAAGAAATCTGATGACACTGATCTGGCTGAAGAAAGAAAATGGTGGCCAAATCAGTGCTAAAAGAATCAAGGGATATGGGGATAGGGCAAGAAAGTGAAGTTGAGATAGAAGATCAGCCATGATCTTATTGAATGGCGGAGCAGGCTCAAGGGGTCGTATGGCCTACTCCTGCTCCTATTTATGTTCTTATGCAAAAAAAAAACATATTTCAGTGATCTGATTGGTTGGTTTTGTATTACTTACTGGTCCCTGCGAGGTAGCTTTGGAAACAAAAAAATTGAGCGATTACCTCATTGGCAATTTCAGCTACTTTTAGTTTGTTCACATTTCGTCAACGGAATATTTGCTTGGTAGATAGGAACAGGAGTAGGTCATTTAGCCCCTCGAGCCTGTTCCACCATTCAATGAGATCATGGCTGATCTGTATCCTAACTCCATCGATCTGCCTTGGCGCCATATCCCTTAATACCCTTGGCTATCAAAAATTTATCGATCTCAGATTTTAAACTATAATTATGGTAACTTAACAGATAGTGGTTATCCGAGCTATACGTGCCCTGTGGACATATGATGCCTTTAAAAGGGTGACACTATGGTTGCACACTAAACCAGGGCTGCAGGATTTTCCATAACACAGGCAGTGTCATTACTGGCTTCAAATAGCAAGTTTAGCAGTGTTTCGTGTCTGACAAGTCAATAAATCAATCAACTTGTGCAGAAATTGGATGTCGGTTCATGTTAATGTCTGCTCACATGTGCTCTTGATCTCACCGAGGCAGTCACAAAAGGAACTAAAGCCAAATGCTTTTCTTCGGGATGGAATTGGAGGGGCAACTGATTCCCATCTGCTTTAACACATCTCCTTGTAGCCAACAACAACAACAAGCATTTATATAGCGCCTTTAATGTAGTAAAACATCCCAAGGTACTTCACAGGAGCGTTATAAAACAAAATTTGACACTGAGCCACAGAAGGAGATATTAGGGCAGATGGTCACCGAGGTAGATTTTAAGGAGCGCCTTAAAGGAGGAAGGAGAGGTAAAGAGGTGGAGAGGTTTAGGGAGGGAATTCCAGCGCTTAGGGCCTTGGCAGCTGATGGCACGGCCACCAATGGTGGAGCGATTAAAATTGGTGATGTGCAAGAGGCCAGCACTGGAGAAGTGCAGAGATCTCGGAGGGTTGTAGTGCTGGAGAAGGTTACAGAGATAGGAAGGCGAGGCCGTGCAGGGATTTGAAAACAAGGATGCGAATTTTAAAATCAAGACGCTGCCAGACCGGGAGGCAGTGTAGGTCAGCTATTCCTCAGGGGAACTCTGTTATTGCAGTTATGGATACCACTGAAGGAGCCAGTCTCTTGATTGAAAAATTATTTAATATTTATTCAGAAATTATTTTTTTTTTATTCGTTCATGGGATGTGGGCATCACTGGCAAGGCCAGCATTTATTGTCCATCCCTAATTGCTCTCGAGAAGGTGGTGGTGAGCCACCTTCTTGAACCGTTGCAGTCCGTGTGGTGAAGGTACTCCCACAGTGCTGTTAGGGAAGGAGTTCCAGGATTTTGACCCAGCGACGATGAAGGATCGGCAATATACTTCTAAGTCAGGATGGTGAGTGACTTGGAGGGGAACTTGGAGGTGATGGTGCTCCCATGCGCCTGCTGCCCTTGACCTTCTAAGTGGAAGAGGTCGCGGGTTTGGGAGGTGCTGCCGAAGAAGCCTTGGCGAGTTGCTGCAGTGCATCTTGTAGATGGTACACACTGCAGCCACGGTACGCCAGTGGTGGAGGGAGTGAATGTTTAAGGTGGTGGATGGGGTGCCAATCAAACGGGCTGCTTTGTCTTAGATGGTGTCAAGCTTCTTGAGTGTTGTTGGAGCTGCACTCATCCAGGCAAGTGGAGAGTATTTCATCACACTCCTTACTTGTGCCTTGTAGATGGTGGAAAGGCTTTGGGGAGTCAGGAGGTGAGACACTCGCCGCAGAATACCTAGCCTCTGACCTGCTCTTGTTGCCACAGTATTTATGTGGCTGTTCCAGTTAAGTTTTTGGTAGAAAATATCCACGACATTTGATTTAATTTCTCGGGTTTCAAAACAAGACAAAGATCCTACACAAATGAAAATGATTTTTTACAAAACTCCTCAATACTGATTCTAAAATAA
Source organism: Squalus acanthias (assembly GCA_030390025.1). Lineage (NCBI taxonomy): Eukaryota > Metazoa > Chordata > Chondrichthyes > Squaliformes > Squalidae > Squalus > Squalus acanthias. The sequence continues at coordinate 74,327,972 of CM059436.1, forward strand.
CAGGCCAATACTTTTGATAGCAGACTAAAATGTATTTGAGAACAATAATCTGGCTTTTAGAAAAAACAGACATGAGTAATGAGACCATGTAAAATTGGTTTTATATAAACCATAGTGTGAATATTTAACAGACAATGAATGATAGCTCCCTTTTATTGACATGTATAAAGGCTTGAATTCAACTGCATACGGACTGAATTAAAAATGTAGTTTGTTAAGCTGGTTGAAGCTCCCTATAATGGTGCAAAGTTCAGTTTAATTTGCGGGAAGGCCCCATTCCTTGATTTCACATGATGCGGAGATGCCGGTGTTGGTCTGGGGTGGACAAAAATGAGAAGTCGCACAACACCAGGTTATAGTCCAACAGTTTTATTTGAAATCACGAGCTTTCGGAGCGCTGCTCCTTCGTCAGGACGAAGGAGCAGCGCTCCGAAAGCTCGTGATTTCAAATAAAATTGTTGGGACTATAACCTGGTGTTGTGCGACTTCTCATTTTTGATTTCACATGTTTAACAGCACAAGTCGATGTATTCTATCCCCCCCTTTACTTTTCATAATTGAGGCAGACATATTAACAGATTCTCTATTCTATACTGATTACCACACTTAGAAATCTCCATCAGCTTAAGAATTCATAAGGGCCTGATGCCAATACACATTGACAAAGCTGCTCTTTCAACTTACTTTCTGTGGCTCCAGAGCGAAGGGTTTTAATACAAAAATCCAAAAAGAAAAAATGTTTAGAATAGTTAATAAAACCACTAATTTTCACCATTTCTGTTTCTTTGGAAGCACTGTCTCTGATTTGTCGCACTGCTTGTCCGACATGCAGTAGTGGAACAGCAGAAATTTCCTCCAACTAAATATTGGGAAGACCGAAGCCATTGACTTCGGTCCCCGCCACAAACTCCGTTCCCTGACCACCGACTCCATCCCTCTCCTTGGCAATTGTCTGAAGCTGAACCAGACTGTTTGCAACCTTGGTGTCGTACTTGACCCCGAGATGAGCTTCCGACTACATATCCGCTCTATCAACAAGACTGCCTACTTCCACCTCCATAACATTGACACTTCTTTGACCAAGCTTTTGGCCATCTGTCCTGATATCTTCTTCTGTGGCTTGGTGTCAAATGCTGACTGATAATTGCTCCTGTGAAGCGCCTTGGGATGTTTTGCTACATTAAAGGCGCTGTATACATGCAAGTTGTTGTTGTAAATATGTATCTACTAATTATTAATTTCAGGTGGCTTTGTTTGGGGACAGATCCACCGTCCAAGCACAAACAATTCCACTGTCATGAAGGGTGTGATTACCCCTTCCACTGGGAATTCCTGCTTCCCTGACCCTAACCGGACCTTGAGATATACGTTTGCAGAGTCAGAGGGGCAGACCGACCTCCAGAAAGGTTAAAGTTCATCCCACCAGGTGAGTCCAGCCACAGAACTGGCCTGGGCGCCAAAGATAAAGATTTGCAACAAAAAAAACATTTGTCGCATTGGCCTCTTTGGTAAGACAGTGAAAGGGAGTCACACATCATGGGAAAGGGGGAACCAGGCACCACTCCAGCTCCAGATGTCAGCTAGCTGTTGGAGTCTGGCAGTGTGGGGCTAGTGGGCACTTGACCTTCGCCCGCAGTGGTGCAGGTATCACTGGCCCCAATGCAAATAAAATGACCCTGCATACTTTGGGAGGGTCAGCCCTGGAGTGTACAGGCGGGTGCTATTTTCAAGCCTATCTTGTGATATATCAAATATAAGAACATAAGAACGTAAGAAATAGGAGCAGAAGTAGGCCATTTGGCCCTTCGAGCCTACTCCGCCATTCAATAAGATCATGGCTGATCGTCTACCGCAACTCCACCTTGCCACACTATCCCCATATCCCTTGGTTCCCAGTATATCTCAGTCAATATCTTGGTGCTGAAGCATCATTAGAGCTAGGCTGTTCAGGGGTGATGTCAGGAAGCACTTCTTCACACAAACGGTAGTGTAAATCTGGAACTCTCTCCCCCAAAAAGCTGTTGAGGCGAGGGGATCAATTGCAAAATACAAAACTGAGATTGATAGATTTTTGTTAGGCAAGGGTTATGGAACCAAGGTGGGTAGATGGAGTTAAGATACAGATCAGCCATGATCATAACAGGCTTGAGGGGCTGAATGACCTACTCCTGTTCCTATGTTCCTAAATGGGATGTAGGGTCGTTATTTCTGGAAATCAGTTTAAGGAACCTAATGGGCAGTTTGGAATGGTCGGTTAGACGGACCAATGGTCTTCGCCTGCCCAAAACACAACAATAATTGGCAATGATTGCAGTTCTGGAATTTAGGAACAGGAGGAGGCCATTCATCCCCTCGAGTCTGTTCCCCCATTCAATAAGATCATGGCTGATCTGTATCTTAACTCCATCCACCTGCCTTGGCTCCATATCCTTTTATACACTTGTCTTTCAAAAAACTATCGATCTCAGATTTAAAATTATTAATTGAGCTAGCATCTACTGCTTTTTGTGGGAGAGAGTTCCACACTTCTACCACCCTTTGCGTGAAGAAATGTTTCCTAACTTCTCTCCTGAATGACTTGGCTCTGATTTTAAGGTTATGTCCCCTTGTCCTAGACTACCCCACCAACAGAAAAAGTTTCTCTCTATCTACCTTATCAATTCCTTTCAAAATCCTAAAAAAACCCTCAATTAAGTCATCCTTTAACCTTCTATATTCTGGGAATACAAGCCTAGTTTATGTAATCTCTCCTCATAATCTAACCCTTGGAGCCCTGGTAACACTCTGGTGAATCTGCGTTGCACTCCATCTGCAATCTAAATGGGGTATAAATCAATGACATGAACACTTCAAACACTCTTCTTCTGAACTGTGACTTTAGTTATGTGCTCATGCATGGAAATAGCTGAAAGATATGAAGTAAGATGTAAACCACAAGGATAAGATAATTAGCTTAAGAAAAGCGGAATTTGGTCTTCTTTTGGTTAATTGTTCCTCATACATAATGCATTAGATTGTAAAAGGAATATAATTTTCAAGACAGTATCAAAATATTTTCGGACTATAGTCCCTTACTGAGAATATTTGCATTGCCAGAAAATGAAGCCGATTATTTCTAACGAATGCTGATCAGGGAGATTGGAGGTACTTATGTTTGGCATCAACAGATTGCTCACTCACTGCCTTGAATAGGGAAACACAATCAATACCTTTAGAATAAACTTTAAAAAAAGCCTTTCCATTCTGTTGTACAAGAGATTGTTAAATGAAATAAAATCCACCTAGCCGGGGGCTTTTTTAAAATTCATTCATGGGATGTGGGCGTCGCTGGCAAGACCAGCATTTATTGCCCATCCCTAATTGCCCTTGAGAAGGTGGTGGTGAGCCGCCTTCTTGAACCGCTGCAGTCCGTGTGGTGAAGGTACTCCCAACAGTGCTGTTAGGGAGTTCCAGGATTTTGACCCAATGGGGACATATTTCCAAGTCGTGTTGTGTGAATTGGAAAGGAACTTGGAAGTGGTGGTGTTCCCATGCGTCTGCTGCCCTTGTCCTTCTAGGTAGTAGAGGTCGCGGTTTCGGCTTTGTTATATCTCACTACTCTGTTGATGAGGGAAAAGGTAGTCAGCTGTTACTTCATGGCCAGCCAGACATGAGTTACTGAATATGATATAGGTACATTAAGTTTCCTTCAGTCTTCCAAAGGACCATTTTATGAGTCTTTCATGAGCTAGCACCCAGAAAACACTGTACCAGTTGTGTGCACGAGAATACACTGCCTTAAAGGCTGGTGGCAGCACATTCAATAATAACCTTTCAAAAGGGAATTGACAAATACTTGAAGGAGGAAAATTTGCAGGACGATGGGGAAAGGGCAGGGGAATGAGGCTAACTGGATCGCTCTTTCAAAGAGCTGGCACAGGCACGATGGGCCGAATGGTCTCCTTCTGTGCCGCATCATTCTCTGATTCTACATTATTTCTTGAGTTGTTTTCTTTTTGTGGCTGTGTCAGCTTTTTATGAAGTTGATTGTCACCTTTTACAAATTCTGTAGGTTGGTTGACATGTATGTTTGAATATATTCATTTGCTGTACAGCAGGTGCCTGATATCTTTGCTTCTGTGAGTTGTTCAAATGCAAAATAATTCCATCAGTAGCTTCAGCCACTTGGTTCCCAGTGCGATATTTTCGATTTACTGGAGAGACTGCAGACATAGTGGAGGCCCGCTACAAATGCCAGTCTGCCACATACTGCAAACTAGAGTGACTGTTAGCCCTGCACTACACACCTTAACACCCAGACTACCAGATCACAGGAGATGTAGCTCACTTGCAGAGAGTCTCATACAGGTGCAGCAGGCGGTTAAGAAGGCAAATGGTATGTTGGCCTTCATAGCGAGAGTACAGGAGCAAGGATGTCTTGCTGCAGTTGTACAGGGCCTTGGTGAGACCACACCTTGAGTATTGTGTGCAGTTTTGGTCGCCTTATCTGAGGAAGGATGTTCTTGCCATGGAGGGAGTGCAGTGAAGATTCACCAGACTGATACCTGGGATGGCAGGAATGACGTATGAAGAGAGATTGGGTCGATTAGGCTTATATTCGCTAGAGTTTAGAAGAATGAGAGGAGATCTCATTGAAACTTATAAAATTCTAACAGGACGAGACAGACTAGATGCAGGAAGTATGTTCCCGATGGCGGGGGAGTCCAGAACCAGAGGTCACAGTCTAAGGATAAGGCGTAAGCCATTTAGGACTGAGAGGAGGAGGAATTTCTTCACCCAGAGAGTGGTGAACCTGTGGAATTCTCTACCACAGAAGGCAGTTGAGGCCAATTCTTTAAATATATTCAAGAAGGAGTTAGATATATTTCTTAAGGCTAAAGGGACCAAGGGATATGGGGAGAAAGCAGGGACAGGGTGCTGAATTTGGATGATCAGCCATGATTGCATTGAATGGCGGCGCAGGCTCGAGAGGCCGAATGGCCTACTCCTGCTCCTATCTGCTATGATTCTATGTTTACAATTGTTGAAAGTAAAACAATGCTTTAAAAGCCCAAACTGTTCCAGTATAACTAAATTTAAAAGAAAAACACATGCATGAGATCACAAAGAAAGGTGCAAAACTTGTTATACCTTGTCAACAAAAGCAAAATAGTGCAGATGCTGCAAATCTGAAATAAAAAACAGAAATTGCCGGAAACACTCAGCATTTGTGGAGAGAGAAACAGAGTTAACGTTTCAGGTTGATGACCTTTCATCAGAACGGAGTTGTTTGTCGTATTTTCTGTTTTTATTTTAGTTATACCTTGTTCTTGGTCCATTCACACTTGTTTACGTAGAAAAAGACAAATATACGTGGAAAAACGATGATCGACGACAAACGTTTTACCTGGCATTACTGGCATCTGCTTCAAAAATGAGGAAAAATTTAAAAAAATGTTTTTCATTTGTGCAAATAATGTTCTATCTTTAATTTTCCCTCCTTTCTCCTGTTAGGTTTCTCCATGATAGTTACTACCGTGGCCAAGAATTCAGATGACCTTCTCAGAGACCCTACCAATGCCAGTAAAAGAGGGCTCCCCTTGCTGCACTACAGGTAACACCTGGTCCATGAACATCATTTCACCACACAGTCGCATCCCAGATCAGAACATCAGTATTGTAGGAGAATCACCAGCAGAAAGCTCCATCCTAACATTCTGGATCAGTAACACAGGGCATACACCAATCTAAAATAATCATTTTAGCAAAACATCACCTTAAAGAAAATAGATTTGCATTTCTATATCACCTTTCACCTCAGGACATCCCAAAGCGCTTGATAGCCAATTAAGTACTTTTGAAGTGTAGTCACTGTTGCAATGTAGGAAACGCGGTAGCCAATTTGCACACAGCAAGCTCCCACAAACAGCATTGCGATAATGACCAGGTAATCTGTTTTAATGATGTTGATTGAGGGGTAAATATTGGCCCAGGACATCGGGGATAACTCCCCTGCTCTTCTTCGAAATAGTGCCGTGAGATCTTTCATGTCAACCTGAGAGGGCAGACGGGGCCTCGGTTTAACATCTCATCCGAAAGACGGCACCTCCGACAGTGCAGCGCTCCCTCAGTACTGCACTGGGAGTGTCAGCCTAGATTTTGTGCTCAAGCCCCTGGAGTGGGACTTGAACCCACAACTTTTGGATGAGACATTAAACCGAGGCCCCATCTGCTCTCTCAGGTGGACGTAAAAGATTCCATGGCACTATTTCAAAGAAGAACAGGGGAGTTATCCCTGTGTCCTGGCTAATATTTATCCCTCAATTAACATCACTAAAACAGATTATTTGGTCATTCTCCCATTGCTGTTTGTTGGAGCTTGATGTGAGCAAATTGGCTGCCATGTTTCCTACATTACAACAGTGACTACACTTACAAAAAAGTACTTCATTGGCTGAAAAGCACTTTGGGACATCCTGAGGTCATGAATGACGCTATATAAATGCAAGTCTTTCGTTAACATTCTGACTCGGAGGCGAGAATACTACCCACTGATCCATGGTTGGCACCTAAAAATATAGCCAATATTTACCTCCAACAGATAACCAAAGCTAGCTGTGCTTCTGCAAACAATGCCACTGACCTACAGGGTTAATTAGATTCCTCTTAAAAACCTACATGACAGATATGCCCATTAATTCTTCCATTTCCAATAAAGTTTCATCACATTGCTCTATCTGCAATTCAAAGATGGATACAATAAATTTTATTGTAGTCCAATGCCTTCTGAAATTTTTTTGAACTGTTTTGATTTACAGTACTACATTGCAAACTGACTTTGTAAATTCAGTGTCAGTGGGACTGATTGAAGTTTCTTCTGTCAAGAATATGAAGTAAAATATATTAAAAATGCGGAAGTAAAACTGTCAAAAGTTTCACAGAAAAACCAAAGGACTCAGCTTGAGGTCTAATTATGGTCTCTTCAAAAGGGAGACCGGTAAACCATTGATCTCTGCCTCTTTCCTTTGATTCAAACACTGCTTTGAAAACAATAATCTATCAATTTTAAATATTCCAATTTCTTTTACTTCTTAATCTCCTAAAATTAAGTCTTTATTGTTTATTTACAGCTTTTGGTGTTGTAAAATTCCAACGTCTCTTCTCATGTTTGTGTTTTTTGAAGATCTGCATGATTATTAAATACACGTAAACCCATTTAAAGGAAGCGAATTCAGGAGAAAAGCAAAAAGTAATCTCTCTCAAACGGCTGGTGAAGTCGATGTTCTGTCAATATTACAGACTTTTTTTTTTAGTTTCATTACCTTATTCAATTGCTTTACCTTATGCAATCTGCAGCACTCACTTATCTCTTTTTTTCCATCTGACCTTTTTGGCGTGACAACAACAAAATAAATATTCATGAAACTAGATAGAAATGGGGTGGGGGGGGGGGGAGAATACAAATTTCAGCAGGAAATTGGAAATATAAATATGGGAGCAGATTTTTCTCAGTTGTGCATGGCCATAAATATAATAGCCTGGGAGAATTGCATAGAGCAGGGGGGGGAAATAGATGGGAAGTATTGGACACCTGTAATGGAGATTGCTTGATGTTCTGTCCCTTTAAATGAATGGATGGAAAGTCAGTCCCATAGTGTTCAAAATGTGAAGCTCACAGCCGATAAATTGTAACCTTTCTTCAGTAAAAGATGAAGCAATTTTCAATAAGGTCGCTCTTCAGGATACAATTGGAGAGATATTTATAATGACTGAAACAATATGAGCATTTGCCTTTACATATAAATCAAGTGTAATTATGTGATCTTTAAGAAATATGAACAGTAAATGCAAGAAACATTCAGCAGGTCAGGCAGCATCTGTGGAGAGAGAAACAGAGTTAACGTTTCAGGTCTGTGACCTTTCGTCAGAACTGCAATGTTAACTCTGTTTCTCTCTCCACAGACGCTGCCCGACCTGCTGAGTGTTTTCAGCATTTTCGGTTCTTATTTCAGATATCCAGCATCCGCAGTATTTTGCCTTTGTGATCTTTAAGAAAACTCTGCTCTGTGCACGCTCGTGTGCTGTCCATTTAAGCCATCGAAACTTTAAGCCTGGCAGTTATTTGACGTGACGACACAATTGGTATGTTGAGAGCAAAGTTCAAATTAATCTGTTTTGTGTTCTACATGTCGGGAGTCAGGTGACTTTCATTTTGTTACACCACAGATCTGCACCCGATAAGTTGGCTTCATTTATTTTGAATAAATTCGCAGAACAGTTTCCTGTCATCTGGCCATCCACTCTTTCATGTGCGGGGTTGTTGGCTTTCGGAATGTAAAATGAAAATTATATCGAGATTAGGAAGGGGAAGAAAACAGCAAAGAAAAGTTCCATGTAAGGTGTTGGAAGACATACAAAAGGGTAACAGTGAATGCAGAGAAGGAGGTCCCAATACAGCAAAATGCTACAGTAAGCCATGGTTGTACTCCACTGTGAATTTGTCATTTTTAATAATTGATTGACAAATCATTGCAATTTTTTTAATTCATTGTTTTTCTCTTCAAAAATAAGTACGCGACAGTTTTGTTACAATTTCATTGTGGTGCCAGTAACAACTAATTTATTCTGTCTCTTGACATACGGAGGGTTTCAAATTCCCTTCAGCTACTTGATGATGTGCTGCACAAATGTTTGAATGTCAGCCATTATGATTACATTAAGTAAAGTCACTTCACAAATAATGTGCTATTCATAGCAGTGTTCCTGGCATGGTAACCTTTCATAGTTACTGGCAGTCTGAAGCTAACATCACCTTTTCTGATGCCTTTGCCTTTCAAATAGTCTGCGACTCCTTTGTAACGCAGCTATTTTAAAGTCAACTCCTGACTGAACATCACACTTACATGATTTTAAAAGATCAAACAGTGCAATGCTGTTATTATTTGAGTGGTGACAACTGCCTCGCTGTTAATATTTAGATATATACTCCTGGGCGGGTAGACAATTCAAAGTGAGCAGGTGACTCACTCGCTCACATCCTGACCATTTCTGATTTTAACTTGCTGGGTTTTGCAGGCGGGTGAGGTGCCTGCCTAAAACAAGTGGGTGCCTCATAGACTTATGCAAATGGGGACCGATTGCATCAATAGGACCCCCATGGAGTTTTATCTGGGGCCCTGAGCTTATCTGCAGACAGAACAAGCTCTTCAGACAAGTCGAAAATGTTCCTTTATGGGACCAGGCGTAGCAGGTTTACTCCTCCAGCTCCACAAAGAAAGTTGGGTTGCCAACCCTCCAGGATCGGCCTGGAGTCTCCAGAAATTAAAGACTACTCTCCAGGACACTGCTGCCAGCAAACATGGAGAACAATCATACAGGCAATAAAAAATGGTGTTTTTAAAAAAAATTCTTTGATCACTTTGGTTATTAGTTATAAGAATATCTTGAGATGGGAGAAAAGGCTATTTGACTGACAGCCAAAAATTATCCTTTCGGGTAATGAAGAGTACGTTAGCTTTCTGATTGGCCGTGGGAAGGCGGGGCGCTGCAAGGATGGGCGTGTCGGGCGAGGATGGGCGTGTCGGACGAGGATGGGCGTGTCGGGCGAGGATGGGCGTGTCGGCTGAGGATGGGCGTGTCGGGTGAGGATGGGCGTGTTGGGTGACCAATGGCAGGAGTTTGGAGGCTGGGCGGTTGGAGGCAGGAAGTCAACAGAGAAGACCTCCGGGAATACGTCCAACCAGAGTTGGCAACCCTACCTGACCTGCACTCCCTCGCTTCCTTCCCGAGACTCCCTGCCCACCTGGATGCCAACCTTCGCCTGATGGCAGCTGTTCTGCACCCAGTTAATGCCCGTTCTTGGCAGGAAATGGACTGGCAGCATTTAAATGAGGCCCGGGAGTTAAAGTACCCCTGTCTGAAATTTAGGTCAGCAAGTGCATTTGCATAAGTCTATGAGGCACCCACTTGTTTTAGGCAGGCACCTCACCCACCTGCAAAACCCAGCAAGTTAAAATCGGAAATGGTCAGGAGCCCAGCCCCAGCCCACCCAAAAACTCTCTCTCTATAATCAACCTCACTCTCTAGTTCTTTATTTTTTATTGGCTTGTTGAAAACTGGCTGTTGACTTCACCAAAGATAAATTTGGGGTAATATCACAGGAACTGGTGCGACAGGAAGGAGCGGTGGCTGATCTTAAAACCCACCGACTCGTCACTGACCGACTTGTACTGTAGCCGTTTTTACTTGATGGGCTTTGTAAGAAAAACAGAAAATTCTGAAGCATCATACCTGATATATATGGAATCACAGGGGGGAAAAAAATACCTCCGAGAGCAGAAGTTACTCAGGAACAGAAGTCCGGTTTGGTGTGGGGCAGGTGGGAGGTTTGGAAAGAAGGGGAAAAAGGGCAAGGAAACACACAAATTCGCCCTCAGATGTGTCGATTTTTCTGCTCTGGGGAATAGAGCGCGTGGTGTCACTGCTTCCCCAGTCAAGCTTTATAGTGCTCTCGGTTCAGTGAGGATGAGGCACTGCAAAGGAACATTAGCTTGCTACTTCACGCTTTAGTAGTTTCCACCGTACAATCTTTTTTTGTTAGGCACAATCCTAAGGCCTTGCTCATCATCAAAAGCAGCACTGGAGGAAGGGATGACAGCTTTTTTCAGCTGTTGGATTTGCAACAATATACAAAAAAAACTAATGATACGGTTCACAAGGTTGAATAATCGTGAACAAGCCAGTCAACAAACAAACCTATGGATTTCCTTTTCGAAGTTAATGTATTATTTTCCACTGTTTGTCCACTAAAATGTACGACGTGAGTACAAACGGCTATTTAGTTGGAGGTCTGATTCTCAGCAATTACAATGCAATACAACAAAGTCAGGAGAATTTTCAGCACCAGCAGACTTCTTTCTTCTGCCTTTTGTATTTATTTGACCAGATCCAATAGCTCATCAATACCAAAGATACAGAGTTAGTGTGCGCTGGAGGAGGCCAGGCTTTTAAGTGTGATAATCTCACAAACTTGCAGTTTAGACCAAAGCAATGATTGTACTCCACTGCCAACAAGCATTATTTAGTATTCCAAAAGTGCAGTGCTGTGCTAAAAGACAGACCCTGGAGAAAACAGCCGGGTTGATTTTCTGTATTATAACCCTGTACCACAGCCAGATAAGAGGATTTGTTTATGAACATGGGTGGATAGATAGTCCTCATTTGTCTCACGGGGACATCTTATCATTTCAATATTTATGGCACCATATCCATCACATGTGGAATCATGCAGTACACCACACAGAGGCTCGTTAGACTAAAATGATACCGAACAGAATGGAAATTTATTTGAAAGCAGGTTGGGGAAGGAACGAAATACAACTCCAAAATATCTCTGTGGACCAACATAAACTTTAAAGCATTCCCCGACTTCATGGATTGATGATAGGATTGTTGCCAGGATAAAGCAGCTCAAAAATGAATTCCTATGGAAATGTTCTGTCCAAATGCCACTGATATCGGAAACTACATATTTTAAGCAGAGATCATATTCTGAAAAGATATTATTTCCTTATTACTGTAATGCTGTGGTCCCGAAAAGACTATTTGGGGTCCAATCCTGGCAATAAAGCTGGAATACAACACAGTGGTCTAATCACCCAGTATTGGACCTACACCTAATTTAAGAAAACAAACCTTCCAAAGCGCACTACATGGGTGGGTAGTCTTCTCAACCAGACTATCATCCCCAAAGGGTTTCCGAGGCTACACGGGGGAAATTTAAAATTTTGCCAACACTTCCCTCAGCTCAGTCAAAAAAATTTGCTGTTGTGAGGATGGGAGTGAGGGCAGTCTGCTTGGTAACGAAGCTAAGCAACAAAAATATACTTTTTCGTGCATAGCCCTGGAAACGGGGCAGTATAGGTCAGATGGTCGGCCTTTGCATGGTGTGTCCTTTTTAAAATGAGGTTTACATTGAGCTACATAGGCCAGAATTTTGAGGGGGGTCAGCGGGCGTGATCGGTGACGGGTTGGGTGGGACCCCGCTGTCAACCTGCCGCCACACGCCTTTCCCAATGTCGGGTTTGTCAATGCTGAGCAGACCCGACCGGCAGCGGCGGGGGACCTAATTAAAATGATTAGCATCTAATTGCCAGATGCTTAACAGCCTTTTTTCACTTACCACTTTAACTTCATGACCATGGGATCCCCGCTGTGCGCAGACCACGGCTGTCAAGCTGAGGCGGGAGTTCAGTGGCCATTGCTCCAGCTGATTACTTGACAGCTTCAAATGTACAGTAAAAGCTCCCACCTGACTGATGTTCACTTTCCTCAGGCAGAAGCTTTTTGTCACTCCATTTCCAGCACACATTCTGCAGGCTTTCCACTTTCCGCTCTCCAACCACTCTCACCTCATTGGAAGAACTCTCTCACCATTGACAGAATGCTTCTGTCATCTGTACTTCACCTGCCATCTATTCCATCAACGTGTTTGCCCTTTATACTTCCTCACCTTGGTCCTCAGAATCCGACCACGATCAGCCCCAGCACCAGGCACACCAGTAGCACCAACAACAACAACATCAACCTTCTCCGCAATCAACTGATGCTGCACAGGACACATGGCATCAGCACCCGGCCACATTGCTGCCCGAGATGGCCTCACCATGGCCAGATTTACTTCACTTGACGCTGCACACCCTGGCTGCCACATGATGCACCCCACACCAACACCATAAAGCATCCCTACAATGACCAAACCATTCCTTTCACACTCATCACCATTGTGGAGGGTACCATTATGTCTCACCATTCACTGCAACTCACTAAGCCACTTCCAAAGGTGCACACAAATCTGTCCAAGAACACAAAGTGTTGAAAATAAAGGTTTTAATGTTTGACAGCACATTAACAGAATCTTTACATGAACATTGGATACAACACCCAAGTGGCTACCCTTGTGTGTTGTTAGTTGGTATGATTGCACTAGGATGAGGGCGAGTGTGAGGGGTGGCTAGTGAGATGGGGATGTGATAAAGTAGATAGAGAGAGGGATGGGTGAACATGCAAGGTAAGTTGGTGTGAGTAAGGATGTGCAGGAGTAGGGTACGGAAGGCAGAGTTATGGGGATGTGATGAGAGGCACAGCAGGATGAAGGTCGGTGTGGCTTTGTAGTATCGTTTCGTGATCGAATGAGATCGTTGAAACGTTTGCGCCACTGCACCCAGGTCCTCCTGATGACATCCCTGCTTGTGACCTCCTATGCAATGTGCAACAAGGCTGCGCTGGTGTCCTGGGGAGGTCTCTTCCACCCATTGGAAGGGAGGAGGACCTCCCTGTGTATTGTGACTCCCTCCATAAGCATATGGAGGGTGTCATGGGAGAGCGTGGGTGCAGCCCTGCACCTCTGTGCAGTGCTTGTCAGTGTTTGCAGCACTTCAATGCTGTAGAACACTGACAGCACAGATGTTAAAATAAATTTGGACACGGTCCCTTTAAGGAAACCAGCTGATGACGCATCATCAAATGAAGTCACTAAACCCGCTTCCTCTAATTGGCCGGGATACGCGCTGGGCGGGCTTAACAAGCCCAATCAACGGTAAGTCATTTCACAGAGTGAGATGGAGACAGCAGCGGGGTTGGGATCCGCCACTGACGTCGCCCACCACGGACCCGCCGAGGTGAGCAAAATCGCGGCCATAGAGTCTACAGCACAGAAACAGGCCATTCGGCCCAACTGGTCTGTGCTGGCATTTATGCTCCACACGAGCCTTTATTTTATTCGTTCATGGGATCTGGGCGTCGCTCATATGGCCAGCATTTATTGCCCATCCCTAATTGCCCTCGAGAAGGTGGTGGTGAGCCACCTTCTTGAACCGCTGCAGACCATGTGGTGAAGGTACTCCCACAATGCTGTTAGGGAGTTCCAGGGTTTTGACCCAGCGACGATGAAGGAACGGCGATATACTTCCAAGTCAGGATGGTGTGTGACTTGGAGGGGAACTTGGAGGTGGTGGTGTTCCCATGCGCCTGCTGTCCTTGTCCTTCTAGGTGGTAGAGGTCACGGGTTTGGGAGGTGCTGTCGAAGGAGCCTTGGCGAGTTGCTGCAGTGCATCTTGTAGATGGTACACACTGCAGCCACGGTATGCCGGTGGTGGAGGGAGTGAATGTTTAAGGTGGTGGATGGGGTGCTAATCAAGCGGGCTGCTTTCTCATGGATGGTGTCGAGCTTCTTGAGTCTTGTTGGAGCTGCATTCATCCAGGCAAGTGGAGAGTATTCCATCACACTCGTTACTTGTGCCTTGTAGATGGTGGAAAGGCTTTGGGGAGTCAGGAGGTGAGACACTTGCCGCAGAATACCCAGCCTCTGACCTGCTCTTGTTGCCACAGTATTTATGTGGCTGGTCCAGTTAAGTTTCTGGTCAATGGTAACCCCCAGGATGTTGATGGTGGGGGATTCGGCGATGGTAATGCCGTTGAATGTCAAGGGGAGGTGGTTGGACTCTCGCTTGTTGGAGATAGTCATTGCCTGGCACTTGTGTGGCGCGAATGTTACCTACCACTTATCAGCCCAAACTGAATGTTGTCCAGGTCTTGTTGCATGCGGGCATGGACTGCTTCATTATCTGAGGAGTTGCGAATGGCACTGAACACTGCGCAGTCATCAGCAAACATCCCCATTTGTGACCTTATGTTGGCGGGAAGGTCATTGATGAAGCAGCTGAAGATAGTTGGGCCTAGGACACTGCCCTGAGGAACTCCTGCAGCGATGTCCTGGGCTCTGATGATTGACCACCAACCACCACAACCATCTTCCTTTGTGCTAGGTATGACTCCAGCCGGTGGAGAGTTTTTCCCCCCGATTCCCATTGACTTCAGTTTTACTAGGGCTCCTTGATGCCACACTCGGTCAAATGCTGCCTTGATGTCAAGGGCAGTCACTCACACCTCATCTCTGGAATTCAGCTCCTTTGTCCATGTTTGGACCAAGGCTGTAATGAGGTCAGGGAGCCGAGTGGTCTTGGCGGAACCCAAACTGGGTATCAGTAAGCAGGTTATTAGTGAGTAAGTGCCACTTGATAGCACTGTCGATGACACCTTCCATCACTTTGCTGATGACTGAGAGTAGACTGATGGGGCGGTAATTGGCAGGATTGGATTTGTCCTGCTTTTTGTAGACAGGACATACCTGGGCAGTTTTCCACAATGTCGGATAGATGCCAGTGCTGTAGCTGTACTGGAACAGCTTCTCCCACCCTACTTCCTCTAACCCTATCAGTATAACCTTCTATACCTTTCTCCCTCATGTGTTTACCTAGCTTCCCCTAAATGCATTTATGCCACTCCATGTGGTAGCAAGTTCCACATTCTCATCACTCTCTGGGTAAGGATGTTTCTACTTGTGGGGGAGACCAAAACTAGAGGTCACAAATATAAGATAGTCACTGATAAATCCAATAGGGAATTCAGGAGAAACATCTTCTCTACGTCTACCCTATCAAACCTTTTCATAATCTTAAAGACCTCTATCAGCTCGCCCCTCAGCCTTCTCTTTTCTAAAAATTACACAGCTGTTCCCCGCCATGAACACTCAAGTGTCAGACCACTGACGGGCATTATCCTAAAGCGTTCCATTAAATGGGAGGGGGGGCAAGCTGCTACTTTGGGGGCAACAACAAACCCTGAAAAGCATAATGCCATTTTCCAACTCAAATTATGCCATTGCACTGTAAAATATAGAAAGACAAGTGTGCCAATTACTTTTTAAGCTGTTTTCATACTTGCGCCCATTTAGTTTGGATTCTGGAAGACTGGCATTCATGAAACAGCTACTTGGGTTTACACAGCTAAATCCAGCTCCCTTATATTGGCGGCAGAATTGACCACTCAGATTTTTTGACTTAAATGAGAGCCAGCACAAACGCAGCTTCACTGGCAGAAAAGTCCGTAGACCTGTTCAAGATTTTCCTTCCAAGCTGTGACCGAGTTAGATCGCTTTAAGCAAAATGCACCTGCGCACTAAATGTGGAAAATGTGCGATGACAAATTAGAAACACACGCAGGTTTTTATAAAGGATACGAATACTTGGGAAGTCAGGGTATTAAGAGGGTATAGAGAAAGGGCAGGAAATTGGGATTAAAGTGGTACAACTGTCATGGTTACAAAAAGGGCCAATTGGACTACTACCATTCCTAGACTTTTAATTGCCAATCAGTAATAATATATGGAAAACATAAGAACATAAGAACATAAGAAATAGGAGCAGGAGTAGGCCAATCGGCCCCTCGAGCCTGCTCCGCCATTCAATAAGATCATGGCTGATCTGATCCTAACCGCCAATCTACTATCTACTATCACAGAACCATCTCCTGCATCTAACAGAATTGCACACACGAAACAGGAGCAGAATCAGGCTACACGGTCCCTGGGCCCGCTCCACTACCCACAGGGCCATGACCAATCCGAACCTAGACTCATGTCCAAATTCCTGCCCGCTCCCCGTAACCCTTAATGCCCTTTACTTCTAGGAAACTGTCTATTTCTGTTTTAAATTTATTTAATAATGTAGCTTCTACAGCTTTTTGTGGCAGCATATTCCATGGACCTACCACCCTCTGAGTGAAGTAGTTCCTCCTCATCTCAGTTTTGAAAGAGCAGCCCCTTATTCTAAGACTATGTCCCCTAGTTCTAGTCTCACCCGTCATCGGGAACATCCTCCCCGCATCCACCCTATCCAACCCCTTCACAATCTTATATGTTTCAATAAGATCGCCTCTCATTCTTCTGAACTCCAATGAGTAGAGTCCTAATCTACACAACCTCTCCTCATATGACCACCCCCTCATCCCCGGGATTAACCGAGTGAACCTTTTTTGCACTGCCTCGAGAGCAAGGATGTCTTTCCTTAAGTAAGGACACCAAAACTGTATGCAGTATTCCAGGTGCGGTCTCACCAATACCTTGTCAAAACAGGCCATCTGTTCCTGAAGATGCTGCAGGAGAGTTGACTTCAGTGGATGGACAGCACCTGTACTGGCAGTAGAATCATAGAATGGTTACAGCACAGAAGGAGGCCATTCAGCCCATCGAGCCCGTGCCGGCTCTCTGCAAGAACACTTCAGCTAGTTCCACTCCCCTGCCCTTTCCCCATAAGCCCTACAAATATTTTTCCTTCAGGTACTTATTCAATTCCCTTTTGAAAGCCGTGATTGAATCTCCACCACCCTTTCAGGCAGTGCATTTCAGATCCTAACCACTCGCTGCATAAAAAAGTTTTTCCTCATTTCGCCTTTGGTTCTTCTGCCAATCACCTTAAATCTGTGTCCTCTGGTTCTCGATCCTTCTGCCAGTGGGAACAGTTTCTCTCTATCTGCTTCGTCCAGACCCCTCATGATTTTGAACCCCTCTATCAAATCTCCTCTCAACCTTCTCTGCTCTAAGGAGAACAACCCCAGCTTCTCCAGTCTATCCACGCAACTGAAGTCCCTCATCCCTGGAACCATTCTTGTAAATCTTCTCTGCACCCTCTATAAGGCTTTCACATCCTTCCTAAAGTGCGGTGCCCAGAATGGGACACAATACTCCAGCTAATGCCGAACAGTGTTTTATAAAGGTTCATCATAACTTCCTTGCTTTTGTACTCTATGCCTCTATTTATAAAGTCCAGGATCCTGCCTGCTTTTTTAACCGCTTTCTCAACCTGCTCTACCACCTTCAACAATTTGTGCACATATACCCCAGGTCTCTCTGTTCATGCACCCCTTTAGAATTGTACCCTTTAGTTTATATTGCCTCTCCTCGTTCTTTCTACCAAAATGTATCATTTCACACTTTTCTGCGTTAAATTTCATCTGCCACGTGTCCGCCCATTCCACCAGCCTGTCTATGTCCTCTTGAAGTCTATCCCTATCCTCCTCACTGTGCACTATACTTGCAAGTTTTGTGCCATCTGCAAATTTTGAAATTGTGCCCTGTACACCCACGTCATTAATATATATCAAGAAAAACAGTGGTCCTAGTTCCGACCCCTGGGGAACACCACTGTATACCTTCCTCCAGTCCAAAAAACAACCGCTCACCACTACTCTCTGTTTCCTGTCACTTAGCCAATTTCGTACCCATGCTGCCACTGTTCCTTTTATTCCATGGGCTTCAATTTTGCTGGCAAGCCTATTATGTGGCACTTTATCAAACGCCTTTTGGAAGTCTATGTACACCACATCAACCACATTGCCCTCATCAACCCTCTCTGTTACCTCATCAAAAAAACTCAATCAAGTTAGTGAAACACAATTTGCCTTTAACAAATCTGTGCTGACTTTCCTTAATTAATCCACACTTGTCCAAGTGACTGTTAATTTTGTCCCGGATTATCGTTTCAAAAGCTTCCCCACCACTGACTGGCCTGTAGTTGCTGGGTTTATGCTTACACCCTTTTTTGAACAAGGGTGTAACATTTGCAATTCTCCAGTCCTCTGGCACCACCCCCGTATCTAAGGAGGATTGGAAGATTATGGCCAGTACCTCCACAATTTCCACCTTTACTTCCCTCAGCATCCGAGGATGCATCCCATCCGGTCCTTCTGACTTATCTACTTTAAGTACAGTCAGCCTTTCTTGTACCTCCTCTTTCTCAATTTTTAGCCCATCCAGTATCTCAACTATGTCCTCTTTCACTATGACTTTTGCAGCATCTTCTTCCTTGGTAAAGACAGATGCAAAGTACTCATTTAGTACCTTAGCCATGCCCTCTGCCTCCATGCGTAGGTCTCCTTTTTGGTCCCTAATCGGCCCCACCCCTCCTCTTACTACTGCCTATAGTAAGGCTGAGTTCTCAGGACTTCAACTGGTCACTCCTCTTGTAGTTAGTTACAGAGAATTGGCAGTGACCCTGTGAACAGGTCGCGTGTCCACACCCTCAACCCACCTATAGTTAACAGACAGTGAAAATGGTGGAGACTATTTTTGAAATGGTTTCTAGTGGCAGAAGGGTCGGTAACCTGAGGACGCAGATTTAAGGTGATTGGCAAAAGAACCAGAGGCGACGTGAGGGATTTTTTTTAACACAGCGAGTGGTTATGATCTGGAATGCACTGCTAAATTGGCACGCTCTGCGCCCGTTTTATGCCCAAAAACGGGCACAATGCACACTGATTTCTACCCCTATACGTCAAAATGTGAATATATGTGATGTAAAGGTAATGTGGGGAGGGTAGCTGGCTCACTTAGGTATATTCAGGGTTTATTATTGTTAAAAACACAGATGAATAAGAAGTGGAAGTGGGTTTTTCAAAAATAGAGTTGTCACAGACCATTAGTAAACAAAAAGAACTGAAGTCTTTTATGTGGTTAATATTTACATCGAATGTGACAAACAGATTAGACAGTGGGTAGGGCTGCATCAGCATCTCTCTGCAAGATACTCGACCAGAATGCAAGAGCTTCAAAGGTCTGGCGCTCTCTGTAAAATGTCAACATGATATGAGATGACAGGTGAAAGCAGAGAAGAACAAAAGTACATGGAGGTGTGTCACACAAGTCCATAAAATCAAATTGCTGCAGGCCAAAGAAAAAAATACCACACATTGCACCTCATGACTAAACAGAGAATATCTTTCTTTGCTTTAACCATCATTTCTTGGAAATAGTCCTCTCCAGACCTAACCTCATCTGTTTTTGAGTGGAAAAAAATGAAAGTGTAATTGAGTATTCTAAGCACAAGTATACCCCTTAGCACAGAGTCACTATGTTTTAACTGTACTTTTCTGGCCAGTCCTTCACACCAAACACAAAGTTTTATACATTTTGACCTCCAGGCGTTCGATTGTTTGTTAACTACAATGTTGGCACAATTTTACCTAACTGGCCAAAAGTTCCTGTTTGTGCTATTTTCTCTTTGACCTCTGTACTATTTATGTTTATTTACATGTGCTACTTGTTTCAGACCGCATGAAGAGCTCCAAGATTGTGGGTTTTGAAAATTTGAATTAAAAATATTTTCAATTTGAACCAAAATGGTAAACTTTGACCTCTGACCCTAAAGTACAGTATTTTTAACCCTTTGTATCGAGGTGTCCAAGCTCTTGCCTTTGTCAAGCCACATAAATACATAACATAGGACCTTGGTGACCACACAGTCGAAATTCCTGTTCACCATTAGTTTACATACATCTTAAACTGCTGATACAGGATTTCATAAAATCATAGAATTTAGGATTTCATAAAATCATAGAATGATACAGCACAGAAGGAGGTCATTCAGTCCATCGTGCCTGTGCCGGCTCTTTGAAAGAGCTATCCAATTAGTCCCACTCTCCTGCTCTTTCACCATATCCCTACAAATTTTTCCCCTTCAAGTATTTATCCAATTTCCTTCTGAAAATTACTATTGAATCTGCTTCCACCACCCTTTCAGGCAGTGTATTCCAGGTCATAACAACTCACTGCATAAAAATTTGTTTTCCTCATGTAGCCTCTGGTTCTTTTGCCAATCACCTTAAATCTGTGTCCACTGGTTACCAACTCCTCTGCCACTGGAAACAGTTTCTCCTTATTTACTCAAAACTTATCAAAACCCTTCATGATTTTGAACAACTCTATCAAATCTCCCCTTAACCTTCTCAGAACAACCCCAGTTTCTCTAGTCTCTCCATGTAACTGAAGTCCCTCATCCCTGGTACCATTCTAGTAAATCTCTTCTGCACCCTCTCTAAAGCCTTGACTTCCTTCCTGCCCAGAACTGACCACACGACTCCAGCTGGGGCTTAACCAGCGTTTTATAAAGATTCAGCATAACTTCCTTGCTTTAGCCACCAATGAGACATTTTGCAAACCTTCAGCCACACTAAATTCAAATCAGACTAACCAACAAACAAGAAATATAAGTATAAATAGGACATCCCTGCTTTGGATTCTTACAAAATGTGTTATGAATTTCAAATTGTGGAAATTTGATCTTTCAATCCTTTCTAGCTTTATTTTCAGTATCCTACCATGAAAATTCTGCAACAGTCAGCAGATCCAGTCAGCGGCATCCTATTTAGCTTTGTATCGACCCCTTCAAAATTTACATCTTTTTGTAGATAAATCATAAAATAATAAACAGAACTGTCCTTAAAAAATGGGTTATCTGACCATTTTCTGATTTTTTTTTTTTCCTACCAAAGCATATACCAAAAATTTGAGTGCACATTTTCAGTGAATAAGGACAGGGTCAGTATTGCCTCTGATTCTTCCTTTCATGTTGAATGGGCTGGCAGAATAATCTATTAGAAGCCCAATAGACTCTCATAACAATCTAGACTGTGCCTCTTCCCAACCCCTTTTTCCTATACAAACTCCATCCTTTTCTCTCAGTCTCCCAGCTCCATTGTATTTGCTCTGACGACTCCATTTTCTGCACCGTAGCTTCTGGAATATCCTCCCATTTTGTCAGCCAAGACTATCCCTCAACTGTGGTGGACAGGGCTGTGTCTGTCCCATTTCCTATGCCTCTGCTCGCAACCCCTCTCATAGCGACTGGGTCTACCTCGTCAAAAGAACATAAGAAATAGGAGCAGGCCATATGACCCCTCGAGCCTGCTCCACCATTCAATAAGATCATAGCTGAATTTTGGCCTCAACTCCACTTTCCCACCCTATCCCCATATCCCTTTGGTGCCCAAAAATCTATCGATCTCGTCTTTAATTATGCTCATCGACTGAGCATCCACAGCCCTCTGGGGTAGAGAATTCCAAAGATTCACAACCCTTTGAGTGAAGAAATTTCTCCTCATCTCAGTCCTAAATGGCCAACCCCTTATCCTGAGACTATGACCCCTAGTTCTAGATTCTCTAGCCAGGGGAGACAGCCTCTCAGCATCTACCCTGTCAAGCTCTCTAAGAATTTTATACATTTCAATGAGATCACCTCTCCTTCTCCTAAACTCCAGAGAATTTAGGCCCATTCTACTCAATTTCTTCTCATAGGACAGCCCTCTCATCCTCAGAATCAGTCTAGTGAACCTAGTCCTTACTTTCCACTAGCTTTTACACTCACATGATCATTGTCCCCCCTTTCCGCCACCTACACCAGGATCCCACTGCCAAGCACATTTCTCCATCCTGTCTGCCCTCCGCCTTGGTGTTGGTTGAAGGAGAAATATTGGCCAAAACGCTTGGACAACTCTCTCCTCTTCTTTGAAAACTGCTTTTGGGATCTTTTACGCCCACCCGAATAGGCAGACAGGCTCTCACTGGAGTGTCAGTCTAGATTACGTGCTGAAGTCCTGCACTGGGACTTGAGTCCATAACTTGTGACTCAGAAATATCCGAGCTTTGTCTCAGTTGGTAACATGTCACCTTTGATGAGATTTGAAACGTTAAAGGCACTATATAAATGTGAAGTGATCCACTTTGGTTGAAACAACATGGAGAGGCAGAAAAATCTCAATGGTACTATTTTGAGGACAATGCAAGAACAGAGAGACCTGGGGGTGCATATTCACAAATCTTTGAAGGTGGCAGGGCAAGTTGATAAGGCGATTAAAAAAGAGTATGGGATACTTGACTTTATAAATAGGGGCACTGAATACCAAAACAAGGAAGTCATAGTAAACTTTTAAAAATATCTGGTTAGGCCTCAGCTGGAGTATTGTGTCCAATTCTGAGCTCCACACTTTAGGAAAGATGTCAAGGCCTTGGAGAGGCTACAGAGGAAATTTACCATGGATGAGGGAGTTCAGTTATATGGAGATTTTGGAGAAACTGGGATTGTTCTCCTTAGAGCAGAGAAGGTTAAGGGGAGATTTAATAGAGGTATTCAAAATCATGAGGGGTTTTGATAGAGCAAGTAGGTAGAAACTGTTTCCTCTGGCAAGTGGGTCAGTAACCAGAGGTCATAGATTTAAAATAATTGGCACAAGAACTAGAGGGGAAATGAGGAGAAATATCTTCACACAGAGGCAATTGGACATGTACTTGAAGAGGACTAACTTGCAGGGTTATGGGGAAAAAGCTGGGGTGTGGAACTAATTTGGACAGATCTTTCAATGCGCTGGCATAGGCGAGACGGGCCGAACGGTCTCCTTCTGTGCTGGAAGATTCTATAAGTGCAAGTTACTGTTGCTTTGAACTTGACAAAATGTTACAATGCTACAAATCAGGGGGTGGGGAGTTTACCTACAGTGAGGTTCAGGAATCTTCCATAGGAAGGGACTTCATGGAATCACATCTCTGAAGATCCCATTGCTGAAATGTTATAACGTGATGTATTGTACAAAGTGGCAGAGTCTGTCTACCTCTGCTATGATTGGTATAATGACAGAGGCTACTGTAAGAGCAGCAAGGAGCTCAATGACCAATAGGAATCATATAGATGCAAACAATTAGCCATGGCTCAGTGGGTAGCACTCTTGCCTCTGCATCAGAAGGTTGTGGGTTCAAGTCCCACTCCAGAGACTTGAGCACAAAAATGCAGTGCAGTGCTGAGGGAGTGCTGCACTGTCGGAGGTGCCATCTTTCGGATGAGTGGTTAAACCGAGGCCCCGGCTGCTCTCTCAGGTGGACGTAAAAGATCCCATGGCACTATTTTGAAGAAGAGCAGGGGAGTTCTCCCTGGTGTCCTGGGCCAATATTTATCCCTCAATCAACATCACTAAAAAACAATTGTCTGGTCATTATCGCATTGCTGTTTGTGGGAGCTTACTGTGTGCAAATTGGCTGCTGCGTTTCCTGCATTACAACAGTGACTACAATTCAAACAGTACTTAATTGGCTGTAAAGCGCTTTGGGACGTCCCGAGGTCGTGAAAGGCGCTATATAAATGCAAGTCTTTCAATCAATTTCTAATCACATACATCTTTTAATCAATCTAAGAACAAAATATTGAAATCTACTTTAATTGTTGAGCCACTATTTGCCATTCAGAAGTAACTTGGAAAAAGCACAGCCTTTAGAATCGGTGTTACGAGATCCCTCAAGAGTCAAAATCAGCAGAAGCAGCATCACTTGATCTATACGACTACCTCACAGCATCAACGTGAAGGATGCTTGGTCAACTCCAAGCTGACACCACTGTAATCTATTTCTCCCCAGTCCCTTTGAAAGAAAACAAATCTGAACCAAAAAAAAGTTACCAAAACGTTCCTCAGACAGCAATAAAATGGGACGGTGTCTGATAGGACCCAGAATCAGAGAAAAACGAATTCTGTCAAGGAGGGAAAAAAAAGTCATGTTTCACTGAAATAACATTTTACTTCTGGATTAAGTCTTTGACCTAGGCTGACTGATCAAGGATTCATACAGGTTTTCAGCAGATTAAACTCTCCATCAATCCCCAGAATTTATCATGATGGATTAGAAACAAATTCTTTTTTTGTATTTGCCAATCGGGATGAAAGAAGTTCCCAATCACAGCAATCTATATAGATGGGGGTCTGTCTCTGCTGGCTTTGCTATGAAGAGCTATTCGCACTTAGTGTCTGTCGGGGAGGGGTGTTAACTGCAGGCTCCCTATTGGCGTCCCCATAGCAAATTCCAGTATACATGTTTAAACAGCTGATCTTCATTAAACATGAGCTCAATCTGTTTAATCACTCCACACATACTAAAAAGACAGCACTCAAAAGGTATGTAAACAAGTGTCAGAGTTTGTAACGTCCTCCAATATTTGTGGAAAGAGGCGCATCATGAAGTCTATCGAGACCATTTGTAAACAAGCATATGCTGAGAATACAAGCGTCAATAGTGTATTTTTCCCTCTTTTCCTTAAGGACACAGCTAAACAGCTCTTAGCCCTTACCGATGACTGTAAAGCTTAAAGGCGATAAAACACGCTGGTGCAGATTTGAACCGGTAACAGTATTAATTTTGTATCAGTCTGTGTTGGTTTATCTAACTCACTCACAGTCTCCACAAAATCGCTGCAGTGAAAATAGCATGTGGTGAAAGTCAGTGTAATTGAAAAAACACGGCAGACTGAAGTGAATTATTTATAATTAACATCAATATGTAAACTGCCTGGAAACACCTCGGGTGAAGAACTAAAAAGGGTAAGTGTATCCCCTTCTAAAAATCAAAGTGTTACAAGGAACGATGATTAACAGCTTGCTATTGACAGCACCAAGCAAGGGTGAGGGCACTGAACAACCCTACAACTGAATCTGAAGTACGCTGGGCTAATAGCGCTGTGAACCTCGACTGGTGTGAAGTTAGATGCTTCACGCTGTTAGGCTAAGTACTGAGGGAGTGCTGCACTGTCGGAGGTGCCATCTTTCAGATGAGACGTTAAACCGAGGCCACGTCTGCTCTCTCAGATAGACGTAAAAGATCCCCTGGCACTATTTCGAAGAAGAGCAGGGGAGTTATCCCCGGGGAGTGCAAGTTACAGAGATAAGGAGGGGCAATGCCATGCAACACAGATGGATGTACTGGTAATTTGACCAGGTTGGGAAGTTGACCAGTGCCTGCAATTTTACGTACAGCGAATCAGGTTCTCTATCTCTCAGGCCATCTTGTTAGCTGGGGCAAGTCAAGCACTTCTCCTCAGTGAGGAAGAAAACTCACTGCGTAAATCAACACAGAATACACCATCTAATGATGGCTATAGAGTAGTACTGAAAAAGAAAATGGCCTGCCATTTCTCTCAGCCAAGGAAGAGCACACACAAGTGTAGGGACAGAAATAACTGAAGTATGGGTGGTAAGTGGAAAAGGTTTTTTTTTTAAACTGAAACATGCAGTTATTGAAGGAGTTAAATAGGTCGGTGCCTGTAGACATTCTGCATAATTCTGATATGAATCATTCATGTAATCATTAGTTATGATTTAAACGATAAAGAGTGCCCTTGCCCTCGAGTGCTGTACTGGGGAATTGACTATAGAAAGTTGGACTGAAAGGTGACGCTGCCAGGTCATACACTTCAGCGACTTCTATTTAATTCTTCCCTGCTACAATATATTGGGAAGTATTTTACTCCTATTCAATCACAAATTCAAGGAGTATATTTGAAAAAGAAAAGTTCATTTTTCTGCTGAGTGCAATGTTCTGCAGCCTGCTCACTTCTGCTGCTGTGTGATATTCAGCAGAAAACTAGATAGCACTGCCACATATTTTGGACAAGTATTTTCAACAATTTATTGTGCTCAGCACGAAAATTTGCCATCAGTATCATTTTATATAATTAATATTTTTGGGCAATTTTTTTTTGTGCTTGCCAAGGTGAGGGATGTCATCGGGAAGAGAACATCTTGTGACTTTGGTACCCAAGTCAAGCAGTTTAACATGGCCAGATGCACATAAATCACCCTCTGTTCTCCCCCAACCCTATGCATTGACCTTAATCGCACGAGAGCTTCCTCCACTGTTTCAGTGTGAATTATTCCTTTTCACCGTCAGCCATTCTTCTGGTTTCCTAAAGTGAAAAAGCCAATCTAGTTTTGTGCTATGGACCCAATCCCAATAAAAACCGAGTTGAATGTGCTTTAAATGTCGATAACGAGAGGGCACAGATTTAAGGTGATTGGCAAAAGAACCAGAGACAAGATGAGGAAAAACTTTTTTACGCAATGAGTGGTTAGGATTTGGAATTCACTGCCTGATAGGGTGGTGGATACAGATTCAATAACAGCCTTCAAAAGGGAATTGGATAAATACTTGAAGGAGAAAAAAATGTCAGGGATATGGGGAAAGAGCGGGGGAGTGGGATTAACTGGATTGCTCTTCGAAAGAGCCGCCGCCGCAGACTCGATGAACTATTCTATGAACTTGTTTTACATGGCTCCTTAAAACTACCATAAAAATATTACTTTCTTCGTACCAGGGTTGAACTTGACTTCAGGTCCCCAAGCATAAAAAAGTACCGTCTCTATGGAAAGGTTGCTGGCAACTATTGCTTTGTTTGGGGAAGTGAGAAAATCGATAATTAATTTACTTTATGATAACGTTGCACAAAAATGATGTAATGATACATTTCAACTTGATTTACACCATTCTATCAAATGCTTGTTTTTTAAAAAAAGCTTTTAAACTATTTTTGTGAAGACATTGACCCATTAAAGGGAAGTGTGTTAAACCATTTCAACAACCAGTCCTCTTTTTAAGAATGATTAAGACTAATTATGATTAACTTTAACATTTTTGCCTTATTTCTCCTAGGTTGTCAAGTGTTTCTTTTTTAAAAAGCGATTTGACGTTTCACTAGGATTTCATCAAAGTTTTAATGGTGGACAGGTGAAATTCTCATCCCACAGCCATTTGAAGAGTGCAACTAGATCTTACCCTTTCACACTTGTAACATGTCTGGAGAGCGCATTGTGAACAAAATAACACTGGAGCAAAGTAGTCAAACACAACCGTGACTCCTTCCTGGCGGCTTTTCACATTTTTGTGTCTGGGGCTGCTGTTATGGGTCATTGTTGTAAATCAAGATGTTTGCCACCATTGGTGTGGATTTATGGATGAGAAACTGGACTGAAATAACAACATTCGAGCTGCTGTACATAGTTTTAAGATTTTCCATTAGTAATAAGAGTGCTGGGAGTAATTTAAGGTGATGAATTAAGAGTATCACTTAAGAAGTGTGTTAGCTTGTGCGCTATTTCGTCTATAGTGTTGGGAACAACACATTAAACAAACCTGCTACTTATATTTACATATAGTTCCTTAACTGCACATTATAAATAACCTGTATCTTGGATCCAATTGCTTATTCTATCCATTGCTTACATTTACATAATTACTAAATCCCGAGTTAGCATCCTTGATGAACTAAACAACATCTTTTTAAAAATACCTGGAGAGTTGGACGGCTGTCCCAGAAGCTCCTGGCCCACTTTAACTACTTACGCACAAATTTTCTATGACCTCTACAATTTATTTGCTGATTTAATCTTATTATTATAGAAGTGTACAGACTAAGCATAGAATTGGCCAGTTAAAGTTTAATCTATTACTACGTAGCAAAACAATTAAGTGGTTTGTAAATTTCAAAATATTTAACTTTTGCTTCAATTAAATTTATAATATTACAAAAACCCTTTGTGTTATGGGGCATTCATTTTAACGGGTGAAAACATTGCTAGTCTGATTAAAAACTGGTTAATCATTTGCTTCAATAACAGAGCGATTATTATCGGTTTACGATCTGTAAAGGTTTGCTGAGACAAACTATTGGTATGAGACACACAGCTGACTGAATATTGGAAAGTCCTCACCTCAGATCCTCTTATCCCAAGTTCCAAACCAATAATGGGGAAGGAAAGGGTGGGGGCAGAGGCTTGAATCACAGAATCATAGAATAGTACAGCACAGAAGGAGGCCATTCGGCCTATTGAGTCTGCGACGGCTTTCCAAGAGCAATCCAGTTAGTCCCACGCTCCCGGTTCTTTCCCCATATCCCTGACATTTTTTTTCCTACAAGTATTTATCCAATTCACTTTGAAGGCTACTACTGAATCTGTACCCACCACTCTATCAGGCAGTGTATTCCAAATCCTAACCACTCGTTGCATAATAAAAGTATTTCCTCATGTCGCCTCTGGTTCTTTTGCCAATCACCTTAATTCTTTGCCCTCTGGTTATCGCCCCTTCAGCCGTAGGAAAAGTTTATCCTTAATTACTCTATCTAAACCCTTCATGATTTTAAACACATCAATCACATCTCCTCTGAGCCGTCTCTGCTCCAAGGAGAACAACCCCAGCTTATTGCGGTATTAGTTATGTCAGCTCATAAAAAACAAAGATCCCGGCAGAAAGGGAACCTTGCTACAATTTATGTTTAATTAACAAGATATTTGTAACTGCTTCAAAAAGGTTTTCTCTTCTCGGAGGCAATTTTATATGCATTTAAGGGGAAGCTGGATTAACACATGACGGAGAAAGGAATAGAAGGATATGTTGATGGGGCTGGATGAAGTAAGGTGGGAGGAGGCTCGTGTGGAGCAGAAACACCGGCATGGAGCAGTTAGGCTGAATGGCCTGTTTCTGTGCTGTAAACAGGATGTAATATATGAAGTTCACTCCATGCAGATCTTTTGTCTAGTTGTAGAGTGAATAGTCCACTGTCATCTTTCAAATGCTTCACTGGCTGAATGCTTGTAAACCAGAAATTCCCGTTAATAAAGTCTACTTTGTTTATTAAATATGTGGTTTTTTCCCCTTATTTTAGCTTACATAAGATCATTAAGATTGGTCTTGTGTAAGTGAACAGTTCTGGTCTCCATATTATAAAAAGGATATAGAGGCACTGGAGAAGGTGCAAAAAAGATTTACTGGAATGATACCAGAACTGAGAGGTTATAACTATCAGGAAACATTGAACAGGCTGGGGTTCTTTTCTCTAGAAAAGAGAAGGCTGAGGGGGTGACCTGATAGAGGTACTCAAGATTATCAAGATTTGATAGGGTAGACGTAGAGAAGATGTTTTCACTTGCTGGGGAGACCAGAACTAGGGGCCATGAATATAAGATAGTCACTAATAAATCCAATAGGGAATTCAGGAGAAACTTCTTTACCCAGAGAGCAGTTAGAATGTAGAACTCGCTACCACAGGGAGTAGTTGAGGCGAATAACATAGATGCATTTAAGGGGAAGCTAGATAAACAAAGGAGGGAGAAAGGAATAGAAGGATATGTTGATGAAGAGGGGTGGGAGGAAGCTCATGTGGAGCATAAACACCTACATGGACCTGTTGGGTCGAATGGCCTGTTCTGTGCTGTAAGTACAATGTAAGATTGTTTCTTGAAGTTACTCTATCTTCCTTTGAGCTTCAATGTGTTTTTTGCCATTTGAAACATTGAAGTACTGCAACAATCTTTTGGTTCATGTAAATGGTCAGGATCAATCCCCTGCTTGAATAAACCCTCCGTTTTCATAAGAAATAACTGGAACTTACATGTGATGATACAAATTTATTCTCAGTGGCTTTGAAATACATTTGAAATCTGTCTACCTGTTAGCAGAGTTTACTGTCATATTGTGGCAATCGTCTTGGAATTCCAGAACACCAAACCATTGCCTGATTAATTATAAATATAATTGATTGCACTTGAAAACTAAATCTTTGATCTAATACTTCTTTTGTTCATCTAGCCTTTGTTCTGCTCCCTTGCCATGCACTCTCCTTGGCCAGAGATGGCAATTGCACTGCATCCAAGTCTCTACTAATTTCATTCAGGAATGATTCTTGGGAGATGGGGAAGAAAGAAAGAAAGTTGGATTTATATAGCGCCTTTCACGACCTCAGGACGTCCCAAAGAGCTTTACAGCCAATCAAGTACTTTTGAAGGACTTACTTTTGTAACATAGGGAAACGCGGCAGCCAATTTGCGCACAGCAAGGTCCCACAAACAGCAATGAGATAATGACCAGATAATCTGTTTTTTAGTGATGTTGACTGAGGGATAAATATCGGCCAGGACACCAGGGAGAACCCCCCTGCTCTTGTCAGAATAATGCCGTGGGATCTTTTGCGTCCACCTGAGAGGGCAGACAGGACTTTGCTTCATGTCTCATTCGAAAGGCAGCACTCCCTCAGCACAGCACTGGCAGTGTCAGCCTGGATTTTGTGCTCGAGTCTCTGGAGCGGGGCTTGAACCTACAACCTTCTGACTCAGAGGCGAGAGTGCTACCCACTGAGCCAAGGCTGACACCTTGCCCAAGATGTGGCCCAAAGGTGGTGATTCTGGAGGGGAGCCCCAGCAATGGGATGCCCAGCAACGGGGGAGCTTTGCCATCTGGAGAAACGTGTTCGGCACAAACTCACATTTTACCACTCCGGCAGTTGGATTGTTTATGCTGTACTCCTTCGTGGTTCCAAGTGTGACTTTGTGATCTTAAACTTTAGCCTAATTTTAGATGAGTTACCAGCTGGGGTGTTTCACAGAGGGGAGGAGTATAACATCTCTCAGCAACAATAACCTGATACTTTGTCCGTATCCCCTTAAATGCATCTATACTATCTGCCTCAACTACTCCCCGTGATAGCGAGTTCCACATTCTCACCACTCCCTGGGTAACAACAACAAGCATACCTCCTGTCAACTGGGCCGAGTGCACCATTCATGTCAGTGGTTGTGCAGAAGTCTGTGACCCTTTAACCTGCCTTCCCAGCTGTAGGATTATCCACTGGGACATGTGACCTTGACGGAGAGGAAATAAAATGAGGGAAAAAGGGGCAAGTGCATCACTCCTGGTGGTCATAGATTTGTTGTCCTGTGACTCCAACCTCCATCCAGGTTGGGGAAAGGTGGTTTATAATAAACAAATAAACTGGGTTTAATCTGAGTTAGCAAAATGTTGGAGTCTGAGTAAAAGATCAATGCAAGGATTAAAATGTAAAAAAATCTTTAATACTGTACTATTATTATGAAGGGTTTTGATAGAGTAGACACAGAGAGAGTGTTTCCACTTGTGGGGAAGAGCAAAACTAGAGGCCATCAATATAAGATCGTCAGCAAGAAACCAAATAGGGAATTCAGAAGAAGCTTCTTTACCCAGAGAGTGGTGAGAATGTGGAAGTCGCTACCACAGGGATTGGTTGAGGCGAACAGGATAGATGCATTTAAGGGGAAACTAGATAAGCACATGAGGGAGAAGGGAATAAAGGGTTATGCTGATAGAGTTAGATGAGGAAGGATGGGAAGAGGATCGAGTGGAGCATAAACACCGGCATGGACTGGTTGGGCCGAAAGGCCTGTTTCTGTGCCGTATATTCTATAATTCTAAGTAGATTCTCTAGTCTATCCACATTACTGTAACCCCTCATCCCTGGAACCATTCCAGCAAATCTCTTCTGTACCCTCTCCAAAGCCTTCACGTCCTTCCTAAAGTGTGGTGTCCAGACTTGGACACAATGCTCCAGCTGGGGCCGAACTAATGTTTTAAAGAGGTTTAGCAAGACTTCCTGGCTTTTGTATTCTATGCCTCTATTTATAAAGCTCAGATCTGATGTTGTCCTTGCTGCAGATGAAAGTTGGTTGAAACATAATAACCAATGGCAGAACTTCAGCAGGTACAGAAGTGGGAAAAAAAGACTTCTACTTTAAAAATGAAACTTTTCAAGTGTCCACTTTATATTTTAGAAGTTTCTGAAATCTATCATCCAGCAACAACAACTTGTATATTTAAAGCGCCTTTAACGTAGTAAAACGTCCCAAGGCGCTTCACAGGAGCGTTATCAAACAAAGTTTGACACCGAGCCTCCTAATAAGGAGATATTAGGGTAGATGACCAAACGCTTGGTCAGAGAGGTAGGTTTTAAGGACCGTCATGAAGGAGGAAAGAGAGCTAGAAAGGCAGAGAGGTTTAGGGAGGGAATTCCAGAGCTTAGGGCCTAGGCAGTTGAAGGCAGGGCCACCAATGGTGGAGCGATTAACATCAAGAGGCTAGAATTAGAGGAGTGCCGAGATCTCGGAGGGTCGTGGGGCTGGAGGAGATTACAGAGATAGGGAGGGGCGAGGCCATGGAGGGATTTGAAAACAATTTAAAACAGGCCGCATATAGTGACACCACTCTCCCCGACCAGAAGAGAGATAATTGGGGGTAATTTTCCAGTCAATCACGCCCGAGGACCGCATTGTTGTAAGTGACTGGGATTTTTTTTACGCACGTAATTTATATGTAACTATGCCCCATTTTGCTGAAGAAATAATCAATGGAGTCTGCAGAGTAAATAGACATTGTTTTCTGTGAAATAGACTGTTTGCTTTAAGTACCACACCGCCTCCGACTCATTGGCTGAGACAGTGGTGTCACTAGCCACAGTGGTTAAAGGGTTAACTTTCAATTGGCTTCACTTCAGGACTTCCAAGTCAGAAGATTGGGAATGTGAGATGATTACTGCCAGCATCCCCTGATTTAAAGATAATTACATACAAATTATGCATGTAAAATCAATCCCAGTCACTTACAGCAGTGATGGAGATAATTCCCCCGTTTCCATTCTGGCCAGGGATAGTGGTGTCACTTTATGCAGCCACCTTTAACACCATTGCAAATCCTTACCAGGGGAGGTATTTGCCCTGCAAATCAAGAATAATATTTTTATTTTAGAAAAAACTGGCCCAAAGTTGTGTTCTGGATGCATTTGTGGGAACTGACCTTCACCATCAGCAAGAAGCATGATTGCAGGTGCGCAATACCTAATTCCCAACGGTGGTAAATGTATTTAAATGGATGATGCTCAAATCAGAAGGTAGCCAGACTTATTATCCTAGGAGCAAGGCCTTGCATCCAAGAGGTAATGACCTCACCAAAGAGGTAACAGGACCACTGGAGCAGCATGGAGACTTAGCGTGGATCAGAACTGACAGTTGTACAATCAAGTCGTATCTGCCCATTTGTTTCCAACCCTGCACCACAGATCTTGTTTTTCTTCAGTGGGTCTGTTGCTGTTACATTATGAAAAGAAAATTCTTAGCAACAAAAATAAATCATTCAAAAACAGAAATTTCACAATAGAGACACATCACATCAAACCTCCACTAAAATCAAATCTGTAGCAGAGTGCACTCATTGACAACTAAATGGTTCATACTGACATCAATTAGAATACTTTATGTAAACAAGTTAAGAGATGTTCTCCCAATGCCTGATTTTTCCCTTTCCCTCCATATTTATAAGAGTTGCTCATTAGAAATAAGCTGCTGCTGTCGTTAAAGGTGAAATGAGCTCTTTTTAAGCTTTATTTTCTTCACTCTTTTTTATTTTCATAAAATGCAATATGGTGACAGAAAGTGGTAATTTAAAAGGTGCACAAGAGCAGTCTAGAGTGACCCTCACTCAAATTTCTCTTCCCTTCCTCCCTGTGGGGAAGCACCTGATCTCCATTCACAGTGTGGATGTCAATCCTCCCGCTTTGCTCAGGAGTCTCTCGGAATAAGCTGAGCGTCTCCCAAACCGCTGCTGCTGACACCCCGGGAGAAAAGTTTGTTATATAGGCAGTTTGCATAATCCGGAGTGTTGCCACTTGCAGCCAATCAGTTGTACGTCTCCACCAGCCCACCACCACCCACCCATCCTGCCACACTTCCGGTGAATTTACGTCGGTATTGTTCCAAGCGCGATTCTCCCCGGCCCAATCTTAATAGGATCCGTTCCATGATTCTGGATCCTAATGGCGGATGTCCCTACCCAGAATTCAATGAGTACCAGGA
Source organism: Squalus acanthias (assembly GCA_030390025.1). Taxonomy (NCBI): domain Eukaryota; kingdom Metazoa; phylum Chordata; class Chondrichthyes; order Squaliformes; family Squalidae; genus Squalus; species Squalus acanthias. The sequence continues at coordinate 74,362,082 of CM059436.1, forward strand.
TATGCCTTATCCATCTCAGTGGAAACCAATGCGCAGTCGCAGAAGAGGCCCTTTGTAAGTGGAAGAAACAAGCACTTCACCAGTGCACAAGTATGTATTCATTTATAGATTATCCTGACAACCAGTATTGACTAAAATGCAACGCTACTCTGGTAATCTGTTATAATTATAGTGGATAAAGCAGATTTAGTCAGACTTACCACAGACTTCACAAGTATGTATGTCTGGTTTTTCTTCATTCAACAGACAATAAGTTGACAGTTAAAACCTTGCATATCAAATATTCCACTGAATATACTTATAATGTCATGGGAAAATGTTACATTTCAAAAAGAATTTCAAAATTGTAGAGAAGGATTTAAATTGGGCTGCATATATTGACACCACAAATCCCGACCAGAATGGAGACGATTGAGTAATTTCCCCATCAATCACGTTTGGAGACCGCACTGCGGTAAGTAACTGGGGTTGATTTTACGCACAGAATTTGCATTATGTAGCTATCCTCCACGCACTGCATTTTGCTGGAGAAATAATCCTGCTGTACTCAGGAGTTGTTTCAGTCATGGAGAGACTCTGTTTGCTGTAGTAAATATGTTTGCTGTAGTAAATAAGATTCTGTTTGCTGCAGTTTATGAGTAAATGAAAATCACAATGATATTTTAATGATAACTAATACAAATGCTAACTTCAGTTTCTGCTGGGTGACCTTACATAGGATATACGGCACAGAAACAGGCCGTTCGGCCCAACCAGTCGAGCCTCCTCCCATCTTTCCTCATCTAACTCTATCAGCATAACCCTCTATTCCCTTCTCCCTCATATGCTTATTTAGGCTCCTCTCAAATGCATCTATACTATCCACCTCAACCACTTCCTGTGGTAGCAAGTTCCACATTCTCACCACTCTTTGTGGAAAGAAGTTTCTTCTGAATTCCCTATTAGATTTCTTGGTGACTATCTTATATTGATGGTCTCTAGTTTTGCTCTTCCCCACAAGTAGAAACATTCTCTCTGTATCCACTCTATCAAAACCTTTCATAATTTTAAAGACCTCTATTAGGTCACCCCTCAGCCTTCTTTTTCAAGAGAAAAGAGACCCAGCCTGTTCATCCTTTCCTGATAGGTATAACCTCTCATTTCTGTAAATCTTTTTTGCACCCTCTCCAGTGCCTCTATATCCTTTTAATAATATGTCGACCAGAACTGTACACAGTTCTCCAAGTGTGTTCTAACCAAGGTTCGATTCAAGTTTCGCATAACTTCTCTACTTTTCAATTCTGTCCCTCTACAAATAAATCTTAGTGCTTGGTTTGCCTTTTTTATGGCCTTATTAACCTGCGTTGCTACTTTTAGTGATTTGTGTATTTGTAAACCCAGATCCCTTTGATCTTCTACCCCACTTAGATTCTTATTTTCCAAGTAATAACTGTCCTCCTTATTTTTCTTACCAAAATGTAATACCTCACACTTATCTGTGTTGAAATTTGTTTGCCAATTATATGCCCATTCTTCAAGTTTAATAATGTCTTCTTGTAATTTCTTGCAGTTCTCCTAAGTATTGCTATCCCCCCGCCCCCCCCCCCCCCGCAATTTGGTGTCATCCGCAAATTTAGAAAGTGTGTTTTTGATTCCAAAGTCTAACTTGTTAATATAAATTGTTAAAAACAGTGGTCCCAACACTGATGCTTGTGGGACACCACTTTCCGTCCACCATCTGCCACACTGAATAGCTACCCTTTACCCCTACTTTCTGCTTTCTGTCTTGCAGCCAGCTAGTTATCCATTCTGTCACTTGTCCCCTGACCTTATTCATTAGTCTATTATGTGGCACCTTATCGAAGGCCTTTTGGAAATCTAGATAAATTACATCTACTGCATTACCCTTTTCTACTCTCTCTGTTACCTCGTCAAAGAATTCAATGAGGTTGGTCAAGCAAGACTTTGCCTTTTGAAATCCATGCTCTATACATTACTATATTTTTGGTTTCTAGATATTTTTCTATTTTCTCCGTTAGAAAGGATTCCATGATCTTTCCTACCACCAATGCTAGGTGGACTGGTCTATAGTTCCCACCGGTCAACACTATAGAATTTCTTCAGCTGTACCAGCAGAAATTTAGCCAATCAGGACTCACCTGCAATAACACTTATTTTGCACTTCTCAAGGGGTTTGATGACCACTTAACTATCAACAAAATGATCAAGGATATTAATCCTGCTCCAAATATCCGGAAATAAATTAACCATAGCACTAAAATTGCACAGCCTGATGAAGTGACATCACAGTTTGCCTGATTTTGAAAGACAATTTTATTATCTCAGGTGCTCGACCCAAAGTATTTACTCTCGTGTGTAATCAATGTCTGAGTTTTGAAATAAGAAACAAAGATTACATTTATGAACTATACGTATCAAGTACTTGTTAAAGTTGCATTTAAAACCGTGGGGATAAATTGCAATAACATTTTCAAACTACGGGCAGATATCATATGATCGGATATCATGTAATCGGATGTCATGTGATCTGATGTGACTGTCACATGATCCAATGTCACATGATCAGACCTCCAGGAATACGTCAAATCAGAGTTAGCCTCCCATAACAGCAAAGTATAGATCAGAAATTTAGCATAAGGGGGGGCGGGAGAGGGTCGGCGAGGGGAAGGGAGGGGGAAAAGAGGAGCACATCACTGATACATCCAACCACTTGCACACTGCGCCTTAACGGCATGCCACACCTGTTTATTTCATGAATGAAAACAGGTTTCTGTGAGTATGAGACTAAAGCAGGACTTAGATGAGCTACTGTCCCTCGACGCTCCTCATACAGAAAGTGAATTTTGATCTCACAAGCCCAGATAATAAATGGAGGAAACTGCAACACTAGTTACAGAGACAGTAACAGATGCAAGCCTTTTGTAATTTCTAATGATTTCAAACACTTGATAAAAACAGAAGATGGCAACACCATCCCACATTTATTGGATGTGACAGTAATTACAAATCCAACTAAGGATAGTGTCTCAGTGAGATGGTCCAGCATGTGGCTGAATGTTCTTCATCCCTAGCCAGTGCATACTATCTCAACTAAGAAACAATGCTATTTTTCAAAAGAGAATAACTCTCAATGTTCAGCTCACCTTCCATTCAGCTGTTTCTGCTGCTTCCGCTTTTCCCCTTCCCCATCAAGCCAAACCTCCCCCCAAGGCTGTCCTGTCCCTGAACCCGTGTCTTTATTCACTTTCTCTCCTACCTCCTCTCTCGCCCTCTACAAGCGCATCTTGTTCAATGATCCCATTCCCACTAAGCTGATCCTGGCCTCTTGTGCATCACGCACACACCCCCCACCACCCCCGCCCTCCCTTCATCCCACCATTGGCGCATGTGCTTTCAGCCATCTAAGCCCTGTACTTTGGAATTCCCTCCCGAAACCTTTTTGCTTCGCCACCTCCCTCACCTCCGCAGGACCCACCTCTTTGATCAAGCTTTGGTCACCCCTCCTAATATCTCCTCTTTTGGGCTGGCGTCCAGTTTTGTCTGATTCGCTTCTGTGAAGTGCCAAGGGATGTGTGTCAGCCATGGCTCAGTTGGTAGCACTTTCGCCTCTGAGTCAGAAGGTTGTGGGTTCAAGCCAGAGACCCGAGCACAAAAATCTAGGCTGACACTCCAGTGCAGTGCTGAGGGAGAGCCGCCTTTCTTTCTGCACTCTATAAATGCAAGTACAGGAAACTCTTGTTTAACCGGCACCTAAATATCCGGAATTCTCTCTTAACCGGCAAAAATCATACTCCGAAAACTCCTCTCAAATAACCGGCAATATTGCCGAGTCCGAGTCCGAGTCCGAGTCTCCGGCGAACGCCGAGTTAGTCAGTGGGGGTAGTTCTCCAAAGTGCCACTACTCGGCCTCCTGGCGCTGTCGGAAGTCCGAACACTGCAGTAACAGGAGTCTGATTCTCCCGCGCTGCCGGGAGTCTCTTCTGATCGGCCATTTTACTGTGTGTAAGTTTTGTTTTACTGTTAAGTAATTAAAGGGTTATGGATTACCCTCAACTGGCAGTACTGTACTAAATCAAGCATCTTCCACCATCCATTTAACACAACATTCTGTAGGTGAGTACCCAAATACTGTATACTGCACATTTCTTGATTTTTTAATTTTTGTTTGTTAAAAATAGCCTCGGTAGATATCACTCTCTGTTATCCGGAACTTTTGATCAACCGGCACCACGCCGGTCCCGTCGGTGCCGGATACCAAAGAGTTTCCTGTAGTTGTTGTTGGGGATGGAGGAGTGCCAGATAATGCAAGACTTTTAAGATCTGGTAATAGCACAAGAGCTGTTCATCTTTTTTTTAAATGAAAGGATATTTTTTTAAATACTGTTGGGTTTAGTTTCCGTAAATGAAAACATTGCTGACACCTATTTTCCCTTAATGAGTACAGTAAAATGTTACATTCGTGAACGAAAAATTACCTTCGTTTATGCAAATTAAACTTTAAAACATTCTGCTGAAATATTATCCACATGGTTAAATACTGTTAGAGTTTAGCTTGTGTAAATAAAAGCATTTCCTTCATGAAATGTTACACAAGGTGGGCTTTTTCAGTAGTTATTGCAAGAAGAAAAACTATTCATTATAAATACTAACTTTAAACGAGCCACAGAATTTCTTGTGCAACGCTGTAAAAAGGCAGTGCACTTACTGGTTTGGTCTCAACTGCACACCTGTTGAGACTAACCTTACTGTCACTCACTTGGATTCCCATTTGGATTAAGGGCCGATTCACATGCTCTTTCTACACAGAGCTGCTGAAAGCTATCAGGCGTTACTTTATTCAGCTACTGCTTGACTGAAGTTACCTGGCTCAAATGCTCTTACTGACATACCCAATCAAAATCTGGACAACATACTGCAGATGCTGGAAACAAAAGCAAAAAGAAAAAATTGCTGGAATTGCTCAGCAGGTCTGACAGCATCTGTGGTGGGAAACAGACAAGTTGATGTTGCAGGTGCGGGTCGTTCTGTTAAAGGAGCCACAATTAAAACTGTAAAACCGAACTTTTGACGAGACTTCCTCAGTTGCTTTTGAAAAACTTCAAAAATTCTATCCTGCTGATTTATCTGAAATTAATACTCTGCATATATTAATGAACCCATTAAAATGGTTAAAGCAAACACTCCCTCTCACAGCCGTAGCTCAGTGGGTAGCACTCTCGCCTCTGAGTCAGAAGGTTGTGGGTTTAAGTCCCACTCCAGAGACTTGAGCACAAAATCCAGGTCGACACTCCAGTGCAGCACTGAGGGAGTGCTGCACTGTCGGAGGTGCCATCTTTCGGATAAGATGTTAAACCGAGGCCCCGTCTGCCCTCTCAGATGGACGTAAACGACCACTATAAGGAAGACTTGCATTTCTATAGCGCCTTTCACGACCACCAGACGTCTCAAAGCGCTTTACAGCCAATGAAGTACTTTTGAAGTGGAGTCACTGTTGTAATGTGTTTTAGTGATGTTGGTTGAGGGAGAAATATTGGCCTGGACACCAGGGATAACTCTCCTACTCTTCTTCGAAATAGTGCCACCTGAGAAAGCAGACGGGGCCTCAGTTTAACGTCTCATCCGAACGACGGCACCTCCAACAGTGCAGCACTCCCTCAGTACTGCACTGGAGTGTCAGCCTAGCTTTATGTGCTCAAGTCCCTGGAGTGGGACTTGAACCCACAACCTTCTGACTCAGAGACAAGTGTGCTACCAACTGAGCCACAGCTGACACATATCGAAGAAGAGCAGGGGATTTATCTCTGGTGTCCTGGCCAATATTTATCCCTTAATCAACATCACTAAAAACAGATCATCTGGTCATTATCACATTGCTGTTTGTGGGAGCTTGCTGTGCGCAAATTGGCTGCAGCGTTTCCAACATTACAACAGTGACTACACTTCAGAAGTACTTCATTGGCTGTTAAGCACTTTGGAACATCCTGAGGTCGTGAAAAGCGCTATAGAAATGCAAGTTCTTTCTTTTCACAGCAGTCTGTTCCTGGCCCTGCTCCATCCCTGCTGCATGGGATGAACTTTGATGGCAGACCAGTGATTCCAGTCCCACACTACTCGATTGACTCGTAATGCCTTCCCAGTTGTCAACAATTGCTGCGAAGTTGAACACCATCAACATCAGGACTGTGGCTGTTCTAAGAGAAGGCCCACCACCATCTTCAAACAGGTAACTAGGAATCGACAATAAATGTGACCTTGCCACTGTCACCCTCATCCCATGAACAAAAGCAGCATCTTCCCCTCCAGCACCACTCTAGCGCCCCCTTTTGTTCCACTTCCTGTCCTGGAGGTGCTGATTCTTGTTCGAGTTATGGATGCCAGCAGTCCTCCAGGATCTTTCCCATGTGTGACACAAGAAAGTAAATCTCAGCAGGATATTCCTAACCATCACATTGCTGTTTGTGGCAACTGGCTGTGCACAAATTGGCTGCCGTGTTTCCTACATTACAACAGTGACCACACTTCAAAAGTACTTAATTGGCTGTAAAGCGCTTTGGGACATCCTGAGGTCGTGAAAGATGCTATATAAATGCAAGTTCTTCCTTCATTATGAAAGGAATTGCAGCTAAACTACACTCATCTGACATTCAAAGCTAGTAGAATGTTGAGCTACGTCACCAAGACAACAGTGTACAAGTCAGAGGAGGTAATGCTCGAACTGTACAGCCTTGGACAATGCATCCAGTTCTGGTCACCAACAAACAAGAGATATATTCAAGTGTTGGAGGCAGTGCAAAGAAGAACCAGATTCCCAATGTCAGCGTTCTGAGTTGCAAGGAAAGACTAGAGAGTCTTGGGCTTTACAACAACTTGTATTTATATAGCACCTTTAACGTAGTAAAATGTCCCAAGGCGCTTCACAGGAGCATTATCAAACAAAATTTGACACCAAGCCACACAAAGAGATATTAGAACAGGGGTCAAAGAGGTAGATTTTAAGGAGCATCTTAAAGGAGGAGAGAGTGATAGAGAGGCGGAGAGGTTTAGGAAGGGAATTCCACAGCTAATGCCCAGAAAGGAGGTGTCGGAGAGGTCACCTTATCAAAGTTACCAATATAAGATTGAAAACGTTAACCCAGCATATTATTTTTTTTTAAACTACGGAAGTAGAACTAAGGAACGTGGGCTCAAAGTAGGAAAAGGTCATTTTAGAACTGATGTCAGGAAATTCTTTTTCACATACAGAGTGATCAAAGTGTGGAATAAATTTCCAGATAGAGTAGTGAAGGCAAGAACCCTGGAAGAACCAACTGGATGTTTCAATTTGAGGACATTAGGATCTCTCTGGATGGTTGAATGAAGGTGGGCCGCATGGCTTTCCTTGTCTGTAATTATCTTGCGATCAGCCCATTCTTGAGCTCCCCCTGGAGGTTTGCTGAGGGCAGCATTGGTGGGGGTGGCTCCATATTCTCAAGCACAACAGCTGCGTGCCCCATGGGAACCAGTGAGAAGAAAACTAGGAAGAAAAAAAGTTGTGTGCGCCTTCTAGGAGGATAACATACACTCAAAATCAATTCACTGGAAACTAGCAGTACACAGACTGACCTACATTGGCTCCCAGTCCGGCAATGCCTCGATTTGAAAATTCTCATCTCTGTTTTGAATTTCCACCATGGCCTCACCCCTCCCTATCTCTGTAACCGCCTCCAGCCCTACAACCCTCCGAGATCTCTGCGCTCCTTCAATTCTGGCCTCTTGCGCATCTCCAATTTTAATTGCTCCTCCATTGGCTGCCATGCCTTCAGCTGCCTGGGCCTAAGCTCTGGAATTCCCTTCTTAATCATCTCCGCCTCTCTACCTCTCATTTTTCCTTTAAGACGCTCCTTCAAACCTATCTCTTTGACCAAGCTTTTGGTCATCTGCCCTAACATCTCCTCATGTGGCTCGGTGTCAAATTTTGTTTGATAACGCTCCTGTGAAGCGCCTGGGGACATTTTACTACGTTAAAGTCTGTATTAAAATGCATGTTGTTGTTGATTTAACAGCACATGATGTAGATGGTTGCGATTAAACTTAAAATCTTATTTAAAAATCAGCAAGAATCTGATGAATTAGTGTGCTTTATTTGTGCAAATTATGGTATACCAAGCAAATTTGTGGTAATTATTTGTCTTTGAAGTTATTCAAGAGCACTGCGGCAGTGTTTACTAAGCAATCATTCAATGTTGTTATCCAGAATTCACATATTGAGGAGGTATTTTCCCTTTTCCCCATCCCACAAATTACCTCCAGATCAAATTTGTCAAACATGGATTTCTCCCGAAACTCTCAGAGACTTCAGCTACAAGCTAAATGCCAGGTAGTCAACTTGAATAAGCATGAAGTGAAACCCCAGGCTAGTTGGGTGTACAAAACGGGTGACATCTGCGTGGTCTAAATGTCAACTCGAGACAGAAGGGTTGACTTCAACCTCCTTGGAAGCAGAGCTGAAACAGCAGCATTTCAAATTGCAAAAGGTTAGCACTCTGATGAAGTTCCAGCAAGCAGCCTAAGACACCAGAGAGACAGCATGTTCTTGTGTGGCTTGCTTTCAGCATTAAAGACCAGTGTCATGGTTTGCTGATATATTACCTGAGGTGCTACAGCAGGTGCATAGCCAAAGGAAACAGCATTCTCAGTCTGGCAGCTGGTATCTTTATTCTTTTTTGCAAGCAGGAATGTACGCATCAGAGAGCAAAAGAAACTTGATCCACGCAACACGACAACATTGCATTCCAATTTTATTAACAGCTCCTTTATACAAAGCCTCACAAAAGTTGCAATTATCACAACAAATCACAGCTTAATTAGTCGCCATGTTAAAAAAAATATATGCTTACAATATTTCCGTGCATAGTGGTGTACAGTTTCTCCTTTCAAACACTTCAATAAATCATTAACGAAGTGTCAGTGGTTACATTTAGGAGTCATCCTGATTTTTAAATGTCATCTTTGTTGAGCTAGTGCAAGAACCAGTATTTAATGTGCCAGGGTCAATAATTAAGATTAGAACAAATAACACCAATGAATGGACAATTGGAGAAACTGTTCAGGGAAAAAGAAATGATAGCTAGTTATGAGAACTAATGCTGAAGCTGGCACAACATTCAATGGAGGAATGCTGCTTTATTTTCAAGATCTTTGAGCGGGGGGGGGGGGGGAGAGATGGTCTTTGACACAAGAATGTGAAGGCACAAATCGACTATTGCTAGTATAAAAATAGGGGCCTAGAGTTTCCTCTCGTTTGCGCTGGACGCAATTCGACAGAGAAAGGCCAAACCAGCGTAAAAGATCAGGGGGGATTTTACGTCGAGCGTAAATCGAGTTTCTGCGATCTTTTGCGCTGGTTTAAAAAACATCGCACTGGAAGCTGGCCCCGCCCACAAAACTGGCAACTGGCTAATCAAGTGAATTAGCATGGCAAGTTTCCGCCGATTACGCCTGTTCGAGAATGCTTTTCAAATTAAGCTTGTTTTTTTAGGCGCAAAGGCACATTTTAAAAGTTTTTAAATACTAAAAAAATATTTAATTTACTAAGAAACTGACTAGTGTATACCAACGAAACTAGTAAATGGTACTGTATAATTTTTTTAAATTCATGTTCAGTTATTGAAAATCAGGTTACTCACAGGTGGTGAACTAGACACTCTGGGCGCGATCTTGCCAGCCCTGGGGAGGCAGGTATGGAGGCGGGACTGCCGGGAAAATGGCAGAATTTGGGGACGGGTGCCCAACCCGCCTCCATGCCATCTTCCCAGGAGGCGGGTAGCCGTCCCGCGCCGGGTCCCGTCTCCTTGGAGGCGGGAAGGGATTAAAGCCTATTAACTGCCTGTTAACAGGTAGTTAACAGGCAGAAAATTGGATTATCCCCTTTTTGCCCTCACAAGTGCGGGCTTCCCGAAGGCTCCGAAACCCGCCAGCTCAGCGAGGCGAGTACTGGGTCTGCGGGGGTGCTAAAGTGTGCTGTGAAGGTAAGTGATGGGTGCAAGAATGTAGAGGTGAGTATCTGAGGTAAGTGCGAAGTGTTTTTAAAAGTGTACTTACCTTTGTTTCTTCCTGCAGGCTTCAGTCAGTTTGTATGCGGAGAGTCTCGGACCTCCACGTTGGGATTGACAGGTGGCCGTTGCATTCACAGATGCAACAACCATCTCAATTCTGTTAAAGAAAGAAGTTTGATGAGGTCTTGTATTCAAGACCTCATCAAACTGCAGAGAATGTCAGTGTTTGACAGCTTCACAGAGCTGTCAAACGATGACAATTCATCTGTCAAAAATTTTTGACAGACGAAACGTCATACGTTGACGTGCTCTGCAACCGGCTTTCCCCTGATTGGCCTGCTAAGCCCGCTGGGCGGGCTTAACAAGATCAATCGAGGGAAAATAGCGTGGGTTGGCCACAAATCGATGGAGGCGGGACATCGACCCGACAAGCAGCTGTCCCACCTCCAACGCACCCCCAGTCACAAAATCGCCCCCTCTGATTAAAAATGTTTATTTGTGATAAACCCATTTTCAGCTGTATTAATCAAACTGTACCAGGCTACACCTCTCAAATATATCAAGGAATATTTTTTTAATGCAAAAAAAAACCAATTACATTCTATTACGCTGCCCGATTGTGCTGGTTCATGGAAGAGTTTACGTTTGTGATTATACAAATGAGTTTGAGCAGAAACATGAACCATAAAATCAATTTGAAAATCCAGCGCAATTTGCGCCCAGATTGCGCCCAAAGTGGAAACTCTACTGAGGACATTAAAAGGGAGAGATTGTTGTGAACACTGAACAATGTGAGCTGCTTTTTATTCAGTTAAGCGTCAGGCTGGAGCCACGAGCTTTCGAAGGTGCAACTCCAAAGTAAAAGTAGCTTACTTCCCTAAGGCCGGTGGCCAGCAAGATCTGTTTCTCCATTCTACATAAACTTGAGCTCATCCAAAAATCTGCTGCCCGTATTCTAACTTGCACCAACTCTCGCTCGCCCATCACCCCTGTGCTCGCTGACCTACACTGGCTCCTAGTCCAGCAGTGCCTCAATTTTAAAATTCTCATGCTTGTCTCCAAATCCCTCCATGGCCTCGCCCCTCCCTATCTCTGCAACCTCCTCCAGCCCTACAACCTTGCGCTCCTCCAATTATCCTCTTGCACATTCCCTGATTGGAATCGCTCCACCATTGGCGGCCATGACTTCAGCAGCTTGGGCTCTGAGCTCAGAATTCCCTCCCCGAACCTCTCCGCCTCTCTCGCTCTCTCTCCTCCTTTCAGGCGCTCCTTAAAACCTACCTCTTTGACCAAGCTTCTTGTCATCAAGTCCGAATATCTCATAACGTGGTGTGGTGTCAAATGTTGTTTGATAATCGCTCCTGCGAAGCTCCTTTGGGAGGTTTTACTATGTTAAAGGCGCTATATAAATGCAAGTTGTTGTTGTTTACTGGGTCATCCCCGGTGATCTGAACAAATCCACAAGTTTACATTGTGGTTGACAACTGCTGTGTGGAATCTGTCCATCAGAAGCTGGCAGCTCCAGCATGGCTTTTCAGGCGAAGGGAAAGCAGCTCTGCCTGTAACCGAGTTATGATTAAACAGCTACATTATCAATCTGCTGAGCTGAAATTAACTGTGTCAGAATTAAGCTGTTGAGGGCCACAGTGCGCTGTTTGATATCGCACATATCCCAAAGTGCAAGTGGATATATGTCCCAGCAGCAAATACAAAGAACTTTCGAGCAATCAGGCACAGGGTGTTCTGTAATTTTAATCCGCAATCAACAATGTGTAATGTGGCACTTTAAAAATAAACCAGCTTTTCATTTTTTTTTCACATTGCTAATTACAATGAAAATTACTGCAAATCAAAGCACTACAGTAAGCACCAGACATTACAAAAGCATTTTTACTCAAAATGACATTCACTTAATTCTAATTACGGTACAAACTCATTAATTCAAACTGCACTTAACTGGAAACTTCAATTTATCAAAAAAGCCTTTGCAATCATGATGAATACTCTCCCATTTTATTTGAGCACTTAAAGACATTACAAGGAACAGAACTATGCAAAACAGTTCCATCAACAAAATATCTACGCCTCCCTGAGACACGAGATATGTTGACAGAAGTGGTCATGTCTGTACTGTAAAAAAAAAAGGCAGGCAACGGTACAATATCGGCAGGTAAAGCAACGAACAGAGCATTGCGATCAAAGCAAATGACTATGAGGCTGGTGTGAAAGCACAGTGTGCAGAACCAGAGGCCGCGATTTTCTCATTGGAGGCGGGTTGGGTGCAGGTCAGGTGGCCGGCGAGTCCCGAACCCGCCTCCGCTGTCAGGTGGGGAAAAAGCTGTGATTTTCCCCTAATTGGCCAATGAATGCCGGGCGTGTGGGCTCCCCTGGCCCAATTAGTGTTTTGGGACCGAAACTCGCCTCTGCCGACGCCACTTATCCAGCTGCATTTAAGGGCTCCAAGCACCTTGTTCCTTATCTGCCTGTGTTCTTGATGTTGTGGAAGTCTGGGAATCTTGCCTTCTTCAACGCTGTCTAGCTCAAGGCCTCCCCGAGATTCAGCGACGACTCCCTCAATGTGTTGGTGGAGGGAGTAACAGCTAATCAGGAGGTGCTCTTCCCCTCTTCTGGGAGGAAGAAGCCTCCCCAGCAAACAAAGACTGTATGGCTACAGATTGCAAGGGAAGTGAGCAGCAGGTCGGTGTGCTGCAGAACCTGGCTGCAGTGCCGTAACAGGTTCAATGACCTTGTGCGAACAGGAAAAGTGAGTAAACCATCACCTTAACCCTGATTCTACTCCCCTTCTCCTCTCATCACCAGCACTCTGCATTGTCAACCTACTCCTACACATCCCTTGCACCCTTACATCCCTTGCACCCCTAACCATCCCTCTCTCTCTATGTACACAATCACTTAACTATTCAACTATGCTGCCCTCACACTCCCTGTCACAGTTATGCAATGACAACAACTAACAACACACAGGGAGGGCCCTTGGTATTTGCACCTCACTCCATCTTTGTCTCCTTCTAAGCATCTATGCTCTGGAATCTCCACATTCACTCCATCATTCTCAATCAAACTCCACTTGTCTCCCTGCAGGAAAAGAGAGCCCACAATAAGCGGGAAAGGGTGAGGACTGGAGGAGGGCCACCCTCAATAGCCCATCTCACTAATGCTGAGGAGGCGGCCCCGGAGCTTGTGGGCGCTAGCGTGGATGTGGAAGTGGGGATCGGACAGACGGGCACAGAGGAGCAAGCTGGTGACAGAATAGTTTTGCATCTCTCTCATTTACATTGCATGAGTGACTGAAATGGCTTCTGACGCTCATGCAGATTGGCTATTGATGATCTGCACAATTCCATGTGCATGCTACATTAATATCAGATGTCTAACTCATGCCTTTACACCATCACAGGATCATCGACATCCCCCCTCCCCACTGTCCCGGAGGAAGAACGTGATCGTGAAGACTCCTCAGAGGAACCTGCAACCTCTGAGGGCGCAGCGTCAGCAGACGTAAGCGCACCCAACACCAGCGCAGATACGCACACCTCGGTGGGACCTTCGCGACATAGAGTAGTGTTGTCACCTGGTGTATCACAGCTCACAAGTGAGCATCAGCGGATGGCAGAGACAGGGACAGCAGCGGAGAGTCCTCGTCGGAGGTCGCAGGGCGCGCCCAGCTCTGATCAGCTGCATGTGGACCCTGTGCCTCCGGGTCCATCCAGAAGGAGAGCGGTGCTGGAACTCCAGGAACAAGTGCAGCAGTCACTGTCTCCAGGGTCACTGCGAGTGTGGAGAGGATGGAGGAGTCCAACTTTAATATGAGCAGAGCCTTTGTGGAGTCAATGGCGCATGAACGCACCACCACGGAAAGGATGGCAACCTCCGTGGAAAGGATGGCTACGGTACAAGGGAGGATGGCTACGGCCATCGAGGAGCTAAGTTGCCAGAGTGTTGAAAACATGGTCATTGTTCAGAATAGACTGACATCTCTGGAGGAGCGATGGGCAGCTATTGAGCAGAGAAACCAGAGCTTCATGGAAGTCCTTTGGAGTAGGACAGTCACTGCAGATACGGGTCCTCATGGCCCCCCTGATGTGCAGCAAGGTGCTGTCCAGCCACTTGCTAGCACTGAAGTGGGACTGACCCATGAGAGGGATGTTGGTGGCAGGCAACAAGAAAGTGGGGGCTCCTCTCCAAGCGCTCACACTTCCATGCCACTGCGTAGCCCTCGGTCAGAGTCCCACCAGAGTCCTCACCCAACTGAGATGGGCGTCTCAGCCCCTGCACAGCCGTAGGAGGAGCAGACTTTTGCTGAGCCATCACAGGCTCCCAAACCCAGAGGACGCCCGCCAAAGGGGTCGAAGCAGGAGCAGCATGAAAGTGAGCAAGGTGCCTCCACATCTGCTGAACATAAGAACATAAGAAACAGGAGCAGGAGTAGGCCAATCGGCCCCTCGAGCCTGCTCCGCCATTCAATAAGATCATGGCTGATCCAATCTTGGCCTCAACACCACTTTCCCGCTCTCTCCCCATACCCCTTGACTCCCTTGTAGTTCAAATGTCTGTCAATCTCCGCCTTGAATATATTCAGTGACTCCGCCTGCACAGCTCTCCGGGGTAGAGAATTCCAAAGATTCACGACCCTCTGAGAGAAGAAATTCCTCCTCATCTCCGTCTTAAATGGGCGACCCCTTATTCTGAAACTATGCCCCCTAGTTCTAGATACCCCCACTAGGGGAAACATCCTCTCAGCATCCACCCTGTCAATCCCCCTCAGAATCTTATATATTTCAATAAGATCACCTCTCATTCTTCTAAATTCCAATGAGTATAGGCCCAACCTTTCGTCTTACATCAACCCCTTTATCCCAGGAATCAACCTAGTGAACCTTCTCTGTACTGCCTCCAATGCAAGTATATCCTTCCTTAAATATGGAGACCACAACTGTACACAGTACTCCAGGTGCGGTCTCACCAGTGCCCTGTAAAGTTGCATCAAAACTTCCCTACTTTTATACTCCATACCCCTTGCAATAAAGGCCAACATTCCATTTGCCTTCCTAATTACTTGCTGTACCTGCATGCTAAGTTTTTGTGTTTCATGTACTAGGACCCCCAGATCCCTTTCTACCGCAGCATTTTGTAGTCTCACTCCATTTAAATAATAATTTGCTTTTTCATTCTTCCTTCCAAAGTGGATAGCCTCACATTTTCCCATTGTACTCCATCTGCCAAATTTTTGCCCACGCACTTAACCTATCTATATCCCATTGCAGACTCTTTATGTCCTCCTCACAACTTGCCAATCCACCTATCTTTGTATCATCAGCAAATTTGGCTACAGTACACTTGGTCCCTTCATCCAAGTCATTAATATAGATTGTAAATAGTTGAGGCCCCAGCACTGATCCCTGTGGCACCCCACTAGTTACTGGTTGCCAAGCGGAAAATGACCCATTTATCCCGACTCTCTGTTTTCTGTTAGTTAGCCAATCACCTATCCATGCCAAAATATTACCCCCAACCCCGTGCACTCTTATCTTGTGCAGTAACCTTTTATGTGGCACCTTATCGAATGCCTTCTGGAAATCCAAATACACCACATCCACTAGTTCCCCTTTATCCACCCTGTTTGTTACATTCTCAAAGAACTCTAGCAAATTTGTCAAACACGATTTCCCTTTCATAAAACCATGCTGACTCTGCTTGATTGTCTTATGATTTTCTAAATGTCCTGCTATTACCTCCTTAATAACTGGCCTATAGTTTCCTGCTTTCTGTCTCCCTCCTTTCCTGAATAGTTGCGTTACATTTGCGGTTTTCCAATCCGCTGGTACCTCTCCAGAATCCAGGGAATTTTAGTAGATTACAACCAACGCATCCACTATCTCTGCAGCCACTTCTTTTAAGACCCTAGGATGCAGGCCATCAGGTCCAAGGAACTTGTCGGCCTTCAGCCCCATTAGTTTGCTAGTACTTTTTCTCTAGTGATTGAGATTGTTTTAAGTTCCTCCCTCCCGATAGCCCCTTGATTATCTATTATTATTGGGATGTTTTTAGTGTCTTCTACTGTGAAGACTGATCCAAAATAATTGTTTAGAGTCTCTGCCATTTCTCTATTTCCCATTATTAATTCCCCAGTCTCATCCTCTAAGGGATCAACGTTTACTTGAGCTACTCTCTTCCTTTTTATATACCTGAAGAAGCTCTTACTATCTGTTTTTATATTATTTGCTAGTTTACTCTCATACTCTATCTTCTCCCTGCGTTGATGCCCTCTGCCCTGTGCAGCATCAGGTGGGTGAGGAGGAGGTTGGCGCTGCTGTTGCTGCTGCTGCTGCTACTGTTGTTCCTGGTGCTGCTGCGGCCGCGGGTGCTCCTCGTCCGTAGCTGAAGCTACAGGGGAACCAACACGTAGGAGCACGCGTAAGAGGAAGATAAAGCAAAAGTAGTCACAAGGGTAGTCACTTGGGTGTTCTGTTCTGTTCAATTGTTATATGCCATCATTTACTGATTTTAACAAACTGCAGTGATGGCAAACTGTTGCAGTTCCGGTCTTTGTCATTTCGGAAATGGAAGTTCCACTTTGAGGGCTCAGGGCGACTTGGACTGGTCATGATGGTGGTTACAGTGATAGGAAGCCACAGGTTCTTGTCCACTGTCTATGGAGTGGTAAGAAGGTGCCAGCCACATGTGTTTGATTGGGCAACCTAAGCGTCATGCAACCGTGTGTGGCCGACTGGGAGATGCCGCTGATGATCCCTGGAAGGAAACTGAAGCAAAAAAGGTGAGTGCAGTGGTAACTTTGACAGCCACTGGTGAGGGGTTTCCACCCGCTCCTCTGGGCTCCAGGTGTTGGTGCAGCATTGCGCAGATGTCTGCGACTATCTATAACGAAACTCTCATCCTCCTTTGGCACTGCTGCTTAGTCATGTTGGGGAAGGTCATCCTCAGCCTCTAAACCCTGTTTTGGGGCTCTCTCCTGCGGCGACGTGCTTCCCTGCGCTGATGCCCTCTGCCCTGTGCAGCATCAGGTGGGCGAGGAGGAGGTTGGCGCTGCTGTTGTTCCTGGTGCTGCTGCGGCCGCGGGTGCTCCTCGTCCGAAGCTGAGGTCCACGGTTAAAGGAGATAAATGGTTCCCATGCTGCTGGTGGAAACCTCAGGTGAGGAAGCACTCAGGCAATGTAGGGAGAGGGTTTTCCCAGGAGGTGACACTGGAGATGAATTTCATCCTCACTAAATCCAAAATCAGTGGGCCTGCAAAAAGTTGTCCACTACCTGAAAATACAAAGTTATGCAACCTGCAAGTGATCCTTGGTGAAAGCTCCGCTTTTATGGTGGAGCTGCAGCAGTCAGGAAGGCAGCCGCCAGTGAAACAGCCAGGTTTAGCTGGCGGGTTGCAGGAGAGGCGTGCAGGCCACTGAAAACGTTGCAAAATCTGAAGGGCCTCTCAAAATCAGCTTAGAGAGGTCGTTAAGTGGCTGTTAAGGACCTTAAGGGCCTGTCCCACCGCCTGGAGGCGGGACTGAAACGGTGTCTCCAAGCCCGCCTCTGGGGAAGTTGCGCGGAGGCAGGTTGGCGGCGGGATCGGAACCAGACGTCAATTTTTACGACTTTCCCACCTGAGTCTACATGGACTTCAGTAAGGCTTTTGACAAAGTCCCACATGGGAGACTGGTCAAGAAGGTAAGAGCCCATGGGATCCAGGGCAATTTGGCACATTGGATCCAAAATTGCCTTAGTGGCAGGAGGCAGAGGGTGATGGTCGAAGGTTGTTTTTGTGACTGGAAGCCTGTGTCCAGTGGTGTACCGCAGGGATCGGTGCTGGGTCCCTTGCTGTTTGTAGTGTACATTAATGATTTAGATATGAATGTAGGAGGTATGATCAGTAAGTTCGCAGATGACACGAAAATTGGTGGAGTGGTAAATAGCGAGGAGGGAAGCCTCAGGCTACAGGACAATATAGACAGGTTGGTCAGATGGGCAGAACAGTGGCAAATGGAATCTAACCCTGAAAAGTGTGAGGTGATGCATTTTGGGAGGACTAACAAGGCAAGGGAATACACAATGAATGGTAGGACCCTAGGAAGGACAGAGGATCAGAGGGACCTTGGTGTGCATGTACATAGATCCCTGAAGGCAGCAGGACAGGTAGATAAGGTGGTTAAGAAGGTATATGGGATACTTGCCTTCATTAGCCGAGGCATAGATTATAAGAGCAGGGAGGTAATGATGGAGCTGTACAAAACGCTAGTTAGGCCACAGCTGGAATACTGTGTGCAGTTCTGGTCGTCACACTATAGGAAGGATGTGTTTGCATTGGAGAGGGTGCAGAGGAGATTCACCAGGATGTTACCTGAGCTGGAGCGCTTCAGCTATGAAGAGAGACTGGACAGGCTGGGGTTGTTTTCCTTAGAGCAGAGAAGGCTGAGGGGGGACCTGATTGAGATGTACAAAATTATGAGGGGCATAGATAGGGTAGATAGAAAGGAACTTTTCTCCTTAGTAGAGGGGTCAATAACCAGGGGGCATAGTTTCAAGGTAAGGGGCAGGAGGTTTAGAGGGGATTTGAGGAAAAGCTTTTTCACCCAGAGGGTGGTTGGAATCTGGAACTCACTGCCTGAAAGGGTGGTAGAGGCAGGAACCCTCACAACATTCAAGAAGCATTTAGATGAGCACTTGAAACGCCATAGCATACAAGGCTACGGACCAAGTGCTGGAAAATGGGATTAGAATAGACGGGGCACGATGGGCCGAAGGGCCTCTTTCTGTGCTGTATAACTCTATGACTCTAAACCCGCCCCGAGCGCCGGCAAAATCACGGCCAGAGACACACAGCCTTAAGGGGTTCACATCAATTTCCGGTATTAATAAAAAGACATTTATTGATCGATGATAGAAGTTATTTGAATAGAATCGCATGGAAAATTAATAAGCTTACTTCAATTCTTTTATGCTAACCGCTACTGATTGTGCTACAGAATCTCGCCACCAGGTCTAACAGGACTGAACAACATCAGCTCAAAATTAGATCTACATCTTGCAAGAGACAATTATCCGTGCAGTGAATTGTAAGTAAATGACCTATGGGGAACACAAGCATCATTCATTTGTTGATTAAGGTCCATTATAAATGTCATAGGCCTCAAATCCTATTTAATTTTGCTTGTTATTATTACATAAGAGAGGACTTATTCAATGATAGCTGGGAGTAAGCTAAGGATTATATAAAACTGTAAATGTTTTAATATATTTTCAAAATTATACAAATGGTTCTGGATCAGATATTAATCAATAACACATTTAGAATTTCCTTCTTGGATTATATTTCTCTAATGTTGTGACAGAGCGATCTGCCCTGTATTAAGTTTGTATGTTATATAGTTTCATTTAAATTGTAGTAAGGTCACAGTGCTGGCCTTTTTTAAAAATGGAAGTATTTCTATCAAATTCTATTTGTCTGTTCAGCTTGAGAGTCTGTATACCACCTTAAATTGGACCTCGGTCCAGGCGCACTTCAAATTAAACTTAAACTGCTTCCCCGTTTTGGGTGTGCGTGGTTTCAATTAACACACGCATGTTGTTCATACAAGTTATGGACCCTTTATTTGACAATGAATGTTTCATTTTGTAGATCAGTACAGTGTTGAAGAATGCAAGCTTTCAAACAAAGTGCATAACTCAAACGACTAATCTATCAAAAAAATTAACCTTTGCTTTACAAAAATAGGCTGGAGCGATTGATCTAGTTGTCGTGCAGATTTTGGGAACGGTGGTGGGGGGGGAAGTGGAGGAAGGGCCTCAATTCACACTTTATCTACCTGAAAGATATCATTAATGAGAAACTTGTTTACTCGGCTCTTTCTAAAAGATCTGAAGCTTCTTTAAAGAAACTGTTCAGTGAGAAAAGTCGACACTTTTGTTCAGAAGTGTGAGAAGCTGCCTGAATCAGCAGCCCCAGGTCTTCAGCTGAATCAGTTCAACCGTGTGCACCGGTCACTGCAGTGAGGCAGAACTCTGCGGGCGCAAAGGCATGTGGTGATGCAAAAAGCTGGTCAAAAAACCTTTTTTAATTCTGGTTTTAGAAAACATTTTTAGACATCCTTGACCCTCTTGTCGTCACTAACTATGATTCCACCTCCAAATTCCCTTTCCTCACCCAAGTACTTGAACTTGTCACTTTCCAGCTCTGTGCCCATTTGTCCTACAACTCCTGTTTGAACTCCTTAAATCTGGTTTCTGTTCCTCCAGCCACACTGAATCGGTCTTAACTAAAGCCACAAACAATATTATCTGACTGTGACTGGGGTGCAGAATACCTCCTTGTCCTCCCTGCAGCCTTTGACATGGTCGACTACATCATTCTACTGCAAGGGCTCTCCTCTATTGTTTAATTCGTCTCACCTTCAGCTGGGTCTACTCCCACTCTCTCATCGTAGCCAACGCATCTCGAGCAGTAGTTTCTCTTTCCACTCCTATACCATCGGCCGCGAATTTAATAGAAGTGGCGGGTTGGAGTCGGGTTGCCTGGTGGGCGGGTTCCGGTCCCGCTTCCGGTTTCAGCTGCTCCCGATTTCCGATGTTAGTTTAAGTGCCCTAATTAGTCCCGTCGTGCGCGCTGCCCGGTCCAATGAGTGGGAGCATGTCTGTTGCTCTCCACTGATGACGTCATTGCTGCAGTTGTTTTTAAGGGGCCTATGTAGCCTCAGCCTCTCATTTCTCCTGCTGTTTGAATGGGCCCAGGCTACAATGACTGCTGCCAAAGCAGCTCCACGCTTTAATGATGAGTCCCTCCAAGCTCTTGTGGAGGGAGTAAGAGGGTGCAGGGAGATTCTGTTCCCTCCGGATGGCTGGAGGAAGCCTCCTCAGCAGACAAAGGCAGGCTGGCTGCAAATTGCTGAGGAGGTCAGCGCAAGGTCCATTTGTTCACGCTCCTGGATCCAATGCCGAAAACGGTTTAATGATCTTCTGCGATCATCAAAAGTGAGTATCACATCACACTTACCTTCAATCTGCTTCCCTTCTCTTCTCATCACCAGCACTCTGCTTTGTAAGCCTGCTCCTCCACATCCCACCTTACCCTTATTTCCCTTGCACCCTTACCTATCCTCTCTCTCTCTGTACTGAATCACTTCACCATCCTTCTATGCAGCCCTCACACTCGCTCTCACTGTTGTGCAATGACAACAACTAACAACGCACAGGGAGGCAGCTTTCTCTTGGCACCTCACTCCATCTTGATCTCCCTCTAAGCTTCTATGTTATGGATTCTTCACAGTCACTCCATCACTCTTGCTGAAACTCCACTTGTGTTCCTCCTTGCAGGAAAAGATAGCCCACAATAAGCGTCGATAGGAGGAGGCCCACCATCCCTGGCGACATTGACAAGTGCTGAGGAGGCTGCTCACGAGATCGTGAGAGGTGGCGAGGAGCTGGAAGTGGGGGACGGAGAGACGGGCGCACTAGATGAAGCTGGTGACAGAATGGATTTTCAACCCTCGCATTTAGATTTCAAGATTGACTGCAATGGCATATGATATTCATAGAGATTGACTTTTGATCATCTGCACAATAGGATGTGTCTACTACCTAAAAATCAGATGTCTAACTCATGCCTTTACTCTCCCACGGGACCATCGAGAGCCCCCCTCCCCACTGTCCAGGAGGAAGAGCTGGACGACTCCTCAGAGGAACCTTTAGCCTCTGAGGGAACAGCATCACCAGGACTCAGCGCACCCAGCACCAGCGCAGAGACGCACACCTCGGCAGGGCCTACGCGACATAGAGTAGTGCTGTCAGCTGATGTATCACAGCTCACAAGTGAGCATCAGCAGATGGTGGAGACAGCGACAGCAGTGGAAAGTCCTCGGTGGAGGTCGCAGGAAGCTCCGAGCTCTGCTCAGCTGCATGTAGACGCTGTGCCTCTGAGACCATCCAGAAAGAGAGCGGTGCTGGAACTCCAGGAACAAGTGCAGGAGTCTTTGACAGGGTTTGCAACCATGGTAACTGCGAGTGTGCAGAGAATGGAGGAGTCCATCTCAAACATGAGCATTGCCTTTGTGGAGGCAATGGCGCATAAACGTGCTGCCATGGAGAGGGTGGCAACCGCCATGGAGAGGGTGGCAACTGCCATGGAGGACATAAGTCGCCAGACTCAGGAGAACATGGTGACTCTTCTAAATAGATGGTCTGCTATGGAGGATAGATGGGCATCTATTGAGGAGAGACACCAGAGGTACATGGACACCCCCATTATGAGGATTGTCAGTACAGAGACGGGTCCTCATGGCCCCACTGATGTGCAGCAAGGGCTCTCCAGCCACTTGCTAGCACTGAAGTGCGGGTGACCCATGAGAGGGATGTTGGTGGCAGACAACAAGGAAGTGTGGGCTCCTCTCCAAGCGCTCACACGACCATGCTACTGCGGAGCCTTCGGTCAGAGCCCCAGATTCCTCACCCAACTGAGATGGTCATCTCAGCCCCTGCACAGCTGCAGGAAGAGCAGACTGTGGAGGAGCCCTCCCAAGCTCCCAAACCCAGAGGATGCCCGCCAAAGGTGTCTAAGCAAGCACAGCATCAAAGTGAGCAAGGTGCCTCTACATCTGCTGAAGCCACAGGGGAAGCACCACGTAGAAGCACACGTAAGAGGAAGTTAACACACAAATAGTCACAAGGGTAATCACTTAGGTGTTTTGTTCTGTAGTAAAGAATCGATTGTTATCCTTTTGTGATGTGATTAAACAAAAGTGATGGCAAAGAGTTGAAGTTCTGGCCTGTGTGTTCTGGAAAATGGAAGTTGCACAGTGAGGGCTCAGGGCGACTTGCATTTGTAATGATGGTGCTGAGAGTGATAGGAAAGCACGGTTTATTGGAGAGATGATGCATGGTGTGTTAAGAAGGTCGTCCACACATTCAGAGCCATATGCAAGCCACCTGTGGTTGAAGTGTAAGCTTACGCAAATCTGGCATGGATGAGTGTATCCCTTGCCTGACGGCCAGCAATGTGGTCGCGTGCTGCTGCATTGGCCACATCCGGCCCTGCAAGGCGTGCCTCCTCGTCCTTGTCCTCCTCCTACTTGATCTCCTCCTCGTCCTCCTCCTCTGCTTCCGAGGAGGCTGTGCGCTGAGCCACTTGTTCCTCAGGCAGCGGTAAGCCACGCTGCTGTGCGATGCTGTGCAGGGCACAGCAGATGACAATGATTCTGGACAAACTGGCCGGTGCATAATGCAGGGCTCCACCAGATCTGTCGAGGCATCGGAATCGCATTTTGAGCAAGCCGATCGTTTGTTCTATGATGCTTCTGGTGGAAATGTGGCTCAGATTGTACCGCTCCTCAGCCTCGTTTGATGGCCTCCTCATCGGTGTCATGAGCCACTTTTTCAGGGGATAGCCCTTGTCGCCAAGTAGCCATCTGGAAAGTTGCATTGACGGATTGAAGAGCGGAGGCACAGTAGACTGCCGCAGGATGAAGGAGTCATGGCAACTGCCAGGGTACTTTGCGCAAACATGCATGATGATCTTCCTGTGGTTACACACCAGCTGGACGTTAAGGGAGTGGAATCCCTTGCGGTTGACAAATACAGCTGGGTTGTGATGGGGTGCCCTAATGGCCACGTGTGTGCAGTTTACGACGCCCTGCACCCTTGGGAAGCCTGCCATATTTGCAAAGCCAACCGCAACCGCGGTCACACTTGCTTCATCCATGGAGAAGTGGATGTAACTGTGCGACTTAGCAAAGAGGGCATCGGTAGCCTTTCTTAAAATTCATTCATGGGATGTGGGCGTCACTGCCAAGGCCAGCATTTATTGCCCATCCCTCATTGCCCTTGAGAAGGTGGTGGTGAGCCGCCTTCTTGAACTGCTGCAGTCCGTGTGGTGAAAGTACTCCCACAGTGCTGTTAGGTAGGGAGTTCCAGGATTTTGACCCAGCGATGATGAAGGATCGGCGATATACTTCTAAGTCAGGATGGTGTGTGACTTGGACGGGAACTTGGAGGTGGTGGTGTTCCCTTGCGCCTGCTGCCTTTGTTCTTTTAGGTGGAAGAGTTCGCGGGTTTGGGAGGTGCTGCCGAAGAAGCCTTGGCGAGTTGCTGCAGTGCATCTTAGAGATGGTACACACTGCAGCCACGGTACGCCGGTGGTGGAGGGAGTGAATATTTAAGGTGGTGGATGGGGTGCCAATGAAGCGGGCTGCTTTGTCCTGGATGGTGTCGAGCTTCTTGAGTGTTGTTGGAGCTGCACTCATCACACTCCTTACCTGTGCCTTGTAGATGGTGGAAAGGCTTTGAGGAGTCAGGTGGTGAGACACTCGCCGCAGAATGCATAGCCTCTGACCTGCTTTTGTTGCCACAGTATTTACGTGACTGATCCAGTTAAGTTTCTGGTCAATGGTGACCCCCCAGGATGTTAATGTAGGGGGATTCGGCGATGGTAATGCCGTTGAATGTCAATGGACGGTGGTTAGACTCTCGCTTGTTGGAGATAGTCATTGCCTGGCACTTGTGTGGCGCGAATGTTACCTGCCACTTATCAGCCCAAGCCTGAACGTCGTCCAGGTCTTGTTGTATGCGGGCATGGACTGCTTCATTATCTGAGGAGTTGTGAATGGCGCTGAACACTGTGCAGCCATCAGCGAACATCCCCATTTCTGACCTTATGTTGGAGGGTAGGTCATTGATGAAGCAGCTGAAGATGGTTGGGCCTTGGACACTGCCCTGAGGAACTCCTGCAGCGATGTCCTGGGGCTGTGATGATTGACCTTCAACCACCACAACCATCTTCCTTTGTGCTCGGTATGACTCCAGCCTGTAGAGAACTTTCCCGTGATGCAGGCGTGTGCGGCCGACTGGGAGATGCCGCTGATGTGTGCTGCTGATCCCTAGAAGGAGCCCGAAGCAAAGAAGTTGAGTGGGGTGGTAAGCAGTGTCCACCCGCTCCTCTGGGCTACAGGTGTTGGTGCAGCATTGTGCAGATGTCAGCGATAATGTCTCGCGGAAGTCTCAGCCTCCTTTGGCACTGCTGCTCACTCATGTTGAGGAAGCTAATCCTCTGCCTGTAATTGGGGGTATCTTGTGCGGCGAGGTGCAGGCCTGCGCTGACACCCTCTGCATCATCAGGTGGCTGAGGAGAAGGTTGGCGCTCCTGTTGTTGGTGCTGCTGCTGTGCCTGGTTGCGCTGCTGCCGCGGCTGCTCTTCCTCCCAATCTGACGACCAGGATGAGAGGATATAAATGGTTCCCATACCGCTGGTATATATCTCAGTCGAGGAATGGAGGTTGTTTGCGCTCAGACAAAGTGACCAGAGGGTATTCCAAGGAGGTCACACTGCAGATGGATTTCAGCGTGAACACACACAAGATTAGTAGAACTCCAAAAAATGTCCCAAACCTCAAAGCACTAAGTTGTGGCATCTGAAACTATGAGAGATTGCAGGACCGCTTTTAAGCTGATCGAGCAGCTGCCAACAATTCAGGTCCAGGTTAAACCCGGCTGAATGCAGCTGGCGTGTTTTTCTGAAGGCGGGCAGCACGCAGAAAAAGCTGCAAAATCCAAACAAGCAGTTAAAATAAGATTATGCAGTCAGTTAACAAGCCTCTCCCGCCGTTTGGTGTTGGGTCAGGTTGGGAGCCGCTGACCCAACACTTGCCAAAGTAGCGTGGAGGTGGGATGGTGGTGGGTTCGCAGCCCACCATCAATTTTTCCGATTTTCGCTACCGACCCGCCTCCAAACCCGCCCTCTTGAGGTCTATTAAATTCGTGGCCATCATCTCTGGAGTCCCAAAGATTTGTCCTTGACTTGCTCTGCTTCCTCATCTACACGCTGTCCCTCGACGACATCATATACAGACACAGGGTCAGCTTCCACAAGTACGCTGATCACACAAGCTCTACCTCTCCGCCACCTCTCTTAGCACCTCCACTGCTTCTGTGCGGAGACTGTCCGATAACCATTCTTGGATGAGTGTTGACTTCCTCCACTTAAACATCGAGAAGGTCGAAGCCATTATCTTCAGCTCTGCCACAAACTCTACACCCTCACCACTGACTCCATCTCTCCCGCTGGCTACTGTTTGAGGCTGAAGCAGACTGTTCACAACCTCAGATTTCTTTTCGACCCCGAACTGAGTTTCAGACCCCATATCCTCTCCATCACAAAGGCTGTCTGCTTGCACCTCAATAACATCAGCGGTTGTCACTCCTATCTCAGCTCTCAACCCTCATACATGCTTTCATCACCTCCAGACTCAATGGTGTAGAAATTTGATGGTGCCAAACAAGCGTAAAACAGGCGCCTAAGCATCCAATATGGTGGGCAGTGTGTGCATGCTCATTCTGCGTCAGAATTGTGTCATATCATTAAAGGCTCCTGCACAGGCATCTAGGGCGTGCGCTTGAAACTGGCTAATTTAAAGGCACTACATAAATGCAAAATACTTTTATTGTTGCTACAGAATGCACTTAACCAATTGCTTGGCCAATAATTGCCTTGAATCATAGAGTCATAGAATTTTACAGCACAGAAAGAGGCCATTCAGCCAAACGTGCCTGTGTTGTCTCTTTGAAAGAGCTATCCAATTAGTCCCACTCACCCTGCTCTTTCCCCATGTTTCCTTTTCAAGTATTTATCCAATTCCCTTTTGCTAGTTATTATTCAATCTGCATCTACCACCCTTTCAGGTGGTGCCTTCCAGATCATAACAACTCGCTGCTTAAGAAAAAATTCTCCTCATCCCTCCTCTGGTTCTTTTGCCAATTCTCATAAGTATGCGCACTGCGGGGAACAATTAAAAGATAAGACTTTTGAAACTGCTTCATATCAGACGCATAGTAATCTAGAACCCACCAGCATCTACATATTGAAAATGAAACTTTACTTCACAGTAGTGATGCGGTAATAAAACAATGGAAGAACCATTTCTTGGCCCAAATGAAACTATGAGGCAACTCCCTAAATCTTTCCGCCATTCTATCTCTCTCTCCTCCTTTAAGACACTCCTTAAAACCTACCTTTGTCCAAGCTTTTGGTCATCATTATAACAGTGACTACACTCCAAAAGTACTTCATTGGCTGTAAAGCGCTTTGAGGCATCCAGCGGGAGAGATGGAGTCAGTGGTGGGCGTGAAAGGCGCTGTATAAATGTAAGTCTGTCTTTCTTTTTTTCTTTATCTGTCCTAATATTTCCTTAGGTAGCTCAGTGACAAACTTTTGTCTGATAATCGCTCCTGTGAAGCGCCTTGGGACATTTTACTACGTTAAAGGCGCTATATAAATGCAAGTTATTGTTGTTGAAATCAAATATAGCTCAGCTACAGTAAGGACTTGTAGTTCACTAACTCTGTGAACTGAAACTAAAGGTAGTAGTATTACCACATAAGAAACTTAAGGCCACGTGATCAAAGAGGTTTGAATGGGTATACATTACCCTGTGAAGAAGTAAATTAAGGCTGGAATTGGTAATCATTGAAAGCTTAACTGGGCACAATTTCCAAATAGTCCATATGAAACAAGATGCCAATAGGTGAATCAAATGAATGAATCAAACACAGATGAATCATGAAAGACCGAAATAGCTAAAATCTAAACTCCAACAGAACATGGTTTTAAATACTGGAAGCATTCCAGAATGTGAGAGACCTCATGATACAGATCTAACCAGCTTTGTAGAACATCAGAGCACACAGTTTTTCACTTGGTATTACAAGCCCTATTAATAGGCAACAACAACTTGTATTTATATAGCACGTTTAATGTAGTAAAACGTCCCATAACATTTCACAGGAGCGTTATCGAACTAAATTTGACACCGAGCCACATAAGGAGATATTAGGACAGATGACCAAATTCCAGAGCTTAGGACCTAGGCAGCTGAAGGCACGGCCACCAATTGTGGAGCAATTAAAATTGGGGATGTGCAAGAGGCCAGAATTAGAGGAGCGCAGAGATCTCGGAGGGTTGTAGGGCTGGAGGAGGTTACAGAGATAGGGAGGGGCGAGGCCATGGAGGGATTTGAAAACAAGGATGCTTAACCGGGAGCCAATGTAGGTCAGGCATCATGTGGGAAGTGATGAATGTTTCTAAAATGTTTTCATCTTTCAATAGCCAGGCCATCAATTGAAATGTTTCCGGGTTCAGATGTAATAGTTGACCCTTCAAACAGAGGAGACATCTCCTGTGTGCCTGTCTTTGCTCACTGCCAAGTGGCGGGTACACCATAATCTGCACTGCTAATAAAGGGTCTTAACTAGGATAACATTCATTCTTTCTGTTTGTCCATCTGTCCTGAGTCCAGACCCTTGCAGGGATGCATCTATCATCAATGTCAGTGGTGGTGTTAGGGTGGTCTGCAGCAAGGGGGCCTCTCAGGAAGTTAGTGCTGTGTTGTGACCACGATGCAAGATCTATTGCCAAGGCCTGGTTGATCCTAATCAGCTAACACAGAGATGTCCTGTGAGGAGGCTACTGGTTGAGCACGTTCAGCTGAAGAAAACTCAAACCAGACAGGCAAAGTAACTACAAAGGTGTCTGCTGTCATCTGGCCAAGAATCCGTAAACAGATTTTCATTGGAATCCATCTGCAGTGCATACAAGATTCTTGAGTATCTTTGACCCATCTGGAGATAGAGAGACTTTCTGCTGGGTAGCACAGAATAGCGATGCTATGAATACCAGATAGGTTGCATTTAAGATTTATCATAACTGACTGCGAATCACAGCTCCTGAACTGTATTGAGTACCTGCTTCATGGCTGATTGAGCAGATTCCAGGCGAGTGGCTCTGACAAGCTAATCATCGAGGCGGAGGTAAATATGGAGATTCGGTATCCTGCGATGCTTTGTGACTACAGTCTGACACTTTGTGAAACTCTGGATGCCTGAAGAGGACATGTGGCAATATCTTGCACTAATAGCTTTGACCTTTGAATTTAATGGTGAAGCTGAGGAGTTTTCAAATGACACTCCTATGTGGAAGTGGCCACCTTTTAGGAAAAAGGCTGCTAGCTAATTCCCTGCCTGAATAACGTGAGTTAATCTTGAATCTTGCATGAGAAGTTGTTCAAAAACTCGAGATTTAGCGTTGGGCTGAGTCACCCTTCTTCTGAGGAAGTACAAAATATGTCTACAAGAAGCCGATGCTCTCGCCCTTGAAACCATTTAATGAAGCAGACAGTACCACTATCATGGTAGCATGCTGTAAGTTATCTGTTTGGGGTTTGTGGCGAAACTGTGACGGATTGTACTTGTAAAGAAGAGGGGCCGGCTTCGTTCAACATACATTTGCAGTGGTGCTTACTCAGTTTGCTGCTAGCTTCTGTTGGTAGCTCCCTGCGGGAACCTCTGTAAGATTCTCAAAATTCACAGATTCCCCAAAACTTGAAGACAAACCCTAAGGAAAAAGACTTTGGACTCTTTTTCTAACTATTACAGGTGGTGAAATGCTTAACCGAAGGACATTTTAGTGCAAAAACCGAGATTTGGTATTTTAAAAGACATGTCTGGACTTGTAAGGGAGAAAAGGCTGTGAAGGAAGGTGGGATCAACCTCTGTAAAACCAGTTTGGGTATTGGAGCTAATGGGAACTGTCTGGGGAACCGCATGATCACGCTGGGAGTGTAAATCGGCCCCTATCAGACATTAGCATCCTAACAATAAACCTGAGGAAAAACAGTCTCCACCCCAAGTTACAGAGCCCATTAAGACATGCATAAAACAGATTACTTCGGCCTACTCCATAGAAATCATAGGCCCAGCTAAGAAAACCCAAAACATAAGAACAATCAAACTCCGATTAAGTGGCAAATCGACAGGATGGGGGCCATCTCAGAACCACTTCACACATTTACAAACCAGTTACTGTTAACGAGCCCTCCAAAATCTTACAATGACCAGGATTTGATTTGGCATGCAGATAAGGAAGCTTCAATGGGTATAATTAAAGGCCCGTTCTCAACAGTTCAAGTTCAAGTTCTCCAGTACAACAGAAACAAGTTCAACAAGCAAGCAGCAAGGAGTTCAGCAAGCAGTCCGGCAGAAAGCTGTTCCACAGTTCTGCAAGAAGGCAGTTCACCAGCTCTGAAGAAGACAGTTCAACAAGGCGAGGGGGCAACAGAAAGAAGTTCAACAAAGAAGGCCAACAGCTCCAGAAGTAGGCCGACACGCAAGAAGAGACCAGAGCGACCGCCTCAGTGACCATCGGACACCTCGCGGCAACAAGGGCCTTACGAAACTTTTTACTTAAAAGGACTCTAAACCCTACCTCTAACCAAGGAAAAGTGGGTACTCACCCGATCCAATCCAGCCAACCCCGAAACCGCGAACCAGCTCAACTGTCAAGGATTCGTTTGGTGAGCATTATCCCTGGTTCTCTAGAGCCCAACTTAGCTAGTGAAGTGGGATTGGGAGGGGTGAAGTATTCTTCTAATGTGATTTCCCTCGCTTATACCGAAGTGTTCCCCACTTTTAGAGTGTTAAGAGTGTTTGTGTTGTGTTTTACTTTCTTGAATAAAGATCAAAGTTCTTGCATCAAAACCAGTTGTCTGCTGCACTTTTTGTCACAACCCCCAAATAAGTCCAAGGTTTAGAACCAAGGGAGTGGGAGCGATTCGAACCGCTCAGAAGTCAGAGGTGAAGCTGACACAAACCACCTCAGGGGAATGGGACATGACCACTGAGTCACTGCCATGACACTGGGGAAGGACCAGACTCACAAGGAGAAGCCGTAATGAGAGCCTTATGGAACCTGCCTGGCTGCTGAGGCACGAGGGTCAAAAGTCTTGCGCTGAGCCGCAAAAGTGCTGTTGCTGTACCTGCTTTTTAAAAGCTTCTGGCAATTTTTCAACCTGACTGGGGAAAAAAAATACTTTTCCTGTCAAAAAGTAGTTACAGGAGCTGCTGCTGTTTCTCCCATGGGAGTTATGATGGCTGCTGTATTCTGCAGAGCAAAATACCAAAAGTCACGATTTAGCCTCAGAGTAAAGGCATGCACAGTACCATCAACTGTTATTATTGCCAGCTGTGGCTCAGGGTGGGCAGCACACTCGCCTCTGAGTCAGAAGGTTGTGGGTTCAAGCTCCACTCCAGAGATTTTAGCACAAAAATCGAGACTGCCACTCCCAGTGCCAGGACTAAAGAAGCGCTGCACTGTCGGAGGCACCGCCTTTCGGATGAGACGCTAACCGAGGCCCTGTCTGCTCTCTCAGGTGGAGTTCTTCCTGGTGTCCTGGGCCAATATTTATCCCTCAATCAACATCACTAAAAAAACAGATTATCTGGTCTTTATCACATTGCTGTTTGTGGGAGCTTGCTGTGTGCAAATTGTCTGCCACGTTTCCTACATTACAACAGTGACTACACTTCAAAAGTACTTCACTGGCTGTAAAGCGCTTTGGGAAGCCCTATGGTCATGAAAGGCGCAATATAAATGAAAGATTTTCTTTTTATTATAGCCTGGTTGCCTGCATTTAGCCTTCAATGAAGGGAAATGATTAAGTACGAAGGGGACTGTTTGGTGACTGCTTGTAAATGCATGGTGAACTGGTGAATAAATCCTTCCTAGAGGACGCAGAAGCACATCACTCTGCCCTGATTAGACCGTTGCAAGTAGATTCTTTGCTCAAGCGCATCTATAAGTGTGGAATCATAGTCAGGTGATCTGGATTTAATATCCTGCATGGAAGGTTTGCCAGGCTGGGGTATTGTAAAAGGGTACCTCCAACTCCTGCGGTGCACTCTACACTAGATCTAGTTTAGCACCTGATCCCAATAACTTCTATATGCCACCCCAAGCCCTGTGCCTGTCATCTCTGGAGTTTACAAGAATGAGAGGTGATCTCATTGAAATGTATAAAAATTCTTAGAGGGCTTGATAAGGTAGGTGCTGAGAGACTGTTTCCCCTGGCTGGAGAGTCTAGAACTCAGGATCATAGTCTCAAGATAAGGGATCGGCCAATTAGGAGTGGAATGAGGAGAAATTTCTTCACTCAGAGGGTTCTGAATCTTTGGAATTCTCTACCCTATAGGGCTGTGGATGCTCAGTCGTGGAGTGTATTCAAGACTGAGATTGATAGATTCTTGGGCACTAAGGGAATCAAAGGATACGGGGATAGTGCGGGAAAGTGGAGTTAGTGTAGAAGTTCAGCCATGATCTTATTGAATGGCGGAGCAGGCTCAAGGGCCCAATTGGCCTACTCCTGCTCCCATTTCTTATGTTTCTTATCTTTCTGAGTGAAAATGAGAAAAACCTCTAAAACTTGCTTGTTATGGCCTGTGTGAGATTTCAGGAGACACTGGAGTCTGCAATTGGAGCCGGCTGAAAAAGTACATTGAGGCTTCGAGTGATCTGGGTATTGAACGGCTCAGTATATTTGAAACCTTACCTAAGCAAACTCCCCTCAGGCAGTTCATCACTATCTTCCTCGTCCTTCCATTTCCTCCTGCAGACTGAAGAGGAGATGCTTAAGGGGCTCCCAATGATTGGGAGGTTCAGCTTTCCCTTCTCCACAGGGCAGTGGCGGAACTTGCTCTCACTGAATCAGCCACAGTTAGAAAGGATTTGTTAAGGAAATTAAACTCTTTATGCAAGGCACTTGCACTCTTCTGGAGGGTCTGGATGAGCAATCTGACTACCTTCTGTGTTTTAGAACCAACAAAGTCAGTTTCTGTTGCAGATTTAAAAATGTTGTTTGTTGGGGTGTTTCGCAGCTTTTATGTTTTGTGTCAAAAACTGGGAGAAAATCAAGGAAAAAAAAACATAAAACAGGCAAAATTTGGAGAAAATCAGGAAAAGTTTGTTTTTACACTGAACATCGCTACACCTCAGGATAGCAAAGAGACTAACAAAAAGGCCCAGTTAAGCTAAATGACAAACCATAGTTATTTACACAGCTCATGGGCCTGAGTGACAGTTCCAAAAGTTCTGGGGTCTGTATGCTCACAGCAGTTGCACTAAACTACATTTGATCCAGTTCTGATGAAAGGTCATCGACCTGAAACATTAACTCTGTTTCTCTCTCCACAGATGCTGCCTGACCTGCTGAGTGTTTCCAGCATTTTCTGTTTTTATTTCAGATTTCCAGCATCTGCAGTATATTGCTTTTGATCCTTATATATGGTCCAATTCACCTATCACCCCTCTGCCCGCTGACCTACATTGACTCCCGGTCCGGCAAAGTCTCACTACAACTCTCATTCTTGTTTTCAAATCCCTCCATAGCCTCGCCCCTCCCTATCTCTGTAACCTCCTCCAGCCCTACAACCCTCCCAGATATCGGCGCAATTCCAATTCTGGCCTCTTTCGCATCCCCAATTTTAATCACTCCACAGTTGACGGCCGTGCCTTCAGCTGCCTAGGCCCCAAGCTATGGAAATCCCACCCTAAACCTCTCCGCTTCTCTAACTTTCTCTCCTCCTTTAAGACGCTCCTTAAAAATCTATCTTTTGACCAAGCTTTAGGTCACCTGTCCTAATATCTCCTTATGTGGCTCAGTGTCCAATTTTGTTTGATAATGCTCCTGTGAAGCGCCTTGGGACGTTTTACTAAAGGCGCTATATAAATGCAAGTTGCTGTTGAAAGCCAACTGTTCAACTTTCAAGCCTCTATCGCATCAATACTTTCAGCAGAGGAGAGGAGAACAGCAAATCCCAGCGATATTACCTTTGTTCTGTGGGGTAGGCAGGAATAACATTGCATCCCTGGACTCCTTCCCTTTTTAGGGCCTTTCATTTCCTTACAGAAAGTGGCAGCTCAAATAAGCTTACGTACAATTTCATGCATAAAGCTTATTAATTTTGTACTCGTTTACATCAATATCATGTCAAGCTAAATAACTTCACGCTAGGTTTTCATCTGGAGCAATCCCTTGTAGCTTTATACTGCGTTACATCAGTAAACATGCTTGCTAGTGCAAGATTGTGCTTCGAAATTTGCTTGAATTTGTTAAACTTAGTTAATAATGAATTCATTGCAACGCTGAATGTGCTATAAAGAATAGTTCATGTCCTTTCATTATATAATGTATTTTCACACATTTCAAATGAACTTATCTCAAGTAAGGATTTATAATACCTTAAAGAACTTAATAGTTACCATCCAAAAAGAATCTGGTGTTGAAAATCAGGTAGCAGGATGCACAAGCAGGCATTAATGATATAATTCTGCAAGTTGTATGATGTATGTACCGCATTTTACAAACAATGGGGTCAATTTTAACTAACCCGCCCGTTGGGAAGCTGCCGGGATTGGGTACAAAGCTGATTTTACACCCCGTCCGGTTTTACTCTCTGTTGAAGTCATTGGAGAGCAATGTTCATGTTAATTTTTTTGGGGTGTGCAGCCCCTTTAAGGGACTGCGCGACCCATTCAAAATACCGCGCATGTGCGGTTTTTCCCCATTGAAAAGCCGGCAAGCTGGCTGCGCGGGAGAGCTGTGCAGCCACGCAGCTTAAAGGGAACAGAGGTGGAGAGTAATACTGGGCGGGATGCAAAACCAGCGTTCCGCCCGATCCTGTGGGTTTCCCGCCCGGCCAGTTAGGTTAAAATTGCCCCCAACGTACACGTACGTCATCATGCAACGTGTACAATGACATCACTACCGCACTACTTGCACTTCTCAGGATCTGGGAGAATTTGTCTTTTTTGCAGGTAAGAATCAGGAAGAAATTTTTAAAAATTTAACAATCCACCAACCTGGTTGGAAAAATCTGGGAATTTATTGGTGGAAATTGGTAAAAACTGATGTTAAAGAACTCTATCTGTGACTAAGTTATGCTCAGATGTTGTACGGGGCAAGCTGGTCGTGGGTATTGAGATGAGGCTCGCAAGAAAATCGCTTATCCACATGGAAGAGATGCTCGGCGATCATCATTGTCCTCAAATGAGCTTTCTACGAGAGAATTATGGATGAGGAAAGCCATTCGATTGGGTCGACTAGGCCTGTATTCACTAGAGTTTAGAAGAATGAGAGGGGATCTCATTGAAACGTATAAAATTCTGACAGGGCTAGACAGACTGGATGCAGGGAGGATGTTTCCCCTGGCTGGGGGGTCGAGAACGAGGGGTCACAGTCTCAGGATACGGGGTAGGGCATTCAGGACTGAGATGAGGAGAAATTTCTTCACTCAGAGGGTGGTGAACCTGTGGAATTCTCTACCACAGAAGGCTGTGGAGGCCAAGTCACTGAATATATTTAAGAAGGAGATAGATAGATTTCTAGGCACAAGGGGCATCAGGGGGTATGGGGAGAGAGCGGGAATATGGTATTGAGATAGAGGATCAGCCATGATCATATTGAATGGCGGAGCAGGCTTGAAGGGCCGAATGGCCTACTCTTGCTCCTATTTTTCTATGTTTTCTATTCGGTCCATCTTGGTTTTTATCCAGAAAGTCCCTCCCATGGAACATCCAGTTGTCTCTCATGATTCCAGGGCTTTCACCTTCACTACTCTATCTGGAGGCCGATTCCATACGTCGTGTGGGTGAAGAAGAATTTTGTAAAATCGGTCCTAACCTTTCATTAGACTGAACCTAGGTTTCCTTCTATTCCCACAATTTAATTTAAAGTAATACTCTGGTTTACTTTTTCCATTCCTTTAACATGATTATATATTCTTT
Source organism: Squalus acanthias (assembly GCA_030390025.1). Taxonomy (NCBI): domain Eukaryota; kingdom Metazoa; phylum Chordata; class Chondrichthyes; order Squaliformes; family Squalidae; genus Squalus; species Squalus acanthias. The sequence goes on from CM059436.1 coordinate 74,397,731, forward strand.
GTGAGACCACCTCTCAGACAACTCGGGATAGATATTTATTTGCTGTTTCTCTCAATTCTGTGTAAGGCTGCTTTAAATTCATGAATCACCTATCTTCATTTAACTTATTTTCCTCCGCTCTCTTATTTTTGACTACCATATCCAATGTTCCCTGTAATTTTTCGTTTTGGTGCGGGCCCTTTAATTGGCTGCGTGGCACATTCAATTTTTCTTGCAAGCGCGGTTATTTACATTGAAAAGCCCGTGAGCGGCCTGTGCGGGACCTCCAGACCGCTGCGCAACCGCACAGCTTAGCGGGATCATTGACCCCATCCTCTTTCCCCTCTCCCCATCCCTTGTCCTCTTCACCCCACTTCTCCCATCTCTCTTCTGTCCATACCACAATCTCTTTCCCATATCCTATCCTCTACCCGCTCTCCTCCTTCCCATTCACTTTCCCCCCCCTCGCTTACCCCGATCTCTTTCTCCCTCCTTTGATTCTCTCCCCCGCCCATACAGACCTGCAACTCTCCTCCTCAGGCTTCTCACTATACCCACCCCACCTGCTAACCGAGCTGTGTCTTCCTCTTTGCCCCACCCTGGCAGCCTCTACCCTGCTCCAGCCACCCCCCTTTCTTTCAATCCTAACATCAGTGCTGCTGCAATTATTTTCCACCCTCCACCCCTTTGCTCGGAGACTGCACCCAGTCTTGATTCCCTGTGTGCAGAACCCATGGGAAGTTGAAGAGCATCTCATTGTAGATTTACCCCCCTCTCGTACCAACTACCCCCGCCACCCCGCCATATCCGTCTATTCCTGGTCTCCAATTCATGCGCATCTCTCATAGATAAACACAAACTTGAGAACGAAAATCTTTTGGTAAGAGCGCCTCCTTCTGTCAATCCCGCTGCAGGGACAACTGCTGAACAGTACAGTGAGGCAGTCACAGACATGAGGAAAACATTTTTTACACAGCGAGTTGTTGTGCTCTGCAATGCACTGCCTGAAAGGGTGGTGGAAACAGATTCCATCGTAACTTTCAAAAGGAAACTGGATAAATACTTGAAAAGGAAAAATTTGCTGGGCTATGGGGAAAGAGCAGGGGAGTGGGACTAATTGGATCACTCTTTCAAAGAACCGGCACAGGCACGATGGGCCGAATGGCCTCCTTCTGTGCTGTACCATCCTATGATTCTATCGGTGGGAGCATTCAAAGGGAGCAGGAGTTCTTTTCTAAACCATGAGAGTTGAGCGTAGATCCAGCATTCATTTGGGTCTCAGACAGAGGTTGGTGGACCAATTCAGAGTTTAGAAGTTTGCAACAGTTAGTTTACCAAACAGGCAGGGGATCTGCCTGACTTTCCATCAGAATCTCGCATCCTTTTGTAAACGAAATATCACACAAGCCAATTCTCTAAGTGATGTCAACTGTACTCAATATTCAAACAAAAATATTTCAAAAACACAGCACCGGGTGTTAATTTGTGTTTCTATTTAATGTTTAAGAGTGAAATTTTAATCTTTAAAATATTTTTTTAATATAATCAAAATTATGTGTATAATAGCCTTTCTTCACAGTTATGTTTCATTCTCCCCACTCGCAACTACGAACAATTGCTGGATATGCTTGTTGTCCTAAAGGACTTCTTTGAAATTTGTTTGATAATCGCTCCTGTGAAGTGCCTTGGGACGTTTTACTACGTTAAAGGCGCTATATAAATACAAGTTGTTGTTGTTCTTCTTGAATTTCCATTCAAAGGTTAATCTGCATTAATAATGAGCAATTAAATCAACCAAAAGTCCTGTAAGCCTATGATAGGTGTATAATTAATACCCAGGATAGAGGGTGATGGACCATCTTTTGCACAGATATTATTCGGGAATCACCACCTTATTTTATGTTTCATCTTTTGTTTTTCAAATATATCACAAGCCCTTTCATGTGCACCTGAGGCAGTACACGGAGTTGAACGCTGAAATAATTACCAGATTCAAAACTGCAACTAGTCTTTATGCAGGACATAAACCACAAAAATCACCCTGTGCATTTTACAAACAAAAATATGTCAAACCTTTAATAATATCCCTCATTCAGAAGCTCTCTCTGTTACTGTGGGCAATAAACTTGTTTTTACTGACTAGGTATATTATACCATAAACCACCCGCAAAAAAGATACAAGAAGGAAAACGAGCCAAGCTAACCACCAAAATAAGACAGTCACCGAAAGAAAGACTTGTTTTTATATAGCGCCTTTCACAACCACTGAACGTCCCAAAGCGCTTTACAGCCAATTAAGTACTTTTTGAAGTGTAGTCACTGTTGTAATGTAGGAAACGCGGCAGACAATTTGTGCTCAGCAAGCTCCCACAAACAGCAATGTGGTAATGACCAGATAATCTGTTTTAGTGAGGTTGATTTAGGGATAAATATTGGCCAGGACGCCGGGAATAACACCTCTGCTCTTCGAAATAGCGCCATGGGATCTTTTACGTCCACCTGAGAGAGCAGACGGGGACTCGGTTTAACGTTTCCTCCGAAAGAGGCACATCCAACAATGCAGCAGTCCCTCAGTACTGCACAGGGAGTGTCAGCCTAGCTTTCTGTGCTCACGTCTCTGGAGTGGGACTTGAACACACAGCCAGGAGAACACACAGAGCTGAGAATGCTGTGTGTTTGATATTTTTTTTATGGGACCATGTAACTGTATCTAGTGTGACAGGTACAAATTGATGCATTCAATGCCAGTTTATGTTGGAAGGTGAGCTGCCCACAGTGGGCAGGTTTCATCACCTGATGGCACCGGTTTTAACAGGCACAACAAGGACCAATTTCACTCCCCGTGAGTTTTAGCAGATTATTGAATGGTGAACGAACAAGGCAGTCAAACCTAATCTTGTCCTCATACACATGAATGTTGCAGCAGAGGTCACAGAGGGCAGCAATCAGTAGTAAGTTCCATGACTGATTTCTCCCACATTCTCCTACAGCGCATTGAGGCCAACCATCATGTCCCACAGGGGAATTGTTTTTTAACATCTCCGCAGGTGGAATATAAATTCCTCTTTTATTGTAGAAACGATTCTTCCCATTTTGCTTTCCTAGGTTTTACAGCTCCACATAGAATCATAGACTGGCACAGCACAGAAGGAGGCCAGTCGGCCCATCGAGTCTGCGTCGGCTCTTTCGACGAGTAATCCAGTTAGTCCCACTCCCCCATTCTTTCCCCACATCCCTGCAATTTTTTCTCCTTCTCCCATATATACCCCTTGAAACTGGGCTTTCCAAATGTTAAGCGTGACAGTGCTTCACGAGTTCACGTAAAATTCCTCTCGCAAAGCGAAGATGCAAACTGTCTCCTATCACTCCATGGCATTGTACAGTGGAGCTTCACTCTATTGCATTTCCTCTGTGTTATAACAGCACTTCTGGTTTAACCTTATTTAAAAGTGTGCATGTATGTACGTGTCTGTGTACATATGTGTGTGTATATATATACACACACATATATATATACACACACACACATATGAATGACCCAGTTTCAATGTCCTGCTAAGTTAGTTGAGATCAGCTTGGGTAAAGGCAGGAACATTAAAATTGGGCTAAGATTCCCTGGATTAAAGAGGAGAAAATCCAGTTTCGTTTCCCCCTCCTGATTATGGTCCAGTTACCTGAGCCTCAGTTATGATGCTTGATCTATCTACCAACACTCATTTTCCAGACTTGCACATCAATGTGGACTCTTGGTAGATACTGAAGGTCTGCTGCCACCCATGGAACCATTTTCCAGCAATAGTCAGAGAACAGAAAATTGGGGAAATTGGATTGCCTTTGGAATAAATTTTCCATCAATCAACTTTTCTAAATATTGCAGAACATTATACACACAACATAGCCTCTTTAACTGTATCCTTTAAGGCTAAATAAGTAAAGTGCCATCTTATTTTGGATGGGATGACATCGAGAATCCCTGAAGGTTAAAGTTAAGACCTGCTAACTCAGTACTCAGTCTTGTTCTCAGGTCGGTCTATTTGAACAGAATGAAACTGACAGAGGATCGAATTGGCTGAGACACCAAGGTAGATGTGTAAAGGAATGAGCCAAACCTATTCAGAAAAATACACCATCCTATGAACAGATTTCTGATATTATTAATACATGATATACTGGGTTTAAAAATCTAAAAAGCCTCAATGACACAGGCTGCAAACAGAACACAGGCTTCTGAGATAAGATCAGTTGTTAACAAAAGTTGTAAACACCATACAAAGCTTTTGAAATGGGAAATGGTTGTAAATACTGAGACAAAGGCCACATTGAAGAAGCAAAGAGTTGGTTCCAAGGAGTCTGTAGTTTGGAACCAAAACAATAACAATGCCCAAGTAAAGTGTTAAAATCTAACACTTCGAACAAGAAACACAGAACATTAAAAAACTATAATAACAACAGAAAACGCTGGAAAAACTCAGCGGGCCAGACAACATCCGTGGAGAGAGAAAGAGAGTTAACGTTTCAGGTCGATGACCTTTCGTCAGAACTGGGAAGAGCCGGAAATCAAATAGATTTAAGGCCAGGGTAAAGCTGGGAAAAGGGGGAGGGGATAAAGGAACAAAGGGGGAGATGAAGAGACATTAAGAGACATTAAGAGACATTAAGAGATATGCAAGGCTAGAGGTGGTGTTAATGTGACAGATTAAGGCTGAAAGAAGTGTGAAATCCACTGGCAGAATGAAGGACAGCTGCCAGCTTCTAGGAGGAAAAAAAAAGGTGGGGGGGGGCAAATAAAAGGGTGGAAAAAATAAAATATAAATGTGATTGGAGCTGAGGTTATGATCTAAAATTGTTGAACTCGATATTGAGTCCAGAGGGCTGTAGCGTGCCTAAACGAAAGATGAGGTGCTGTTCCTCGAGCTTACGCTGCGCTTCCGTGGAACAGTGTAATAGGCCGAGGACGGTGAGGTCAGAGTGGGAGTGAAGCGGTGAATTAAAGTGACAGGCGACCGGGAGCTCGGGGTCCCCCTTACGGACTGAACGGAGGTGTTCCGCAAAGCGGTCACCCAATCTGCGTTTGGTCTCCCCAATGTAGAGGAGACCACATCGTGAGCAGCGAATACAGTATACTAAATTGCAGGAAGTACAAGTAAATCGCTGTTTCACCTGGAAGGGGTGTTTGGGGCCCTGGACAGTGGGAAGAGGGGAGGTATAAGGGCATGTGTTGCATCTCCTGCGCGTGCACGGGAAGGTGCCGGGCGAAGGGGAAGGGGTGCTGGGGGTGGTAGAGGAGTGGACTAGGGTGTCGCGGAGGGAGCGGTCCCTGCGGAATGCTGAAAGGGGAGGTGAGGGGAAGATGTGTTTGGTGGTGGGATCACGCTGGAGGTGGCGGAAATGGCGGAGGATGATCCGTTGAATGTGGAGGCTGGTGGGGTGAAAGGTGAGGACAAGGGGAACCCTATCGTGGTTCCGGGAGGGAGGGGCAGGGGTGAGGGCAGAAGTGCGGGAGATAGAACGGACACGGTCGAGGGCCGTGTCGACCACGGTAGAGAACCATGTGCCTTTGTAAAAGTAACATCAAATGAAACAGGAAACATGATGATATATATAACCAACTAAGATGGCTAGGAAAACAAACACCCTGGATGAAGTGTTTTTGATTTACAAATTGTAAAAGGTACAAACAGAACACTTTGAAGATATAATATCAATAGATGACACCAAGCAATCACATTGGGCTGGATTTTGATTGACCCGTGGAGGTGGGTTTGGAGGCGTGGGGGGGGGTTAAAATTGCGAAAATTGGCGGGTGGGCAGAAGCCCGCCTCCACGCAATTTTCATAAAATCGCGTCTGCTGGTCCCGACTCCGTCCCGCCTCTTAGAGGCGGGATAGGCTGTTAAGGCCCTTAACAAGCACTAAATTGCTTCTATAATGCCATTTTGAAAGGCTTTTGTGGTTTTAACCATTTTTCTACGTGAAGCACACCTGTTCTGAACCACGAATGTGACACCTGGCGGGAGCACATTTGGTGCGGGCTGGCTGGCTGCCAGTGATGATGAAGGATCGGCGATATACTTTCAAGTCAACATGGTGTGTGACTTGGAGGTGGTGGTGTTCCCATGCGTCTGCTGCCCTTGTCCTTCTAGGTGGAAGAGGTCGCGGGTTTGGGAGATGCTGCCGAAGAAGCCTTGGCGAGTTGCTGCAGTGCATCTTGTTGATGGTACACACTGTGGCCACGGTGGTGGAGGGAATGGTCTCCAAGATAAGGAGGCCCTGTTGCTTACACAACTTTGAGATTTCCAAGCACTATCTCCAGCATATGTGTAAAAACAACCGTAACATTTTAAATTACTTTTCCACCTTATTTTTTACTCACTTGGTTTGATTGACATTTAGCCGGCCAAGAGAACATTGGACTAATCAAGTCTGGATGTGAACAGTGCTGGCACAGAGCAAAGGTTTCAAGCCTAGCAGACGGCCCAAGTTAACCGAAAGGGAGTGGGGAAAAAGGAGGGGGGGGGGGAATTAGTGGCTCGCTAAATGTCAATTAAAACCAAATGAATTAAAAAATAAAGTGGAAAAATAAAACAAAATACCTCACTATTTGATTTGCTGCAGGTTTGCTTAATGTCGATTCGCTCTTTACTGTAACAAACCTGAAAAAGGAATTTCTATTTCCTCTTATATTGGCTTTTCTCACTGGTTCACCTGCTAACAGTATGGAAGTAAAAGAATGGAGCCCTGAAATGTTCCTGGACATGTATTACCAATCAGTTAAGGCTTTGTCTGCTCAGTTTTATCAAACAAACATCTGAGTAGGATGCTGTGCATTGTGTTAGGCAGTTTCATCTTTGTTCCAGCTTCTCATCAGCTCTCCAAACTGAACTGTCAGTGGGGATATTGGCTGAGCACTGGTTTTAGGGACAGCATTTAATCTTCCAGTAGTACACTGACAACAGTTAAACATAGCAATCTAATCATTTAGATTCAGAGGAAATTTAAAAAGTTGCTTACTGCTCCACACACATCCCTCCATGACCCACTGTATTTGGGCAATGATTAGCTGAGCCACACAAACCAGGAGATCCTAGGTTCGAGCTTGGTTGTGCTGAGATAGCTCGTCTTGGGCAAGTGAATACAAATGAGGGAAGGCAATTAGTCCCATCTTACCTCAACAATCGAAAATAAAAATGAACTTACATTATCTAACTGCATTTTGAGTGAATCTAAGATTTCTGCCTCTAGTACTCTACTGGCAAAGGCCACCCTGAGTGTTGGTTTCTCTTTGCCTAAGGAATGGGAAGTCGCCCTAATTTAAATTTTTCTCAGGGCATTAATAAGCTTTGTATACAGTTTATGTTCAAGCTCCCAGTGCCCTTTGTGATCATCGGTTGCATTGGGGTACAGTCAAACGCGTTGCATGGCGCAAGTTCCACACCACCACATTAATGGGCAAATCTACTATCATTGCCAGATTCCTTTTCAATCACCTTTAGTTATTTCTACACCATTCATTGTATACCTATAACATCCATTTTTCCTTCCAATGTCTATGACCATGTACTTGTCCAAACTGTATTTCATTTGCCACTGATTTTCCCATTTGCAGATTTTACCTAACTCCTTTTGAAGGTTCTTGGCTGCTTCCTTCAACTCAACTGCTCTCCTTTGCTGAGCATCATCTGTGAACTTAACCAGTTTGACTTGGGTTTCTGAATTTATCATTAATGTTGATTAAAAACAACAGAAGCTCCAGCACAGATCTCTGGAGCACTCTGTAGATCACCCCCTCACCCCTACCCTGACATCAATCCCGTAACAAGTACCCACTGCTTTCTTTCCTTCAGCCCATTCTTTTTCAGTGAACACAGACAAGAGGACTATCTAGAGTGGAACCTTCTGACTCAGAGGCAGGAATGCTACCACTAAGCCAAAGGATCGCTCCAACGGTAGGGTAAAAGGAAGTTTCTCGTACTGGAAACATGTGGTGGGGACTGTTCTTATGTACAGAAATAATCAGAATTTAGGACTTGGGGGAGCAGTATTAAAAGTTACTGATGACACTGAATTGGTAGCACGGCAAATTATGATAAAGATTATGGAAGAACACAGGAGAAAGTAGACAGGTTCAAAGGATGGGGCAGATAGGTGGCAGATGCAGTTCAATGTAGAAAGTATGAAGGAATACATTTTGGAAATATTGCACCTTCATTTATAAGAATTTCAATAGAATAGAGGAGCAGAGGGACCTTAGTCCTTGAAAGGTGGCAGCACAAGTAAATAAGGCCATACAAAAGATGAATGTAATCGAATGTATCTATAGCCATAGAATAGAAAAACAAAAAGGCAAAGTTGAACTTGTACAGGACCTTGGTTAAGATTACATTTGAGCATTGTGTACAGTTTTGGGCATCCCATTATACAAAGGTGCAGTACAGATCCACTAGGGTGGTATCAGGGATAAGGCTTTATAGTTATGAAGAGAAGTTATGGCTACTTAAAAAGAAAACTACAGCTGATTAGATTAAATGGACAACCTAACAGAGGTAATTAGATTATAAGGGTATTGATCGGTGATGTATTGTTTCCACTGGGTGTAATTATTTAAGATAATCACAAAAAGAATTGAAGGGGCAGTTAGAAAGAAATCCTTTGTACAAAGGGCGCCTAGAATGTGGAATTCTTTGCCATAAATCATTGGTGAAATAAAGTCCATAAGTTCTTTTAAAGGCGAATTAAGGAGTTGCTTGAAACATAGAAAAATAGGAGCAGGAGTAGGCCATTCGGCCCTTCGAGCCTACTCCGCCATTCAGTATGATCATGGCTGATCCTCTATCTCAATGCCATATTCCCGCTCTCTCCCCATACCCCTTGATGCCTTTTGTGTCTAGAAATCTATCTATCTCCTTCTTAAAAATTGAAGAACAACTTGCATTTATATAACGCCTTTAATGTTGTTGCCCCTTCATCAGGTAAAGGTACCTTTACCTGACGAAGGGGCAACAGCTCCGAAAGCTCGTAATTTTAAATAAAACTGTTGGACTATAATCTGGTGTTGTGCGACTTCTCATTTTTGTCCACCCCAGTCCAACACCGGCATCTCCGCATCATGGCCTTTAATGTTGACAAATGTCCAAAGGCCTCTCAAAAATAAATGGAAGCCAAGCTAAAGAAAGAAAGACTTACATTTATATAGCGCCTTGCACGACCTCAGGATGACCCAAAGCGCTTTGCAGCCAATTAAGTACTTTTGAGATGCAGTCACGGTAGGAAAATGACACATTAGGAAGGGTGACCAAAAACTTGGTCGAAGAGATGGATTTTAAGGAGGGAGATGGAGCGACTTAGTTGGGTAATTTCAGAGCTTTAAGTGTAGGTGGCAGAAGGCACGGCTGCCAACTGTGGGGTGAAGGGAGTGGACAATGCAGGGCTGGACGAGGTTACAGAGATAGGGAGGGTTGAGACCATGAAGGGATTTAAACACGAGGATGAGAATTTTAAATGGAAGGCATAGAGCGACAAACAGTCAACACAGCTCAACAAGAACAGGTGTTGTAGATAAGTGGGAGATACGGAATGCAGAGCTTTGGATGAGCTGAAGTTTACAGATGGTAGAGGATGGGAGGCCGGCCAGGAGAGCCTCGGAAGAGCCAAGCATGGAGATAACAAAGGTATGGATTAGAGTTTCAGCAGCAGATGAGCTGAAGACATTAACAAACTTGCAGAATGAGTATGTGAATGGCAAATGCATTTTAATATAGGTAAGTGCAAGGTTTTAGTGCATTTTGTCAGGAGGAATAAGGAGGCCATCTACTCCTTGGAAAATAAGAGTCTAAATGGGTAGAGGCGGAAAGGGATCTAGTGGTACAGAGTCACAAATCATTGAAAATAGTGACGCAGATTAACAAAGCCATAAAAAGTGCAAACAAAGCATTAGGGTTCATTTCAAGAGGAAGAAAATTCAAAAGCAGAGAAGTTATGTTAAACTTATGTAGGACCTCAGTTAGACCACACTTGGAGTACTGTGCACAGTTCTGGTATCCATATTACAAAAATGATATAGAAGCACTGGAGAAAGTGTAAAAAAGATTTGCAAGGATAATACCAGAACTGAGAGGTTATAACTATCAAGAAAGACTGAACAGGCTGGCAGTGGGTTTTTTTCTCTCGAAAAAAGACTGAGCGGTGACCTGATAGAGGTCTTTAAAATTATGAAGGGGTTCGATAGGGTAGACGTAAAGAATTTTCTATTTGTGGGTGATTCCAAAACTAGGGGCCATAAATATAAGATAGTCACTAATAAATCCAACGAGGAATTTAGGGGAAACTTCTTTACTCAGAGAGTGGCGAGAATGTAAAACTCGCTACCACATGGAGTGATTGAGACGATTAGTATAGATTCATTTAAGGGGATAAGTACATGAGATAGAAACAAATATAAGGATATGTTGATAGGGTGAGATGAAGTAAGGTGGGAGGAGGCACGTGTGGAACATAAACAGCACCATAGATCAGTTGGGCTAAATGGCCTGTTTCTGTACTGTAAAATTCTATGTAATTTTATTTAAGGGCAGAGGCAGACAGTGCCATGGAGTTGGAATTAGGCGGTCTTTGTGATCGAGAGGATATGGGGTTGGAAATTTCAGCTCGGTGTCAAATAGTGCACCAAGGCTGCTAACAGTCTTGGTCAACCTGAGACAATGGCTTGGGAGGGTGATGGAATTGGTGGCGAGAGTATGAAGCTGGTGACAGGGTCCAAATGCAATGGCTTCAGTCTTCCCAATGTTTAACTGAAGGAAATTGTGGCTCATCCAAGACTGGATATCGGACAAGCAATCTGACAACACAGAGGCAGTGGAGGGGTTGAAAGTTAGTGGAGAGGTAGAGAGCTGAGTGTTGTTAGAGTACGTGTGGAAGCTGACCCCATGTCTGTGGATGATGTCGCCAAGGAACAGCACGCAGATGAGGAAAAGGATGGGGCCAGGGATAGATCCTCGGGGGACTCCAGAAGTAATGGTTAGGGGCGGAAAGAGAAGCCATTGCTGGAGATTGGATCGATAAGAGTAGAACCAAGCAAGGGCAGTCCCACTGAGCTGGACAATGGAAGAGAGGGGTTTGTGGAGGAAAGTTTGGTTGATTGTGTCAAAGCTGCAGAATGGTTAAGGAGGACGAGGGATAATGCACCAAGGTCACAGTGGAATATTCAAGTCTATGGGGAGCGAGCAGGAAAATGGGATTAAATGAGGTAGCTCGGGTGGAGAAAAACACTGGCACAGACTTAATCAGCTAATTGGTTCTCTGCGTATCCATCTAGCTACATATATATTTTGTGATACATATTTGGAGAGAATGGCTGTGAGAGCGAGTCATTTTAACACAGATATGCAGACACAACACACACACTCAGCATTTGTGCTCGTGCCTAGAGTGACACAGCTACAACCACCCTGGGCTCAATTGACAAAGTCAATAGAAGTAGCTCCATTTAAATTTCTCCACTGCTGACAGGGGACTGATAAAGTTTAACATGTGTGCTTTATGGCACCACAAGGCGGTTTGACATACATCAGAAGAGTGACAAATAATATTACTGCGATTTGGGAGCGAGATGGACAGACTATTTACACTCCATACCTCAGCAGTTCGCACCTTGGCAGCAGATGCACTGAGAAGCTCACGCCACTCTTTATCGGACACAATCACGCACCATTCCACAGAGGAAGATGGGATAAACATTTACACCAGTTAAATACTGTAATAACAGGTGGAGTATGTGTTCATTTCAGTTTAGTACCACACCAACAGATGGGATATATATTTATGCCAATTTAGGACTGCACCAACAGATGGGATATGTGTTGATTGCAGACTAATACTACATCAGCAGATGGGACCTTTTTGTCACTGGTTCGAAAATGAAGTAGTATACTCCTGCTCTCTGAGACCCATGCCTTACGGTTTCTGAGATATTTTGTGATGAAAGTAAGCCTAGGTTTTATGCAACGTATGTGGGTAAGATGTGGCAGTAGAGTACTACAAATTGTGCTAAGGGAAGGGAAATGCAGGGAGGAAATTCCACTGCTTGTGATATCATGTTGCAGCAGACAGATCAAAATGGAACTATGGCTGAAGAGGATGCTGAAACATATTTTCATGTTATGGCCAGATAGTGATGTACCTACTTGTGACATCTTACACCGCATGTTGGAAAGCAAAGGATATTTCCCTCCTTCTTAAGCCAACGTTAGAAATGTTAGTGAATACAAAATTAAGCAATCTGTAGTTTTTTAAAAATGGTGGTTATACCTGCTGTGCTACAAATAACCGCAAATTGGCACAAGTACTGAGAATTCTCCACTGATGCAGTACTGCGTTTTTTAAAGACAGTGCAAAGGCTGGTGGAATACGAGTTTAATGCTGCCTAACCATTGAAATTAGGCATTAAGCCCATAGATCTGGAGGTGAGCTCCAGTACCACTACATCAGCAGGGTTCACAGGCATCCATCGGAATGGCCTCAATTCACCCATATGGGTTTAATGTTGGGAGTGCATATGAAACTGATGTATGACAATGGAATCAAGCCTCAACTTACATTTAACAAAGCAGGCAATGAATGCATACTGCTAACCAGATCATTATAACTACAGCACTGGAATGTAAAGGGGAAGTTTTGCTACAGTTATACAAAGCCCGAGTTAGACCACATCTGGAGTCCTGTGTACCGTTCTGGGCTCCGCACCTTAGAAAGGATATATTGGTCTTGGATGGAGTGCAGCGCAGATTCACCAGAATGTTACCAGGGCTCCGAGGGTTAGATTATGAGGAGAGATTACATAAACTAGGCTTGTATTCCCGGAATATAGAAGGTTAACATGTGATTTGATTGAGGTTTTTAATGATTTTGAAAGGAATTGATAGGGTAGATAGAGAGAAACTTTTTCCGCAAGTGGGGGAGTCCAGGACAAGGGGCCATCTCAAGCTTAAAATCATAGTCAGGCCATTCAGGAGAGAAGTTAGGAAACACCTCTTCATGCAAAGGGTGGTAGAAGCATGGAAATCTCTCTCACAAAAAGCAGTAGATACTAGCTCAATTAATAATTTAAAACTGTGATCGATAGATTTTTCCTAGCCAAGGATACTAAGGGATATGTAGCCAAGGTGGGTGAATGGAATTAGGATACAGATCAGCCATGATCTCATTGAATGGAGGAACAGGCTCAAGGGGCTGAATGGCCTCCTCCTGTTCCAATGTTCTTATGACCAGATCAAGAATTTTCCGGTCCAGTCGAGGACAGGACTTGACGAAGGAGCCAATGTAGCATTGGTCCATTTTAAGAACTTAAGAACATAAGAAATAGGAGCAGGAGTAGGCCATTCAGCCCCTCGAGCCTGCTCCGCCAATCAATAAGATCGTGGCTGATCTTCTACCTCAACTCCACTTTCCTGCACCATCCCCATATTCCTTGATTCCCTTAATATCCAAATCGATCTTTGTCTTGAAAGTATTCACAGCCCTTCAGGCAGAGGAGCGGCAGATAGCATAACTGGTCAGTATGGGGAATGAACCCGTGACCTTGCCGTTATTAGCACCACGCTCTAACCATCGGAGTTAACCGACCAGCCTTTTCTCAAGCAATACTTAATCTCAAGAATCCCTGAAAAAGCTCTTAACTTTTTCTGTAAGCAATAGTGGAGTGGAAATCTAAGATTTATGTGCATTCATGTAAGACTTCAGTCTACGCAACTGAAAAGTTTATTTAATTCAAAAATAAGTGCAGGTATACTCTTCTTTGCAATCTATTACCGCAGTGCAAGGCACAGAATGTGATTTAGTTCCATTATTACAGAACTCCTGCTGTGAAAAATAAATCTTTCACACAGTTCATCTGTGCTAATACAGACGGTTAATGTTAGAAAATGGGGAATAATACTTTCCCACTCACCCAAATTTTCCAGTAATTAAAGGAGGAGTGACGTTGCCTTTTTTAAGAGCAATATGTAAAGAGTTTCTTAAAAAGGGTTAAACCTCAAGTCAACAATTATAAATCTAGTTGTCAACATACACTATTTAGCATAACATTTCTGTGCATGAATGACCAAAGCAAATTCTTGATTCATGGCATAGGGTTCAAACGCTTTTAATTGCCCCGGTTCTGCATGAATGTTAGATTCACATGCAATTAATCAGAGTGATTAATAATGAATCAAGTTTCTTTCCTTTAATTAATGACATTGGATTTTTGGTTCAGGCCACTGTTGGCAGAGCTGATGAAAATTTAGATTGAGACAGCTGCACATTAGCTGTCGTTACTCCCCATTGTACAGATTGGTAGACGCTGACCGTAACTGACTAGCATGACTTGTTAAGGGAGAGTTACCTAAAAATGACAGCACGGCTGAGAGCCAAAATCAGAAAGAATCATGCTCGACATAAGGTACCAGACTGTCGTGCAAGTCCACACCCCCCACACTGGCAAAAAAAAAACATAAATAATTCTGATGGGAATTTTTTTAATATATAAATATTTGGCTATTAGCTAATATGTTGTTAATTGTGCCTTTTAAGATAATGGAAATTTAAATCTACAGACCCAAATCAGCTGGGACGCACCAGCAGTGCTCTGCTATGCTGAATCTGCAGTTAATAAAATACACTAATCCAACAGCACCTGGAACTCGCGCTTAAATTCCTATAATCTTAAAAGGAACAATTTAACAAACAAATTTGTTGATAGCAGCAGATGTAAAAAAAAAAATCACTAAAAACGGTATCTATCTTAGGTGACTGCATACATTTCCCATTGTGCACCACAACTTCTGTGTCACACATCCCCGCGTCCAACTGTAGCTCAGGCGGAATTCTGCGGCACACTTTCAATTGATTTTCTCCAGTTTCATATTCATAAAACAGCATCAATCAGAATTCTAACTACAAGTAGTGACAAAAATCAGACAATAAAAAAAACACTGAGTCAAATCACTGTCAAAAGTGTTTCCCCCTCCCCGTACCACACAAAATCCTTTCAACCACCTTTTCTCCTCCCTTAGGGCCTGAAAAATTGTAACTTTGAAAATAACATTTGAAACAATAAAAATTACTTATTTCATAATAACATGAGTAAACATACCTATTAAATTGAACTTTGTGCCTTTGAGTGCCTTCATTAACATTTTTATTCAGATGCCTCATCCTTTTTGAAAGGCTTCAGACTTATTTAATATTCTTTACAGATCTATCATTCTGGGCTGCGTACAGTGACGCCACTATTCCAGGCCAGAATGGAGATGATTGGGTAATTGCCCCGTCAATTACGCCTGGGGACCGCACTTCTGGGATTGATTTTACGCACATAATTCTGTATTTATATTAAGTAACTATCCTCCATTCACTGCGTTTTGCTGGAGAAATCACCTGGCTTTTTTATCGGGAGACATTTATTCAGTCATGAGTTCTGTTTGCTGTACTACGCTGTTTAAATAGACTCTGTTTGCTGAGTAAAGAGACTTAGTTTGCTGTAAAATAGACTGTTTGCTGTGAGTCCTGCCGTAACTCCCGCCCGCCTCCAACTCATTGGCTGACAGTGGTGACAACAGACGCTCTGATCATTCTTTCAGCTGACGACAGTTAAGAATATAGGCCATTGGCTGCATTTCCCAGAATGCTGCAGTCTGAGGATGTGAAGTACAAATAATCTCCCAGCAAGCAGTATGATTGTCTCAGCTGAACAGTTTGAAGTATGCCTTTCCTCATGCACTGGCACCTCTGCATCATTTCCTCATGCTGTAATAGAAATTCTCGTGGTCCCCCTCCCCAGGCTCCTTACACAAAATTCACAACCACCGCAACTAACAAATCATGAGGCTTAGTCACAATACACAAATGTTGCTTCCTAACGACTCTATTCCACAGCTTCTCTCTGACTTGGGGTATTTGAATACTTTTTACATTTTTCACAAGTTATTTATCTTCACTGTGTAGGAATAACCAATACTTGCTGGTCGGCTTCATATAATATAATTGTGGACGAGCTCAGAGCAGAATAGGAAGGTTGCTTTACACGCTGAGAATAAATAATGAAGGATACGGAAGACAATACTACAGACACATAATCCAATTCTGTCCCTCCAACATTTACATACTATAATTGATCTCCCATGGTGTTGCACAAGGGGAATCAAAACTAAGTGTAGTCTTTAGGTGAAGAGTATTAGAGGGCAGGGAATAATTGATCCAGGGTGCACAAATATAACTCAGCCTCCATTTTAAAGTCATAAATTCTGCCCTTATTATTATATTTCTATAATAAATTCCTTTGTCCATATTTATAATGGAAACTGCCTGGCCAGAATGAACAGTTTCCATTATAAATGTGGACATAGTAATTAATAATGGGAAAAGTTGACAAGCGTTCTAATGTATTATAAATGTGTAACCATGTCTATTTAAAATAGAAGTCGCACAACACCAGGTTATAGTCCAACAGATTTATTTAATTTTACAAGCTTTCGGAGCAGTTCGCTCCTTCGTCAGGTAAGTTTAGCAGTGAGAGAATCTCCCAGAATTCACAATTTAAACACAGACAAAATATATTCAAATACACAGACCATGCCACCCGAGTGCCACAATAATAGATTTCACAATAACTATGACTTCATACCTTTGGGAACAATGCACCCAAAAAAATATCTCTTTTAGAAGCTAAATCCCAACAAAAATGTTAATAAAGGCACGAGGTTTGTTCCATGTGGCCACGTTACAATTGGAATCGAGGGTGATTCCTTTGATGGCCTCTCAGAGCAGAGTAGGATCCCATAAGCGTCTACTTTTTTGGCAACTGCCAAAGTGTCTGTTTATAATGAAGATGTGCACTCCACAAACTACTATGGGGTTTCTGAAAAATTGCTCAAATGAAACAAGCAACTGTTTAGATCTGTGCAATTCTTTCATCCTATTGGCGTAGTATGCAAGAGCTATAAAAATATCCGAGCACTGAAATCTGTATTTGACATACAAGGGATGAGTAAGAAAAATTAGAAAAGAAATTTGAGAAATCTAAAACTAAAGCAATTTTACTAAAAAATATCGATGAGGTCTAAGAATTGCTCAGTCCAAAAATGAAGTAACATATAACTGCGTCTACCAGGACAACCCAAACCTCAAGGTTTGAACATCAAGGAAACTAAGGCCAGGAGTGTTGGAATATTATAAAGCTAGTTTTTAAGTATTTTCTCTGACATTAAGATGTACCTATTCCAATTCCTCCTAAACCCATGACCTCCACCACCTAGATGTACAAAGGCAGCAGGCTGATGGGAACACCATCACCTCCAAGTTCCTCTCCAAGACACACACCATTCTGACTTGGACATATATCACTGTTCCTTCATCGTCGCTGGGTCAAAATCCCGGAACTCCCTCCCTAACGGCACTGCGGGAGCACCTTCACCACACGGACTGCAGCAGTTCAAGAAGGCAGCTCACCACCACCTGCTCAAGGGCAACTAAGGATGGGCAATAAATACTGGCCTTGCCAGCGACACCCACATCCTGTGAATGAATACATTTTTTAAATTCAATTAGCCTTGAATAGAACATCTTCTGGATGCAAACAGTATATTCCACACTGAGGGGAGGAAACCCTCCCCCCAGCAGTCTGTTTTTCTCTGGAGCTTAACCATATGCTGTAGGCTCCAGGAGGAAATTCATTCGTCCATCAGAGTTAGTGGCTCTGTCTTGTGTGGAAGAGATAGAAATTAATTGACATTCAGTTCTGATGAATCACAGAACCAAGTATTCCTCATGGAGTTAACATTTCTCTGTTTCCTCAAATATTCAAAACTATTTTCAGAATCAGAGGACACTGGGGGGGGAAAGCAATGAAATGATTACGTACTTACAGAAAGAAGCGCACTAAAAGGAAATTTGGTGGTGCTGTGCTTCTGCAACAATACTGCGAAAGAGATTGCGGAAGAATCCTGCCCTGTTGTGTCAAACAATTGAACTTTAAACATTTCTTGTGCTTGGACCATAGGTTTGGTACAAAAGACTTGGATTTATGTCTCTCAAGGAGCACATATGCCAACCTGGAAAACTAACAAAAGTTGACCAATAGCTTCAAAAAAAGCTGACAAAACAAAATAAAGGATGAACTTATATTTATGTAGCATTTTCCAGGTCCTCAGAACAGCTAAAAGTGCTTCACAGTCGATGAATTACTTATGAAGTGCAGTCACTGTTGGCAAATGTGGCAGCCAAATTGTGGACAGTGAGGACCCACAAACAGCAATGAGATAAGTTACCAGATAATTTGTTGTCTGGTGGTGTTGGTTCAGGGGTGAGTTTTGGTCAGGACACAGAGAACTCGCTGCTATTCTGTGAATACTGCTATAGAATCATTTGATGCAACCCTGATCAGGCAGTGAGGAATTCAGCTTAACACCTGGATCTGAAAGCTGGCACCTCTGACAATGCAACACTCCTCCAATAGTGCAGTGAAACGTCAGTCTCAATTATGTCTTCAAGTCTGCATACGAGCATGACAAGACACTTCCTGCCCATTCCCCGCAGCCATGTAATCTGCTGGGAGAGGAAAAGTAAAAGGGGAAAAAACTCTCTGAGCTGCTCAGGCGATGGAAAGCAGTCCAGGAGATCACAGGACCATGTTTTATCTGTTATCCCACTTACCTTCTATGTGATGTGATCTCTGTCCCTGCGAAGAACTGGTCCAGCTCCCTCCTGAAGGTGATGTAGACAGTCAGCAGCCACCGCACCAGCCCGCAACATATTCTAGAGGCTCACTGCTCTCTGGGAAAAGAACAACTGCCCAACACCCAGTCTAGTCCTACTCTTGCGTACCCACAACATTCTGACCCTGGAGTGAGAGTGCTACCAAATGAGCCAAGCTAACTATCGACCTGATCTGTGAAAGCAGAGTTAGACTGACGACACGGGCTTGTCATAAATTAAGCTGCAGATTGACCTGACATTCCAAAACTTTGAATACAGGATAAGCTGAAGTACACAAAGGCTCAGCCTGCAACAGTGATGGATTGAGAATTTACTCCACGGAGATGTGAGTGCTTAAGGTATGAGATTTATTTTCTAGATGGACCTGGGGGCATCCCCAGAACCAGCAGTGCATTCTACATTCATAAAACCAAGCTGATTCACTAACTAACACATTTGTCCCTATTTCCGACCCCATGGAAGCCCAGAGTGAGGCGCAGAATTACAAGTTGAGAGTGTGCTGATTTGATCGATTTTAAATCAATAATATTTAGTTTTAAGTTGCTGTAGGAGGGATAAAGGCGAGTCAGTATCATTGAAACCAAACCTTAGACCAAGTTCCAACAAGGGGTCACACCAAAACGTGAATATGGAAGAGTCTAGGCTTGTATTCCCTTGAGTAAGGGGGTGATGTAATTGAGGTGTCTAAGATGATTAAAAGAGTTGATTGGGTAAATAGAGAGAAACTATTTCCTCTGGTGGGGGAGTCCAGATCAAGGAGGCAACTACTGCACACAAGTTAAAAGGCAGCTTTCTGAATCAAGGTAGGACTGCTTCTACCATATAGATTAGTAGTTGGACTGAAGTTAATCTGATGCGGAGATGCAAATCTGTTTAAGAATGAACAGCTCAGATTACATTTCACAAACAAGTCTAATTCAACTTCACCAATGCAGGAACACAAGTATGCCCAACACACCTTCATGAATACATGAAGTCAGAAACTCAAATTGGTTCACAAACTCACAAAGCCAACAATTGCAATTCAACATTATTAACAAATAAATCCAATTCAACCTCACGAGTGCAGAAAACTTGTGATTTGGTCCACCAAGACAAGAAATAAGCAAGTCTAATTCAATGTTGCCAACACAAAAGGGATTGTATCCTATATTATTGAACACAATAGACAAAATCCATCTTCCTCTTCTGCGTGGGCAAGTACCTGGCCTCCTATCACACAGTAGTGTGGTGGAATGCCACATGGTACCCACATAGTGCGAACAGGTAATTTTATTTTATTTATTCATTCACGGAATGTGGGCATCGCTGGCAAGGCCAGCATTTATTGTACATCCCTAATTGCCCTTGAGAAGGTGGTGATGAGTTGTCTTCTTGAACCGCTGCAGTCCGTGGGCTGAAGGTACTCCCACAGTGCTGTTAGGTAGGGAGTTCCACAAATTTGACGCAGCGACAATGAAGGAACTGCGATATATTTCCAAGTCAGGATGGTGTGTGACTTGGAGGGGAACTTGGAGGTGGTGGTGTTCCCATGCGCCTGCTGCCCTTGTCCTTCTAGGTGGAAGAGGTCGCGGGCTTGGGAGGTGCTGTCGAAGAAGCCTTGGCGAGTTGCTGCAGTGCATCTTGTAGATGGTGCACACTGCAGCCACGGTGCGCCGGTGGTGGAGGAAGTGAATGTTTAAGGTGGTGGATGGAGCACCTGCTGCAAGCCCAGTCTGGTAGCTGTGTCCTTCAGGACACAGCCAGCTCGGTGCCAGCCGTGGCTCAGTTGGTAGCACTCTCGCCTCTGAGTCAGAGGTTGTGGGTTCAAGTCCCACTCCAGAGACTTCAGCTCAAAAATCTATGCCGACGCGCCAGTGCTGCACTGTCGGAGGTGCCGTTAAACCGAGGCCCCTTCTGCCCTCTCCGGTAGTCGTAAAAGATCCCATGGCACTATTTCGAAGAAGAGCAGGGGACTTATCCCCGGTGTCTTGGCCAATATTTATCCCTAAATCAACATCACTAAAAAAAATTATCTGGTCAGTATCACATTGCTGTTTGTGGGATCTTGCTGTGCGCAAATTGGCTGCTGCGTTTCCTACTTTACAACAGTGACTACACTTCAAAAGTACTTCATTGACTGTAAAGCGCTTTGGGACGTCCTGAGGTCATGAAAGGCGCTATAGAAATCCAAGGGGGAAAAATTGAGTCGCACCACCTTTGGGGCGCTAACTTCACCGCCCCGAAAAAATTAGCGCCCACTCAGCCGAAATTTATCGGTTGCGCCCCAAGAGAGAAGCGAGGTGCTACTGGAAGCGCCCCGCCTCCCTCTTGGGGTGCTGCGAGTGAATATTGTGGTGCTACATGCCGCGCGGTACTGCAGGCCTTCCTCCCCTTCTTAAAGGGGAGGGGCCTTGCGCAGCGCGACCCAGCTGGACCACCAGGGATCGGAGTGCCAGCAAAAGAGCCCGGTATTCGAGAAGTGCCGGGCTCACGGAGCGTAGCCG
The DNA here is from genome assembly GCA_030390025.1 of Squalus acanthias. Taxonomy (NCBI): domain Eukaryota; kingdom Metazoa; phylum Chordata; class Chondrichthyes; order Squaliformes; family Squalidae; genus Squalus; species Squalus acanthias. Next base: position 74,418,942 of record CM059436.1, read on the forward strand.
GCACTCCACGGGGAAGCTGGTCAGGAGGCCGGGGGCAGATGCTGGCAGGCGGCCAGCAACAAAAATGGCCGCCCGGCACCTCGCCTTTAATTAGCATCCAGCGGTAAGTCAGGGGGCGCTACCGAAGATCGAGGCCGGGGCGCGAGCGGGGCGATGACATCATCACCCTCTTAGGGCGCTAATGGGAGGCGCAAAGCAACCGAATTTTTAGGCCCATGTCTTTCTTTTCTTTCACTGGTGGTGCTACCAAGCCACTCTTGATAATGGACATTGAAGTCCCTCATTCAGAGTACATTCTGTGCCCTTGCTACCCTCAGTGCTTCATGTGTGTGGCGGTTTACTGAATAAGGAAAAGTACCAGCGTGTTTATTTTGGTCAATTTAAAAAAGAGTAATTGTAAGAGAAAATAAACTAAGTAGGTATTAGAGAAGCCTCTCTGGAGCAACAGCAGGTGATCAAAAAGGAAAACTCATTGATAGGCTTGGTGCAATCTTTTACAAGTTGCAAATGAAATAAATGGCTGTAAATCAGACTGCTGGCACAGTGTTACATAATTCATTTAGCTGGAGGCTTGTGATTAAAATTTACTGGAATTAACAGTCAATCTAAATTAAACAGAGCCACCTAATTGTTATGAATTTGCATAAGTCAAAGTGAATCTGAATTGAAAATGCACCCTTGCAATTGCAGGATTAACTCTGAATTAAATTCAGTCTTGAGCTGTATGAACCAGTCCAAACATTTGATCCTAATTACATGCAGTTCAAGTGCCCATTATGCACTTTATACATCTTCGTCAACGCATACGAGACATGCAAGAAATTCTGACCCAAACAAATGATATTAAGTCTCAATACACTCAAATCTTTCTCTAGTACACTATTCTGTTTACATGTGATATCACAAATCCTCACATTGTCAACACACCTTCAGACTATGACTGGTTAGTCTATCGTCACAACAAAGTTAGGGTGCACACTGTGGCTACATCTTTAAATCAAGCACTTTATATTGCTCTTCCCCCTTTTTTTCTCTCTCCCACATGGCAGCTGTCTTTCATTCTGCCAGCGCATTTCACACTTCTAGAGCCATCTTTTGTTTCTTAAATAACAACAGAAAGCACTGGAAAAACTCAGCAGGCCAGGCAGCATCCGTGGAGAGAGAAACAGGATGCTGCCTAGCCTGCTGAGTTTTTCCAGCGTTTTCTGTTGTTATTTTGGATTTCCAGCATCCGCAGTATTTTGCTATCGCTTTTGTTTCTTAACCTGTCCTATTACCATCTCGTCTCGCCTTGAGTATCTCTTAATGTCTCTTTACTTCCCACAGACCTTCCCTTTTGTTCTTTTATTCCCTCCCCCCAGCCTCCAAACTTGCTTTTTCATCTGTTTCATTTCCTGCTTTTTTCTCAGTTCGGATGAAGGGTCTTCGACCTGAAACGTTAACTCTGTTTCTCTCTCCACGGATGTTGCCTGGCCTGCTGAGTTTTCCCAGCGCTTTCTGTTGTTATTTCGGATTTCCAGCATCCGCAGTATTTTGCTATTTTAACTTTATATTGGGGGACTTGTTAACGCATGATGCCATAAACCAATAGATCAGATTTCAGATCCTGGGATCTATCACCAGACTAGTTACACAGGTCAGTTGGGTCATCGGGAGGTACCAAGCACGGATGAAATATCCATCCCATCAGATAAAGCAATAATTGGCAGAGGTTCCACCTCAGATCAGATTTAAATGCCCCTGAGCAACAGGCCATAGAATGGCATTATTGGCAATGTTGATTGTCCATTGCCACCAATCATCCCCTCAGCCCGCATCCAGGGTGCCTGGCCTAAGAGGTTGAGAAACTGGAGGAAAATAACAATCAAGTTTTTCCACAGTGGGTGCTTTTATTTCACAGAGAATATGCAAAAGGTACAATGCTTAGGTTGTCTAATGAGGAGAGATTGAGTAGGTTGGGCCTATACTCTCTGAAGTTTAGAGGAATGAGAGGTGATCTCATTGAAACATATAGGATCCTGAGGGGGGATTGACAGGGTAGATGCTGAGAGATTGTTTCCCCTAGCTGGAGAGTCTAGAACTAGGGGGCATAGTCTCAGGATAAGGGGTCGGCCATTTAAGACTGAGATGAGGAGGAATTTCTTCACTCAGAGGGTTGTGAATCTTTGGAATTCTCTACCCCAAAGGGCTGTGGATGCTGAATCGTTGAGCATATTCAAGACTGAGATTGATAGATTTTTGGACTCTAGGGGAATTAAGGGATATAGGGATCGGGCGGGAAAGTGGAGTTGAGGTCTAAGATCAGCCATGATCCTATTGAATGGTGGAGCAGGCTCCAGGGCCGTATGGCCTACTCCTGCTCCTAATTCTTATGCTCTTATCCTTATCTTTGAATCATCAGCACACTACCAATGTGAGACTCAAGATGTTCATGCTGCCTGTTTATGCAGAGGTTCACTATTAGTCTGGGTCAATGGGAACTTTCAAATCATTATGGAAATGTTCATACTGCCACTGAATACAGTTTGCGTATATCTAAATAGAAAACTACCAGGCTTGTACTTACTACCACTTCAACCAAGCCTGGTATCAATCACCTTGCTCTCAAAGTACAGTCCAACAGGGCAAAAATCAGAAGTTATTTCAGTCAGCTACCGGGGATGGAACAAGAATTGCACATGATCACTTGGTATTGAGTTACAGGCAAAAGAGGCTAAGTGTTCAGATACTGCTCTGTACAGGGCCAGATTATCAACTCACACTGTACTTTGTACTTGATAAATGAGGTTAATGTTGGGCCATGGAGTTTAAGTTCCTCAGGTTAGGCTTTACTTTGCATCATTTGACTACTTATTTCTGAAGTTGACTACTGAAATCCACAGCAATGCAGCCACTTGAGAATCCATTTGACGACCTCTCTGCTAAGAATGACCACTAAGGTTTCAAGCTCAGTAACCGCGCTGGGTTCAGGGAATATACAATCCAATTCGCAAAACAATTGATCCTTGATACTTCACTGCTCAAATCCTCCAGAGTAGCAAACAGATTACATACCAGAGCTCGTTTGTCAGCCAGCCATTCTTTGATAGTCGACACTGCAATTTCAGCTGCATCGTCCTGTGGAAAACCTAGAAGAAAAAAAAATTAAGATCTCCGTTTCAATTTCTAAAATATTTGGGAAAAGGAAGTTGGAAATATTCACATGGGATTGATGTGACACAGATCCTTGTTTTTTCACAACCAATCACTTCACTTAATAATCTACAAGTATGCAAACCCAATCAAGTCACTGCATCTCACCATATTGGTCCTGAGCAACTGTATGAATTATATCATGAAAGTAGCAAGAACCGTCAGTACATAACTAATTTACCCACGGATTTTGGTACCTAAAATTATTTTAATTTTAGTTTGAGCAGTCAGTTCCATAGAGGTGAGTGCTCTATGGCACAGTGCTAAGATTCGAGTGAACCATTAAGGCCCCCTGGATCATTTTCATCATATGACAGACAATTCAACAACAACTTGCATTTATATAGCACCTTTAACATAGTAAAACGCCCCAAGGTGCTTCAATTAACAATCATGACTTGTGGAAAAACCCGCTTATATTGAAATTGTTTGTAACAAGAAAAAAATTTCAATTCACTTATCATGCGACTAAAACAGGTTAAACTGGTTTTATAATGAAATCACTGTTCTCTTGTAGAGGAGACTTACAATGCCATTCTTTTCTCATTCAAGCGGTGGATTCTGCTTCACAGATCAATGGAAATCAATACCTCCAGTTGCAAGGTGCTTAATCTCTGCCTGCACATTGACTAAATCCTTTAATTATAATTTCAGCATTGCCAACACTTGTGATTCTCAAAGGTGGCCAATGTAGCATAGTAGCGGAGGTCTCGAGGGGGTCAACCCTGACTCCTTCAGCTCTGCTTCGGCATTGACCCAAGAGTCCTGCTTGGACACAATATTGGGATTTCCTTCGGGAACTGCTGAGCGTTGGGTATGCTGCAATTTTAGATGTTCTTAAGCGTTCAGTTCCAGTTCAACTGCAGGAAAGCATCTCCGAACATTGTGCCGTAAAGCACACAGCCAGTTCCAGGTCAACCACACCAGAAAAAGGAAGGCCGCACATTCTTTGAATTGGAGAGTTTTGAAACACTGACTGAATCAGTTTTGAGAATGTGGCAATTTCCACTGGAACTGAGTGGCAAGTACAAGTGAACTGGAAGTTGCTGCATTCTCCAACCATCAAGTTGCCTCTTCGAAACACGTACCAACCAGCTCCGAATATAGCATGACATTTAATGTAAATAGGAAATCTGGTTGATCGTGAGGAAGAAAGCTGTAGACTGCAGGAAGATATCAATGGACTGGTCAGCTGGGCAGAAAAGTGGTAAATGGAATTCAATCCAGAAAAGTGTGAGGTAATGCATTTAGGGAGGGCTAAGAAGGCAAGGGAATACACAATAAATGGTAGGATACTGAGAAGTGTAGAGTGCATGTCCACAGATCCCTGAAGGTAGCAGGACAGGTAGATCAGGTGGTTAAGAAGACATACGGGATACTTTATTTTATTAGCCGAGGCATAGAAGATGCATAGGAGATGCATCAACGCCAGATTCATCAGCCGCACTCACAAGACAGTCCAGAATGTCACCCGAGCACAACGCAACGCCATCCACGCTCTCAAGACCAACCGCAACATCGTCATCAAACCAGCGGACAAAGGAGGAGCCATCGTCATACAGAACAGAATGGACTATTGTAAAGAAGCATACCGACAACTGGACAACCAGGAACACTACAGACAGCTACCCGCAGATCCGACCAAAGAACACACCCGCCAACTCAATAGACTGATCAAGACCTTCGATCCAGACCTTCAAAACATCCTACGCGCTCTCATCCCACGTACTCCCCGCGTGGGAGACTTCTACTGCCTCCCAAAGATACACAAAGCCAACACACCCGGACGTCCTATCGTATTAGGCAACGGAACCCTGTGTGAGAACCTCTCTGGATACGTCGAGGGCATTCTGAAACCCATCGTACAGGGAACCCCCAGCTTCTGTCGCGACACTACAGACTTCCTACAGAAACTCAGCACCCACGGACCAGTTGAACCAGGAACACTCCTCGCCACGATGGACGTATCGGCACTCTACACCAGTATCCCCCACGATGACGGCATCGCTGCGACAGCCTCAGTACTGAACACCAACAACAGCCAATCTCCAGACGCCATCCTACAACTCATCCGCTTCATCCTTGACCACAATGTCTTCACCTTCGACAACCATTTTTTTACCCAAACACACGGAACAGCCATGGGGACCAAATTCGCACCCCAATACGCCAACATCTTCATGCACAAGTTCGAGCAAGACTTCTTCACTGCACAGGACCTCCAGCCAACGCTGTACACCAGATACATCGACGACATTTTCTTCCTTTGGACCCATGGCGAAGGATCACTGAAAAGACTACACGATAACATAAACAAGTTCCATCCCACCATCAAACTCACCATGGACTACTCCTCAGAATCGGTTTCATTCCTGGACACACGAATCTCCATCAAAGACGGACACCTCAGCACTTCACTCTACCGCAAGCCCACGGACAACCTCACGATGCTCCACTTCTCCAGCTTCCACCCTAACCACGTTAAAGAAGCCATCCACTATGGACAAGCCCTGCGAATACACAGGATCTGCTCAGACGAGGAGGAACGCGATGGACACCTACGGACGCTGAAAAACGCCCTCGTAAGAACGGGATATGACGCTCGACTCATCGATCGACAGTTCCGACGGGCCACAGCGAAAAATCGCATAGACCTCCTCAGAAGGCAAACACGGGACACAACCAACAGGGTACCCTACGTCGTCCAGTACTTCCCCGGAGCGGAGAAACTACGCCATGTTCTTCGCAGCCTTCAACATGTCATCGATGATGACAAACACCTCGCTAAGGCCATCCCCACGCCTCCACTACTTGCCTTCAAACAGCCGCCTAACCTCAGAAGTACCATCGTTCGCAGCAAATTACCCAGCTTTCAGGATAACAGCGACCACGACACCACACAACCCTGCCACGGCAAACTCTGCAAGACATGCCAGATCATCAACACAGATACCATCATCACACGTGAGGACACTACCCACCAGGTACATGGTACATACTCATGCGACTCGGCCAACGTTGTCTACCTCATACGTTGCAGGAAAGAATGCACCGCGGCATGGTACATCGGCGAGACCATGCAGTCACTGAGACAACGTATGAACGAGCACCGCGTAACAATCGCCAGACAGGATTGTTACCTCCCAGTCGGGGAACACTTCAGCAGTCAAGGACATTCAGCCTCGGATCTGCGGGTAAGCGTTCTCCAAGGCGGCCTTAGGAAAACACGACAACGCAAAATCATCGAGCAGAAACTGATAGCCAAGTTCCGCACTCATGAAGACGGTCTCAACCAGGATCTTGGGTTTATGTCACGATACATGACGTGATCCGGACTCGAGTCGTCGTTGGCTTGTTCACAGATGTGATTCCCAGTAAAAAAGTAAAAATTTTAAAGTTAATCGTTTTACATACAGACGGCAGCTTTTGACACGTTAGACCCCATGTGACTCCACCTCATTGTCTCAGTTGTATCTTGCTATGTCTTTGATGTGGTACCTTCCTGGCTGACCTGATTAACTTTATCACACCTCGGCAGATAAACAGTCAGGATGATTGAATTTAGTTGTCTGCAATTGTAAGTTACACATGCATTGTTCTCTATCTATATATGCTTTGACGATTCTGTATCTCCTCACTTCACCCGACGAAGGAGTTGTAACTCCGAAAGCTTGTGATTTAAAATAAAACTGTTGGACTATAACCTGGTGTTGTGCGACCTCTCAATAGAATATAAGAGCAGGGAGATTATGCTTGAACTGTATGAAACATTAGTTAGGCCACAGCTAGAGTACTGCATACAGTTCTGCTCACCACATTACAGGAAGGATGTGATTGCACTAGAGAGGGTACAGAGGAAATTTACAAGGATGTCGCCAGGACTGGAGAATTTTAGCTATGCGGAAAGATTGGATAGGCTGGGGTTGTTTTCTTTGGAACAGAGGAGGCTGAAGGGAGACTTGATTGAGGTGTATAAAATTATGAGGTGCCTGGATAGAGTGAATAGGAAGGACCTATTTTCCCTTAGCAGAGAGGTCAATAACCGGGGGCATAGATTTAAAGTAATTGGTAGAAGGATTAGAGGGGAGTTGAGGAGAACATTTTCCCCCAGAGGGTGGTGGGGGTCTGGAACTCACTGGCTGAAAGGGTGGTAGAGGCAGAAACCCTCATCGCATTTAAAAAGAACTTGGAAATGCACTTGAGGTGCCGTAGACTGCAAGGCTACGGACCAAGAGCTGGAAAGTAGGATTAGGCTGGATAGCTCTTTTTTGGCCTGGCATTGACACGACGGACCGAATGGCCTCCTTCTGTGCCGTAAATTTCTATGATTCTGTGTTATGGCAACAGGATTTCATCAACAAAAGGGTTTTCACTATAATCTCAAAAAGCCATTGATGTTATATATGTATTTTCTGCATGCACTTCCTGTCAATTTTTTTCATTGTAAATTACTATGTCCACATTTATAATGGAGACTGGTTATGTAAACGGCCATGCTGTGATTACAGCCTTCTCCAGAGGAAATGTTGCAGCACCTCCACAGGCGGCAGGGTGTAATTACAGTGTGACAAGTTTACATAGACAGTTTCAATTATAAAATGGACATAGGGATTTATAATAGAAAAAAAAGCAAACAGAAAATGCACGCAGGTTGAAAATGTAATATTTTTAAAAAATATATTCATTCCCGAGATATGGGCATCGCTGGCACAGCCGGCATTTATTGTCCATCCATAGTTGTCGATGAGAAGGTGGTGGTGGGCCTTCGTCCTGAACTGCTGCAGTCCATGTGGTGAAGGTAGCTGTGATATATTTCAAGAAATGAAATGTTGGTGAAAAATCTCAGAACACAGAAACTAATAGGACGATGTGACATACTTATTGTTCATTCTACATTAGACCAAAGAACAGACAGTATTAATTTCTCTCTCACTGTCATGTTTTCTAATTTTACATATGAGTTACATCGAGTCTACAGCACAGAAACAGGCCATTTGGCCCCACAGGTCTATGCCGGCGTTTATGCTCCACACGAGCCTCCTCCCACCCCTCTTCATCTCACCCTATTAGAATAACCTTCTATTCCTTTCTCCCTCATGTGTTTATCTAGCTTCCCCTTAAATTCATCTATACTATTTGCTTCAACTACTCCTTGTGGTAGCGAGTTCCACATTCTCACAACTCTCTGGGTAAAGAAGTTTCTCCTGAATTCCCTGATGGATTTATTAGTGACTATCTTATATTTACGACCCCTAGTTCTGGACTCCCCCACAAGTGGAAACATCTTCTCTACGTCTACCCTATCAAACCCTTTCATAATCTTAAAGACCTCTATCAGCTCGCCCCTCAGCCTTCTCTTTTCTAAAAATTACACTGCTGTTCCCCGCCGTGAATATTTGAGCATTAGACCACTGCAGGGTTGTTTGTCATTATACAGTAATAAATATATGGTTTTATTCAGCATATTTTTGTCATTCTTTTGCTGCAAGCATTTAAGTGATAGATTTTATTGGTAAAATCTAGACCATCTTCAAACTTGCTGTATCAAACTAATTTAAATACTACATGTAATTAACTGCTGTTATTACCAGTTTCGTCTCAAATAATTACTTTGTGCGGACAGCTACAATCCCATGGGCTTGTACTTAGATATATCAAAATGTCAGCCCGAGTATCTGGAACCTGAATTAATTTTATGATGTACTTAATTATTTTAAAGTTATTATTGAACTGCAATTATTAAAAATTTTCTCTTGTATTCTCCACCGATTCTTCGATGGTTCCACGGGCAGCAAACACCATCCGGTAACTCACCGAAGTGGCATTCTTGATAGTGAGTGCCAGTAGCTATTCAACTGTGAGAGAGTGGCCATCCAGCCCCCACACATGTTAACTGTCTGCATTTTGCTGGCCGGTCTGCATGTCAGATGTGATTGACACGAATCCGCACGGATCAAACCTCTCTCTCCCCTCAGTGCTGCTCCTACGATTCGTGCTGTGAAGTGATTCCCGCAGACTGTTGGCAGGAAGGCTCAAGGATACAGAAATTCCGGCCTGCTGTATGCAGCACTCAGAATCATCGCAGTGGGACTTGGGTAGGAGTGGCACTTAGGGGAGAGGGAAGGGGGCTGGGGGGAAATGGATGGTATTGAAGGGGAGAGAGTAGAGAGCAAAAGCTGGGAGCAGTGCTTTATAGCTGTGGGGGGGGGGGGGGGGGGCGGGGTGGGTGACGGTAAGAGAAGAAGGACAAATCTGAGAGTGGTGCTTTGAGGTGGAGGAGAAATGAGAGTGCGAGCATTAATATGGGGGCGGGGGGGGGAAGAAAAAGAGTGCCAGTGTGAACTAGGATTGAGGACAAAAATAGCCAGTGTGAACTGGGATTGAGGACAAAGATAACCAGTGTGAACTGGGATTGAGGACAAAGATAGCCAGTGTGAACTGGGATTGAGGACAAAGATAACCAGTGTGAACTGGGATTGAGGACAAAGATAACCAGTGTGAACTGGGATTGAGGACAAAGAGTGCCCGTGTGAACTGGGATTGAGGACAAAGAGTGCCCGTGTGAACTGGGATTGAGGACAAAGAGTGCCAGTGTGAACTGGGATTGAGGACAAAGAGTGCCAGTGTGAACTGGGATTGAGGACAAAGATAGCCAGTGTGAACTGGGATTGAGGACAAAGAGTGCCAGTGTGAACTGGGATTGAGGACAAAGAGTGCCAGTGTGAACTGGGATTGAGGACAAAGAGTGCCAGTGTGAACTGGGATTGAGGACAAAGATAGCCAGTGTGAACTGGGATTGAGGACAAAGAGTGCCAGTGTGAACTGGGATTGAAGACAAAGAGTGCCAGTGTGAACTGGGATTGAAGACAAAGAGTGCCAGTGTGAACTGGGATTGAAGACAAAGAGTGCCAGTGTGAACTGGGATTGAAGGCAAAGAGTGCCAGTGTGAACTGGGATTGAGGACAAAGAGTGCCAGTGTGAACTGGGATTGAGGACCAAGAGTGCCAGTGTGAACTGGGATTGAGGACAAAGAGTGCCAGTGTGAACTGGGATTGAGGACAAAGAGTGCCAGTGTGAACTGGGATTGAGGACAAAGATAGCCAGTGTGAACTGGGATTGAGGACAAAGAGTGCCAGTGTGAACTGGGATTGAGGACAAAGAGTGCCAGTGTGAACTGGGATTGAGGACAAAGAGTGCCAGTGTGAACTGGGATTGAGGACAAAGATAGCCAGTGTGAACTGGGATTGAGGACAAAGAGTGCCAGTGTGAACTGGGATTGAAGACAAAGAGTGCCAGTGTGAACTGGGATTGAGGACAAAGAGTGCCAGTGTGAACTGGGATTGAGGACAAAGAGTGCCAGTGTGAACTGGGATTGAGGACAAAGAGTGCCAGTGTGAACTGGGATTGAAGACAAAGAGTGCCAGTGTGAACTGAGATTGAAGACAAAGAGTGCCAGTGTGAACTGGGATTGAAGACAAAGAGTGCCAGTGTGAACTGGGATTGAAGGCAAAGAGTGCCAGTGTGAACTGGGATTGAGGACAAAGAGTGCCAGTGTGAACTGGGATTGAGGACAAAGAGTGCCAGTGTGAACTGGGATTGAGGACAAAGAGTGCCAGTGTGAACTGGGATTGAAGACAGAGTGCCAGTGTGAACTGGGATTGAGGACAAAGAGTGCCAGTGTTAACTGGGATTGAGGACAAAGAGTGCCAGTGTGAACTGGGATTGAAGACAGAGAGTGCCAGTGTGAACTGCAGTTGGAGGAAAAGAACTTGAACAAAGGTAACTGGTGGAGGAGGAATGAGTTTCAGGTTGAATTGAGGAGGGAAGAGGGATAAGAGTGCATGTTTGAAATTGGAAGAAGAATGGGAGGAGAGAGCAGCCCTGAAATTCCACAGATGTTCTACTGGTGTCCTGCCATTATTTTTGCAGGAGACCGGTGGAACCCCCCACGCCGCCCGAGACAGGGGACACCAGGTTACACCAGGTTGCATTGCCTTGCAGGGACAGAATTTCTGACTACCTCTTACAAGGCAAATAATGAGCAAGGGTTGGGGACTTCTGAAGCTGTGAGTTCCGCGACTAAACCTCAATCCTACGGGGCTCAGTGATGGAGGGTGCCGCCATGCACGATCTTGGCGTGAACTCCAGGATTGCACCTGTGGAATTTCAAGGCCAGTATCTCTGTGAGAGAGTTGCGGGGTTGGATGTGGAACAGTGAGTGTTGAGGTAACTTTTGGGGAAGTGATTAGCTCTTGGATCGACATAAGAACATAAGAAATAGGAACAGGAGTCGGCCATTCGGCCCCTCCAGCCTGCTCCACCATTCAATGAGATCATGGCTGATCTTCTACCTCAACTCCACTTTCCTACACTATCCCTCGATTCGCTTAGTGTCCAAAAATCTATAGATTTCAGTCTTGAATATACTCATCGACTGAGCATCCACAGCTCTCTGGGGAAGAGAATTCTAAAGATTCACAACCCTCAGTGAAGAAATTTCTCCTCAGCTCAATCTTAAATGGCCGTCCCCTTATCCTGAGATAATGACCCCTAATTCTAACTCGCCAGACAGAGGAAACAGCCTCTCAGCATCTAAGAGCATCTGTATTATCTGTTGAAAATCTAAAGGTTACCTTGCTTTTGTTCTTTTTTTTAAACTTAAAAATCTATCAATTGTGAAGTGTGCAAGTGTTCAGAAATAACAAAAGAGCTTCATTTTTAACATTAAAATTCGACATTTTCTGGGAAGCGTACTTCTGGAGCTTCCCATCTGCCCAGAAAAGTGCCGCCAATTTTCAGCTTTCAACAATTGGACATCCCCCTTCAGGCCTGCATGTACATTTGTTTTTTTCCCTCAGTCACAAGTGAAGGGATGTTCAGTATAAGAGCCTGTGTACCCACTTATTTTCACAATACCATAGCCTGTAATCAGGACCATCCTTGAGTTGTTAGCTTTTTTTATTTAGGGTTGGCATTCATGCAGCAAGCTCCAACCTGTCCTCACCGTCTATCCGTACGTCCATTCTTTTCAGCTGGCGTCAAGCCATAGCAATTAGGAGTGGGAGCCTTTAACTATCCCCATCTCTCTCGCCCTGGGACCAATTGCAATGCCCCAGTCAATGCCACAACTGAACTAAGTCAGTATAGATTGAACACAGCACCTTCTACTCTGTATGGTTTGGTACCACACCATTTACTCACTTAGGCATCGGGGGTGGGGGGGCTTTCAAAACCTCTCTTATTTAAAGTATTATAGATCATAGAATCGTACAGCACAGGAGGCGGTCATTCAGACCATCGGCCCTGTGCCGGGTCTTTGAAAGACCTATCGAATTAGTCCCACTCCCCCTGCTCTTTCCCCATAGCCCTGCAAATGTTTCCTTTCCCCAAGGGTTAGATTATGAGGAGAGAGTACAAAAACTAGGCTTGTATTCCCTGGAATATAGAAGGTTAAGGAGTTATTTGATTGAGGTTTTTAGGATTTTGAAAGGAATTGATAGGCTAGATAGAGAGAAACTTTTTCCACTGGTGGGGAGAGTTTAGGACAAGGGAGCATAACCTTAAAATCAGAGCCAGGCCATTCAGGAGAGAAGTTAGGAAACACTTAATCATGCAAAGGGTGGTAGAAGTGTGGAACTCTCTCCCACAAAAAGTAGTAGATGCTGGGAGTCAATTAATAATTTTAAATCTGTGATTGATAGATTTTTGCTAGACAAGGGTATAAAAGGATATGGAGCCAAGGTGGGTGGATGGAGTTAGGATACAGATCAGCCAGGATCTCACTGAATGACGGAACAAGCACGAGGGGCTGAATGGCCTACTCCAGTTCCTTTGACGTGGGATAGTGATGGACACGGTCCGAAGTGCCCAACCTGAGTTGGGTTCAGCACACAGGTGCCAGGCAGAGGGGCTGTGATACGTCACAGTATATTGTTCAATTGTGATCGCTTCAGGAGAATTTCTTTAAATAGAATTACATAGATTGTACAGCACAGAAACAGGCCATTCAGACTAACTGGCTTATGCTCCACACGAGCCTCCTCCCACCCCTCTTCATCTAACCCTATCCTTCTATTCCTTTCTCCTTCATGTGTTTATATAGCTTCCCCTTAACTGCAGCTATGTTAATCGCCTCAACTACTCCTTCTGGTATAACAACAGAAAATGCTGGAAATACTCAGCAGGACAGGCAGCATCCGTGGAGAGAGAAACAGAGCTAACGTTTCAGGTCTGTGACCCTTCGTCAGAACTGGAAAAAGTTAGAGATGTAACAGATTTTAAGCAGGTGCAGAGGCAGGGAAAGCGGGGAGGGGAGGAAAGAACAAAGGGGACGGTCTGTGATAGGGTGGAAGGCAGGAGCGGTTAAATGTTGCAAATGGGGATGGCAGAATCCTCAACAGCTGCCGCCTGAAAAAATAGGGCAGAGGTTCTGGTCTGAAATTGTTGAACTCAATGTTGTGTCCAGAAGGCTGTAAAGTGCCTAATAGAAAGATGAGGTGCTGTTCCTTGAGCTTACATTGAGCTTCATTGGGACAGTGTAAGAGGCCGAGGACAGAGTGGGAGTGGAGCGGAGAATTAAAGTGACAAGCGACCGGAAGCTCGGGGTCACCCTTACGGACTGAACGGAGGTGTTCCGCAAAGCAGTCACCCAATCTGCGTTTGGTCTCCCCAATGTAGAGGAGACCGCATCGTGAGCAGCGAATACAGTATACTAAATTGCAAGAAGTACAAGTAAATCGCTGTTTCACCTGGAATGAGTGTTTGGGGCCCTGCACAGTGGGAAGGGAGGAGGTAAAAGGACAGGTGTTGCATCTCCTGTGCTTGCACGGGAAGGTACTGTGGGGAGGGAAGGGGCTGTTGGGGGTGAGCGAGGAGTGGACCAGGGTGTTGCGGAGGGAGCAGTCACTTCGGAATGCTGAAAGGGGAGGGGAAGAGGTGTTTGGTGGTGGGATCACGCTGGAGGTGGCGGAAATGGCGACAGATGATCCGTTGAATGTGGAGGCTGGTGGGGTGAGAGGTGAGGACAAGGGGAACCTTATCGTGCTTCTGGGGGGGAGGGGAAGGGGTGAGAGCAGAAGTGCGGGAAATGAAACGGACACGGTCGAGGGCTGTGTCAACCACAGTAGAGGGGAATCCTCGGTTGAGGAAAAAGGAAGACATGTCGGAAGCACTGGTATGGAAGGTGGCATCGTCAGAACAGATGCGACGGAGATGGAGAAACTGGGAGAATGGAATAGAGTCCTTACAGGAAGCGAGGTGGGAGGAAGTGTAGTCCAGTTAGCTGTGGGAGTCAGTGGGCTTATAGTGGATGTTTGTCGATAGCCTATCCCCAGAAATGGAGACAGAGAAGTCGAGGAAGGGAAGGGAAGAGTCGGAGATGGACCATGTGAAGGCGAGGGAAGGGTGGAAATTGGAAGCAAAGTGAATGAAATTTTCTAGTTCAGGGCGAGAGCAGGAAACGGCACCGATACAGTCATCAATGTACCGGAAAAAGAGGTGAGGGAGGGGACCTGAGTAGGACTGGAACAAAGAATGTTCCACATATCCCACAAAAAGGCAGGCATAGTTAGGGCCCATGCGGGTTCCCATAGCAACACCTTTAGTTTGGAGGAAGTCAGTGGAGTCAAAGGAGAAGTTGTTCAATGTGAGAACAAGTTCAGCCAGGCGAAGGAGGGTGGTGGTGGATGGGGACTGGTTGGGCCTCTGTTCAAGGAAGAAGCGGAGCGCCCTCAGGCCGTCCTGGTGGGGGATGGAGGTGTAGAGGGATTGGACGTCCAAAGTGAAAAGCAGACGGTTGGGGCCAGGAAACTGGAAACTGTTAAAGTGGTAGAGGGCTTCGGAAGAGTCGCGAATGTAGGTGGGAAGAGACTGGACAAGGGGAGAAAAAAGAGAGTCTAGATAGGAAGAAATCAGTTCCGTGGGGCAAGAACAGGCTGAACCAATGGGTCTACCAGGGCAGCCCTGTTTGTGGATCTTGGGAAGGAGGGCTGTGCGGGGTTGGGGGACTATGAGGTTGACAGCCATGGAGGGAAGATCTCCAGAGGAGATGAGGTCAGTGACAGTCTTGGAAACAATGGCTTGATGTTCGGTAGTGGGGTCATGGTCCAGGGGGAGGTAGGAGGAGGTGTCAGAGAGTCACAGGCCTGAAACGTTAATTCTGTTTCTCACTCCACGGATGCTGCCTGACCTGCTGAGTGTTTCCAGCATTTTCTGTTGTTATTTCAGATTTCCAGCATCCGCAGTATTTTGCTATTGTACTCCTTCTGGTCGCTAGTTTCACATTCTAACCACAGAATTTAATCTGTTATCTTGGACCAGTGTGCAAGGTCAGAGATAGTGAACCAAAACATTCTGACCTAATCACATTTACATTTAACATCCAAGAAAACAGGGCTTTGTAATCATGACAAATTAGACGGTGTTTTTTTTTAGACTGGGTGACGCACTGTCCTTTCCCCAAGATCTCAACTTAAGTCCAGCCCACAGTAATGGGATGAAAATCTTGATTGTAAAATCTGTTTTGGCAGTCTCAATTCTGTTACAGTATAAATTTAACACAAATTGATGCTAAATTGGCAATCTCAGAGAGATCAGAGGGACTGCTGGTGTTGGAAATGGGAACAGTCACACTGCTGCAGTAAAGGCAGCTCACTCAAGCTTAAGGTTTAAAGCAGATTGGTTTTAATTTTCTAACAAGTGCTTCAATGTATTTTGTGGTGTTAACCAATACTCCAGTGTATGTTTTCATTATTTGATGTGTGTATTTTGTATCTTGCGCCCCACTTCCCAAAGCACAAGATACAAGCATTCTATTTTTCTCTCTCACTAATTTCTCTCTCCCCTTATCCAGGTACGCTACGTATGAATAGTGACCAAGAGAGCAGGCAGGCAATCTAACCCAAGGCTTCTGCCAACGTCCCTCTTGAGCCAGCCACAAAAGAAAATGCATGAGAATGGGTTGGAACAACCTGGTCGCCACCCCTTTGCGAGGAAGAACTTAGCTTCCATCCTGTGCAACCCACAGCAGTGTGACTGGGAATGGAGCGTAAGTCATGCGGCAGACTGCAGTCATGATCCTATGTTTTGCCTTTCCATAACATTGCATGTTGCAGCTCCAACATACTGTGCCTCCGCACTGCCCTGAGGTTATTTTTTGCGGCGCCACAGATTTGGTGGGGAGACATTCTAGCACCTCAGCTGCACAGGAGACCAAGAGAAGCATTCTTTGTCATTGCTACATTAGCCAATGTCTTGGGTTCCAACAAATTCACTCAAATAAAAACTTGTCCACCTGCTGAAAAGCACAATTTCTTTAAGAGCTAAGCCTTCTGTTCAATGCATGTAAGAATAGCAAGTGATATTAAAAAATATCAAGAAGGCATCTTTTCCTGGCAATTTTTATCATTGCCGATTCTGGACGAGGACAAGAAAATCTTTGTGAAATCTCTGTGAAACTCACTAATGCAAAATCACTGTAGCTTTCACAGAATTCCCACAATGCAGATAGAGGCCATTTCGGCCCATCGAGCCTGCACCGACACATATCCCACCCTATCCCCGTATTTAATCCCCCTAACACTAAGGGTCAATTTATCATAGCCAAATCAACCTAACCTGCACAGCTTTGGACTGTGGGAGGAAACCGGAGCACCCGGAGGAAACCCACGCAGACACGGGGAGAATGTGCAAACTCCACACAGACAGTCACCCGAGGCCGGATTCGAACCCGGGTCCCTGGCGCTGTGAGGCAACAGTGCTAACCACTATGCCACCGTGTTGCCCATAAGCTTTAATATATGATTTTTTAACAAGTTTCACTGTCGCTAATGAATCAATTCAGCCTGGATTAACTTTTCATCAGCAACAGCAGCCTCTTAAAATGGTGCAGAATATCCACTTTCAATGGTATCTCCAGAGGCACACTCCAAAAATGCATCTGACAATTACACATTTCAATGCAGCCGTTATGCAATATTTGATGGGCAGCGATGTAAGCTATTTTAACACTGAATCTGTCAGCCAAAGACTGACTTTCCAGTCCCTCATTTCAACACACAGCAATCTCGGAGAACATGCAGGAATCAAATCACTGAAGAGAAAAGCCACTGATGGTGCCTCACTGTTAACTGATTCTGTGAGCAGCTTGGACAATTTTGACAAAAAGCTCAATTTCACAAAAGATAAAACCAGTGAAGTAATGAGAACAGCACAGGGCCCAGCTTGCTGCAGTGCGTGCCTGCTTGGAATACTGAAAAGTGCAAAGAGCACTGGAGAGTCTGGAAAATTCTTGAGCGAAAATGAGGGTCAGAGACGAGGGAGTGAAAGAAGACAGATACCTTTCAATACAACACAGCTCACAGCGTAGCAGAAGCTGAATAATAGTCCCAAAGCTCTTTCGCATTAATTTAAAGATAGTTTCGGTAGCACGAGAGCAAAAAACACTGCATTCTGAGTGAGCTTCCCAATGCACAGTGGAGATTTTATATTCACTGCACAATTTCGCGATATTGAGTTGCATGACCAAAGTTAAACACTATGCAATTTTTGTGCTCATTAAGGGGAGGGATGTCAATGCTGAGAATGGAACACTTTACACTTTTGCACTCGCTGTCAGCGCCGATGCAGTCCAAGGTCAAGTCACACGTTACGCCCTGGTGCAACCGCAGGTTTGGCATGGCTGCATCGTGATCTTTTTGACCACAACAATTCAAACATACAGCACAGCACTGCCAAGTCTGGCATGAATGGCAAGACCACCAGGCAATCACGCACCTCCACCACTGCTGATCGTTACAGTATTAGAGCAGCCAGTTCACAGTTCATATTTATATTTAAAGTTTAGAAAGAATTCAAGCGACCACTGTATTGCTTTATTGGGGCAGTTAAACTGCACACACTAAATCAATGCAAAACATTGTTTGCACCAGATGAGCAGTATAACTTCAACAAAATCACTTTGATTCACTTTCTCTCTCCTCCTGTGAGACCTTTCGAAGGATACGGTGTCACAATAAAAATTCAGAACCGTGGAATTTTCAATGAGATCATATGGCCACGGCAAAAGATCATTTCTTAAAGGGAAACTGTCCTATGATTTTCATTGTCCAGGTATTAGCTATTCAGTTGTGTGATATGGAATGTGTCTGTTAAATTTTATGGAGTTCCATATCTCAATTGACTTCAGTTAGCACAGAGTGCCTTTCAGACGCTTATATGAAAGAAACACCGACATTTTCGACTGACTCAATACAAGTGCATCAATGTGGAAACGGCTCATATAAATTTTGTGTGTGCAATCGGACACCTACGCAGGAGACCGGTGCAATATGGCGGGCGGCGCACATCCGGTGCGGAATGAACGAGTGCGCGCAATGTCCCCACCGCCCCCCACCCCCATATTGGATGCTTAAGAAGCCTGTAGAGCGGACGAGGCACGATCAAATTTCTAGGTATTAAAGGCAGTAATCGTTTTATTGAGACACTCGTCAGAATATTGGCTCAAATGCACGAGTGAAAGGCTTCTCCATCAAAGTTTCTATGCACAGCAACAGAGATATAAAACAGTTGGTTAAATACTGGACCAACAAGTTGAGCTGTGGGGTTGAAAGTATAATAAAAATTCTAGAATATGTAATGATGGCTGCTGTCATTAGCCCCAAGTTTCTGAGGTACCCTTTGCTTAGGATCATGTCACCTGGTCAGAAGGACCCCATCTGTTTCCAGATATCTGGAATGCAATCCTTAAGCGGACAGACTAATCATGGAGCACTCTGCAACCTGGCTGCCATAAAGTGGGATTCCTGAAAGGGCTAAACAAACTGGAACTTCTCCTTGTTTATGAAGTAACATCAGCTGCCTAAAAGTGAATTGTCTAAAGTTAGCTTCCCTGGGCATGAGCTCTCATGAGCTAAGTATCTAGATGGGGTGGCGGGGGAGTGTACATAGTTCTCTTAGGTGGAGGTGTGCAGCAACTCTTAACAGGCATTTCATTACATCCCATACAGTGCTGAACAAAGACCACAGAGTACACCTAATGGTAACATGTGCCTGACCTCAGCTCTGCAATTCCCTCCCTAAACCCCTCTGCCTCTCTCTCCTCCCTTAAGACGCTCCTTAAAATCTACCTCTTTGACCAAGCTTTTGGTCACCTGTCCTAATAGCTCCTTATGTGGCCCGGTGTCAAATTTTGTTTGATAAAATACCTGTGAAGCACCTTGGGACGTTTTACTACGTTAAAGGGGCTATAAACGCAAGTTGTTGTTGTTGATGCCATATGGAACAATGGGAACTTTTCGATAGCTGTCCCTGATGATTGTATGGGAGTAAACACCTGGCCAGTCTCCTATGCACAGGCTACAGCGATTCTAAACAGCGTGACCACATTGACTAAGGACTGAAGAGTTTTTTTCATAGCTTGCATATTTATACTTGTGGGTGCAGTGGTCACCAGTACATTCTCTTGCCCAACCTCTCTCTCCAGAAGACTTAAGCTGGGGAACAATTCAACTGGAGGCTGGCACCCTCCAGCAACTTGTCCAACTGGTCATTCTTCATGTATGAGCAGAGTCAGTGAGTGTCACTATTTCTATTTGAAGATGGGAAGCATAACAGCTGACTTCATTCTGTCTTGACGTAATGTCAATACATGCCCTCTTTTCAGCAAGGAATCGATGGATAGTGGTCAGGAGCAGAACCCTAGATGATTTTTCTTCTCATTGTCCAGAGGCACAGAGGCCAATTCCCGTACCCAAACCCCTTCTTTTCCCCCCAAACCTCTTTAAAACCTCATTGATTGCCCACTTGTCTTTTTTCTCTCTTTGTATTCACAGGAAGTGGAAGAGTGGTACCTCTGACTCTTTTCCCATTTGGGGATTTTCCAGTAGTCCTGTCAACCAAATCAAACCTCCCCTCTCCTAAGGATATATTCTCAGCAGACAACTCATATCCACCGTAATAGTTGTAGATATTTTGTTAAGCTTTCTGGGATGAGATTACAAATTGCTTCAGGTCCCCGGTCATTGTGGGAACCTCCCCCATCCCATATCTCTATGGCTGTAACCTGAGGCTTATGACTTTGTTATAAAATGCAATAATTAAAGATAACTCATTCCCAAATCATAAATAGTCCAGCACACAAAGAGGTCATTCGGTCCATCGAGTCTGTGCCGGCTCTTTCAAAGAGCAATCCAGTTATTCCCACTCCCCGGCTCTTTCCCCATATCCCTGCAATTGTTTCTCCTTCAAGTATTATCCAATTCCCTTTTGAAAGCTACTATTTAATCTGTATCCACCACCCTATCAGGCAGTGCATTCCAAATCCTAACCACTCGTTGCGTCAAAAAGTTTTTCCTCATGTTGCCTCTGGTTCTTTTGCCAGTCACCTTAAATCTGTGCCCTCTGGTTATTGGTCCTTCAGCCATTGGAAACAGTTTCTCTTTATTTACTCTATTTAAACCCTTCGTGATTTCTATCAAACCTCCTCTCAGCCTTCTCTGCTCTAAGGAGAACAACCCCAGCTTCTCCAGTCCAACCACGTGACTGTAATCCCTCATCTCTGGAACTTTCATTTGAAAATCCTTCAAAAAAAATAACAAAACCCCAAATATGTGAGAAATGTTTAGATAATTTTCATATTCTACCACCTGGGTTGCAATCTGGCCATTTTTCTTGAACAAATTCTATTCTTTAGTTATTATTTCCCACAAGTCAGCCAGTTTAACAGGGACAAGCACAAGAGACTCTCATTTGTGCTGGTACATTTTGACCATTCTGGTGTCACTTCTGAAAGAGAGCAATCTTACATATCCCAAGACACGGGCACAGTGTCACTGTGAGAAGACTGCTTTTAAAATTCAATTACAAAGTGTTAAGATTAGCAAACATCTTTCTTGTTCAAAGATTGAGTGCTGATGAGAAGTTATCCAAATTGAACATAGGAGTGCGAGGAAATTTAATGAACACGGATAGAAATATAACCATTAATGCAGACAGTTTCAGCAATTGTGTCACTTCAACAGCATTATACTATCAGACTCAGAGATTCCTCAAGGCTAGGTCTCCTGATGTAATCAGGACTCCAGAATCAGGTATATATCTGTGTCAGATCTTGCAGATTTAAAGCTGCTTGGGGCATGCACAGACTTGGTATTGGTTTTGATTGGACGTGGATAAGGTCAGTCAGATCCGGTGGATTTATAGGATGATGGATATGGTGAAATTGATGCATCAAAAACAAATAAGGCTGGCTGGGCTGGTTTACCCATCAGGAATGGCAGAATGAGTGGTACTACATGGTGCAGAGCATGAACCAAAGTTTGATTAAAACTTAACTGGACCAGCCACATAAATACTGTGGCTACAAGAGCAGGTCAGAGGCTGGGTATTCTGCAGCGAGTGACTCACCTCCTGACTCCCCAAAGCCTTTCCACCACCTACAAGGCACAAGTCAGGAGTGTGATGAAATACTCTCCACTTGCCTGGATGAGTGCAGCTCCAACAACACTCACGAAGCTCGACACCATCCAGGACAAAGTAGCCCGCTTGATTGGCACCCCATCCACCACCTTAAACATTCACTCCCTCCACCACCGGCATACCGTGGCTGCAGTGTGTACCATCTACAAGATGCACTGCAGCAACTTGCCAAGGCTTCTTCGACAGTACCTCTAAAACCCACGACCTCTACCACCTAGAAGGACAAGTGCGGCAGGTGCATGGGAACACCGCCACCTCCAAGTTCCACTCTAAGTCATACAACCCTGACTTGGAAATCAGAGTCATAACGGCACAGAAGGGGGCCATTCGGCCCATCGAGTCCATGCCAGCTCTCTGTAGAGCAATCCAGTCAGTCCCATTCCCCTGCTCTATCCCCGTAGCCCTGCAAGTTTATTTCCCTCAAGTGCCTATCCAGTCTCCCCTTGAAAACATTGAGTGTTTCTGCTTCCACCACTTCCGTCGGCAGCGAATTCCAGGTCTTCACCACTCACTGTGTAAAAAAGTTTTTCCTCACATCCTCCCTGTATCTCTTGCCCCAAACCTTAAATCTGTGTCCCCTAGTCCTTGTACCATCAACTAGTGGGAACAGCCTTTCCCCATCTAGCCTATCCAAACCCGCCATAATCTTGTACACCTCTATCAAATCACCCCTCAACCTCCTTTGCTCTAATGAAAACAAATCCAGCTTCTCCAACCTGTCCTTGTAGCGAAGATCCCCCATCCCCAGAGCAATTCTGGTAAATCTCCTCTGCACCCTCTCAAGGGCCTTCACATCCTTCCTAAAGTGTGGTGACCAGAACTGGATGCAATACTCCAGTTGGGGCCTAACCATTCATTGTGTGAGAGTCTGAATGATGAGTGTTGACAGGCAAATTGAGCATGGGAGAATTGACACTGACGTCACTCGACATCCATATATGTGTACCTTACAGCAAGGGGTGATTGGATAACAATCAGGTGTGAGGACCCAGGGTGAATTTTCCCCCTTCTCTGCCTAGGGTTGATGAGATCAATTGTAATGTTCCAACTGTTGCCTTAGATGAGATCAGCTAACTTAAGACCTCAGATCAAGCCTGAGACATTCCTATTCTGTATGGCTTATCAAAATGCCATGCAGTATATTTCCCGATTGAGCCATCAAGGGGACAAATCCAGAAGTGTGACTCTACTCTCCCCACTGATTTGGGTTATTCAAATGATATGGAGGAGAATGAAAAGAAGACACTTGAAGTGGCGCTATAAAATGTGTGGAAGTATCAAAAATAGTTTTCTTGATCACTTAAAGATGAGCAAATTAATTTTCTACTGAACCAATAAAAGTTTTCTCTCAGTGTAAATAGTAGCACCAACGATGGCAGTGGTATGACGATAAATCTATGATGATCTTTATTATGCTGGTTTTAAATTTTAAATGAAGATAACTTCTTTGAAGCTCTTCAAAAGTAGTCTTCTTGAGAAATCGGGCAGACTTGTATTCTATCACCATTTCATGTTAACCTGATCCAGTGACGTGGTGACAACATACAACAGTTTGCTTCTGCATCCATGCAATAGAAAGACAGACAGACAGACTTGCATTTATACAGCGCCTTTCAATGACCAGATAATCTGTTTGGTGATGTTGATTGAGGGATAAATATTGACCAGGACACATTGGAGTTGCAACTGCAACGTACTGGAGTTGCAATTGGCCTTTATGTAAAGGGAGAAAAGTGGCACAGCAACATTCTTCTTGAAACACTGCTTCTACTCACAGTGGAGGTGACAGCAGCACCTGGCAGTTTTGGTATTAAAAAGACATAATTGCCAAATTGAACATTTTCTTCTCATGATGCTTTGTTCAGGAAGTGGGACCTGTCGAAAGGGATTCGCATGCAGCTGAAGATGCTTTGTGGTAATTGTGAAAGCGTCAGCACATTTGTCAAACTCTAAAAGGTTGTTTTTATAAGTATGGAAAGGAGCAAGTTGATCTAGTACAACATGTTGCAGTGCATTTCTTCAATAACCAGCATTGTAGCACTCTTACAAAAAGACCAATAATCATATTTAAGGACCAAATGAGGACACACAGGGCGCGATCTTGCGAGCCCTGGGGAGGCGGGACTGCTGGGAAAATGGCAGAATCTGGGGGCGGGTACCCATCCCACAGGTAGTTAACAGGCAGATAAGAGGATTATCCCCATTTTACCCACACAAGTGCGGGCTTCCCGAAGGCTCCGAACCCCGCCAGGGTCACCGAGGCGAGTAGTGGGTCTGCGGGGGGCAAAAGTGCACTATGAAGGTAAGTGATGGGTGCAAGTGTGGAGAGGTGAGTATGTGAGGTGAGTGGAAAGTGTTAGAAAATGTTTATTTACCTTTGTTTCTTCCTGCAGGCTTCAATCGTTGGGGATGCGGAGAGTCTCGCATCTCACCGGCAGAGATGACAGATGGCTGCTGCATTCTCCAATGCAACTACCATCTAATTTCTGCTGAAGAAAGAGGTTTGATGAGTCTTGATACAAGAACTCATCAAACTACAGAGAATGTCAGTGTTTGACAGCTTCACAGAGCTCTCAAACGATGATAATTCATCTGTCAAAAATTCTTGACAGATGAAACGTCATACGCTGACGTTCTCTGTAACCGGCTTCCCCTTAATTGGCCTGCTAAGCCCGCTGGGCGGGCTTAACAAGGTCAATCAAGGGAAAATAGCGTGGGTTGGTCAGAAGTCAATGAAGGCGGGACTAAAACCCGACAAGTGGGAGTCCCGCCTCCAAAAGCTCTCCATTGGCAAAATCCAGCCCCGAGTTTCTGAGGGTCTGGGAGGCCATTAATGGTGTTACTAGAGATTGAAAATGAAAGTCTATGCTAATGCTACAATGTCCAGACAGACAGGCGACTTTTGCAAGAACATATGCATTACTTCAGCGTATCACTTTCAATGTAAATTGGCTCACGGATGGATGGGTTCATCATTAATATTCAATTCTTCCCATAATAAAAGTTAAAACCACTGATAATTAATTCACCTTGTCTGAGTGTATGATCGGGCCTGACACTTAGCACTGCCTTGGCATTACGGCTGCTCAAACCCATTCTGTTAATCTTTTTTTTTACTCCACAGCATCAGAATGATTGATGAAACACAGTGACTGAATGTCCAAAGAGAGAGAAAGGGGGGATGATTTTCAGTCCCTTTGAATGTGCATATTATTAAGTTTCCCACATTTTTTATTTATCTACGCACATGTATGGGGCAAAGTGGGAGGCAGGGGCAATAAAGCATTTAATCTTTTCTATGTTGAGCAGCTCTTAATCATGGGATGGAGGGCTAGTCATGCCAAAAATTCAGCAGTATATCGCAGTGAGTACATTTAATCTATTTAGCTTACAATCTCAACAAACGCAATATTGATTTTGGTTTTATGTGCATTAATCATACTGGGAAGCCTTCCAAGCAAGTGACAAACACTGCTACAGGCTCACACAGCTGAGCAGCTGTCTGAAGAAGCTGCTGAAGGGAAGGCAAGAAAAAAATGAAGCTCTTCGCACAAGGTCAAAGATGGCGGCATTACATCTGCAACAGCTTTTTTTTTTCTGAACACACATGTCCAATTTTTTCACCACCTCCATTTTCATTTCGCAACATTTGTAAATGATTTTGTTCAGAGAATGGTCAATGAAGAAATCTTTTGTATTCCCAACACCATTCAATAACTAGGGGGCATAGATTTAAAGTAATTGGTGGAAGGATTAGAGGGGAGTCGAGGAGAATTTTTTCCTGTTTTTTTCCCAGAGGGTGGTGGGGATCTGGAACTCACTGCCTGAAAGGGTGGTAGAGGCAGAAACTCTCATCACATTTAAAAAGTACATGGATATACATCTGAAGTGCCGTAACCTACAAGGCTACGGACCAAGAGCTGGAAAGTGGGATTCGGCTGGAGAGCTCTTTGTCAGCCAGCACGGACACGATGAGCCGAAAGTCCTCCTTCTGTGCCGTAAACTTGTATGATTCTACACCTCTATTGCATAATATTCGGTATTTAGATCGCACCTTAATTCCACCTGCAGATCAGATGACTTGGCATCGGGGAGTGCAGCTGGTTGGGAATGACTGGCATTGGGGACAAAAGCACCATATGGAAAGATTTGTAGCAAAACTTGTAAATATGTATATTGAAAAAAAGTTTGTGATTTTGCTACAAATGGCAAACAGAAAATCTATCCCCTGCATTTCACAGGCATAAGGCGAGTCTCTGCCCACTTCACAGTCAGCACAACCATAATGGACAGAATGGTGGCACGATAACTAAAGCAGGAGGGAAAAATCCAGAACAAAACATCTTGTTTTCTGCATGACAACACTCTGGATGATAAATAGTATGCTTATAATTAGTGTCCAAATACATAGTGTGCTCCCAAACTAGTTTGACACAAAAAAATTCATTTGCTCAGGAAATTGCACTCTCCTAACCCAATGTTCCTTTACTTTGGTGCAAGTGCAACTAATTATAACCACTTTGTAATGCATATCACATGAAAAGTGACACTGTCTGTAGCCATTACACAACAGAAAGTAAACCATTGCCAAAGAAAACGCTTCATTAATGAAAGAAGAGAAGAACAAAAAAACAACTTGCATTGATATAGCTCCTTAACGTCATCATAATATCTCAGTGAATGGGTATTGGAGTGACTGTAATTATAGAGGTCAGCAAAGAGGAACGTTTTTTGCTTTGGAAAATAGTCAAGAACAACAATGGACACTCAGGAGGTTTGTGCCAGTGTGGAGCAAAGAAAAGACTGCTTGAAACGATGGGACTAGCATCCTCATTATAGAATCCCAGAAGTTTACGGCACAGAAGGATGCCATTCAGCCCATCGTGTTTGTGCTGGACAAAAAAGAGCTATCCAGCCTACTCCCACTTTCCAGCTCCTGGGCCGTAGCCTTGTAGATTGCGGCACTTCTCTGTCTACTCACTGTTCTATGTCATTGTACATTCATGTATCCATAACCTGCCAAAAATAAATCATAACCTGAAGAAATAAAATACTGTATTTGCCACTCTGTGATGGGCTACTGTTGAGGAAATAGGAAATAAATCAAGCTATGTACCAGGAAATTTTAAGTTTCCAAATCTTCACTTGAATGTATAAGGCTATGCTATTAATTTTTGTAAAACATTTAAAAATCTTATTTCATGACTATATCCATTCAGTAATAAAGCAAAGTGAAGAGAAATAATCAGCTGGTTATTTTCATTCCCAGTAGCTTTTATTTCCCCACTTTTATTCTCCATGATCCATTCTAGTGATAAATTACAGCATGCTGTTGTTTATTGACCATTTTATTAATGCTTTAATGAGTTGAGATGCAATTTATGGATAACTTAACCTGGTGGCATATTCATTTATTTCTCATTAGAAAAAGCAGGCAATATGTTGCACCCCACTGTATAAGTGTCTCTGCACTGGTGCTGCCCAATTTCACACATTACAACTTAGAAATTAATGGCATCTGCTGAGATCTGCAGAAAGTTGTAACTGCATTTTTTTTTTAAAGAGAATTCCATCTAACTAATGAAAAGGGCAGTCTTCAGCACTAGTTTGACATTTCCACAATCTAAACCAGTACAAGCTACAAGGAAGCATTCAATGGGATACAAAACTGGGAATGATTTGTATTACTGCATATGTTTCCCCCAAAATGGAACGTTGTGAAAAGGGTGTCAAGTTTTTAAACGGGTGACAGAACCCATCTCGAGTCTTATTTTCATCATTACGCAAGATCAATTAAATTTACTGGCCTGGGGTAATTCACTATTGCAATCAAGGAAAGGATTAAAGGAGACAGAAGGCTGGGGGGGGGGCATGGGTGGAGTGATTTCAGTACAAAAGTGCACTAGCACTTCTCCCAATTAAAAACAACTGTGGTCCGTTTCGCCTACCTCTTTAGCAGTCAAGTATATTCCCTCTCATCGGGAGCTGCCATTTCAGATATCTACTCACATGTCAACCTCGCATTTATGCCACGTCCTATATTGCCTCCCAGAGCAGCTCATTTATTTCTATTGGACCAGCCTAGAGGTTGATCTAGAAGCATCTATGCCACTATAATGATGGCTGCATTCTGAAGAACTGGGTGGTGCAGAATGTAAGTACACTATCTTCCCCACTCTGGACTTGGGTTTGCATCCAGCCCAGACTGGTAGAGTGAAAAAGTAAAATTACTCACCTTTTAAGGTCTTTGGTTTTGATTGCTTTTGGGGAAACACATTTTTGCTTTGTCCCGACATCATTGGGACTGCCACCGCGCCCCCCCACATGTGAATCCCTGCTCCCACCTTGTATTAAAGGACCAGAACCTGCATGATACCGAATTCTTTTTGACTGTTACTACAAAAAAAATGGTCTCCTTCATAATTCTCCAAACGTAAAACAACACTAATGGCCCTAGCAGGCTTGAGGGTACGGTCGGACGGTATCATGGTGAATTAAGTATGGTAACATTCAAAGAATGACAAAGACCCTACAAGGTGGATTATTTGACTTTCTTCGTCATTCAGGCATCCCTCACACACTGCAGGAGCCATGGAAGAGTAGTGTCAATTTAGAAGGAATGGGAGGACCTAGTGGGGGTGCCCCAATCCCTGTTACTAAAGCAGATCTGCCAAAACCTTGTCGTGAGTATTGATCAAATACTCTGGTATTCACGGGTACTTCATGGAGCTGCATAGCCAATAAAAACAAAGTCCAAGAAGTAGCCATGGGATGAGAAGAATGGCCCTTAACCAGATCACTGGGACATTTACCAGCTAAATGGTAGAATGGAGAACACACTATCTCCCACTCATGTGAATTGACACTAAGATGACTGAAAGCACTGGTCTCAAATTGTCCATTCCCACCAGGTGAAGAAGCAAGAGAGATATTTCAGTCAAGTGCCTTGTGCGCCAGGTAGATTTTATCCCTACATAGTAAATGGGAATTAGTTCCCCCGTAAAGTCTGCCCTTATGTGGACTATCTTTCTGTGGATGAATTGTATAATAAGCTGCAATGCCAGAATACTGCCCAAAGTTCCCAGTGGTTAAGCGT
Organism: Squalus acanthias; assembly: GCA_030390025.1. Taxonomy (NCBI): domain Eukaryota; kingdom Metazoa; phylum Chordata; class Chondrichthyes; order Squaliformes; family Squalidae; genus Squalus; species Squalus acanthias. The sequence goes on from CM059436.1 coordinate 74,447,704, forward strand.
CAAGTGAATTTTACAAACATTCATTTCTAAGCTGTGGAGGAGCAAAGGGATTTAACTAAGTTCTGATGAAAGGTCATCGACCTGAAACGTTAACTCTGTTTCTCTCTCCATAGATGCTGCCTGACCTGCTGAGTGTTTCCAGCATTTTGTTTTTATTTCAGATTTCCAGCATCCGCAGGATTTTGCTTTCGTAAAGGGATTTAAGTGTCCATGTACACAAATTGCTAAAAGCTAGTGCACAGGTACAAAAAATAATCAAAAAAGCTCATGCAAGGTTGGCCTTCATCTCAGGGGGTTTGGAATTCAAAGCAGAGGAAGTGATACTTCGGTTGTAGAATCATAGAATGATACAGCACTGAAGGGGGCCATTCAGCACATCGTGCCTGTACCGGTTCTTTGGTAGAGCTATCCAATTTACCGATCCTTCTGCCACTGGAAACAATTTCTCCTTATTCACTGTATCAAAATCCTTCATGATTTTGAACACCTCTATCAAATCTCCTCTGCTCTAAGGAGAACAACCCAAGCTGCTCCAATCTCCCCATATAACTGAAGTCCTTCATCCCTGGTACCATTCTGGTAAATCTTTTCTGCACCCTCTCTAAGACCTTGACATCCTTCCTAAAGTATGGTGCCCAGAATTGAACACAATATCCCAGCTGAGGTCCAATCAGTGTTTTAGAAAGGTTTAACATAACTTCCTTGCTTTTGTACTCTTTGATAGCCAAGGATCCCATATGCTTTAACAGCCTTCTCAACTTGTCCTGCCACCTTCAAAGATTTGTGTACATACACCCCAGGTCTCTGTTCCTGAACCCGCTTTAAAATGGTACCATTTAGTTCATATTACCTCTCCTCATTTTTCCTGCCAAAATGTAGCACTTCACACTTCTCTGCGTTAAATTTCATCTGCCATGTGTCTGCCCACTTCACCAGTCTGTCTATGTCCTCCTGAAGTCTGTTACTATCCTCCTCATTGTTTACCACATTTGTGAGTTTTGTGTCCTCTAAAAACTTTTAAATTATGCCCAGTATACCCAAGTCCAGATCATTAATATATATCAAAAAGAGCAGTGGTCTTAATACCAACCCCTGGGGAACATCACTGTATACCTCCCTCCACTCTGAAAAACAACCGTTCACCACTACTGTCTGCCCCATAGCCAATTTTGTATCCATGCTGCCATTGTCCCGTTAATCCTTTGGGCTTTAATTTTGCTAATAAATCTATTATGTGGTACTTTGTAAAATGCCTTTTGAAAGTCCATGTACACAGCATCAACCGCACTACCCTCATCAACCCTCTCAGGACATCCCAAAGCGTTGTACAGAGCCTTGATCAGACCCCATCTGGAGCACTGCGTCGATTCACCAGAATGACACCAGGGCTGAAAGAGTTAATTATGAGGACAGGTTGTATAAACTTGGTTTGTATTCTCTCAAAGTTAGAAGGTTGGGGGGTGATCTAATCAAGGTGTTTAAAATGATAAAGGGAACCTATTGGGTAGATACAGAGAAACGATTTCCTCTGGTGGAGAATATCTAGAACAAGGGGCCATAATCTTAAAATTAGAGCTCGGCCATCTGGGACTGAAATCAGGTAGCACTTATTCACACAAAGGTGGAGGAAATCTGGAACTCTCTCCCCACAAAGGTTGTGGATGCTGGGGGTCAATTGAAATTTTCAAGGCTCAGATCGCTAGATTTTTGTTCGGCAAGGGTATCGAAGGATATGGATCAAAGGTGGGTAAATGGAGTTGAGGTACAGACCAGCCATGGTTTAATTGAATGGGGGAGCAGGCTCAAGGGGCTGAGTGGCCTACTCCTGTTCCTGTATTCCCGCAATTCCATTTATTTTGGAGATGAAACCCTCCTGGGCCAAAAGGATTGCATCCATCACTCTCTTGAATGAAATGGGAAGAGTTCCATTCCACAGCAATAACATCATTTTGATGAGTAAGGGGGGAAAAAAAAGAGCCTTTTCAAAACTGGGGTAATAAAAAAATTGAGCTATTGTATAGGGCCTGGTCCCTTATACTGGATAGGAGCAGAGTAGTATCCCCATAATGTCAGGACAAAAAAACCCAGAACCAATCAAGATTAGATCAGTTCCTTTGGTATGTGAGGGGTGTTTGGTGACAAATTTCCTCTCTGCTGGCTCGGAGGGTCCAGCAATCTACAATTTTTTATTTTTTTTTACCACCAATAGACCCTCACCTTGAGCACTAAATTCCTTAAAAGAGTTGCAACTTATATATCTACAACAATAGCAACTTGCATTTATATAGTGCCTTTAATGTAAAAAAAGTAAGTCCAAGGCGCTTACATGCTGAAACACACCTACATTTGCATCAAATCAACTAGCATTTTATGATATAACATGCACCTTTTCACTCTTTTGCCCGCAAAACCTTACAAGCCTATTGGTTCCTTATGTCTTGTTGACCTGGTCAACTGCTGATCTTCATTCACAGAGCAAACTGTAGTTCTCAATTTTTACTGATGTGGAATGTGAAATAAAACTAGGTACAGTAGTTATTTCAATCCTTTCCTCTTACTCTAACCTTCTCAAACATGTTCAAGTAGACCTTGAATAAAATGAAACAAAGAACATTTTTTTTTACTTCACCTTGGGAAATAATGGATACTGAAATTTGAAAGGGCCAAACTTCTGGAGGCTGCAGTCAGCATATTTTTCTTCTCACTGAGTCAGCAGGCTTAAGCAACCAAAGTAGATTTTATTAATACAGCTTCGCTAGGTCACAATATTGCACCAATCTAAATGAAAATAACATAGCTTTATATTGACCTGTGACATACTGTTGCATTTTTTCATCGCATGCATTTAATAATACTCTGGGAGCCAGCTCTTGTTTGGACACCGAGGTGATTGGCCTCCATTTTGAAAATCCAGCTGACTTGATGAATTCACTTTTTTTTTAAGTTATTCATTCATGGGATGTGGGCCTCGCTGGCAAGGTCTGCATTTATTGCCCATTGCTAACTGCCCTTGAGAAGGTGGTGGTGAGCCGCCTTCTTGAACTGCTGCAGTCTGTGTGGTGAAGGTACTCCCACCAGTGCTGTTAGGGAGGGAGCTTCAGGATTTTGACCCAGCGACGATGAAGAAACAGCGACACATTTCCAAGTCAGGGTGGTGTGTGACTTGGAGGGGAACTTGGAGGTGGTGGTGTTCTCATGCTCCTGCTGCCCTTGTCCTTCTAGGTCGTAGAGGTGCTGTCGAAGAAGCCTTGGCGAGTTGCTGCAGTGCATCTTATAGGTGGTACACACTGCAGCCACGGTGCGCCGGTGGTGGAGGGACTGAATATTTAAGGTGGTGGATGGGGTGCCGATCAAGCGGGCTGCTTTGTTCTGAATGGTGTCGAGTTTCTTGAGTGTTGTTGGAGCTGCACTCATCCAGGCAAGTGGAGAGTATTCCATCACACTCCTTACTTGTGCCTTGTAGATGGAGTCAGGAGGTGAGTCACTCGCCACAGAATACCCAGCCTCTGAGCTGCTCTGGTAGCCACAGTATTTATGTACTTGCACACCACAGCCGCAGAAAAAAATTTACTATGAGTTTTAATTCTGTAATTTTACACGAGAACACAAGAAGAAGAAAAATAATCAGCGTTTTTCGGAAGAAAAGCTGCTATTATTCTACAATTCTGTGCAGTGGGATATAAGTACAGTACTGCTGCTGTACATAGGAACAGGAGGAGGCCATTAAGCACCTCGAGCCAGTTCCGCCATTCAATGAGATCATGGCTGATCTGTATCTTAACTCCACCTACCCGCCTGTGTTCCGTAACCCTTCATACCCTTGCCTAACAAAAATCTATCAATCTCAGTTTTGAAATTTCCAATTGACCCCCAGCCTCAACAACTTTTTGGGAGAGAGAGTTCCTGATTTCCACTACACTTTGTGTGAAGAAGTGCTTCCTGAGACACCCCTGAATGGCTTAGCTCTAATTTTAAGGTTATGCCTCCTTGTTCTGGACTCTCCCACCGGAGGAAATAGTTTCTCTTGATCTACCCTATCAAATCCTTTAATTATCTTCAAGACCTCAATTAGATCACCCCTTAATCTTCTTTACTCCAGGGAATACAAGCCTAGTTTATGCAGCCTGTCCTCATAATTTAACCCTTTTAGCCCCCGTATCATTCTGGTGAATTTGTGCTGCACCCCGACTAAAGCCAACATGTCCTTCCTGAGGTGCAGGGCCCAGAACTAAACGCAGTAAAATACATTTCTATAGAGTTTCTCACACTTAGTACTTTACAGGGCAGAGGAATAAAATACAGAAGTGAAACAACAACATAGGAAGAGTTGGGGGCACTGAAGCATGCATGTCAGTCAGGAGGGTCTGTGGGGCAGAACTCCGCTCAGAGCATGGTGATTTTTGACACTTCATTGTGTGCATTTTAGAATCTGCAATGAGATAGGCACGACTTTTCTTTCCATCTGAAAAGGACAGTTGCTCAATTTTATTGAAACACACTTTGCATTCACCATTTGGGAATTCATTCCTTTTCTTTACATATCTTAAAAGTTCTTTCTCTCAATAGCAGTCAATAATCTGTTACTGGCAGAAAATGTTTCATGAATTTCTTTAATTAGTTCACTAATGTCCTTCAGGGAAGGAAATCTGCTGTCCTCACCTGGTCTGGCCTACATGTGGGGAGGGGAGGGAAGGGAAGGGAAGGGAAGGAGGGAGGGAGGGAGGAAGGGAGGAAGGAAGACATGCATTTATATAGCGCCTTTCACGACCACTGGACGTCTCAAAGCGCTTTACAGCCAATGAAGTACTTTTGAAGTGTAGTCACTGTTGTTGTAATGTGGTTGACTCTTAACAGCCCTCTGAAATGGCCGAGCAAGCCACTCAGTTAAGGGCAATTAGGGATGGACAACAAATCTAGCGCTGCCCACATCCCGTGAATGAATTTTTAAAAAAATTATTTCGTTAAAAAATTTACCCGACAGCAAATAGAAGAATTGAATTCAATCTCACTGACTAATGGATCATTCCGGTCAGGGCTGTACGCAGGAAATTTAAAGCCGTTTGCACATCCCTCCAAACGCTGCTTCTCCCACCCGCTTAGAAACTTTGAACTTGTACGTTAAAAATAACGCACTCTGATTAACTTTGAACATTTGTACACTTTGCTATTGATAGATTTTTAATCTAAAAAAATAAAATCTAGGAAAAACCAGTAACTGAGGGTGCACCTGACTAAACAACAGTCAGGTGCATCCTCAGTTACTGGACCAGCCACGCTGTGTGAAAAGAGGGTAGGTGTATTGGCTGATGACGTGGAAACAGGATTTTAATTTTCATTACGGCCAGAACACTTGAGCTCTAAAATAGATTTTACATCAAAATAAAATGAGAAACCAAACTGCAGGAAAAACAACATTACAACATTTCAACCAAAACTCCCCATCAGCCTCTCGACAGAGAGTTTTGTCGAATTCTGTCTCAAGACCCTATCATCAGTTCCAATATAATAAACAGAATTGCCGGGATTTTGTAGTCAGCGGCGAAGGAACGGCGCTTGCCGTTCACTATGCTGTCAGCTGCCCACAGAGTTTTCATGGGCTTTTGAGCGGAGACTTGCTCTAATCCAGCATCAGATCCAGCGCAGCGCCCTCTACAGGGGATCTGTGGCGTCTGTGAGCAGGTCAAGCAACAGCATGACTCTTCAACCAATCAGATTGAAGAATGCACACTGAGACACGCAGGGGGAAAAATTAGCGCCCAGGCGAGGTGCCGCGAACGCCTCCCGTGAAATTCAGTGGGAGGTTAGAGGTGGCGGTAGCCGGTTGCGCCCTACGGCGCTGTGCCTGCGGCGATGACGCCATCACCGTGCGTAGCGCCCCGGCTGCAAACATGGCTCGCGCCCCCTGGCCCACCACTGGACGCTATGTCCGACAGGGTCAGGGTGGCGTTTTTGCGGCCGGGGCAGCGATAATTAAAGGACAGGTGCCGGGCCGCCATTTTATTTTGGGCTGCCTGGAAGCACCTGCCCCCTCTCGCCTCCTCTTGCGGGGGTGCCGACCCCGATCCAGCAGCCCGGCACTCCTCAAATTCTGGGCTCTTTTGCCTGCACCCCGCTGGTCCAGCAGGGCCCTGGTACATGCTAAGCCCCTCCCCTTTAATCAGGGGAGGGAGGCCTGCAGTACCGCGGAGTTACGTGCCACCTCCTGCTTGGGGCTACCATTCAATTTCGGGCGTGGCTGCACTAACTTTATCGGGGCGCTAAAAGTAGCGCCCCGGTGAAGTTATCGCCCCAAAAGGGGCACGAGCCAATTTTTCCCCCACAGAGTCTAAACTAGGAAGTATAAAGCAACACTTACAAATTAGATTTAAATCATATACAGAAAGCAAGATAAAGATTGGGAAAGACAGATAGGATTAACAGAGAGAGGGATAAAAGAGACAGACAGAAAAGGTAAAAATATAAATTTCCAACACTAATTAACTTCTGAAAGATTGAGACTCCACACTTGTAAAGTTCAATTTTCAGGTCCAGTGAGGTTCTTTGGCAGTAATAATCTTTTATCATGCTGTTAAAAATTCACTTACTCCTGAGAGCACCACCCCTAACTTTTTCTGGCATCATTAGAACATAAGAACATAAGAAATAAGAGCAGGAGTCGGCCATACGGCCCCTCGAGCCTGCTCCGCCATTTAATAAAATCATGGCTGATCATCGATCTCAACTCCACTTTCCCACCCGATCTCCATATCCCTTGATTCCAAAAATACATCAATCTCAGCCTTGACTATACTCAAAGACTCAGCATTCACAGCCCTCTGGGGCAGAGAATTCCAAAGATTCACAACCCTCTGAGTGAAGAAATTCCTCCTCTCTCGGTCTTAAATGGCCTACGCCTTATCCCAAGACTATGCCCCCTAGTTCTAGACTCTCCAGCCAGGGGAAACAACCTCTCAGCATCTACCCTGTCAATCCCCTTCAGAATCTTGTATGTTTCAATGAGATCACCTCTCATTCTTCTAAACTCCAGAGAGTATAGGCCCAATCTACTCAGTCTCTCATCATAGGACAGCCCTCTCATCCCAGGAATCAATCCAGTGAACCTTCGTTGCACCGCCTCCAAGGCAAGTATATCCTTCCTTAGATAAGGAGATCAAAACTGTGCACAGTACTCCAGAGGTGTGGTCTCACCAGGGCCCTGTACAATTGTAGCAAGACTTCCTTACTCTTATACTCCAACCCCCTTGCAATAAAGGCTAACATGCCATTTGCCTTCCTTATTGCTTGCTGTACCTGCATGCTAGCTTTCTGTGTTTCTTGCACGAGGACACCCAAATCTCTCTGAACACCAACATTTGAAAGTTTCTCACCATTTAAAAAATATTCTGTTTTTCTATTCTTCCTATCAAAGTGAATAACCTCACATTTCCCTACATTATACTCCATCTGCCACCTTATTGCCCACTCACTTAGTCTATCTATATCCCTTTGCAGACTCTTTGTGTTCTCCTCACAGCTTACTGTCCCACCTAGCTTTGTAACATCAGCAAACATGGATACATTACACTTGGTCCCTTCATCTAGGTAATTAATATAGATTGTAAATAGCTGAGGCCCCAACACTGATCCTTGCGGCACCCCACTAGTTACAGCCTGCCAACCTGAAAAAGACCCGTTTATCCCTACCCTCTGTTTTCTGTCCATTAACCAATCCTCTATCCTCTAGTGGTGAACTAGTGGACAAGAACCCCAAGTTCACACCATTGCATTGATTTCAGTGCCGAGTCTAATCGGTGAAGACTGTTACAGCGCACCCTGTGGAGGAACGGAGTATCTCTGACAGCAGCTACCGCATTTCCACGTTTAAATGCGTATGCGCGGACACCAGAAGTTTCTGTCTGATTTACCCCATAATAACGGTGAGCGCTGTTCACCTCACTGTTATTATCTACGCAAAATCCAGATCAACATTATTAAAATCCTGTTAAGACAACTAGCATTTTCAGTAATATGTCTTTTATTCAATTGACACAGTTACACCCCTGGTCCAGCATATAATCCAGGAAAACCATCTTGCCTGTGTTATAAAGGCTGTCCTTTTTGGATTCTTGACACGTCCGTGTAACTCTCAATAACTTTACAGCGATTTGAACTTTAGTTTGATTTAAATTTCAATTCTAAAAAAGTCACAGCTGGTTTCCATTCTGTGTTATATGATGGTAATTTAATCTCCAGGTTCACACAACTTCATAACCTTCACTCGAGCAGTTTTAAACTTCACCTGTATCCTACATGCCACAATCTAATAACACACTGGAAGCCAGCTATTGGGCCAGAAATTCGGGTCTCCACGGGTGAGTACGCGCTGTGTACTCACCCGTAGACCCAACGAAAGTGCCGGTTTCGTGCATGCACTGCACATGCGCTGGAAACCGGAACTTCCGTTCCCCTGAAGGAAGGGGTTCAGAGGTCGAACCTGTGCGCCGGAGAGGCAGCGCGCACGCAGCAAACTTCGGGTTTTTTTTCAGGTTTCTCCGTGAGGGTAAGTACAGAGAAGCTGCGCAAGAAAAAAGGAGGCGCAAGGCCTGCTTTTAACAAGGTAAGTGGTGAATTAAGTACAATTTAAACATTTTTTCAACAGGTTTATCTTTTTTACATACTTTAAAGAAAGGTAAGTTTATTTTTTTCACCGTTAAAAAGTGTAATTAATTTTTTCAAAAATTAAAATTTTTGTTTAAAGTAGTTAATTTATGTAATTTATAGTTATTTTAAAATGTGATTTTTTTTTATTTGAAGTTTTAGTGAGGTTTTGGTGCCGATCTCTATTCATAGATTTGACAGGTCTTCCTGTCAAAATCTATGAATGAAGATTCCCTGCTCCGATTGGCTCTCCATGGCCCATGTGATCCCAGGGGACGCTTCGAACTAACTGCGCCCCTGGGATACGCAAGCACTGCGCGCCGGCAGCTGCAGGAGGCCCAGGAGCCGAATTTCACGCGGGCCCGAAGCAGAACGGCAGGCGCGGTAGGTAAGTACGCGCGCGATCCTTGCACCCACGGGAAGCCGGAGAGCTGCATTTCTGGCCCATTATCTACTGTGCAAAATAGCTCCTTTAGTGCTCTTGTCTTAATTAACTCCTGCTAAGGTACATCAAAATCCACAGCTACCTAGCTTAATAATAGAGGAAGTTTACAACTTGAATGCATTACTAGCCTGTTTGAAATCACAATTGAATTTTGAGTGCAGCCTGTGTATTTCCTCTGCTAAGATTATAATATTTATTAATAATCTCAGAACTTCCAACATCTACAAGGCACAAGTAAGGACTGTGATGGAATACTCTCCACTTGCCTGGATGAGTGCAGCTCCAACAACACTCAAGAAGCTCGACACCATCCAGGACAAAGCAGCCCGCTTGACTGGCACCCCCATCCACCACCTTAAACATTCACTCCCTTCACCACCGGCGTACCGTGGCGGCAGTGTGTGCCATCTACAAGATGCACTGCAGCAACTTGCCAAGGCTTCTTTGGCAGCACCTCCCACTGTGACCTCTACCACCTAGAAGGACAAGGGCAGCAGGCACATGGGAACACCACCACCTCTAAGTTCCCCTCCAAGTCACACACCATCCTGAGTTGGAAATATATCGCCGTTCCTTCATCGTCACTGGGTCAAAATCCTGGAACTCCCTCCCTAATAGCACCCTGGGAGCACCTTCACCACACAGACTGCAGCAGTTCAAGAAGGCAGCTCACCACCACCTTCTCAAGGGTGACTAGGGATGGGCAATAAATGCTGGCCTTGCCAGCGACGCCCACATAGAAACATAGAAACATAGAAACATAGAAACATAGAATCTAGGAGCAGGAGTAGGCCATTCGGCCCGTCGAGCCTGCTCCACCATTCAATACGATCATGGCTGATCATCCAAATCCAGTACCCTGTCCCTGCTTTAATCCCCACAGTACACATATCCCACCCTACCCCCGTAACCCCACGTATTTAATTCCCCCTAACATATCCCATCCTATCCCCATAACCCCACATATTTAATCCCCCCCTAACACTAAGGGTCAATTTATCATAGCCAAATCAACCTAACCCGCACATTTTTGGACTGTGGGAGGAAACCGGAGCACCCGGAGGAAACCCACGCAGACACGGGGAGAATGTGCAAACTCCACACAGACAGTCACCCGAGGTCAGATTCGAACCCGGGTCCCTGGCGCTGTGAGGCACCAGTGCTAACCACTATGCCACCGTGTTGCCACATCTCATGAACGAATAAAAATAAACTTCCTTGTGCTTTCTATCTGTGGGTTTCATGGAGAGAAAAATGCATTTGAAGAAGAAACTAAAACAACAACAACAGCTGAAACATAAATTAAAATAGCAGCGAATAGGGATCAGCTTCTCTGGAATCATGATGTTGCTATCTTTTTAGGTTGCGGAACTGAACTCCACCACACCGTATTACAAAGTGCACCAGAAGGAAATGAATGGTTGCCAATGATACAAACACATTGCAAGTGGAAGGAATAGGAGAAACATGATAATGTCACTGTGCTCCTATTGAATGTCCAGCAAACCAATGAGGAAATTAGGAAGCTGAATAAGGATCTGTGAGTCAAAGAGATTCATGGGGAGGATTTTAATTGGGAGGGTTTCAGACGAGTGGCGGGGCTGGTGGGGGGTGGCACTGTGGGCAGGGTAAGTGTCAACTCCCACCCCATTAACAATTTGAAGCCCGAGTTATTTTAACTCCTAGGCATCAATAACAACCCGCTGGCCACTCACATCGGGCATAAAGAGGCAACGAGCCGGCTGCCGCACTCAGGTAAGTCACAGAGAGGGTTTCGGCAGGTCTTGGCGGTGGGAAGGTCAGGGCAGCAGATGCTCAGACTTCGCTTGTTGGGCTGGAGGAGCACGCCTGCAACTCGTGGCCTGACTAAGGAAAGTTTAACACTTACCTTACAGGGCCTCATCTTCCTGTGGACCGGGTTTCACCGAGCGGGTCAGCAGGAACTCTGCTCAGTCGGTGGTTAAGATGCCAGTGGGGTCCTAATGACCTTGTGCATTAACGAGGCTCCCACCTGAGTCGGACGGGCTCCTTAGCCGCTTAAAGGCGCACTTAAGGAGACAGTGGGCACAAATAGAGCTGGAACGGAGGTGGTAAGTTTTCCGAGGCAATTTTAACTCTGCACCTGCCCCGTTCCCCCATAATTCCTAGGAGAACCAAAAAAAACCAAATACTGCAGTTGCTTGAAATCTTTTTTATGCAGCGAGTTGTTACGCTCTGCGACACAGTGCCTGAAAGGTGGTGGAAGCAGATTCAGTAGTAACTTTCAAAAGGGAATTGGATATATACTTGAAAAAGGAAAAATTAGCAGGGTTATGGAGAAAGAGCAGGGGAGTGGGACTAATTGGATAGCTCTTCCAAAGAGCCGGCACAGGCACGATGGGCCGAATGGCCTCCTTCCGTGCTGTATCGCTCTATGAAAAACAGAAAATGCAGAAAACACTCAGTGGGTCAGATGGAACCTGTGGAAAGAATTGACAAAGGGACCATACCTGAAACAAAGCAAAAGTCTGTTCTCCTCACACATTCTGCCTGACTTGAGGAATGATTCCAGCATTTTCTGTTTTTTGTTTCATAATTCCCAGGTCTTGCCAGACATGCACATCCTTTAGGCAAGTACGCAAACAGAAGACCTGCCCCAAGTATTTGTCAAGACCTTTTAGAGGGCGCACCAGTGTGCCAGGAGCAAATCGTCCTCCAGTGGGTACATGCCTAGTCTTTGCTACTGAGTAGAATGAGCCTATACTCCATGGAGTTTAGAAGAATGAGAGGTGATCTCATTGAAACGTATAAAATTCTTAGAGGGCTTGACAGGGTAGATGCTGAGAAGCTGTTTCCCCTGGCTGGAGAGTCTAGAACCAGGGGTCACAGTCTCAGAATAAGGGGTCGGCCATTTAGGACTGAGATGAGGGGAAATTTCTTCACTCAGAGGGTTGAGAATCTTTGGAATTCTCTACCCCAGAGAGCTGTGGATGCTCAGTCGTTGAGTATATTCAAGACTGAGATTGATAGATTTTTGGACTCTAAGGAAATCACAATCAAGGGATATGGGGATCGGGCAGGAAAGTGGAGTTGATGTAGATCAGCCATGATCTTATTGAATGGCGGACAGGCTTGAGGGGCCGTATGGCCGACTCCTGCTCCTAATTCTTATGTTCTTATGCTACGTGCTTCATCATAGCTAACGCTATGTGATTGGAAAGAACTTGGAATTATGAGTTGAGTCAGAGGGGTGGCTGACCGGAGCTTAGGTCCTCAATGCCGTATGTGATGGATTTAATGGGGAAGATAAAACTGGATGAAGAGAGTTGTATTTTTTAAAACGCTGACCCTGGAAATCCTTAAATTGTTAGAATATTCAGAGTTTCCTTTTAACTTTGACAACCTTTGGGCTCTCATACATTTTCTACAGTTCCCAACCGAGCATCACCTACTCTGGGCAAATATTGCACGCTGTGATTTCCATCTCTCAGATCTGGAAATAAGATCTTTGTTTTGCATAATGCACACGAGTATTCACAAACTTCTAAATTATGCCATCTTCTCGTGGTCTATTAATCATCAGCACTTCTAAAAGAGACACCACAGCTAATGATGCCACTGGTATACTAAGCTTCCTTCACATTTTCTGTAATAACACCTTTGTATGGTCACAGGTGAGAAGAACAATTAAACTGATCTTAAAGTTTATAGCAATTAGAGCTCAGAAGGGCATGTCAGATCTCAGCATTGCCTAATTATATAGTGCCTGGGAGAGCGCTATTGAGATTCATTTCAATTTTCCAACATAACAATGCATTGGAAGCAGGAGAAATGTTTTGAACAGATCACCCATTATGCTGCATGTATTTAAAATGGTTGCATCAGATTCACGTACATACCAGTGCATAAAGGCGAGGTAATGCAATTTGTGTTACTTCAAGTATAAAATGTAACAAAGCACCTGTTAACAAATAAAGCTTTTTTGAATCTTCCTTCAAAAGTCCCTCATTTTATTTATGGACATTTTCTATTCAGTTTGCAGCAACAACAACTTGCATTTGTATAGCATTAAAAAAATCCAAGGCGCTTCAATAATAGGCACAATGAAAATGGTCACTGAGCCAGGAAAATATTAGGAGAGGTGAGGGAAGGCTAGGTTGAAGATGTGGGTTTTGAGGAAGTTTTTAAAGGTGGAGAGAATTCAACACCTATTGAACTATTGATCTGAATCCAAATCTGAGGTCTCAGTTGTTCCAAATATTCAACTCTTGAATGTTTTGAAAATGTAATGGAGACTAGAAAATGTGTAAACGATACACTTGGATACTTAATTTGACAATTGATTCAAACAGTTCATTAAGAACACCACACAGGACAAAGCAGCCCGCTTGATCGAGACCCCATCCACCACCTTAAACATTCACTCCCTCCACCACTGGTGCACCGTGTCTGCAGTGTGTACCACCTACAAGATGCACTGCAGCAACTCGCCAAGGCTTCTTCAACAACACCTCCCAAACCCACGACCTCTACCACCCAAAGGACAAGGGCAGCAGGCACATGGAACATCATCACCCCTAGGTTCCCCTCCAAGTCACACACCATCCTGACTTGGAAATAAATCGCCGTTCCTTCATCGTCGCTGGGTCAAAATCTTGGAACTCACTACTAACAGCACTGTGCGAGCACCTTCACCACATGGACTGCAGCGAATCAAGAAGGCGGCCCACTATCACTTTCTCAAGGGCAACTAAGGATGGGCAATAAATGATGGCCTTGCTAGCGACGCCCACATACCAAGAATGAATTTTTAAAGATAAGGATTTATAGGAACAGGATAACACTACAAGTCCCAACAAGCCCAACTCTTCAAAGTAGACTAACTGCAACTTTCTCATCATATCTCTTCTCTCTCCAAAAACATCATCTAATGCTTCTTGAACCCACATACTGTGCACTTTCCGAGTAATTTATTCCGTAAGTCTGAGTACCCTTTGGGTGAAAATGTTCTGCCTGCCTTCTTTTCTTACTCTGAACGTTTTAATGTTATACTTGTGCCCCCTGGTAGGTGAACCCTTCTCCTTATGATCAGTAGGTATTGGGCTGTTGCTTGGAGCATAATAAAAAACAGTCTAGAATATGAAAGGTTGTCTTTTAGTCTCCTCAATGGATATTCAGAAAACTGAATCTGAATTAAACAAAATATATTTTCTAGTCATTAGTTATACAGAGTGAGCACATACCAAAATGCAATCAAAATATTAATTTCACATATTCCTTCATTTACAGTTTTCTTTCATGTACTTTAGCAATTCCACGGAGCAATGAATAAAATACGACAGATGGAATCTCAATATTACTTATAACTTTATTAAAATAGACATGAAACTTATAATAACAGTCAACCCCAAGAGTGTTTCAGCAGAACTCTGTGGGACAATTACGCATTTTAAAAATATAGGAAATGATCAGGTGACATATGGACATTTTACGCCTCTCTCTCAGCTCTGAGCAGCTATTGTTATCATGCAGGTTAAAACTAAATTAAAATTCCTGACCCATGACTTATTAACTGTGTTCATTCTGTGATAGATCCAGACCTACAACCCTCCCAGATCTCTGCGCTCCTCCAATTCTTCTGGCCTCTTGTGCATCCCCCATTTTCATGGCTTCACCATTGGTGGCCGTGCTTTCAGGTGCCTGGGTCCTAGGCTCTGGGATTCACTCCCTAAACCTCTCCGCCTCTCTACCCTCCTTTAAGACGCTCATTAAAACCTACCTCTTTGATCAAGCTTTTGGTCACCTGTCCTAATATCTCGTTTAATAATAACATAAAATGCTCAGCAGGTCAGGCAGCATCTGTGGAGAGAGAAACAGAGTTAACGTTTCAGGTCGATGACCTTTTGTCAGAACCTGGTAATCGACCAGAAGCATTAACTCTGTTTCTCTCTCCACAGATGCTGCCTGATCCACTGAGTATTTCCAGCATTTTCTGTTTTATTCAGATTTCCAGCATCCGCAGTACTTTGCTTTTGTCCTAATATCTCAAGTGGCTCAGTGTCAAATTTTCTTTGATAATCGCTTCTATGAAACGCCTTGGGACATTTTACATAAGAACATAAGAAATAGGAGCAGGAGTAGGCCATTTGGCACCTCGAGCCTGCTCCGCCATTCAATAAGATGATGGCTGATCTGATCTTGGCCTCAACTCCACTTTCCTGCCCGCTCCCCATAACCCTTGATTCCCTTACCTTTCAAAAATCTGAATATCTCCACCTTAAATATATTCAATGACCCAGCCTCCACAGATCTCTGGGGTAGAGAATTCCAAAGATTCATGGCCCTCTGAGAGAAGAAATTCCTCCTCATCTCCGTTTTAAATGGGTGACCCCTTATTCTGAAACTATGCCCTCTAGTTCTAGATTCCCTCACGACGAGAAACATCCTCTCTGTATCTACCCTGTCAAGCCCCCTCAAAATCTTATATGTTTCAATAAGATCGCCTTTCATTTTTCTAAACTCCAATGAGTATGGGCCTAATCTGCTCAACCTTTCTTCATAAGTCAACCCCCTCATCTCAGAAATCAACCTAGTGAACCTTCTCTGAACTGCCTCCAATGCAAGTATATCCCTCCTTAAATAAGGAGACCAAAACTGTACGCAGTACTCCAGGTGTGGTCTCACCAACGCCCTGTACAGTTGTAGCAGGACTTCCCTACTTTTATATTCCATCCCCCTTGCAATAAAGGCCAACACTCCATTTGCCTTCCTAATTACTTGCTGTACCCGCATGCTAACTTTTTGTGTTTCATGTACAAGGACCCCCATGATCCCTCTGTACCGCAGCATTTTGTAGTCTCTCTTCTTTTAAATAATAATTTGCTTTTTTATTCTTCCTACCAAAGTGGATAACCTCACATTTTCCCACATTATACTCCATCTGCCAAATTTTTGCCCACTCACTTAACCTATCTATATCCCTTTGCAGATTCTTTGTGTCCTCCTCACAACTTGCTTTCCCACCTATCTTTGTATCATCAGCAAATTTGGCTACATTACACTCGGTCCCTTCATCCAAGTCATGAATATAGATTGTAAATAGTTGAGGCCCCAGCACTGATCCCTGTGGCACCCCATTAGTTACAGTTTGCCAACCTGAAAATAACCCATTTATCCCGACTCTCTGTTCTCTGTTAGTTAGCCAATCCTCTATCCATGCTAATATATTACCCCCAACCCCGTGAGCTCTTATCTTGTGCAGTAACCTTTTATGTGGCACCTTATCGAATGCCTTCTGGAAATCCAAATACACTACATCTACTGGTTCCCCTTTATCCACCCTGCTCGTTACATTCTCAAAGAACTCGAGCAAATTTGTCAAAAACGGTTTCCCGTTCATAAAACCATGCTGACTCTGCTTGATTGTATTATGATTTTCTAAATGTCCTGCTACTACTTCCTTAATAATGGACTCCAGCATTTTCCCAATGACAGATGTTAGGCTAACTGGTCTTTCGTTTCCTGCTTTCTGTCTCCCTCCTTTCTTGAATAGGGGCATTACATTTGCGGTTTTCCAATCCGCTGGGACCTCTCCAGAATCCAGGGAATTTTGGTAGATTACAGCCAATGCATCCGCTTCTTTTAAAACCCTAGGATGCAGACCATCAGGTCCAGGGGACTTGTCCACCTTTAGTCCCATTAGTTTGCCTAGTACTTTTTCTCTAGTGATAGTGATTGATTTAAGTTCCTCCCTCCCTGTAGCCCCTTGATTATCTATTATTATTGGGATCTATCGTGAAGACCGATACAAAATATTTGTTCAAGGTCTCTGCCATTTCCCTGTTTCCCATTATTAATTCCCCAGTCTCATCCTCTAAGGGACCAATGTTTACTTTAGCTACTCTCTTCCTTTTAATATACCTGTAGAAGCTCTTACTGTCTGTTTTTATATTTGTTGCTAGTTTACTCTCATAATCTATCTTCTCCCTCTATTATTTTTTTAGTCGTCCTTTGCTGGTTTCTAAAAATTTCCCAATCCTCTGGCCTACCACTAATCTTCGCATCATTGTATGCCTTTGTTTTCAATTTGATACCATCATTAACTTCCTTAGTTAGCCACGGATGGTTCATCCTTCTCTTAGAGTCTTTCTTTCTCACTGGAATATATCTTTGCTGAGAGTTATGAAATATCTCCTTAAATGTCTGCCACTGCTTATCTACCATCTTACCCTTTAATCTACTTTCCCAGTCCACTTTAGCCAACTCTGTTTTCATACCTTTGTAATTGCCTTTATTTAAGTTCAGGACACTAGTTTGAGACCCAAGTTTCTCACCCTCAAACTGAATTTGAAATTCTAACATGCTATGATCACTCTTCCCTAGAGGATCCTTTACTATGAGATCATTAATTAATCCTATCTCTTTACACAATACCAAATCTAAAATAGCTGGTTGGTTCCACAACGTATTGTTCTAAGAAAACATCCCGAATACACTCTATGAACTCACCCTCAAGGCTACCTTTGCCAATTTGATTTGTCCAATCTATATGAAGATTAAAATCTCCCATGATTATTGCAGTACCTTTCTTACAAGCCTCCATTATTTCTTGATTTATACTTTGTCCTACAGTGTAGCTACTGTTAGGGGGCCTATAGACTACTCCCACCAGTGACTTCTTTCTCTTATTATTTCTTATCTCCACCCAAACTGATTCTACATCTTGATCTTCTGAGCCAATATCATTTATCACTACTGCACTGATCTCATCCTTTATTAACAGAGCTACCCACCTCCTTTTCCTTTCTGCTTATCCTTCTGAAATGTCAAATATCCCATAATATTCAGTTTCCAGCCTTGGTCACCTTGCAACCACGTCTCTGTAATGGCTATCAGATCATACCCATTTATTTCTATTGGTGCCGTCAATTCATCTATCTTGTTACGAATGCTGCGTGCATTCAGATAAAGAGCTTTTAATTTTGTCTTGAAACCATTTTTCCCTACTCTGGCTCTACTTTCTGGTGCAATCTTATATTTATACGCTCTGTCCCTTCCTGTCACACTCTGGTTATCATTACCCCTATCTTGGACTTTCAGAAGGCTTTCGATAAGGTCCCGCATAAGAGATTAGCATGCAAAGTTAAAGCACATGGGATTGGGGGTAAGGTACTGACTTGGATAAAGAACTGGTTGGCAGACAGGAAGCAAAGAGTTGGAATAAACGGGTCTTTTTCCAAGTGGCAGGCAGTGACTAGTGGGGGACCCCAGTTATTCACAATATATATAAATGATCTAGACGAGGGAACTAGATGTAATATCTCCAAGTTTGCAGACGACACAAAGCTGGGTGGGCGTGTGTGCTGTGAGGAGGATGCAGAGAAACTCCAGTATGATTTGGACAGGTTGGGTGATTGGGCAGATGCATGGCAGATGCAGTATAATGTGGATAAATGCGAGGTTATCCACTTTGGTGGCAAAAACAGGAAGGCAGATTATTATCTGAACGGCAATAGATTGGGAAAAGGGGAAGTGCAACGAGACCTGGGTGTCCTTGTGCACCAGTCGCTGAAGGTAAGCATGCAGTAGGCAGTTAAGAAGGCACATGGTATGTTGGCCTTCATAGCGAGAGGATTTGAGTACAGGAGCAAGGATGTCTTGCTGCAGTTGTACAGGGCCTTGGTGAGACCACACCTTGAGTATTGTGTGCAGTTTTGGTCGCCTTATCTGAGGAAGGATGTTCTTGCCATGGAGGGAGTGCAGCGAAGATTCACCAGACTGATACCTGGGATGGCAGGAATGACGTATGAGGAGAGATTGGGTCGATTGGGCTTGTATTCGCTAGAGTTTAGAAGAATGAGAGGGGATCTCATTGAAACTTATAAAATTCTAACAGGACTAGACAGACTAGATGCAGGAAGGATGTTCCCGATGGCCGGGGAGTCCAGAACCAGGGGTCACAGTCTAAGGATAAGGGGCAAGCCATTTAGGACTGAGAGGAGGAGGAATTTCTTCACCCAGAGAGTGGTGAACCTGTGGAATTCTCTACCACAGAAGGCAGTTGAGGCCAATTCATTAAATATATTCAAGAAGGAGTTAGATATATTTCTTAAGGCTAAAGGGATCAAGGGATATGGGGAGAAAGCAGGGACAGGGTACTGAATTTGGATGATCAGCCATGATCTCATTAAATGGCGGAACAGGCACGAGGGGCCGAATGGCCTACTCCTGCTCCTATCTTCTATGTTTCTATGTATCACTACCCTGCACTATTACCTTCTCCTTTCTCTTTGACTTTTTTTAATTTCCCCTCACCTGAACCCTCCCCCCCACTATTTAGTTTAAAGTCCTATCTACAGCCCTAGTTATTTGATTTGCCTGGACACTGGTCCCAGCACGGTTCAAGTGAAGCCCGTCCCAACGGAACAGCTCCCTCTTTCCCCAGTACTGGTGCCAGTGCCTCATGAATCGAAACCCATTTCTCCCACACCAATCTTTGAGCCACGCATTCATCTCTCTGATCTTATTTACCCTCTGCCAATTTGCTTGTGGCTCAGACAGTAATCCAGAGATTATTACTTTTGTGGTTCTGCTTTTTAATTTAGCCCCTAGCTGCTCATACTCCCTTAGCAGAACCTCTTTCTTTGTCCTACCTATGTTGTTGGTACCTACGTGGACCACGACAACTGGTTCTTTCCCGTCCCACTCCAAGTTCCTCTCCAGTCCAGAGGAGATGTCCTTATCTCTGGCAGGCAACACAGCCTTCGGGACTCACGCTCTCAGCTGCAGGGAACAGTATCTATCCCCCTAACTATACTGCCCCCTACCACTACTACATTTCTTTTTACTCCCCCAGCTTGAATGACCCCTGTACCACGGTGCTGTGGTCAGTTTGCTCATCCACCCTGCAGTCCCTGCTCTCGTCCACACAGGGAGCAAGAACCTCGTACCTGTTGGACAAGTGCAAGGGCTGAGGCTCCTCCAATGCTACCTTCTGGAGCCCCCATACCAGCCTCTCTCGTAGTCACACCCTCCTGTCCCTGACAACGGACCAAATTTGAAGTATTCAACCTAAGGGGTGTGACTGCCTCCTGGAACACAGTGTCCAGGTAACTCTCCCCCTCCCTGATGTATCGCAGTGTTCGAAGCTCGGACTCCAGCTCATCAACTCTGAGCCGAAGTTCCTCGAGCTGCCAACACTTACTGCAGATCTGGTCGCCGTGGATCACACTGGTGTCCACCAGCTCCCACATGCTACAGCTGCAACACATCAACTGCCCTGCCATCTCTATTGTAATTTATTTAACTAATTAGGTTTTCAAGTTTTTAAAATATCAATTATCGATGTATAGTTTTGAATCTGTAATCACGGATCTTAATTTAAAGCAATGCCCAAGTTTAGAAATAAAAGAGAAATACTCACCAACCAATCACTTACCTGCTTTCCTGTGACGTCACACTGTGATTTTCCCCCGCCCCCCTCACAGATCCATTCGCTCTGCTCCCAGCTAGCTCCCACACTGGGCGCTGGTCTCAGGCGCTCCTTGTTCAGTTCCCAGCTAGCTCCCACACTGGGCGCTGGTCTCAGGCGCTCCTTGTTCAGTTCCCAGCTAGCTCCCGCACTGGGCGCTGGTCTCGGGCGCTCCTTGTTCAGTTCCCAGCTAGCTCCCGCACTGGGCGCTGGTCTCGGGCGCTCCTTGTTCAGTTCCCAGCTAGCTCCCACACTGGGCGCTGGTCTCGGGCGCTCCTTGTTCAGTTCCCAGCTAGCTCCCGCACTGGGCGCTGGTCTCGGGCGCTCCTTGTTCAGTTCCCAGCTAGCTCCCGCACTGGGCGCTGGTCTCGGGCGCTCCTTGTTCAGTTCGCCGCTAGCTCCCACACTGGGCGCTGGTCTCGGGCGCTCCTTGTTCAGTTCGCCGCTAGCTCCCACACTGGGCGCTGGTCTCGGGCGCTCCTTGTTCAGTTCCCAGCTAGCTCCCGCACTGGGCGCTGGTCTCGGGCGCTCCTTGTTCAGTTCCCAGCTAGCTCCCACACTGGGCGCTGGTCTCAGGCGCTCCTTGTTCAGTTCCCAGCTAGCTCCCACACTGGGCGCTGGTCTGAGGCGCTCCTTGTTCAGTTCCCAGCTAGCTCCCACACTGGGCGCTGGTCTCGGGCGCTCCTTGTTCAGTTCCCAGCTAGCTCCCGCACTGGGCGCTGGTCTCGGGCGCTCCTTGTTCAGTTCCCAGCTAGCTCCCACACTGGGCGCTGGTCTCAGGCGCTCCTTGTTCAGTTCCCAGCTAGCTCCCACACTGGGCGCTGGTCTCGGGCGCTCCTTGTTCAGTTCCCAGCTAGCTCCCGCACTGGGCGCTGGTCTCGGGTGCTCCTTGTTCAGTTCCCAGCTAGCTCCCATACTGGGCGCTGGTCTCGGGCGCTCCTTGTTCAGTTCCCAGCTAGCTCCCGCACTGGGCGCTGGTCTCGGGCGCTCCTTTTTCAGATCGCCGCTGCTCCCACGTTTTGTTACACTAAAGGCGCAAGTTGTTGTCGATGATGGGGGGGACTGGATTTTCCTCTGCCACCCAGTCTCAAAAGAATGTGCTCGACTTGCCAATTTATTTTTCTCATCCCATGTCTTCTAATGTTCCTACCTACTCAATCATGAAGCTGGGTACAGACGCGACTAATGCCACTCCATGGAGGACCCAACAAGAGATGCACTAAGTGATTCAGCAAGGTACATCTCCCTGACCAGTTTTTCCTCACTAACGTAGATCAACCAGCTGAAAGTGGGGAAGTGGGAGTATGACATGCAATATCGAATATATTATTATTTCCTGTCGTGGGAGGAGTGGCAAGCCTCATATTATAAAACGCCAATCTAAATCAAATATACTTTCATTTGTTTTCAAAGAGTATTTTTAAATAATTTAAGTCTGCATTGTGAATTTCCTCTCACATTACAGAGGGAAAAGTTAGGTGTTAAATATTTCTGCGGTGAGTTTTTGCATGTGATTGCAATGCTCTTCATGCCTGCTCCACGACAACATAAAAATAAATAATACAGATGATCCGTTGGATTATGGGTTACATTTTAAAAATACATTCAAGAAGAGCAGCTGTAGGATGAGATTCCTCACACAGCAAGACCCTGATCTCATTTATCCCGGTTGGGGGAAGGAGGCAACTGAAGGATCAGTAAAAATATACGAAAATGATGGGGCAGGAAAAGACCAGCTGGTCCATCAAGCCTGTCCCACACCATGATGGCTGGACCATCATGGCTAAACACTCCTTCCCTCCACCTCCCCTGCCCCCACCGACCCTCACAGTCATGTAATCTTCTTGGAGAGGCAAAAAAAACCAAGGCTAATAGTGGAAAAAATACTCCGTAAAACCTGCAATGGAAGGAAATAAAATTGAAGGGCAATTTACCTCAAGGCACTTTGGTGATCTGACTTGTGTCTGATTAACAGTAAGGCATTAGAAAATACCAGAAACACTTGGACCGTCTTTCTCTCTCCTGGGGAACGGTACAGGACATGGGGCTTGAGAAACAGAGCGGGCGATTCTGTGAGTATAAAGAGCCGGAGATTCTGTGAGTAAACAGAGCGGGAGATTCTGTGGGTATAAAGAGCGGGAGATTCTGTGAGGAAACAGAGCGGCTGATTCTGTGAGTAAACAGAGCCGGAGATTCTGCGAGTATAAAGAGCGAGAGATTCTGTGAGGAAACAGAGCGGCTGATTCTGTGAGTAAACAGAGCCGGAGATTCTGCGAGTATAAAGAGCGAGAGATTCTGTGAGTATAAAGAGCGGGAGATTCTGTGAGTAAACAGAGCCGGAGATTCTGCGAGTATAAAGAGCGGGAGATTCTGTGAGTATAAAGAGCGGGAGATTCTGTGAGTAAACAGAGCGGGAGATTCTGTGAGTATAAAGAGCGGGAGATTCTGTGAGTATAAAGAGCGGGAGATTCTGTGAGTAAACAGAGCCGGAGATTCTGTGAGTATAAAGAGCGGGAGATTCTGTGAGTATAAAGAGCGGGCGATTCTGAGAGTAAACAGAGCCGGAGATTCTGTGAGTAAACAGAGCGGGAGATTCTGTGGGTATAAAGAGCGGGAGATTCTGTGAGTAAACAGAGCGGGAGATTCTGAGAGTAAACAGGGCGGGAGATTCTGAGAGTAAACAGAGCGGGAGATTCTGAGAGTAAACAGGGCGGGAGATTCTGAGAGTAAACAGAGCGGCGGCAGCAGCGGACCTGCGAGGGAGCAGCGGCTGTGGGAGAAAATAAAGGTCGGTGATTTTCAGGCCCAGTGGAGCAGCGGGAGCGGCGGCAGAATTCGAGAGAGACGTCACAGTACAGAAAGTGACGCCGGCGCAGGGGAAGAAGCTGATTGGTGAGTAGTGGGTGAGTGCATTTTTTTCCTTCAATTTTAAGTTTATTTCTTTTAAGGTAGTTCATAGTTAAGGTAGGTCGGGAGTACGAGAATCCGAGAGTTTAAATTTGAGGTAAGAGATTTTTAATTAAAAGTATGGCAGGGGACCTCAGTCCCGTGCATTGCACAGCCTGCATGTGGGAATTCCTAGACGCTTCTTGCAGTCAGGATGACCACATGTGCAGTAAATGCCAACGATTTGGCCAACTTGAGATCTGGTTTTCGGAGCTCGAGCGTCAGCTGGAGGCACTGCGGTGTAATCGCGAGGCTGAGAGTTACGTGGATAGCACGTTTTTAGACGTGGTCACCCCGCAGCTTAAGGAAGTGCAGTTAGAGAGGGAATGGGAGACCACCAGTCAGAAGAAGGGGGGCAGGCAGGTAGTCAAGAAAGCCCCAGAGTGCATCTCACTCAACAACCGTTTTTCTGTGTTGGAAAACGGTGAAAGTGACGGTTCCTCTGGGGAGTGCAGCCAGAGCAAAGTTCACAGCACTGTGGGTGGCTCAGCTGCACAAGGTGGGAGGAGTAAGAGTGGAAGGGCAATTGTGGTAGGAGACTCAATAGTGAGGGGTGCAGACAGGCATTTCTGCGGCCACAGACGTGACTTCAGGATGGTATGTTGCCTCCCTGGTGCCAGGGTCAAGGATGTCACTGAACGGCTGCAGGGCATTCTGAAGGGGGAGGGCGAACAGTCAGAGGTCGTGGTTCACATTGGTACCAACGACATAGGTAGAAAGAGGGATGAGGTCCTGCAACAAGAATTTAGAGAGCTAGGTAGCAGATTAAAAAGCAGGACCTCAAAGGTAGTAATCTCTGGATTACTCCCGGTGCCACATGCTAGTGAGTATAGGAATAGGAGGATAGAGCAGATGAATGCGTGGCTAAAGAGTTGGTGCAGGAGGGAGGGCTTTAGTTTCCTGGACCACTGGGTCTGTTTCTGGGGAAGGTGGGACCTGTACAAGTTGGACGGATTGCACCTGAAGCGGAACGGGACCAACATCCTTGCGGGGAGGTTTGCTCGTACTGTTAGGGGGGGGTTTAAACTAACTTGGCAGGAGGATGGGATACGGAGTGGAGCTATAGTAGGGGGTGACGCACAGCTAAATATAGAGGAAAAAACAAGTCAGTCTGGAAGGCAGAGCAAATATGTAACAGCACAAGGGAGTATGGCAAGGCTGGATGGCATTTATTTTAACGCAAGGAGTCTTGCGAGTAAGGCAGATGAATTGAAGGTGTTGATGAACACATGGGAGTATGATTTTGTTGCTATCACAGAGTCATGGTTGAGGGAAGGGCAGGACTGGCAGCTCAATATTCCGGGGTATAGAATCTTCAGGCGAGACAGAGGGGGGTGTAAAAGAGGAGGGGGTGTCGCAATATTAATCAAGGAGTCAATTACTGCAGTAAGGAGAAACATAGAAACATAGAAACATAGAAACATAGAAACATAGAATCTAGGAGCAGGAGTAGGCCATTCGGCCCGTCGAGCCTGCTCCGCCATTCAATACGATCATGGCTGATCATCCAAATCCAGTACCCTGTCCCTGCTTTAATCCCCACAGTACACATATCCCACCCTACCCCCGTAACCCCACGTATTTAATTCCCCCTAACATATCCCATCCTATCCCCATATTTAATCCCCCCTAACACTAAGGGTCAATTTATCATAGCCAAATCAACCTAACCCACACATTTTTGGATGATATCTTAGCAGGTTCCTCTAATGAGGCCATATGGGTAGAACTTAAAAACAAAAAGGGGGCAAGCACTTTGCTGGGAGTGTACTATAGGCTCCCAAACAGTCAGAGGGAGATAGAGGAACAGATATGTAGGCAAATCTCAGAGAAGTGTAGAAATAATAGGGTAATAATAGTAGGGGATTTCAACTTCCCCAATATTAACTGGGATAGTCAGCGTATGAAAGGCTTAGAGGGTGCGGAATTCTTAAAGTGCATCCAGGAGAGCTTTTTGAACCAGCATGTAGAAAGTCCCATAAGAGAGGGGGCGGTACTGGACCTAATTCTAGGGAATGTAGCCGGGCAAGTGGTAGAAGTGTCAGTCGGAGAGCATTTTGGTGACAGTGATCATAATTCGGTGAGATTTAAGGTAGTCATGGAAAAGGACAAAGATGGACCGGAAATAAAGGTTCTAAATTGGGGGAAGGCCGATTTTAATAAGATAAGGCAGGATCTGGCCAAAGTGGACTGGGATCAGCTACTTGTAGGCAAATCCACATCAGAGCAGTGGGAGTCATTCAGAAAGGAAATAGAGAGAGTACAGCGCCAACACGTTCCCATAAAGGTCAAGGGTGGGACCAACAAGTCCAGGGAACCCTGGATGTCAAGGGATATACAAGAATGGATTAGGAAAAAAAGGGAGGCTTTTGGCAGATACAAAGGACTAAAAACAGCGGAAGCCCGAGAGGAGTATAGAAAGTGCAGGGGGCTACTTAAAAAAGAAATTAGGAGAGCGAAGAGGGGGCATGAAAAAACACTGGTGGGCAAAATAAAGGAAAATCCCAAGGTGTTTTATAAGTATATTAAGGGCAAGAGGATAACCAGGGAAAGAGTAGGGCCCAAAGTGGCAATCTGTGTGTAGAGCCGCAAGATGTAGGTGAGGTTTTAAATGAATATTTTGCATCTGTGTTCACTATGGAGAAGGACGATG
Source organism: Squalus acanthias (assembly GCA_030390025.1). Taxonomy (NCBI): domain Eukaryota; kingdom Metazoa; phylum Chordata; class Chondrichthyes; order Squaliformes; family Squalidae; genus Squalus; species Squalus acanthias. The sequence goes on from CM059436.1 coordinate 74,473,834, forward strand.
TAGGCATAGAAATCAAGCAGGGGGATTGTGATATACTTGAACAAATTAGCATTGAGAGGGAGGAGGTACTAGCGGTTTTAGCGGGCTTAAAAGTGGATAAATCCCCAGGCCCAGACGAGATGTATCCCAGGCTGTTGTGTGAGGCAAGGGAGGAGATTGCAGGGGCTCTGCTCTGACACAAATTTTCAGAACCTCTCTGGCCACAGGGGAGGTGCCAGAGGACTGGAGGACAGCTAACCTAGTACCATTATTCAAGAAGGGTAGTAGGGATAAACCAAGGAATTACAGGCCAGTGAGCTTAACATCAGTGGTAGGGAAATTATTGGAAAAAATTCTGAGGGACAGAATTAGTCTCCACTTGGAGAGACAAGGATTAGTCAGGGATAGTCAACATGGCTTTGTCAGGTGGAGATCATGTCTAACAAATTTGATTGAATTTTGAGAGGGGGTGACTAGGTGTGTGGATGAGGGTAGTGCAGTTGATGTAGCCTACATGGACTTCAGTAAGGCTTTTGACAAAGTCCCGCATGGGAGACTGGTCAAGAAGGTCAGAACCCATGGGATCCAGGGCAATTTGGCACATTGGATCCAAAATTGGCTTAGTGGCAGGAGGCAGAGGGTGATGGTCGAAGGTTGTTTTTGTGAATGGAAGATGCTTGACTAATCTACTGGAATTTTTTTGAGGATGTAACTGGTAGAATAGATAAGGGAGAACCAGTGGATGTGGTGTATTTGGACTTTCAGAAGGCTTTCGATAAGGTCCCGCATAAGAGATTAGCGTGCAAAGTTAAAGCACATGGGACTGGGGGTAAGGTACTGACTTGGATAGAGAACTGGTTGGCAGACAGGAAGCAAAGAGTTGGAATAAACGGGTCTTTTTCCGAGTGGCAGGCAGTGACTAGTGGGGTACCGCAGGGATCGGTGCTAGGACCCCAGTTATTCACAATATATATTAATGATCTAGACGAGGGAACTAGATGTAATATCTCCAAGTTTGCAGACGACACAAAGCTGGGTGGGCGTGTGTGCTGTGAGGAGGATGCAGAGAAGCTCCAGTATGATTTGGACAGGTTGGGTGATTGGGCAGATGCATGGCAGATGCAGTATAATGTAGATAAATGTGAGGTTATCCACTTTGGTGACAAAAACAAGGCGGCAGATTATTATCTGAACGGCAATAGATTGGGAAAAGGGGAAGTGCAACGAGACCTGGGTGTCCTTGTGCACTAGTCGCTGAAGGTAAGCATGCAGGTGCAGCAGGTGGTTAAGAAGGCAAATGGTATGTTGGCCTTCATAGCGAGAGGATTCGAGTACAGGAGCAAGGATGTCTTGCTGCAGTTGTACAGGGCCTTGGTGAGACCACACCTTGAGTATTGTGTGCAGTTTTGGTCGCCTTATCTGAGGAAGGATGTTCTTGCCATGGAGGGAGTGCAGCGAAGATTCACCAGACTGATACCTGGGATGGCAGGAATGACGTATGAGGAGAGATTGGGTCGATTGGGCTTGTATTCGCTAGAGTTTAGAAGAATGAGAGGGGATCTCATTGAAACTTATAAAATTCTAACAGGACTAGACAGACTAGATGCAGGAAGGATGTTCCCGATGGCGGGGGAGTCCAGAATCAGGGGTCACAGTCTAAGGATAAGGGGTAAGCCATTTAGGACTGAGATGAGGAGGAATTTCTTCACCCAGAGAGTGGTGAACCTGTGGAATTCTCTACCACAGAAGGCAGTTGAGGCCAATTCATTAAATATATTCAAGAAGGAGTTAGATATATTTCTTAAGGCTAAAGGGATCAAGGGATATGGGGAGAAAGCAGGGACAGGGTACTGAATTTGGATGATCAGCCATGATCTCATTAAATGGCGGAACAGGCTCGAGGGGCCGAATGGCCTACTCCTGCTCCTATCTTCTATGTTTCTATGTTTCCAGTGGTGTACCGCAGGGATCGGTGCTGGGTCCCTTGCTGTTTGTAGTGTACATTAATGATTTAGATATGAATGTAGGAGGTATGATCAGTAAGTTCGCAGATGACACGAAAATTGGTGGAGTGGTAAATAGTGAAGAGGGAAGCTTCAGGCTACAGGACGATATAGACGGGTTGGTCAGATGGGCAGAACAGTGGCAAATGGAATTTAACCCTGAAAAGTGTGAGGTGATGCATTTTGGGAGGACAAACAAGGCAAGGGAATACATAATGAATGGTAGGACCCTCGGAAGGACAGAGGATCAGAGGGACCTTGGTGTGTATGTACATAGATCCCTGAAGGCAGCAGGACAGGTAGATAAGGTGGTTAAAAAGGCATATGGGATACTTGCCTTCATTAGCCGAGGCATAAAATATAAGAGTAGGGAGGTTATGATGGAGCTGTACAAAACGCTAGTTAGGCCACAGCTGGAATACTGTGTGCAGTTCTGGTCGTCGCACTATAGGAAGGATGTGTTTGCATTGGAGAGGGTGTAGAGGAGATTCACCAGGATGTTACCTGGGCTGCAGCGCTTCAGCTATGAAGAGAGACTGGACAGGCTGGGGTTGTTTTCCTTAGAGCAGAGAAGGCTGAGGGGGGACCTGATTGAGGTGTACAAAATTATGAGGGGCATAGATAGGGTAGATAGAAAGGAACTTTTCCCCTTAGTAGAGGGGTCAATAACCAGGGGGCATAGTTTCAAGGTAAGGGGCAGGAGGTTTAGAGGGGATTTGAGGAAAAACTTTTTCACCCAGAGGGTGGTTGGAATCTGGAACTCACTGCCTGAAAGGGTGGTAGAGGCAGGAACCCTCACAACATTCAAGAAGCATTTAGATGAGCACTTGAAACGCCATAGCATACAAGGCTACGGACCAAGTGCTGGAAAATGGGATTAGAATAGACAGGGCTTGATGGCCGGTGCAGACACGATGGGCTGAAGGGCCTCTTTCTGTGCTGTTTAACTCTATGACTCTATGAAACGGAAGCAAAAACCCACCAAAAAATCATGACACGACATCGCTCAAAAGGATGCAATAACACATCTATCCAATTCCTAATCTGTGGCACTTGGAGACTATGGTAAATAGACTGCACAACTCAACTTCTGAAAAAAAGTCACCAGGGCCAAAATGTATTTCGCAACCAAAGTAATGACTTCGCGCAAAACTTCTTGCATTAAATACTGTATGCAAAACGTAAGTGAATCCGACGTAAGTGAAGCACATTAAATAAATACTAGTTTACTTATGCCACACCTCACCGCACACACTGGATGATCTGCTCTTCCCCAAAACTTGGGAGTCCCTGTTGTATCACACAAGACAGACATATGTTCCCAGTTTCAAAGGAAACTAGAGTACCCAAAGGGTAGCAAGTATATCACTCTTACAAACACATCAATCCATGAGGGGGCCATTGACTACATATAGAGCAATTTGAATGTGTGTCATGGTGTAATGATGTCATGACACACTGGTGAACTGTGGCAGATTGACGTTAACACAGCAATAATCCACGGCGGACCAATCACAAGGCAACTCCCTCAATTTTGATGCAAAATTGACATTGCTGTGGGCATAAATTTGCCGTGAAAATTGTAGAATTACACTCACAGCACTGGAGCCCTTCAAATGGTTAACAGACTAAAACCAAAACAAGCTTAAGCCCACTTTAATTCGGAGGTTTAATAAGAGTGAAAATTTATGCTCCAGTACTTAAAGGGAAAGTGATTAGCTAGTCCGGAAATAACTGAAATAGTTGTGAACTGATTTGCCGGAATGCTTGTGTTGCAATTGAGAAAAAGAAAAACAATTTAAAAAAAAACATAAGTTGGGTTAGTTGTGCCACATTTCATAACAAATATCAAAAAAGTTGTACTTACCATAGATACCAGTGGATATACAAGGGAATGCCTGCAATTAGAAAAATAAATGACAAATTAAAGGAAATTAAAAAGAAAAAATGTCAGAAGTTATCACAGGTCTAATCTGATGAAGTAATTCGTCAACACTTTCAGAAAAGCACAGCTGAACCTTGATTATCTGTCATTAGGAAAGGAGCCTCTCTGCTAAATAATGGGAGTTCGTAGATAATCAAGATTCTGTTGGAATGACACATCATTTGTTCAACGGTAGGGGAAGCCAATTATATGTAGCTCCCTTACATTGTTTTTTTCCCCAGATTTATTTTCCTTTATTCTTGAGCGCATCCTGGTGCTCGTGTACTTTTCCTCCAACGAACTGCTACACTATAGGACATAGGAACAGGAGGAGGCCATTCAGCCCCTCGAGCCTGTTCCGCCATTCAGTTAGATCATGGCTGATCTGTATCTCAACTCCACCTACCTGCCTTGGTTCCATAACCCTCAATACCCTTGCCTAACAAAAATCTATCAATCTCAGGTTAGAAATTTTCAATTGACCCTCCCAGCATCAACAGCTTTTTTGGGGGAAGAGCGTTCCAGATTTCCACTGCCCTTTGTGTGAAGAAGTGCTTCCTGAGACACCCCTGAGCCCTCTGACACACCAACTGAGCATTACATCAGAAGTCCAACCACCCACCCGAGTGTTGGTGCGACAGAACCTTCCCAGTCGCTTGCCTGAGACAACTGTCTGGGCTTTGCTAACATGTATTAAGCACATGTGAAGTGATGGGTTTCAATTGAAGGGCTGCTAATGATCAATGCCTTTAGTTAAGCACTCCAAAAAAAAAAATCTGTGCTACATTTCTCGCAAAATTAAAAGATGTGTCCGAAAGCCAGCTGTACAGTAATCTGCTGATGTTACATTGAAGAGGAGGCTGCATTCACTGGCACTTGAAACAGCCAAGTTGCCCTTTAAATAAAACCGTTGTCTCAATTGTGCTGGTGTAAATCTGCGCGCACTGTTGGTCCAAATGTGTCCAGATTAATATCAGCAGAACTGAAACTATTGTCTCTGAACTGCCGAAAGATCACAGCCCGACAGTTAAAGTCAGTAACGTGTTAACTAGCAGCCACGTAACGTTCGGTGTTGGCCAACTCGGAACCATTGCTTCACCTGTGCTATCAAAACCTATCAGCCGGACATTTATTGATTCTCAACAACAACTTACATTTATAGAGTGCATTTAATGTAGCAAAACGTCCCAAGGCGCTTAACAGGAGCGATATCAATAAAAACATTTTTAACACCGAGCCACAGAAGGAGATATCAGGACAGATGATCAAAGGCTTCTCTGAACACATTGCGCTGGTCTCCCAACTCCTGTACAAATTCTCCCAGGCTCAGAAAACGCCAAGAATTGGAGCCAGGATAAGCAAGGTGCAACCAAACATTGCTTTTTGAATAAATCCAAGAATTTAAAATTCAGCAGCAATCAATGAGAAACCATTTTGTTTTATTTATGTGAATCTTCTTGCTGAAGAAGGCAGTCTGATTAAATCAAATCTTTTGCGCACTCCTGTAATACTGAAAGAATATCAGTCGTGTTTTAAAAAAAAAATTAAGACAATTCTAATTTAGGAAGGAACATAGGAACAGGAGTAAGCCATTCAGCCCTCTGAGCATGTTCCGCCATTCAATTAGATCTTATCTCCATCTACATACCTTGGTCCGTAACCCTAACTAACAAAAATCTAACAATCTCAGTTTTTTAATTTTCTATTGACCCCCCCAACCTCAGCAGCTTTTTTGGGGGGGGGGAGAGAGTTCCAGATTTCCACTACCCTTTGTGCGAAGAAGTGATTCCTGACATCACTTCTGAATGGCCTAGCTCTAATTTTAAGGTTATGCCCTCTTGCTCTGGACTCTCCCACCAGAGGAAATAGTTTCTCTCTATCTACCCTATCAACTCCTTTCATTATCTTAAACACCTCAATTAGATAACCCCTTAATTTTCTATATTCAAAGGGGGAAATACAGGCCCAGTCTATGCAACCTGCCCTCATAATTTAACCCTTCTAATCCCGAATTAAACCAAATGCAAGTCTTGTTAGCTGCTGCAGCTTCAGAATTTACATTTTAATGGAAAGATTTCTTTTTCACGAGCCGCAGAACCACCAAAGTTTTATGAAATAAAAACGGTTTCTTTGGGATTGCACACGTTCCATTTAGAATTGCTTTTAGTTTTACATCAAGCAATCTGAAGCAAAACCAAAAAACAATTAAGAACTTAAGAAATAGGAGCAGGAATAGGCCATATGGCCCCTTGAGCCTCCTCCATCATTCAATAAGATCATGACTGAGCCTCTACGTCAACTCCACTTTCCCCCCCTATCCCCATATCCCTCGAGTCCCTTAGTGCCCAAAAATCTATCAATCACAGTCTTGAATTTACTCAACGACTCAGCATCCACAACCCTCTGGGGTAGAGAATTCCAAAGATTCACAACCCGCAGAGTGAAATTTTTTTTCTTCATCGCAGTCCTAAATGGCCAACCCCTTATCCTGAGACTGTGACCCCTGGTTCTAGACTCTCCAGCCAAGGGAAACAGCCTCTCAGCATCTACCCTGTCAGGCCCTCTAAGAATTTTATACGTTTCAATGAGATCACCTCTCATTCTTCTCAACTCCAGAGAATATAGGCCCATTCTACTCAATCTTTCCCCATGGGACAGCCCTCTCATCCCAGGCATCAATCTAGTGAAGCTGCATTGCACCGCCTCTAAGGCAAGTATATCCTTCCTTAGGTAAGGAGACCAAAATTGTAATTGTACACAGTTTTGAGGTAAACGGAAAGCAAGAAAGTGTAGATATGAGAAATCTGAAACAAAAAATGCTGGATACACTCAGGTGGGTCACCCTCTGTGGAGAAAATAGACCAATTGCTGAGTGTCGACTGACACCACTGTGTCAACCAATGAGTTGGAGGCGGGGCGGGACTTACGGCAGGACTCACATCAAACAGTATATTTTACAGCAAACCAAGTCTCTACAAACTAGAGGAAGCGGAACTCATGATCAAAATTACAGCAACTTCTCCCGATAAAACAGTGAGTGGAGAATGGTTACATAATACACATTCTGTGCGTAAAATCAATCCCAGTCACTTACTCCAGGTGTGATTGACGGGAGAATTACCCAATCAACTCCATTCTGGCCGGGAATAGTGGTGTCAATATATGCAGCCGACAAATTCTCATGTTGGGTGTCGGCCCTTCTTCTGTTTTAAGGAAGGGTCTGCACTCAAAACCTAAACTTGTCCTCCAATTCTGGCCTCTTGCGCATCCCCGATTTTTAATCGCTCCACCACTGGCAGCCATGTCTTCAGCTAAGCTCTGGAATTCCCATCCTAAGCCTTTCTGCCTCTCTACCTCTCTTTCCTCCTTTAAGACTCTCCTTAAAACCTCCCTCTTCGACCAAGCTTTAGGATGCCTGTCCTAATATCTCATGTGGCTTAGTGTCATGTTTTGTGTGATAATCGCTCCTGTGAAGCGGCTCGGGAGGTTTTACTATGTTAAAGGCGCTATATAAATGCAAGTTGTTGCTGTGTTGTATGTTTCCAACAATCAGGTAAGCGTATCACAAACCCACTGCAGTTTACAAATTCACAGCAAATAGTCTTCTTGCTCCACTGCTTATCCTTCTTTACAAAACTGCTGTTTGCTTATAAAGGTCCTTATTTATCAGCACTCCTCCCTTAAAAGGCACTGTTAATGCAGAGAGATATGGATTTGCTCTGTGATTCAGCAATTGATCTTGATCTCAGCCGTGCCACTGTGGATAAGTGCCGTGCAGAAAGGGAGCCCATGATTTGAGTTTCTCTTGAGAAAATCTGTTATTTAAGCAACAGGGTTTCATCATAAAAATTATTATAAATTTAACATTACTTCCCTGCTTTTGTATTCTATTTCTCTAGAAATGAATCCTAGTACTTTGTTTGCACTCTTTATAGCTTTATCTACTTTTAATGATTTTTACATCTGTATTCCCAGATCTCTTTGCTCCTCTACCCCATTAGTTTCTCAGCTTCCAAGGAATAAGTGGCGTCCTTATTCCTCCTACCAAAATGAACCACCTCACACTTCATTATATTGAATTTGATTTGCGATTAATCCACCCACTCTGCAAGTCTGTTTGATTTCCTGTTTTTTATTAATATTTTCAACATAGTAAAACTGTGTACGGTTCTACATACTCTCAAGCTGCACGCTACATGAGACTCTCAATACGGCCTTCATATGCAGCAAATTTCAGTTTGTCACGATCTAACAAAACCGTGCAAGAAACAAAATTCTCAATCTGTTACAAATGATTATGCACATGAAACATTGCAGCATGTTTAATCTTTCCAATGTACCGCTGATCAAACAAATATAACCATCAGTCACAACAGGCAACATAAAAACAAATTTGTTCCCCTCCCATCTCAGACCACTTGCTATTATGCATCCTCCTCTAGTTACAAAACATAGGGAAGTTTAAGTGACAGACTTCTTTACGTGGTAATCTAATTGAATGGCGGAACAGGCTTGAGGGGCTGAATGGCCTGCTCCTGTTCCTAGATAATACAACTCCTCAACTGCCACCAAATGAGAAGCTCAAGTTAAGCACCAGAAAATGTATGTTCAACGGTCAAAACAGAGTAGATGTGACATTCCATCTCCCAATTCAACTGAGCACCGTCAAAGCAAATCCAATGGAGGCAGGTGGATACATGAGGTGAGCTCAAACCATTGAGCGTGAGAGTCAATTCATTGTGGAGTTCAATATGGTATAGGCTTTCAACTGAGTGACACCTTATATGCACAGACCAATAATTGTTTTGACAAGTTGTTTCTCAGAAGAATTCATATGATCTGCTGAGTCACCAAATAGGCCATAAGAACTATTTGAGCCAAAGGATCTGTATCTTTATGGGATTACAACCAGGTTCAGCTCATGAACCTTCCCCAAGTTATCGCCATCCCTGCTACCGACAAACAATCAGGTCCACTCACCATTTCAGATTTAAATAACCAACAGTGCACAGCAAGCCTAACTGACATCTCCATGGGAAATTTCTACAGTCCAGCACATTCGATAATTGCTTTGTCCTTTGTAATATTCAGATATTATGTCAGGGAACTGCTTTCCTTGCAAGGTAACTGAGTCACATTGGAGGTCAGCTGCACTAAAATCAGTTCTTGTCGCACACAGATTTAGTTACTGACTCTGAGAACAATTATCTTTGTGGCGCTGAATATGTTTATTAGGCCTTCAACTGAACGTTTGCAAGTAGCTGTAAGTAGGAGCGCAAAGCAAACATATGTGAAATACATCCTGGTCAGAAACTTCTGGTTACTGGGGAAGGGTCATGAGCTAAACATGGTTGTAATCCCATGAAGATATAGACCCTTTGGCTCAAATACTTCTTATGGCCTATTTGGCTACTCAGCAGATCATATGAATTCTTCTGAGGAAAGACTTGTCAAAACAATTATTGGTCTGCACGTACAAGGTCACTCAGCTGAAAGCTTATACCATATTGAACTCCACAGATGCTGCCTGAACTGCTGAGTATTTCCAGCATTTTCTGTTTTTATTTCAAATTTCCAGCATCTGCAGTTTTATGCTTTTATATTAAAAAACAGCAACTTTCATGAAAAAAATAAATAATTTGGTAAACTTTTATCATCCAATTCATCTAATGCATAATTATGTAAGTTGTGTCACCAGTGTACTACAACATGGTGATGCAATTATGCTTTGCTAGCCGTTTTCCCTCATCAAATAACAATAAAACGCATTTGATGAACACAGCATCTCCTTTAATAAAGCACTATGAGGGAGCGTCAATCTGGCCGGCTTATTTAAATGAGGCCCTGCTGTTCGGATCGGCAGGGCCTCCACATCCCTGTACCTGCCGGGTTCTTCAGCCGATTACGGGCTCCCCCACATCCCGTTAATATCGGGGCCCTTGAGCGGGAAGGATGACACTTCCGTCACTCCTGTCCCCACTTTCCTTCCAAGCACTTAAATGAAAAGAAAATTGGGTGGGTTGCCATATGAGCATGTGATCTCCCTCCCTGATTTTCCTCTCACGCGACACTTAGCACCCAGGTGGTAAAGATGAAAATCTTCGCTATTGTCTTTAGCAAGACTGGGGAGTGATGTTGCCAGTGCTACAATGGGATCAAGCTCTTCTAGGTCACAAATATTCCATTGCTTTCCTTAGCAATCACATCCAATCCATGTTGGGGCAAACAAGTGGAAAAGATGATCAAAAAAGCTGCTTGAAAGGATGAGAATTCTCGAGGCAGATCGGATCCATTTGTTAGCAATGGCAAAGTAGATATTCGACAAAATGTACATCCATGGAAAACCAAGTAATGGAATAATGTAGCCTAGCTTGGCAGACTGAAAAGGAACCTCTCTTTTATGCTTAGACTCAGTATATGTTCTACAACATCGAAGAGTTGTGGCCATCTGTTGGTCCTTTTGAGAGGCAAAGCCAAATATCCATAACAATGCCAGAAACACAAAAGTTACCACATCTAAAAAGGTTGACAAGGAAGCATTCTCTTCCCCACCACCCCGCAGTAGATTCTATTCCATCTCGCATCAATTATTAAAATCTTATTCCTGTATAAGTCTGTACACGTTCCAAAGAGAATTAATCATCAGTTATTGAACCACACTTGTTAGAGCAAGCCTTGTGTTGTGAAAAATTTGTGGCTTTCCCACTAGTAACTTTTCTGTACCACCAACCACAACGGTCAAACACAAATCATCAGTTTTGTTCAGCTCGGCCACACAATGGGCCGTAATTTGCTGCCCCTACAGGTGCGTACGAGGTGCGCACGCACCCGTAAGGGCCACGCAAGTTCCGGGTTTAGGCATACGCTAAAACTCAGAACTCGAGATCTGTCAAGAATTTTCTTGACAGATCATCCGCATCCCCGGGAAAAGGGTATCCGCGGGCGGAGCGTTGGGCTATTCTGCCCAGCAAATGCCCGTAAAATTCTTACGCATAAGAGTTTTAAAAAATAGAAAAATAAAATTTCATCTATAATTTATACATTTAAAAACCTGTGAAATAAGGTAAGTTTATTTTTAGCCCCTTTAAAATTTGTAAATTTATTTTTCAAAAAGTTTAATGTTTCTTTTAAATATTTAATTAAATGCCATTTTAATTAAGATGTGATTTTTTTTAAATTTATTTGAAGTGTAGAGGTATTTTTTGGAGTATTCCCATTCATACTTATGGGGTTTCCGTACAAATGGAATCCCGATAAGAATGAACGGGGATTCCCTTCTGTCATTCGTTGGGCCGGCCCACATGATCACAGGGGCACTTGTGAACTGCCTGCGCTCCTGAGATACGTGGGCCTCTTCCCGCGGGTACCTGGAGAGGCCCAGGACCACGAGGTAGGCGCGGATTTTATTTGTGGATTGGAGGCATTTCCCCGCGGGAAGCCTCCGACTGCAAATTCAGGGTCAATATTTGTTTTTAAAAATCTAACAACTAATCAAATATTCAAAGTTGCTGGTACTCCACAACATGTTACTGTTCAAAGAGGAAGATTTCTTATGGTGGATTTTAACTCTGGAAAGCCGGACAAAGCCACCGAACTTGGTGCCCAGGAGTCTTCCTGAGAGGCCCGGACAATTTTAATGACAGGAGCACATCAACATCCCATCCCGCTGGCCAGCTGTCCACCCGAAACTGTGTAACGAGGCAGGTGAGTTGTTGTTGGGGGGGGCGGGGGTTTTGCCAGTTTTCTGCGGGTGAGGAGGTGGGGGAGCCCGGGGCAGCAGAGGCCCGGACTTTTCTTGTGGAGACCCGAGGAGCACTCTGGGGTCTCCCGCGGGGTAACCAGCAAGTTTCAATGGTTGGAGAGACCTTGGGGTAGTTCTGGCCAGAAGGCCGTTAAAAATGCCTTGGGGCCCCATCTGAGTGATAGGATTAATGAGGTGTCCCTTGGGCGGTATCGGAATGGGAAAATGAGCTGCTTGATTTTAACTCCCTTTCCCTCTGGTTTTGATGCAGGGAATTAAAATCCACCCTTCCAGGTTAGCACCATTGTTGCTTTGCTTTTTTAATCTGTTCTAACCTTCTTACCCTAGATAACTTTGACTCTTGTATCTTAAACCACTCTAAATGCATAAGCTTCAACACCCACCCCCCACCCTCCCTCTGAGAATTTCTATTCTCTAACTGGGTTATTTTTCGGAAATGACCAGCGAATCTTGTCTGGCAATTGTTTTTTTTTTTAGCTACTGGACTTAGCCTATGTCTCTGTAAGATCTCACTCCAGTCTTCCAAAGTCGTAAAGCATCGCCTAGTTTTAAATTGAAAATATCAAGAGAATTTATTTTATAAAAGATAAAGAAACACATAAATAACAGTCATATAATATAGTTACATATTTACAGTAGATTGACTCCTATCTAACTTCTCGAGTGAGCAAAATAATAATTCTAAAAACTAAGCTAATCCTTTTAAAACAAATTAAAATAATACATGGGCCAAGAATTTGCTGGAGCGGGGTATCTCGAAGTCTCTTCCATTAGTTAGATTTTTTCCTGCATCCTTCAGTTCGAAAAGTTTTTACCCTGTAAGTTGCTGGAAGTGAGAGCTGAGAGCAGCGCGGTGAGAGCAACGGGGCATCTGGGGCCTTGGTGAACGACGGGACCAACATGCTATCTCCTTAACCAATGAGATTTAAGGATTGAGAAATAAACAGAGGAATGACCGAGAAGGAAATAGGCTGAATTAGAGTCAAATCAGGTACAGAAAGAGAAATTGAGAGAGGAAAAAAAGATTGGATTAAGAGAGAGAGAAAAAAAAGAAACAAAGGAAAAGCAAGAAAAAATGTACAAATTTGAAATTTAAAAAATCTCAACAACAATTTACTACCTGTAGGAATGAGACTCCACAGTTTCAATTGCTCCCTTTCTGGGTCGGAGAGGTTGAGTGGCATTGCAGGAACATAAATTGTCATTAAAAAGGTACTTACGCAGTTAAGTACCAGCCCTAACTTTCTGTGGCGAGTTTAATGGGCAATTAATGTGCAAATCCAGCAGCTTCATGAAACTCACGGGGAGGTTGAGGGCGAGATGCTGCGTTCGTGAGGCTAACGGCGGAGCGGCGTAAACCGTCCAGCAACTTGTGGCAATTCGCAATTCACAGGGTATCTCTACCTCGACACAAGTTGCTGGATGATTGACACATTAATAATGGCGAGTGCCATTAAATTCGCCGTTATTTTGGCAGCAAATTCTGGGCCATGGTGTTTTTTTCCCCCCAGAATTTCCTATTACCACAAGAGCCTCATTAATTTCTTGGAAATTCAAAATATATTTCCTTCTTTCAAGAGTTTCAAACCTCAGAGAGGTAATCAAACAGGTTTTCTTGATTCAGGGAGAATCTGCCTTTAATATCCCAGAAAAGGGTTATCAAGACTTTCTGGATGTTAAATATACCACCACTCAAATTTAAAAAGGCACCTTCAGTCATATACAATGGTTGCTGAAATTAAATTATTCATTTCTCCAGTCTTTAACAAATAAAACTTGTAACATTGCACTGAAATAAGGTTGATACAGGGGAAGAAGAGCAGGGGAGTTATCCCCGGTGTCCTGGCCAATATTTATCCCTCAACCAACATAACAAAAACAGGTTATCTGGTCATTTTCACATTGCTGTTTGTGAGAGCGGCAAATTGGCTGCCACATTTCCCACATTACAACAGTGACTACACTTCAAAAGTACTTAATTGGCTGTAAAGCGCTTTGAGATGTCCGGTGGTCATGAAAGGCGCTATATAAATGCAAGTCTTTCTTTCTTTACAGGATTCCGAACTGCAGTAGGTTTTAAAAATGGACTGCGACTGAATTTAAAGGGACAGCCACCAAACCAAAACTATACAAATGTACCTAATTTTTGTTACAATTGTAAACATAGCCAAAAGATTCTTTATGTTTGTTATTTCTAGCAAAATTACAAGAGCATTCTAAAAGAATGAAATTCCAATTTTGCTAAGAAAAAACTAGGGATGAGGAAATATTACAGCTATGTTTGCAATGCCTCTAACATACATCAACCAGAGGAAATCTTTCCTCAGAGCTGGGTATGGGTTGCTGAAATTAAATTAAAGGAAGCTGAGCAATGCGGTGGGTTAGGAGACTATCCTTTGGCTTCTGGGAATTAGGGTCTGAATCCTGCCCACACTGATGGGATGAGAGCCTTCTCTCTCTCTTCTGGCTGTAACGGTCTTGAATGAAATGAGTTCAAGAAGCCTCAACGTACAAGCACAGCTACTTCTGAATGCTAAATGTGCCTTGCTTGGAGCAGGCTTGTTGTCTAGTTGCCCTTTGCAACATTTGGATAAGTAGAGTCAGGATATGCGGTGGTGGTCCTCGAGCCTGATGTCATACATGAGTTTCATGAAGCAGCTGGATTTGCACATTAATTGCTAATTAAACTTATCACAGAAAGTTAGGGCTGGTGCTTAACAGCGCAAGTATCTTTTTAATGACGAGATTTATGTTCCTGCAATGCCACTCAACCTCTCCGACCCAGAAAGGGGGCAATAGAAACTGGAGTCTCATTCCTACAGGTAATAAATTGTTGTTGAGATTTTTTACCCGATATCCACGTGATGGTAGCTGTGTTGCCTCAACAGCCACTTTCAACAGACTTTTGGTCGACAATCTTAGATTTCGCTATTTTATCATTCTCTCAACTTATTGTCCCTCAATAAACCACCAGCCAAGAGTCCCCTTTTATATTGCCACAGTTGAAACAAGGATTTATAAATAAAACAAAATCACCTGCAATATAAAACCAATGCATACGTCATGGAAGATCCTTTTAATGCAAAAATTGGTTGCAAACTCCCTGATTTAAAACACAAATGCAGGGGCTATAAATTTCAAGTCTACGATAGTTGGTCTCTCGGGTTCTGCATCACCAGTCACTCTTGTAAGTGTATCCTGCATTCAATGTCTGGGCAGGAAGCCCAGGGTTGACCTCTAGTCCCATCGCAGCTATCTGTGTCTGGGGATTGGCCAACTGAGCTGCCAATTAAACTGGATGCCATACTCCTAGGTGAGGACTCCTTGAAACTAACCCATTCAGGGTTCAAATGAATGGCGCATTCGGACACCTAATGGATATTTACAGCGTTGTCTAAACGGATTCCTTTGTCTCAATTGAAGGAGAATGCAGAAGATTGAGTAGAATGGGCCTATCTATATTCTCTGGAGTTTAGAAGAATGAGAGGTGATCTCACTGAAACGTATAAAATTCTTTGAGGCCTTGACAGGGTAGATGCTGAGAGGTTGTTTCCCCTGGCTGGAGAGTCTAGACCCAGGGGTCATAGTCTCAGGATAAGGGGTCGGCCATTTAGGACTGATAAATCATACTTAAAATAAAAATGCCAATCCCTCTTCATGCTTTAGAATAGAGTCCATTTGATTTTAAGGCTGCATATAGTGACACCACTATTCCCAGCCAGAATGAGTAAATACAATCTGTCTGCTGTAACTTATGAGTAAATTAAAACCACAAGTCCCGCCCTGCCTCCAACTCACTGGCTAACACAGTGGTGTCAATATTCACTCTGCTTTATTTAATACAATGTATAACTCCAGATAAAAATGACAAGGCCCACACATCACGTTTGATTAAGTGTGCACGCTAAGTCTCAACGCTACTCCTCCAATGCTGCACACAAATTGGTGCCGAGGAATTTCAATCCAGTTCCACATTCATGGACCGCAAAAGTTTAAGAAGCAACAACAACTTGCATTTATATAGCGCCTATAATGCACTAAAACATCCCAAGGCGCTTCACAGGAGCGTTAGCAAACAAAATTTGACAGCGAGACACATAAGTAGACATTAGGACAGGTGAGCAAAAACTTGGTGAAAGAGGCAGCTTTTAAGGAGCGTCTTAAAGGAGGAGAGAGAGGTGGCGAGGCAGAGAGGGTTAAGGAGGGAATTCCAGAGCTTAGGGCCTAGGCAACTGAAGGCACGGCCGCCAATGGTGGAGCGATTAAAATGGGGGATGCATAAAAGGCCAGAATTGGAGGAGCGCAGAGCCTCGGAGGGTTGTAGGGCTGGAGGCGGTTACAGAGATAGGGAGGGGAGGGATTTGAAAACAAGGCTGAGAATTTTAAATTGAGGCATTGCTAGACCAGGAGATGAGGGGATGGACATATGAGGAGAGGTTGGGTAGATTGGGACTCTACTCATTGGAGTTCAGAAGAATGAGAGGCGATCTTATTGAAACATATAAGATTGTGAAGGGGCTTGATCGGGTGGATGCGGGGAGGATGTTCCCGATGATGGGTGAAACTCGAACTAGGGGGCATAGTCTTAGAATAAGGGGCTGCTCTTTCAAAACTGAGATGAGAAGGAACTACTTCACTCAGAGGGTGGTAGGTCCATGGAATATGCTGCCCCAAAAAGCTGTAGAAGCTACATCATTACATAAATTTAAAACAGAAATAGACAGTTTCCTAGAAATAAAGGGAATTAAGGGTTACGGGGAGCGGGCAGGAATTTGGACATGAGTCTAGGTTCGGATCGGTCATGGCCCTGTGGGTGGCGTAGCGGGCCCAGGGGCCGTGTAGCCTGATCCTGCTCCTATTTCGTGTGTCCAATTCTGTTAGGTTCAGGAGATGGTTCTGTGATAGTAGATTGGCGGTTAGGATCAGATCAGCCATGATCTTATTGAATGGCGGAGCAGGCTCGAGGGGCCAATTGGCCTACACCTGCTCCTATTTCTTATGTTCTAGGAGCCAATGTAGGTCAGCGAGTGCAGGGGTGAAGGAAAGCAAGGAAAAGAAGACCAATGTTCCCAGGCGGTCTGTGGATGAGGACGTTTCGGTGAGAAGTATATTGCTGGGTTCCCTTCTGCAATTTGATGAGTAGTGTTGGCGAGGCTCTCTTAGCTCAAGGCTCTACCAATGCTGTTTCAGAGCTTAAACTAAGATTGCGAGCTCAGTGATACAGCTCCTTAGTGTACATGCTTTGTCAACAGAACAGCTGCATTTATTGTAGTTCAATACACAATTGTCACCACATTCTATTAACTGCAAAAAATTCTGATCCAGTGTTTCATTCTGGTGACCTATTTGCACTTTACAGTTTTTTGTTCATTAAAAATTCAACTTTGAAGTTTATTTGCAGATCTGACTGTGTAGCCTTTTGCCTAATAATTTCAGCACTCAGTCCCACAGGGACCTAATTACTCCGACGATATTCTCTTTTAAACAAACCATTATGTTTATTGTCTCTTCTCTGTTAAAAATTGAAGGATACTTTCTTTTTTTTTTGCAGACAGACTCTACAAAGATCAGAATTAAATTGGGGCACAAGATTAGTCGAAAAATGAAAAATCCGTATCTTAACTCGCTCCAAGTCTCATTCACTCATCACCCCGGTGCTCGCTGACCTACACTGGCTCCCGGTCCGGCAACGCCTCAATTTTAAAATCATCATCCTTGTTTTCAAATCCCTCCATGGCCTCGAACCTCCCTATCTCTGTAACCTCCTCCACCCCTACAAGTCTTTGAGATCTCTGCGTTCCTCCAATTCTGGCCTCTTGCGCATTCCCAATTTTAATCGCTCCACCATTAGCGGCCGTGCTTTCAGCTGCCAAGGCCCTTAGCTCTGTAATTCCCTCCCTAACCCTCTCTTTTTATATCGCTCTTATTAAGTGCATTGGGATGTTTTGCTACGTTAAAGGCGCTATATAAATACAAGTTGTTGTTTTGAGGTTTTTTTATGAAATGGTGCAAATCATAAATAGTTATTACTCCCATGATTCAGATGTGTCACTGCTGCTGATGAAAGTAACTGCAGGACAAGACTCTGGTCTCATTGGTAGTGGGTGCTATGAAGGATTGCAAAATTTAAAAAAAAAACTGTTATGCCTTAAACTCGCTCACAAGTAATTAAAGTGACATGGGTAATCATTCTACAGACCTTAGCTGCAACAACTGGAGATGCTGAAACATCCCTCTGGCTCACATTAGTACCAGATGCTTGGCCTCCAATAACCCAACTGGCATCAGCATTAACAGCCCTACTCTTGCAGTTAGAAATTATGCACCACAGATCTCCCCAGGTACCACAGCAAAATCTCAAAACTCTTATGCTTCCGGAATTATCTTCAGAAGCTTACTGCGATATTACTTCAGGGATCTATGTGGAATTTTTCTTTTTCATTATTTCCCAACTTGTACATTGCACAAAACAGGGAATATTTTGCTGAGGTAAAAAGTAGGACATTTGGCAACCAGTGAGGGAGTGCGGTAGAAGAATTCAGGAGGGAATAAGCCAGGCTATCAGAGTGGGCAGACAGGTGGAACATGCAATTTAATGTGGAGAAATGGGAGTAAATGCATTTTGGAAGGAAATACGAGGAATGAGAGCATACACGCAATAAGAAAAACATTGAAAGGTGAGATTGATCGGAGACCGAGAGGTTCAAATACATAAAGAGCAGGATTTGGGGTTTTATGAATAGTGGCACTGTACAAGACCGAAGAGTTAATAAATTTGTACCTGGCACTGGTTAGTCCACAGTTCGAGCGCTGTGCGCAGTTTTGGATTTCCAGTTATAGTAAAAACAGTGAAACCATAGAGAGAGTACAGAATAGATTCACCAGGATGATGCCAGGGATGAGAAACTATAGTTATAAAGTGACTTGAAACCCTATTATTCACAGTGGAGTGAGCAAGGCTAATAGGAGATTTAATAGAGGTTTTGTTTTAAATTACAAAAGGTTTGGATAGCGGGAATGGGGAAGGGCTATTTCCTCTGCTTGGATCAGTGATGAACATAATGCTTCGCCACAGGGAGTAGTGGAGGCAGAAACTATTGCATCTTTTAAGGGAAAAGTAGTTAAACATTTGAACCAAGGAAGATACAGGGCCATAGGGAGAAAATAGGTGAGTGGAATTTGTTTTAGATTACTCTAGCAAAGAGTCAGCACAGACACCTTGGACCAAATGGCCTCTTTCTGTGCTGTAAGCTTCTATGGTTCATTACATCAATTCCGAAGTTCAAATGCACTATTAACTATTAGCATAGAGAAAACTGCTTGCTGGAACACAATTAAGGCAAGAGAAGGCTCTGGTCTGACCTTGCTAACTGCTTCAAAACAAATTCTACATTCCATTTCTCACTTTGAGCAGCCACCAGAAACACTTTGTGAGACACATGTCTTTGTCTTCGTTACGCCCTACTGTTAGTAACCAATATCAAAAAGCATGAGGTGACTTGTAGACTACTCCTGTGGGACTATTTCTGGGGAGGGGATTGTGGAATCGGATAAGCAGGGCAAAAAATAAATTTACAGAAATAGCGTGGCACAGTTCAACTTTTGACTATGCATTCCCCATGGAATTTAATGGTTTGTTCGTTTAAGTAATAATAAATTTCGACCTATGTATTTGTTGCAAGCTTAGGCACACTGGGGACCATTTTGATATGAGGTAAACCTGACAGCTAAAATAGAGTTTAGTGTGATAAACCATAGATAAACACACCTTAGAGTTCCTTGTTACAGTTAGGTGCCATAATTTTCAAAATTCATTCTGCATTGGTGTCTTGAGATTCTCTCAACCAGAGAGCTACATCTCTGATGCAGTTTCAGTGTTTCGGCCGTGGCTCAGTGGGCAGCACTCTCGCTTCTGAGTCAGAAGGTTGTGTGTTCAAGTCCCACTCCAGAGACTTGAGCACATAAATCAAGGCTGACACCCCAGTGCAGTACTGAGGGAGTGCTGCACTGTTGGGAGGTGCCGTTTTTCAGATGAGATGTTAAATCTCAGCTGGTGTAAAAGATCTCACCACGCTATATTTATCCCTCAACCAACATCACTTAAAAAAAGCAGTTTATCTGATCATTATCTCATTGCTGTTTGTGGGAGCTTGCTGTGTGCAAATTAGCTGTCGCGTTTGCTACATTACAACAGTGACTGCACTTCAAAAGTACTTCATTGGCTGCAAAGTGCTTTGGGACGTCCTGAGGTTGAGAAAGGCGCTATATAAATGTAAGTCTTTCCTTTTTTTTGATGCAGCTCAGCGCTGTCTAATTAAACCCTATGTAGTCAAGAAAAACAAAAACTTAATTTTGTTGAAAACTTGCAATGCTTCTAAACCAAGCATTCATAGAAGGAGACTTACTGAAAGCTCTCAACCAAGTTAAAGCATTATTTCTACTATCACCTAAATAGATAAGAATGACCAAGGTGGTTATGGTTATAAAAGGCACTTATTATGGATTTTACCACATCAGAGACTATCTCACACAATAGTAAAGATGGATGCCATACTGAATTTCAGTTTACTCAACCTGATAAGTGGACAACCTTTAACCCATTATCAACATTAAATTATAGGAGTGATTATTGCATGAGATTTTCCAAAATCGTTTTATGTTTATTTTCTCATTATTATTGCAATTCTCTCAACTATATCACTATTATATTATATATTATAGTGCCCAATACATTACTGTTTTACTATGTAAGTTATTAAATCTGTTAGAATGTGGAACTTGCTACCACAAGGAGTGGTTGAGGTGAATAGCAAAAAAAAAATTTAAGGGGAAGCTAGACAAACACATGAGGGAGAAAGGATGAGATAAAGAGGAATGGGAGGAGGCTCATGTGGAGCATAAACACCGGCAGGAACCAGTTGGGCCCAATGGCCTGTTTCTGTGCTGCACATTTTATGTAATTCTGTATGAAACCACTGTAATGCAGATATAATCATCCGAAGGCTGTGGAACAATGGAGTTATGACACCTGGAGAAGGGAGGGGTAAGTTGGGTATATAAGATCAAATCTAGAAGTTTCTGGAGAGACAGAAAGAAAGAGAAGAAAAGTTTAAGTGCTGTTGCAGTTTCTGATGTATTTCATTGTTATCGGAGCTTTATAAAACAAAATTTAACACGGAGCCACATGAGGAGATATTAGGGCAGGTGACCAAAAGCTTGGTCAAAGAGGTAGGTTTTAAGGAGCGTCTTAAAGGAGGAAAGAGAGGTGGAGAGGCAGTGGTTTAGGGAGGGAATTCCAGAGCTTAGGGCCTTGGCAGCTGAAGGCACGGCCGTCAATGGTAGAGCAATTAAAATCAGGGATGCTCAAGAGGCCAGACTTGGAGGAGCGCAGAGATCTCAGAGGGTTGTAGGGCTGGAGGAGATTACAGAGATAGGGAGGGGCGAGGCCATGGAGGGATTTGAAAACGCGGATGAGAATTTTAAAATTGAGGCGTTGCTTAATTTGGAGCCAATGTAGGTCAGCAGCACAGAGGTGATGGATGAACGAGACTTGATACGAGTTAGGACACGGGCAACAGAGTTTTGTATCACCTCAAGTTTATGGAGGGTAGAACATGGGAGGCCGGCCAGGAGTGGGTTGAAAGGTTAATAATGTTGTCCAGAAGCATTTGACTCAGAGAAAACCTCTATTGTCTTTGCTAAACTGCAAGTACAGCCAAACAATGCTAGGTAGCACAGGTTTCCGAAAGTTAAGGAACTACGATAAGTCAACAGAGTTTAAAGTGACAATCGCAAAATACTGCGGATGCTGGAAAACTGAAATAACAACAGAAAGCGCTAGAAAAACTCAGCAGGCCAGGCAACATCCATGGAGAGAGAAACAGAGTTAACGTTTCAGGTCGAGGTTCGACCTGAAACGTTAACTCTGTTTCTCTCTCCACGGATGTTGCCTGGCCTGCTGAGTTTTTCCAGCGCTTTCTGTTGTTTCGAGTTTAAAGGGAGGTGGTCAACCTCCCATTCAATTCATACAACAAACTGCACCACAGTACAATTCCTTCCAGACACAACAGTCCCGATCATAAAACCATTTCCTTCAAATTTATTAAAGAAATAAGAATAAAAGTTTGTTCCAAAGTTATGCCATCATATTTCCACTTTGCCGCTAACCGTAAGGGATGGGGTTCAATTATAAATCTGCAGTTGAAAAGCAAATTATAAATTAACAAGTAAATTGTTATGGTAATACCGTGAATAGATGCTGCCTCATTTTAAGTACGTACTGAATCTTTAAACCATATTTGCTACAATGGAGCAGCAGATGGAAATCTAGCTTGAAATGTGTTTCATGTCGGCAGGCTACGCCTGTCATGAGTGTAACACATTAGTTGTAAGACGTTATCGTTCCAAAAGTGGCAAAATTGTCAAAATGAATAATGCCACAATATCTGGAGCCTTGAATCCTCAGCAGTCTGCACATAATATTCTCAAAATGTAGCTACAGCTGGGAGATTATGCTCAAAAGCCCTTTGGACTTACTTTTTGCCAAGCATGCTTGTGAACGCTAAAATATCGGGATCCTGAACATTCGACAAAATTTGCATTGCAAGTAAAGAAAAGCAGATCGAGCGCCTTTGTATTGCAGAATTCTTGAAGCAGCAATTTAAAGGCCACTGCTTGGACCTGTTTTTGTTCTTTCTTCCGTCAAGCCATCCTCGTCGCTGTGGGTGTGTTCTCAAGCACAGTGCAAATGATGCTGCTGAGCTCCAAGTGCTATCGGCAGCAATAAGGCTCGATGGAAATGCAAAAAAAAAAAGGCTTGCATTTATATAGCGCCTTTCATGATCTCAGGACGTCTCAAAGCACTTTACAGCCAATTAAATACCTTTGAACTGTGGTCACTGTTGTAATGTAGGAAATGCTTCAGCCAATTTGTGCACAGCAAGCTCCCACAAACAGCAATGTGATAATGACCAGATAATCTGTATTTTTAGTGATGTTGATTGAGGGATAAATATTGTCCAGGACACCGGGGATAACTCCCCTGCTCTTCTTCGAAATAGTGCCATGTGATCCTTTATGTCCAGCTGAGAGAGCAGACGGGGCCTCGATTTGACGTCTCATCCGAAAGACGGCACCTCCGACAGGGCAGCACTCCCTCAGCACTGCACTAGAGTGTCAGCCTAGATTTTTGTGCTCATGTCTCTGGAGTGGGACTTGAACCCACAACCTTCTGACTCAGAGGCAAGAGTGCTACCCACTGAGCCACGGCTGACACAAATCCACTGCAAACGTTCATGCATTTTCAAGATGGTTAGGGCTGGACATGCGCAGGAATGGACATCATACCTATGAGCAATCGATTCCCCACCATCCATTATTTTATAGAATGTGTAAGAAGAGGCAGTGCATTTTCAGGCATAAACTGCCCACGCAG
Source organism: Squalus acanthias (assembly GCA_030390025.1). Taxonomy (NCBI): domain Eukaryota; kingdom Metazoa; phylum Chordata; class Chondrichthyes; order Squaliformes; family Squalidae; genus Squalus; species Squalus acanthias. Next base: position 74,496,936 of record CM059436.1, read on the forward strand.
GTTACCAGATGGAATGGCTGCTTGGAATCCAATGGATGAATGTCATTTGAGGGCACAAAATTCACATTTATTTCAGTGCAAGCTCTAATCTTAGAAAGTATCGAGTGCAGTGGAGGAACTAATGGGGGGGGGGGGGGGAAATAAATAAGAGTACACAATATCTGCGACAGAGGAAAGAGAAGAGATATTAAGATTGCAAATATAATTGCTTCCCGTCAACATCAGAAAATGTATGTTTAAATGTTCAAAATGTGATTTTTATCAATGTCACACAAGTTCAAAGACACAGGTGGCAGATTATTTATCTTAATTTTAAATTGTTTCATTGCAGTCATCGATGCAGTCTAATGCTAATGTTTTATTTAAAAGCACTGTAGTGTTCCTGCATAAATTAAGCTCCCCCATGCCTTATGTTTACTCCGTCAGATGATTAGAATGCTTCAAATGATGTGGCAGACTGAAATGTGATCGGACTTTAATATGCTGTGAGCAGGCAAAATATTTCATGTTTGCACATTATTTCACAGGAAAACACATGGATCTTTCAATCTTGTGAACTGAAAGCTAAATAATGGTGTTTGCAAGCAGCACATCCAAAGCCTTGTTTGCAAATTTCATTAATTGATGCAAAAAAGGATCTGGATTTGCTTGCCTTTACCCCCCAAATATCTTTGCAGGAAGTGTATAAACTAGTATTTGGAAGAACTGCTTAATGCCCAAGTGTCTCTCCACAGACAGGGATTGATTAAAAAAAAAGTCCTAAAAGATTTACAGATTAAGTCAGTGGATCTATTATCCTAGGGTGTGTTTTTTTTTTAGCTTGCTAAACTGTTAAATCTCCTTTAACTGAAACACTGCTTCCTGCTTGGCTGAAGGAGGCTACTAACTGCTTTTGCAGAGTGACACTCTGGATCTTAACCTATTAAGCATCCCCCACTTAATTAAAGTCACAATCCATACGAGCAATCTTTTCATATTTCAATTTGCGTACATATTGTCTCTCCCCCCACGTTAAAACTGATAGTTGTCATTCTGTTGATGCTTTTTAAAGAGGTCATTCAATAAAGTCAAAATGAAGTGCAAAAAAATTAATAAAAGTTGAGAGTCAAAGCATTGGCACAGACACAATTGGTTGATCGAGTTTCAGCCTCTGTCACCTTTCTACTGTAGCTACTCAATCCAGAGGTATGTGTATGTATGGACAGATTAAGATGCCACTATTCATAAGTGATTTCCATTAAATGGAAAACTCAGCAGTTCATTTGGATGTTAAAGAATTGTGCAAAGTGACACAATCACTTACAAACCATTTCATCTTTTGTGAGCGAAAGATGTGAAAGAGATATAGTAATAATAAGGGCATGCGTGTCTGTGGCTATATCATTAATACATTAAAATCGGTACATGCATTGCACATTCCATTCAAAAGTCCTGTGAATCCCATGTTTGATGTCCACACTTACCCACTAAATTTCCTTGTGATGCCACCAGGTTGTGCTCTAATAATATTCCCCATAATAATTTATCACTTGCCATTCACGCTTATCTGTCACTCACGAGTAGGTGTTAAATGATCTTTTCCCCACAAATCACTCAAAATGCTTTCTGAAAAAAAAAACTGTCAAGCGCCATTTTTTCCTCAGTAACTGAAATTCCTAATGACCAAAATATAATTTTAAACAAAGTTTTAAAAAAAAATCTATAAATTACATATGTCATAAGAGCATGATTACATTTATCCATGGACTTGCCCTTTGTATCTTTTTATTCTTTCATTAAAGTTTTTACTTGAAGGTCTGAACCTCTCCCAACTTGATATGGTTTGGACTTGACATTTCTTTTCCCAGAGTTGTGATATTGCTAGCTGAATACATATTGTGCAGTCTAAGCATGTGCAGTGTACCTCATTTCCTAGGATGCATCAGTACCACCCATTGGGCTGAACTGATGGAATAATTTTCTTCAGTTTTTAATCAGTTTGTTTTAAAATTATTGGAAGAAAAGCTACAGGGCAAATTTTAAAGGATTTATTTTATTAACTGTGTGTGTGTGTGTGTGCGTGTGTGTGTGTGTGAGAGAGAGAGAGAGAGAAAAAGAGTTGAGACTTTCCTCATGGCAATTTTAGTTAACCGTTTTTTTTTTGAAGAGTTGCATTTTGAACCCAATGGAAAATCTCCAATTGTATCACCTGTGTTTTGTTGATCAGAAGAAAATGTACATATTCTAATCACCAGCACGTGTGAGACAGAAATTTTAATTGTGAACACCATGTGTGTGTGTGAGAGAGGGAGAGACACATACATACAGATAAAAAGAAAGATAGTGTATCTTTCCTTGTTCTAATTTCATTTTTTTTTTTAAAACAAACAAGTTGAATTTTGTAAGCAAAGAAAGCTACATTGAGAGAAATGGATAAGAAGGGAAGGTAGGGGAATGGAGGATAGTAACGGGGAGAGGAAAGAGAAACAGAATTCGATGAGAGGATCTTTGGCTGCTTGTCACAGGAGGGTGTGGGAGTGGATGGAGAATTAAGGGCGAGGTGAGTGACAGTGGAGCGAGTAGGAGGGGAGGATACATAGGTTGAGTGAGCAGTTCAAAGGAGAAGAGCTAGAGGTAACATGAGCAACATATAGCAAACCTATGCATCAAAATACACAAATTGGCTAGTTATGTCCAATTGAAATGTCATTTGTGTTTTATCTATTGATGAAAGAAACATCAGATATGAAGCTGCCACCTTGTGCTTTAATTAAATGCCCCATATTTTACTGTCAAACTGACCGGATAATTCATTAAAGCACCGGCTTTGAAGAGGTCTGTGCGTCAGTATGCATATTAATGGCAGCATGTTTAAATATGCGAACTTCCAGAGACAATTAATTTGTTGTTGAAAGCAAACTTATTTACATACTCAGCTGTCAGCACACAGACTCCTTTCAAATATAAATTATACTAATATATAAGCTTTTCTCTACACTGAGTATACCGTATGATTTTATTAGAGGTCTTTCTGTCTTTACTATTAGACGGTTGAATTCTTCAAGGCATTTTGATCTACTATTTCAGATCATTAGCAGATGCATCAATATTGATATAGCTAATAATGATTTGAGTGGGTTGAAATGTCCGAAAGAATGAATTAACTTTAAAAAAAAAATGAAAGCTGCAAGAACGAGGAAGATTGCAAGTGTGTGCATACGCCCACACCCCGCAAAAAATTCTAGGTGTGAAAAAAAAATCAGAAATGATGAAAGCTTCAAAAAGAAAGAAAGACTTGGATTTATACAGCATCTTTCACGACCTCAGGACATCCCAAAGTGCTTTACAGCCAATTAAGTACTTTTTGAAGTGTAGTCACTGTTGTAATGTAGAAAACGCGGCAGCCAATTTGCGCACAGCAAGCTCCCACAAACAGCAATGTGATAATGACCAAATAATCTGTTTTAGTGATGTTGATTGAGGGATAAATATTGGCCAGGACATCGGGGATAACTCCCCTGCTCTTATTCGAAGTAGCGCCGTGGCATCTTTTACGTCCACCTGAGAGAGCAGGCGGGGCCTCGGTTTAACGTCTCATCTGAAAGACGGCACCTTTGACAGTGCAGCACTCCCTCAGCACTGCACGGGAGTGTCAGCCTAGATTTTTGTGCTCAAGTCTCTGGAGTGGGACTTGAACCCACAACCTTCTGACTCAGGGGTGAGAGTGCTGCCCACTGAGCCACAGCTGACAGATATGCAGAACAAATAGGAAATTTTAAATGAAAACGGCAGCAGAGTCTTGTGAACTCACTGGACCATTTAGAATGCACTGCTGGAGTTTGGAAATGGATCAGGTAACTGCCTGCCCGCCAACTCATTTAAGCAATACCGTACAATGCTTGGCAACAGAGTCGGTTGGCGAGGGTGGGGGGAAGGATGAGAAGGGGGGAAAAAGTGGCTGAACGTTAAGATTAAAATAAGGGTATACATCTGAGATAACACACCACCTTACAGGCTCGTCTCAAAATCTTGTTGGGTTTTACTGCTGCAGAACAATTGAAGGTTCCTGAAGTATTTGTAATGAAAATACTGCAAAATCAAATGGTTGGCTTTTAATAAGGTGCATTGCAAATATTTATTGAATTTACAAAAGTGGAGTGATGATTTATTTGGTGTAGTATGTGCAACAAAAGTATAAACCCATTTGTAAATAATGGGATTATAATTTTGTTACATGTAATGCACAAAGGAAATTTTCCCCATTTTGAGTGGGAAACATTTTTAAATTCAGTTCATAAGGTGCAGTGACTAATGGTTTTGACTTTCATACAACAATCCCCTGTTGTAATTAAATTCCTCCTATAATGAAATGTTTTATGGTTTTGTAGTTAGGCTGCTCTTGATATAAATTTGAGGTGGTAAACAACGTTTTGCAATAAACAAGTTGAATACAATTTGTTGTCGGATTTTGTTCTTTTTAAAATCCTCCCTCGGGTAACCCTCACTGCAACAGTTCTTTCTGACTCAGCATCCAGCCTCTACTGCGAAAGCCACTAGGCTTGCCCCCAACAAACCATTTTAAAGTAAAATGTAACCCCTGGGAGAATCCATATAACTGGGTTTCCAAAAAAGAACAGTAAGCTGAATATTGACTCAAATAATCCTCAGAATGTCTTTACAGAACTCAAAATGAGAAGCAATGTCTTTCAACTAACGGTTGTTGAAACATCTCAGAATTTCTCTTTGATCTTTCGTTTGGAAATCTCAACCAGAAGATAAGTTTGATACCACACACCCTTATGTCAGTCACACACACACACATAGCTTGTTCCAGTGGCAGTTCAGAACTCAACAATCAGCATTTAATTGGGCTTAACTTTCTGAAAATCACAAAATGACTGTTCCTGCAGGAGATGCTGCATTTACCTGAAGCTAACTTGAAACCAGCTTGTTCATTAATACTCAAATGGAACCACTCTGTTCAGGTGAATCACATACACCACGGTATTACCATGGCTAATCAGTATGGTATAATCTTTTTCTACGGTTATTTCCAAAACTTAAAAGAACTTTCATGAAGCAAGGTTAATCTTTTCTGAAGAAGCACTGCATGAAAGAGTGGTGGAAACAGAATCAATAGCAACTTTCAAAAGGGAATATGATATATCCCTCAATCAGCATCAGTAAAAAAAAAGATTATCTGGTCATTATCACATTGCTGTTTGTGGGAGCTTGCTGTGTGCAAATTGGCTGCCACGTTTCCCACATCACAACAGTGACTACACTTCAAAAGTACTTGATTTGCTGTAAAGCACTTCGGGACGTCCTGAGCTCACAAAAGGCGCTATAAAAATGCAAGTCTTTCTTTCGTTCGTTCTTTCTTTCCTTCCAGATTATTAGCACTCCTGCTGGTCCCTTCTCGCTGTCCTTCCCATCAACGACCACTCCCCCCCAACTTCATGATTTACCTAAGGGCCGTTGCCGTCGAGGCAAGTGCTCCTAAATTCGATTCTTTTGTCAGGAGAGTTGCCTGTGGAGGTGCGATAGGTGCCGACAGCTCGTCCGGATTAGTTAGGTGTGGTCCGAGGACCAAACTTCTCACAATCCTCTAGCCCTCTGTCTTCGGGAGCAGGAATCGTGCAACCCTAAACAAATTTCTAGGGAATGGTCGGTGTCGTGTTCTCCAGACATTAACCCCAGTTTGAGCACTGGATGCAGAGCCACCTGTTAAAGCCCCAGCGTCCAGTGTTCAAAGGTCCGTGGAGGGGGAAAGGAAGAAAATGTTGCTGGCAGTGAAGGCCTGCGCTGTGGCACTCTGAGAATAGGCCCCAGAAGAGAGAGAGAATGTTTAGGATTGTTTTCTCAATCGTTATTGTCAGCTCTGAGGCTGCCAGCACTCCCCACCCAGCAGCAGAACTCCATGGCTTACTGCTACTAATTTCCACCCTGGTTCTGGTGGGACTCCCCGGCAGAGAGCAGGGAGCCCACCTCCAGCATACAAATGACGCAAGGGTTGGAAATACAACCGAGGCCAAGGGGAACCATCTCCAAGGTGGACGGAAGTCCTTCTCTGCTGGAGATGCCCCCCCCCGCCTCCCCCCACCAAATCAAAAAGCCTAGGCCAGTTAGTATATTTTTTATATATGTAATTTAATATTAAGATTGTGTGCGTACTGTAGCTATTTATCTGAGATGGGTAGATTTGATTTCAGTTTGGCTCTGATTTGTACCATCAGAGCCAGGAGAGAGCTTAAGCACATCTGTATGCATGGATGCACAGAGCTCCACTTAGCCAACACATTTGAATGTTTTAAGAGTGCAGGCAGGAGCATCCACACTCTCACTTTGTTACAAATTGGCTTAAGTTTATAAAGTGCTCTAGAGGGGAGGGTGGGGGGGGGATGTCCAACAAACCCTTTAAACACTCTTTAAACCAACATAACACCACACTGAAGTTACACGCCGATCAGTGTCAAGCCAAAACAGTGTAAGATGGCCTTTCCTGGGTAGTGGGGTCTCAGAATGCTCCTCTCCAGGGTCAGATTGGGCCTCGTTTCCAGAGATGTTCGACCACTTCTACATCGTTGGGAATTAGAAATCACTGTGCAGTGATACTAATGTGGAGGAAGACTAGATCACGGTCCTAAGCAGAGCAGTGTAAAAGGTGTGGCTTGAACTGACCAGCATCAGCGAGGCTGATCATTTCCATTACACACCTTCATGGCAAAAAAACTGGTACCTGATGCGAGTACTGTGTCAATTCAGCAGGATTTATGTAACACATCAGTTCAGCTCCACTAGTGACAACATTTGAAGCTCGCAATAATAACCTTTTTGTTTTAGTGCTGGAAACATTTCAAAAATTTGAGTGACAAGTTTTTTCTTTACAAATTGGATTAAAAAAAAAGTTAGGTAACTTTTGACATGTTGACACCCCTGTGTATATTTAATGCCTTGTAAATGTCCATCGTGCAGACACATTTGGTTAATCTTACAGTTCATAGTTAAATGCACATCAAGCTGTAATAAAAAGAAAAAAACATCAGTGTTATTATTATGCGCCATTGGTTGAAACCCGAAAATTTTAATCAAAGTTCTGATATTATGCCATAGCATTTTCAGAATAACCTGTCATCTTTTCCAGATGCTGGATAGGAAGCAATGGAAACATAAGATGGGAGACTGAATAGCTGTATTTTAGAGCAAAAAGGGTTGAAATGTTATGCATCTTTACAACAACTTGTATTTGCACAGTGCCTTTAACGTAGTAAAATGTCCCAAGGTGCTTTACAAGAGCGTTATCGAACAAAATTTGACACCGAGCCACATAAGGTGATATTAGGCCAGGCGACCACAAGCTTGGTCAAACAGGTAGGTTTTAAGGAGCGTCTTAAAAGAGATAAAGTTAAAGAGGCAGAGAAGTTTAGGGGGGGAATTCCAGAGCTTAGGGCCTTGGCAGCTGAAGGCACAGCCACCAATGGTGGAGCGATTAAAATCGAGGATGGTCAAGAGGCCAGAATCTTTAACACTAACATATCTTTTGGTGGGTTATCAATGTTCCCAATGATTGAGTGGGTAAATGTCACACCGACCAGGAAGATCTCCCTTCAATTCCTTGTTGTGCTAAATTAGCAGGTCTCTACTGGCATGGTGCTACAGTTGGCCTAGATGTTACCAAGTTGGGGTGGTGGGTGGGACAAAAAAATGGAGCTCCTGTTTCTGATTACTATCCCGTGTACTGTTGGGAAGCATGGGCGAACAAAGTTTGAGAACAAGTTTAGGCTCAGTTGAATATTTTGTGATACTCATTGTCTAGGCTCACGCATGAAGAACTGCCCACTGGGAGATAAACAGCAGCATCCTGCAACTACGCATTGCGTATCATTTAGGAATGACACAGAAGTTCAGTGCCGAGTGAGCATTTTATTGTCCAAGGTGGCATCTTTTGGATGAGACACTGAAAGTGATGTACAACTCTCGGTGCCTGTTCTCCTGTGGCGATGTCTGGGTCTCCTCATGTCCCCACCCCCAGTGCGAGTGACCTGCCACGATCTTCCACCCACGCCTCCACAGGCCACGCTCTGTCAAAGTGCCCGATGCAAGCAAGTGGATTTGAAAATTTCCCTCGATAGAGACGGCAGTGGAGCGGACTGACAGGATACAGGAAAGGCTCAAGTTTTGAAGCTCCAAAGAAGTTACGCTACCAATGAATGAGTGAGATTGAAATCCGAAGGCTGCAAATCCAAGTGTAGATTATGAGCACCAATGAAGTGCACTGCAAAGGGTATGTGAATGATTATAAAAATCATTTATTGACAGCTCCCTCTTCACATTATCCCTTTGAATCTCACTTATCCTCAATACTGAAAGAAAGACTAGAATTTATATAGGGCTGGATTTTCATTGACCCGTGGAGGTGGGTTTGGAGGCGTGTGGGGGGTTAAAATTGCGAAAACTGGCGGGCGGGCACAAGTCCGCCTCCACGCAATTTTCATTAAATCGTGTCTGCTGGTCCCGACTCCGTCCCGCCTTTAAGAGGCGGGATAGGCTGTTAAGGCCCTTAACAAGCACTAAATTGGCTCTATAATGCCATTTTGAAAGGCCTTTGTGATTTTAACCCTTGTTTTACGTGAAGCACGCCTGTTCTGAAAGACGATTGCTAAACCTGGCGAGAGCACATTTCGAAAGCTGACTATCAGCTGTTACAATGGAGAAGTAGTAGTAGGAAAAATATCTGGGAGCAGACATAGGGCTGCTGCTGCTCATTTTTTCCTCCTCCTCCTCCTCCTCATTTTTTCCTCCTCCTCGCCCCCCCCCCCAATCCAGGTCCTCTCACAGCAAAGGCCAGGCAGTCTCTGAAGACCTTCAATGCAGCAGCAATGATGACATAATCAGAGGCGACTTTCAGACTGAAAACACTAATTGGTTCATGGGTTCCCACATGCTGGAACTCAATTGCCCAATTAGGTGAAAATTGCATCAATCTCCCACATCCAATTGCAGTCGGGTGGATAACACAACCCCAACCTGCCCCAGTATCAAAATCCAGCCCATAGTGTCTTTCATGACCTCAGGACATCCAAAAGCGCTTTACAGTCAATGAAGTACTTTTTGAAGTGCAGTCACTATTGTAATGTAGGAAACTTGGTGTTGACTCCTCCTGTGCAACAAGATATTGACTAGTAAACCATTCCAGAATAAATTATTTTTTGCTTCAAATGCTGAATCACAGTGCACTTCAAAATGCACCAAAAACCAATGAGCTTGGACCCAACCCTACCCTGTTTACAAAAATACATTTATACATTTTGCATCATATTCCCCACCAGAAATTTCAAAACCAACCACTGTAAACTTCTGTTTACTTCACTTCCCCCCACCCTATAATATAACCAATGAAATACTGGATATCACTGCAGCTTAAACCCTGATAACTTCATGTCCCCTTTGCATTCCCATTGTGTGCAGTACTATTCTACAATTCTTGCTGTTGTTCAGAAAGACCTGGCCATTGAAAAGGCCTAGGTCAGAAAAGTTCCATGGAGCAGACCATTTTCATCACACAAAAATATATCCAATATACACTGAAGAGAAAAACAGTTCCATTTGGATGAATTGCACAAAAAGAAAAAGGTACTAAATATTTATACCAAAATAAAAATATACAGAAGATAAAAGCAGGCAAAAACAACAATTTATAGTAATTGAGAACACGCTTGAATGTTAATCCCTCTTTCAGACGTCAGGGATGATAAATTATTAGAAAGAAAACACTCCAGATCAAGAAGTAGTAACAATAAATTAAAATTAACGGCCCTAGAAATCCGCGTCCTCTTGCCGTGACTTCGACAGAAGTACGCTGAACTGCCACAAGCGAGGCCGGGACCTGGATACGTCAAATTAGGGAAACTCGCCATGATCAAGGGAAGATGACTGTGGTCATCTTCCAGTGAGCTTGATTCGGGCTGAAGTGCCAAGATCGCTGACCTGCAGGTTGTCCAGCCGGGGTCTTTGTGACTAAACTCGTTGAATTTTTTGAGGAAGTCACTGGTATGGTGTATAGGGGAGTGTCTATGGATGATGTCTCTATGGATTTCCTGAAGGCAGTTCTGCAAAAATGAAAGCACCCAAATTGGAGGTTACCGTGTGACATGGCTTTGTAATTGGTTGGGAAGTAGGAGACAGAGAGGATAAAGGGAACGTTCTCTGATTGGCGGGATGTGACAAGTGATGTTCTCCAGGGATCTGTATTGCGGACTCACCTTTTCACCATATATATCAATGACTTGGATCAAGAAAGAGAGAGTTGCATATCCAAATTTGCAGGTGATACCAAGTTAGGAGGCACAGTAAGTTGTGTAGATGGGAGCAAGAAGTTACAAAAAGGCATAGACAGACTAAATGACTGAGCAACACGATGGCAGATGGAGTTCAATGTTGGCAAGTGTGAGGCCATCCGCTTTGGATCCGAGAAAGATAAATAGGAATATTTTCTCAATGGTGAGAGACTACCCTGATTAGAATAAATATGAGGGGGGCCTGACAGACTGCTCTCGAGAGTAGAGTACTCGGCTCCCTGCTGGGGCCTAAATCCCAGTCTTTGGAATATAGTCCTTGTTTTAGTCTCCATTGGAGCTGTGGAAGAGCAAAGCAATTTGAGTGTCCATGTCCACAAATCACTAAAAGCTAATGCACAGGTACAAAAGAGTAATCTAAAAGGCTAATGGAATGTTGGCCTTTTCTCAAGGGGGTTGGAATTCAAAGGTGAGGAAGTGATGTTTCAGTTGTACAGAGCCTTGCTCAGACCCCATCTGGAGTACAGCATTCAGTTTTGGGCACCGAACCTCAGGAAAGATAAACTGGCCTTTGGAAGGGATACATCGCAGAATCACCAGAACGATACCAGGGCTTAAAGGGTTACATTTGAGGGCAGACTGCATAAACATGGCTTGTATTCCCTTCAGTTTAGAAGGTTGAGGGTTGATCGAATCAAGCTGTTTAAAATGATAAAGGAATTTGATTGGGTCGATACTGAGAATCTATTTCCTTGGGGGTCTGGGGGGAAGGAAATCCAGAACAAGGGGGCACAATTTTAAAATTAGACCTAGGGCCATTTAGGAGTGAAATTAGGAAGTACTTTTTCACAAAATGGGTAGTGGAAATCAGAAACATTCTCCCCAAAGGCCGTGGATGCTGGGGGTCAATTGAAATTTGCAAGACTGAGATTGATAGGTTTTTGTTAGACAAGGGTATCAAGGGATATGGTGCAAAGGCGGGTAAATAGAGTTGAGATACAGATCAGCCAAGATGTAACTGAATGGTGGAACAGGCTCGAGGGGCTGAATGGCCTACCCCTGTTCCTATGTTCTTTAGGAGACTTTGTTTCATGACATGCTGAGACAAAAAAAAATACAAAAGTAACTTTGGAACAGTTGAAACAAGCAGAACGAGAGGACACTAAAAAAAAAATCAACAAGTCTCCAATGAAACTAGAATAAATTATTTTTGCTTCCCATATTGCGACAGAAAATAGACGGTTTCTTAGCAAAAACAGTTAAAATTGTGCTGCTCAATTCCTTCATAAATAAAAAAAATGAAGTAGATAAATACCTGGTTACAATTGCACTTAAGGTTACAGGGACAAGGGCAAACATGAACCAGGGTTGGGAAAGCTAGGCAGCCAGAAATACGAGCACGAATGTCTGCTATATGCCCAATGAGTACTTGTATGAGCCAAGTGAGTGATCTGCCCTCTCACAACAGCTAAGAGATGGACTGACATCTGGACATTCAACACAGTGATTAATTATCCTATTAAACTCCAAGATCGTCTGCCATTGATTGATTGTTTAACTCACCGGGAAAGAGAGGCAGCAGAAATCTAAGCAAGAACAACTTCAGCTTGCTGTAGCTCAGTAGACCATATCTTCCTGACTTGGAGCCAATGTGACAATCCTGTTTGGCTTCCAGAGACAACAAAATTTCAGCTGAAGCCATCATTGACTCAATACTTGCGCACAGCTATATATATATATAAAACACATGGTTTGGACCAGTTCTCGTTACGGTGCAGTGTTCTCTTATTAAAAAGTCAGTGCCGATTAGAAGTTCTGATACACACAAGAGAGAGTCTAGCCACCTCCCTTTGACATTCAATGGCATTACCACTGTCGAATCCCCTACCATTAACATCCTCGGGGTCACCATTGACCTGAAACTTATTGATTAATAGCACAATATTCTTATCACTACTTCTCTATTTACAGAGCAACAGTTTCAGGCGGGAGAAGACCTTTGGCCCATCTAGCCCACCTATCCACTGTGTTCCTTTGGTGAATCCCTGAATCCATTTGTTGACCAGAACCTGTCTACTTCCTTCTTCAAACCATTAAGATTTCTTGTTTCACGACCTGTGTAAAAACAAAATGGTGTTTCTAGAAATATTTACAAAACCAGACTTCTAGCGTCTTACATAATAGACCTGTGTGTGAACATTGACATTTCTATGTTGGCAATTGATCCAGAAAACAGCTTGTCTTGATGAACAACTCTGACAACAAGCTATGGATAGTGTGAGGGCAGAGTCCACTCCGCACTAACAGGTAATGTAATGTAAGACTGGAATGAATACCTCAACCTGCTCCCCATGTGCCTTCAGAAGCACAGTATCATGCCGTATTCAAGGGAGTTGATGTGCTTTGTAGAAATTGGTTTAATCCGACTTTCGGGGGCAGAATGGGTGCCATGCTCAGTGTGCACCCGATCACGAGGCACAATTAAGGCCCCAAATTGGTACTCCTAATTAGGCGGGCTGCCAGTGCTACTCACGCTGTTCATAGGCAGCTTGCCTCATTGGGGGACTGGGGGGGGGGGGCGCGTCAATAACGCTGACGCCATTTAAAGGCAGCCTGCATCTCTTAAAGGGAGGTGCATTTTGGCTGCAGGCAACTGTCACTGAAGCATGTCAATAATGGCAGGCACAGGAGAAGCTGCAAGGTCCCACCATTTTTGTGACGTTGCATTGGAGGTTTTGTTGCAGGAGTTTGGCAGGAGGAGGGACATCTTCTATCTACCAGGCAAGCAGGAAGATATCAAGACAAGTTGCCCAGTGTGAGTGGGCAGAGCGGGTAAGCGCCAGAAGCAATGCCCCAGGACATGGTTGGAATGGCAAAAAAAGTCAATGACCTTACAAGGCTAGCTAAGGTAAGCCTCCTAACTCGTATCTCTCATTACTCAAGACCATGCAATCAAACATGGAGCGAGGGGTCAGCTCTATGAGCACTGCAGAGCATCCCCAGCGATGGAGCCTCTAGTAACAGCTTTGAGGGATTTCAGACTGCTGCCATCTTGACACTGGGGTCCAACGTCTCCTCTGATTCACAAAACCTGAAGGAGAGCATGGGTAGAGGGCTTCATCGATAGGAACTAGATTGATTCCTGGGATGAGAGGACTGTCCTTTGATCAGGGATTGGGTAGAATGGGCCTATACTCTCTATAGTTTAGAAGAATGAGAGGTGATCTCATTGAAACGTATAAAATTCTTAGAGGGCTTGACAGGGTAGATGCTGAGAGATTGTTTGCCCTGGCTGGAGAGTCGAGGACCAGGGGGTCATAGTCTCAGGATAAGGGGTCGGCCATTTAGGACTGAGATGAGGAGAAATTTCTTCACTCAGAGGGTTGTGGATGCTCAGTGGTTGAGTATATTCAAGACTGAGATCGCTAGATTTTTGGACGCTCAAGGGATATGGGGATAGTGCGGGAAGGTGGAGTTGAGGTAGAAGTTCAACCATGATCTTATTGAATGGCGGAGCAGGCTCGAGGGGCCATATGGCCTACTCCTGCTCCTATTTCTTATGTTCTTAGGAGCTTCCCAGCACGCCTTCACTCTGTTCTCGCACAGTGTTGAGGCTCAGCTCCCTGAGAGTGGCCTGGGCTCCATGGGAGAGGCACATGTTATCCTCTCTCAGGGTGACAGCATGCCTGCTCCTTGGCAACCTCTCAACCAGTGCCCTTATTGGTGCCGGACAGGTAACTGGGCCAGACTGCCTCGGCCAAAAACGAGTCTCAGCAACCTGCAGCCAGGTCCGCAAAGGCCAAAGGTCCTCAAGGATGACCACCGCGGCCACCTTAAGTGCCCGAGGTGCAACAGCCTTCCTCCACCCAAGCCGTAGCCACTGGGGAACCACCTCATAGAAGCACTAAAATATGTTTAAAAAATCACATGAAATAGGCACTGGAGGTTTACACAAGGGTGGTTTGTAGATATGCATCAATTATGTAACCATTTATCATATCAAGAATGGAGTCCTTTGGAATAGTGAAGAAAAATGTGTTGTTTTGATATAGTGGTCGGTCTTCATAATCTTCGTGATGTAACAGGTACACCTATGAAATTATATATTTTGAGTGCATTGATATTGTGGGTGTTAAGATCAGATGGAAGGGGAGGCTGTTGGTGCTCTGGGGAGAGGAGGGATGGTTCAGGAGAATCTCTGCTCAATAATTTGCTGCCTTACAGCTCTGGCACTTCACAGCACTGCCGGCCCAGGCTCTTCCTCTGCAGCCTCCAGTTCTGCGCCCCTTCTTCATCTTCCCCCTCCTCAGGAATCTCCAAGGCAACTGCCCTTTGAAAAGCTACACTGTGGAGCATGCAGCAAGCAATGATGAACCTTGAAACTCTTTTTGGGCTGTACCGAAGGATCCCTCCCAAGTTGTCCACACAGCGAAACCATTATTGAGAACGCCAATGGTTTGCTCAATCACAACCCTTGTTGTTGCATGGCTCTCGTTGTATCGGTACTTCCACGTCTGTGCCCTGGTTCTGGACAGCAGCAACGAGCTAGATGATGAGGGGATAGCCCTTGTCCCCCAGAGGCCAGTGTGCAACTTGACACTCTAAGTGGAACAGAGGGGGTATTGAGGACGGGCAGAGTATGAAAGTGTCATGATTACAGCCATGAAACCGGGCACAGACCTTCATGATTCGTTGCCTGTGGCCACAAACAAGTTAACACTGAGCGAATGGAAGCCCTGTCCTGTTGGGAAGCAGAGCTGCATCATGATGGGGAACACGCAGGGTTACGTCAGTGTAGTCGGTGATGCCCTGCACCTGTGGTAATCCGGCGATGTGGGAAAGCCCCAGTGCCCTTTCTTCCTGACTGTCAGCCTCCATGGGGAAAGTAATGTACTTCTGACGCCTCAGTGCCTCCTGAAGACCTGCATGCTATAATGCCTCCTGCTCCCTCTTCTTGCAGCCTGTGCAGGTCTTTACTGCCTTCCTTGCTGCTGCTCCTCCAGATTTGGGAACCTCAAAAGGTAAGCCCGCTATATTCCTCAGTGCAGTGATTGAGAGCAAGCAAATCCTGTGAAACCTCCACAAATTCACTCTCTAAAAAGTATCTCACGCACAAACACTTGCCAAAACTGCCAAAAATGTGGCCCAAAAAGCATCCTAAAAGGTTAAAGCGACTATCTTTCATGGAGGAGAGGGTCCCTTTAAATACGGCCTGTGAAGGCTACTTGCCGACTGATTCAGACGCTGGACTTTTATTAACATATTTAAATGATTACACAGAATTTACAGCACAGAAATAGACCATTCGGCCCAACAAGTCCATGCTGGTGTTTATGTTCCACACGAGACTCCGCCCCACCCTACTTCATCCCACCCTTATCAAAACATCCTCCTGTTCCTTTCTCCCTCGTGTACTTATCCAGCTTCCCCCTAAATGCATCTATGCTATTCGCCTCAACTATTCCTTCTGGTAGCGAGAGAACGATGTTCTGCTGGTCTTGTTCAGTGGAGTCCTGGGACACAATTTCAGACTGTTTCCCAATGATGCTTGCATTTGTTTCAGGCGGCCACCAGGGACGCCTATCGAGCGCCCGAACCAATAGGGCAGCGGGTGCCGTTCTGGCACGGGAAGTTGCGCTGAACAATTCCACTTCGTGGCGCCTGCTTTGAACCTGGAGATGTGCAAAACACATACCACTTTCTACCCTCGCTTTGTCTCATCATATACTTCCATTCCACCCAGCCCTAGTTATAGCAGCTCCACATAAGAAAACACATGCACTCAGGCATCAGAATTAACCAGTAGTTCTTTTTTTAAATCATCACTTAATCAGTTTCATCCAGATCAAGTCAGGCGAACCCAGTTGCAGCAAAACATGACACGACCAAGTTCAAACAGCCCTGGAACCAAATTCTGGAAGATCCATTAAGCTAAATGATAAATTTGATTCTCAAAGACAGTTTTAAGTCGGTACCTGCGTGAATTAGTTGCTTCGGGACAAAATGGTGATACAATAATAGATTCTTCTGTAAAAAATAAAATGCTGCACGTAGTAGCATTTCTATTGAAAGGGTCACTTTGGACACAGTGTATAAATAATTAAAAAGCCACATTCCTTGATCACAAGGCTTCTCTAAACAAGTTATACTTCGATCATATTGCTGCACTCATTCACCATTACAATGGCTTCAGTCATTTTTATATATTTTAAATTATGTTCCTTGCAATATTTCAACGGTCCTCAACATTAAGAACACGTTTACTCAAGGGATTTACAAGACTGAAGAGTAAACAAGCTGCAGATCTATCCCTGCTTTATTTAGCAAATTACAAGAGGCAGCAGTTGGCTTAGGGTTCTCATTAAGAATGTGACACAGCTTTACTTAGCTTTGGAATGTAAATCACTTAAGAGATCGACAGGGTAAATCTATCTTGTGTAACATCCTTATTTTCTCCCCTTATATTTTCTTTGACTTCCTGATTAATTTACCTGACTGCACCAGAAACTTATTCCAAGTTCTGATTCTGGGCACCACACTTTAGGAAGGACGTGAAGGCTTTGGAGAGGGTACAGAAGAGATTTACTAGAATGGTTCCAGGGATGAGGGATTGCAATTAAGTCGATAGACTCGAGAAGCTGGGGTTGCTCTCCTTAGAGCAGAGAAGGCTAAGAGGAGATTTGATAGAGGTGTTTAAAATCATGAAGGCTTTAGATAGAGTAAATAAAGAGAAACTGTTTCCAATGGCTGAAGGGTTGATAACCACAGGGGCACAGATTTAAGGTGATTGGCAAAAGAACCAGAGGTGACATGAGGAAAAACTTTTTTACGCAACGAGTGGTTAGGATTTGGAATGCACTGCCTGATAGGGTGGTGGAAACAGATTCAATAGCAGCCTTCAAAAGGGAATTGGATAAATAATTGAAGGAGAAAAAATTGCAGGGATATGGGGAAAGAGTGGGGAAGTGGGACTAACTGGATTGTTCTTCGAAAGAGCCTCTGCAGACTCAATGGGCCGAATGGCCTCCTTCTGTGCTGTACTATTCTATGATTCTACTGCAAGATTGTCCTGCATGCTGAAAGGAATTTGCACTGTTTTAGTTTTAAGGATTTAATATTCTGCTGTTTTGGCGATACTGTACGTACAATGGCCATTTTGAAAATAAGGACACCTGCAAAAAAAAAGGCAGCTGATGCCGGTCCCTAAGGTGTCCGTAATTTATAGGATTCAGTGCAATGGAGATTGTCACCGAAATTCCCGGTATTAGAGCACTCGCACCACTTTGGGGTATAGTTACCTTTGTGTATTGAAGAAAAATGCTTTTTATTAAACTGCTATTTTAAACCATTACATACAAAGGAAAATGTACCCAGGTCATAATTGTTTCTTATCCATAATTATTGTTGACCACTATAACCATAGGCTCGTGTGGAGCATAAACGCCGGCATAGACCAGTTGGGCCGAATGGCTTGTTTCTGTGCTGTAGACTCCATGTAACTCGATGCAAGATCTGCCAAGAGAGAGGATTTGGTTTTCAAGCTGTGCCAAGCTGTTCTTGGTAATGGGCAGCATCATTACGGTCTGAAATGCTGCAGCTTGCGGACTCCCAAGTGTAACGCGTTATGTTGATTCAGGTCTCCATCAGTATGTGGTTACTTTTCTGAGGGTCAGCTTGGTTTTTAAGGCACGGGATATAGTTGTGGATGATGGGTGCTAATACCAATTCTACCCTTCATTTATTCAGAAGAATCACCCTGACTCCAGAGTCCAAAACAAGGGGAAAAGCCTTAAAATTAGAGCGAGGCCATTCAGGGGTGATGTCAGAAAGCACTTCTTCACACAAAATTTTTACACGTGGAAATCTGGAACTCTCTCCTCCCAAAAAGCTGTTGAGACTGGAGGAGTCAATTGAAAATTACACAACTGAGATTGATAGATTTTTGTTCGGCACGGGTATTAAGGGTTACGGAACCAAGGTGGGTAGGTGGAGTTAAGATACAGATCAGCAATGATCTAACTGAATGGCGGAACAGGCTCAAGCGGCTGAATGGCCTCCTCCTGTTCCTAGGTTCCTATGTGTGATAAAGCACTGGATGGCAATTCAAGGTAAGACATAGCAATCGAATGCACTCCTTCGTAAAAAGTATCGGCCCGGAATTTGCAGTCGGGTTGGCAGTGTTCGCCGTCATTCCGCCTTCGAAACTGATCGCAACTTCGGAATTTGCCGCATGCGCATGCAGAAATCCTGAAGTTGCGGTCAGTCATGTCATTGACAGCGCCGAAACAGGCTGCGGCTGTGCCCCCTCCACAGAGCCGGCAATCTGTGTAATCAGCCAAATCAGGGAAACAGACGAAAACTTCGGCTCTTCCGCAGTAATTACGCTGTTAAATTCCCCACTAAAGGGTAGACCCAAAGGGATTAGGTGTAGCTGGGGTTTGAACAGTGTATTGACTGCTAGACAAATGGTAAAGGCCTGGAAAACTAATTTTAATTTTGTGCAGTGTGAAAGTTGTCCATTTTAATAAAAATTAAAATTTTTAAGAAACTTCTCAAAACATTAAAAAAAAATTTTTTTTGAAGTTTGTCCATCTTAATTTCAGGTTTGCCTTATCCCCATGTGAGAGCCCGATCTTTGTTTTGCTCTCTCTAACAATTTTTAAAAGTTAGAATTTTAAGGGCTTACCCACTTCCTTGTTTGCTGTCTGTGAGAATTCTGCCTTTTGACTGGCTGCTTAGATGTCACAGCAGTTTGCACAAGGGAATCCCCATTAACTTCCGTTGATTTGAATTGAAGGTCGGAAAACCCGAAGTTCTCGACACAGGGATCACGATGGAAATGAGCCGAGTACATTTTGACACACCTCTGGGTTTTCTAACACTGAATTTAATCATCTATTTTTAATAGTATTTTTTTTTTTTTAAATAGCAGAGTGGAATCTTGTACATCCACCAGAGAGGACAGACGGTGCCTCGGTTTAAAATCTCATTCAAAAGACGGCACCTCCGACAGTGCTGCACTCCCTCAGTACTGCACTGGAGTGTCAGTCTGGACTGTGGGCTCAAGCCTCTGGAGACACCAGGTTCTATGTCGGTGTCCAGGAGGTACAAGTTTGAATGATCCATTACTCATCCCTCGTGTTGTATAGATAAAGCAGTACACACTACTGAAAAAAATGGGTAATATTAAAAATTATTCTGTAGTATTTACTGAATATGATCAATTGAATTGAATAGACATTGTTAAAGGTGATAACAATGAAGATTTGGTTGTCATATTATTAAAAATTAAGTACCATAAGAGTCAATTACAGTTCTGTGTTGCAAACAACAGAATTTAAAAGGGTAGTAAAACTTTTGCTAAATCAATGCAGTTTCAACTTTTTCTCATTTAGCGATAAGAACAATTTGAGAGATTTAAAGTAATTGAATTTTGGAAAGTAAAAGAAAGGTGAATGTTAAGCGTCAATTCATCAAGAAAGCAAACAAGTCTAAAAGGACCAGTTCTTTAAAGATTTAGATTGCAGGCTTGGCTATTCATTTACTGAACGATCCAATGTGATGACAGTACCTCCTTAATAAGCCAGGAAAAGTAAGGGAAAATAATCCTCCGAGTGAATACAGTGCTGAATGGAACAGAACACAAAGGACGTAGATCAACGGCATTTTACAATAAAGGGGACTCTCCTAAAAGACAATGTCCAGACATTCTCAACAGTGAAATGCTTAGAGACAGCTTATCACTCCCACCCCTGCACACACCAAATCCCACTTGAGGAAAAACCTCCACAAAACCAGGTCTACATATTCCATCACAGTAGTAAAACAGAGTAAAAAGACCCAAGGCGCTTCACAAGAGTGATTATCAAACACAATTTGACACTGAGCCACATAACAACAACAACAACTTGCATTAATATAATGCCTTTAACATAGCAAAACAAAAGAAGGAGAGAGGCGGAGAGGTTTAGGGAGGGAATTCCAGAGCTTCAGGCCAAGGCAGCTGAAGGCACGGCCACCAATGGTGGAGCGATTAAAATCGGGGATGCGCAAGATGCCAGAATTGGAGGAGTACAGAGATCTCGAAGGCTCGTAGGGCTGGAAGAGGTTACAGAGATAGAGCGGGGTGAGGCCATGGAGGGATTTAAAAACAAGGGTGAGGATTTTAAAATTGAGGCATTGTCAGACCAGGAGCCAGTGTAGGTCAGTGAGCACGGGAGTGAAGGTTGAACACGACTTGGTGTGAGTTAAGATATGGGCAGCAGAGTTTTGCATGAGAGGCGGAGGCCTCAGCAGCTGAAAGGCATGGCCGACAATGGTGGAGCAATTACAATCCGGCACGCGCAAGAGGCCAGAATTGGAGAGAGCACAGAGATCTCGGAGGGTTGTAGGGCTGGAGGAGATTACAGAGATACCATCTCACAAACCAGAAATCTATCATCAGTGATGTTTTTAACTAACGGAAGTGGGATTTTCCAAACAACTGTTAGGTAAGACGGTCTTCTAATTAACTGCCCCAGATTGATGAGACATTTAACAAGTACAATTAAAGATTTTTAGGTATAAACAGCTGCTGTGCTAGCTCCTCTCATTAGCCTGTACTGTTTTCATTTTCTTGTTCCATTTCTACGTTCATCATTATTTATGAGGCTGCAAAACATCATAAAAGGAGTTGGTGAATTGGGCATGGGAGGAGAAAACTATTTTAAGTATCCTCTAATTTAAGACAAGAAAATAAACTGGAAATGGTGAAAATCGAATTATTTTATTCCCCCATCTTTTATTTCCTATTCCTTTCACCCCCGAACAGATTATCTAAAGTGTGCTGCATCTACACTGTGACAATAATGCTCTCCCGACGCTCCTCGTTCAAACTCACGGCACGAATTTGTAGAAACCCAAAATGCCAGTGCAACTTTGAAGCTTTGTGCTCTGAGTGATTAGCTGGGGAATTACACAATCATTCTGGCCGGGGATAGTGAGGTCACTATATGCAGCCAACATTCAACAAGACAGTCAAATAGAAAATAGTGGCAGACCAATTCGAATCAGACTCTGCAATAAGCTTGCCTCTCCCTGTGCTTCAAGGAGTTTCACAGCAGCGTAATCAGACAAAAATTGACACCAAGCCACATAAGGAGGTATTGGCCCAAAAATTAGTGAGGGAGCCTTCGTGCGGGGGTAAGGCTTCCCCGCGATATCTCATTGCGCGCCGGCTTTTTCATTCCCAGCTCGCACGAACTTGATGTTCTGGACAGCAGCTGTGCAGGGCTTCCGTATCCCACAGGCGCAGTTAATTCGTGCGAGCTGTGGGATCACGTGATTCAGTTAGAGCCAATGGCAGCACACCATCTTTCATTCATAGTTTTCACATAAGTGCTGTGAAAGCTATGAATCTATACCCCCCGAAAAGAACAGCTAAACCTCAATTAAATTTTTTAAAAAAATCACATTAATAAAATAAGTATAGTTAAATAAATTAACCACTTTAAACAAAAAATAAAATTTT
Source organism: Squalus acanthias (assembly GCA_030390025.1). Classification (NCBI taxonomy): domain Eukaryota; kingdom Metazoa; phylum Chordata; class Chondrichthyes; order Squaliformes; family Squalidae; genus Squalus; species Squalus acanthias. The sequence continues at coordinate 74,518,719 of CM059436.1, forward strand.
TGAAAAAATTTAAAATCTTTTTAAAAGTTATAAAAATAAACTTAACTTTCTTTAAAGTCTCTAAAAAAGATATACCTGTTGAAAAAAATTCAAAATAATACTTAATTAACTACTTACCTTGTTAAAAGAGGGCCTTACGCCTCCTTTCTTTATGTGTAAAATCTTCCATGCTTACCTGCGCGTTCAAAGCACTAAGTGCACTGCGTGCGCGCAGCCTGTAGCGCGCACGCGGTTCACCTAGGAACCGCCCCCTTTTGAAATCACCAAGTGCCGGTTTTCAGCGCATGCACAGTGCATGCAGAAAACCGGCAATTGGAGACAGAATACGCGAGAGTACACAGTGCGTACTCTCGCGTAGAGGCACTAATTTTTGGGCCATTAGGACAGATGACCAAAAGCTTGGTCAAAGAGGTAGATTATAAGCAGCATCTTAAAGGAGGAGAGAGAAGTAGAGAGACAGGGAGGTTTAGGGAGGGAATTCTGTAGTTTAGGGCCTTGGCAGCTGAAGACACGACCGCCAATGGTAGAGCGATGAAAATCGGGGGGAATGCTCAAGAGGCCAGAATTGGAGGAGCGCAGAGATCTTGGAGGGTTGTAGGGCTGGAGGAGGTTACAGAGATAGAGAGCGGCGAGGCCATGGAGGGATTTGAAAACAAGGATGAGGATTTTAAAATTGAGGAGTTACCACAGTGAATCAGACATTGAGATACAACCTGCTAACATACTCAGGGTTTCCGAGGTGATCAGACTTGGATTGCTTTGCCTTCAGCTTACAACTTGATAAAGGGAAATGCTGGCTGGTCTTTCCATGGCCAAGTTCCGAGGTGGCCAAATGTATCCTTCATCTGCTCCCGCGTCCTCTGGTTGTTGGATGTGGGGCTGACCCGTTATGCCTCCTCCTCAGAGTGAGCAGGTGTATGTGGTGGAGAAGCAGGGGCCTGCTGTCCTATTTCACCCTGGAATTCTGACCACACGGGGCTTGTGTTTAAAAGAATGCTGCTGTCTAAGCCCTGTTTTGTGCAGTTACACTGCTTATGCCTCCTCCTGCTAAGTGTCAGCTGTGGCTCAGTTGGTAGCACATTCGCCTCGGAATCCGAAGATTGTGGGTTCAAAAATCTAGGCTGACACTGCAATGCAGTACTGAGGGAGTGCTGCACTGTCGGAGGTGTCGTCTTTCAGATGAGACGTTAAACTGAGACCCTGCCTGCTCTCTCAGGTGGACGTAAAAGATCCCATGGCACTATTTCGAAGAAGAGCAGGGGAGTTATCCTGGCCAATATTTATCCCTCAATCAACATAACAAAAACAGATTATCTGGTCATTATCACATTGCTGTTTGTGGGAGCTTGCTGTGCGCAAATTGGCTGCCGTGTTTCCTACATTACAACAGTGACTACACTTCAAAAGTACTTCATTGGCTGTAAAGCACTTTGGGACGTCCGGTGGTCGTGAAAGGCGCTATAGAAATGCAAGTCCTTCTTTCTTTCCTATGACGTCTCCTGTGGGAGGCTGCCCTGGAATGCTGAATATGGTAGCCTTCTGTTTCGTCCACTTACTACAGGAGCAGCTCCAAAAGCTGCTCTGCTGAATCGGGGCGCTCAGTGAAATTGTTGATCCATTAAATTGAAACATACACTGGCCTGAGATTTCATGCCGGCCCAGTTTTTCTCCCCCACCCAATTATGCATAGTTTCAGAGGCAGGCCCAAGATCACCATGACTAACGAATGAGACTAAAGAAAGGTGATTGCACATGGTTAGCATTTACAAAAACGTGTGTGTGTGCAAAGCTTACAGAGCTCCAATCCAGCCATCGTCAGTGCCAGGACTAGGAAATCTCCCCGAGAAAGTATCCGTGGTTTGGGTAAGGTAAACCGAGAATATTAATTCAAAGCGAGTCAGGCAAGTAGCAACAGAGGATCTAAAGTTGAAATAAGTGGGTGGCAAATGTTTGAAATAATCTGCCAAGCACAGAGGTTGAGATCAATATATTAGGGTGTTCAAAATGCAACAACTTGCATTTATATAGCGCCTTTAATGGAGTAAAATGTCCCAAAGTGCTTCACAGGAGCGCAATCATACAAAATTTGACACCAAGCTACATAAGGAGATATTAGGACAACTGACCAAAAAGTTGGGTCAAAAGGTTAGGTAGTTGGATGTTAACCTGCTTAGGGTACTAAAGGGACATTCTTAAAGGAATGAATGGTCTTTTCTCATCCTGACTGTACTCATGTTTGATTCCCATGCTGCTGACTTTACATGTTGCCGTTGGCTGCCAAGCAGAAGCCAGACATCACAGTATCAGGCTCCTGAATTAGTCCAGGCCTTTCTCAGCCAGACTGCTGCAGACAAAGTTGTTACAGACAACAATTCAATTCAAACTTTGGGGAGTCAAAAAAAGACTTTTATTACTTCTACTACTCTGCTGGGGCTGGGATTTTGAATCTGGTGAGGTGAGCAGATAGTATCTTGGTGTTTCCTGCCCAGCTGCAGTTTGAGTTCAGTCTGCAGGCAGTGATGGTCACTTTATTTTCTCTAGCACATCTGGATGGGTTAGAAATTTGCCATTTATTTTTCTTTTCAACAATAAAGACTACAGTACACAACAATTGCATTTGAATAAGAAGGCATTGTGCTCCTTTAAGTACAACCTGCAAATGTAAATTTTGGATCTTAGATGTTTTGCTTGGCAGCTCCATATAAAAAATACACTGGCCTGGAGTTTCCCCTCAGTTGTGCTGGATTTTCCCGCGCCACTCGCCCAAAATCGGCCAAACTCCCAGCGCAAAAGATCGCGGAATTTCAAGCGCGAAATTACGTCCAGCGCAACTTGAGTTTCCGCAATCTTTTGTACTAGTTTAAAAAAATATTGCACTGGAATCTGCCCCCCCCCCCTATCGAATTAATCACCATGGCAAGTTTCCACTAATTGTACTCGTTTGCAGGCCTTTGAGGAGCCTCTTCAAATTTAGCTTTTTTGGGGGCGCAAGGCCACCAATAGGCACGTTTCAAATGCTTTTGAATGTCATTTTTTTTTAATTTACTAAGGAACTGACTACTGTACACCAATATAATTAGCAAATGGTTCTGTTGAGTTTTATGAAGTCATTTTCAGTGATTTAATATCGGGTTACTCACTGGCAGTAGACACTCTGATTAAAAATGCTTATTTTTTGTGATAAACCCATTTTCAGCTGTATTAATCAAACTGCTCCAGGTTACCACACTTAATTAGATCAAGGAATATTTGTTTTTTTTAAGAAGATTACATTCTAAAACGCTGCCCGATTGCGCTGGTTCATGGCAGATTTTGCGTTTGGCGATATGCAAATGAGTTTGAGCGGAACCTCGAGAGAGAAAAAAAAACACTTCTCAAAACTAACACGATTTGGGGCGCAATCTGCCCCCGGATCGCCGATTGGGCCCAAAGCGAAAACTCTACCCCAGTAACTTTAACAAACCAGAAAAAACATTTCCTTCCATTCAATGTATCACTGGACACAGAATCTTTTGGGTGAAACTGGCTGTGAAAGATATGACTCTCAGTTCAGCAGATCAAGTCAAAGGAAAGGGAACAAAAGACATTTGCAGCTTGTCTAGTATTTCCTGCCACAGCAAAAGACACACTTAGACAAATAATTCCTATCACAGACAAAAGGGAGATAGCATTCGAGCCTCTTCAGCTGAAGTGCATTAGGAGTGCAGGCTTAATCAGGGAAGAGATAAATAAATACCACCAAATGGCATTCTGTAAAAGAGCAAATATGACCTTGGCAGCCTAAGTGAGGTACAACATAAAGTACCTCTGCACAACCATTTTTATCTAGGGCCGCATTATCTACTAGATAACCAAAAGCACTGCTGGTTGGGATTTAAACTTGAAGTTTTTAATCACTTGCTCGATGCAGTTTTTTTTCCTCCAAAGTAGGCACTTAGGATCAGTACAAATATAGCACTCAGGCACCCAGCTCAAGCTCACAAATCCGCATTGTGGGGGTTCAGAAGCAATACTATGAAAGCTATTTTGCTCAAACTGATTGCACTGATGAAATCACTAAGATTCGGTGTGGTTGCAACTAACTTAGGCTGAGTAAAAGGCAGAAATCTGAATGTTAATTTTAAAAATGTATTGTGAAAGAAGTGGTCAAAACCTCCACATTTTTGTCTTTTTCGAGAGAATGTATGCAACAATTTCCATAGTTCAGCGCTGAAGAGTCATCAAAGGTGCCATGCCAACCTGCTGCCTTAATATGCCCGCTCCCAGGATGCACATAGCTGTCACTTTAAAGATGCCCTAAATTTGCAGAGGTCAGAGTTTGAAACCCTAATTCATGATGGTAATGTTCATTTGCATATGTTAACCTGAACCAATCAGTATTCAGAAGAGGATTTTCACATGCCTTGTCAACACCGCAAATGCAACATGATTTAAATGCAACAAGATCCCAAGCTAATTACACCTGTTAAATATGAAACAAAAGTAACTTTTGTGGGTTCCTCCCCCCACTTAATGGAAGTCATCAATGTGAAGTCAACAAAATTAGTCTCCCTGACGTAGTACAGAATCAGTATTCAAATGGAAAGTTTTTGAAAGGAAAATAGTTAAGGACCACAATGCAGTTTAGGTCCTTTTTTCTCTCCTGCCAATATTTTTGTCTTTCCCTCTTTTACGTTAGGTGCCAAACTCTTGTTGGGGTTCAGTTCCAAAGGTGTGGGTCACCCTCCACCACCTCATCCAAGTGGCCATCATTTGCGTGTGACCCGTGACAACAACAAAATCTTGCGTTTGTATAGCGCCTTTAAAGTAGTAAAACGGCCCGAGGTGCTTCACAGAAGCGTCATCAGGCAAAATTTAACACCAAGCCACATAAGGAGATATTAGGCCAGGTGACCAAAAGCTTGGTCAAAGAGGTGGGTTTTAAGGAGCGACTCAAAAGGAGGAGAGAGAATTCTTATGCTTAGGACCGAGGCAGCTTAAGGCACGGCCGCCAATGGTGGAGCGATGAAAATAGGCGATGTGCAAGGGGCCAGAACTGGAGCACAGAGATCTCATGTCAGGGAGTGTCAGGAAGCTATTCCAATGCAGAGGCCATAACAGCTATGCCTGATTCTGTCCTCACCCAACATCCACAGACGTGCATTCCCAGCATGGGCTTGCTATTTTTCCCCTCTCCAACTCAGGGAGCCAGAGGAATATTATAGTGTTCCTACCACCAGCCCAGCTGAGACCAGCTAACTCACTGTAGGTGAGGAGGGGGGAATTGAATCTACCACTTTTCTGGTCTCTATGACTTGTATACTTACAGCATAAATTCAATTTGGCTCCTATTCTAGAATGCGGACCTAATTAAACATCTTATTTGGTTAAAGTGATAATTAGCTTTCACTTGAATGTTAACTGAAGCTGAACAACATATTGCTAGAACCTCTTAATTGTGCTAATTGGGTCTAGACTGCACTTATTATTAACAATTTACACTCGAACAATACACGGCCCAGTAATAAAGGGCAATAAATGATGCTGCAGCATTTTTAAATGACCTTCAGGAGCACCACAAATATTAATTAGGAAACAGCGTCCAACATATTGCCTCACATCAGTCCTGTCAACCGTGCCACCAATGATCTCCTTCAGGCTGCTGCCCGGACCCACTACTCTCCTTGAACACAAATACTAATCGTTACCGAAAATCCCAAGAACCATCCATACCACCTGCAAAATTTCCCAAAGACTGCACAGTGTTTGTGTTCCCAGCTGAAGATGCAGAACCCAAAAGTCAGACACTGACAATTCACTCCTTCTAAACTCTTATAGTGTGTGCCTGTGTCACACAGCACCACTTTGCGGACTGGAAGATAAATGAGGCACGACTTGGGTCAGTATATATCCTCATCATTCACTAAATGGGCTGGGAGTACAGAGAGGGAATTCATCAAAGGAACAAATAAAATATTCATTTAAATTAGACTCAAGGGCTGTGAATTGTCTCTCTCTGTTACTGACACTGCTGTGTTGTTATTTTAAGCCATAAGTGCACCTCTTGCAATGTATTCTTTCTTACCGTGAACTTGGCCTGAAGACTGAGGTAATCTCTGTTTTTTTCATTAGTCTGACATGAAGGGACTCTTGAGGTGAACACCAGTTCTGACAGATCATTACAAGCCATAGCTCGGACACTTGCTGTGTTAATGTAATCATTGTCATTTGTCAGAGTATGCTTTTTACTCCCACACCGCCCACCACTACTAGACTAAAAGCCCTGTTGTGGCTGGACTCGTACAGCTTTTGTTTACAAATTATTCCAACGGTGTGGCCTACTTAATTCAAATCAGCCGCAGTTTCACTCTGCTGTAACCTAACCTCCCTGTAAGCAAGCATCATAGATAAAAGGTACAAGAGGCTGAGGAACTGAAGAGCGAGTTCTTCACCAGCAGCCAGAGTTCAGTTTATGGGTACATCGTACATCAGCAAGCAGAGAGAGTCTGGGTTGTTTTAACATGAGAGAGATTGCTCAGTATTAAGTTTCCAGATGGCTTGACATGGAAAGACTTTGCATTTATCAAGTGGTCTCTTCAGTTTCTGAAATGTAGCCACTTAAACTGTCTCAGCTAACACCAATGTAAATATTGTGTGAAATAAATCTAGGTCCCCTTACTAGCAGGAGAAGAGGTGGTGGGAGGTGGAGGGGGGATTGGAGGGGGGAGGTGGAGGCTGGAAGGGGGTGGAGGGGGGAGGTGTGGTGGGGGGAGGTGTGGTGGGGGGAGGGGGGAGGTGTGGTGGGGGGGAGGGGGGAGGTGTGGTGGGGGGGGGAGGGGGGAGGTGTGGTGGGGGGGGAGGGGGGAGGTGTGGTGGGGGGGGAGGGGGGAGGTGTGGTGGGGGGGGGAGGGGGGAGGTGTGGTGGGGGGGGGGAGGGGGGAGGTGTGGTGGGGGGGGGGGGGGGGAGGGGGGGAGGTGTGGTGGGGGGGGGGGAGTGACGACAAGATGCTGAATTATTTTTACTGACAAAAAGCCAGTCTCAACTCCCACAGCAGCTATTTTGGCCGATATTGTAAAAGCTGACAGAGCAGTTTATCAGCTCAAATCACGAGGCGAACATCAGGAATTTGCGGAATGCTTTTCATCCTATTTTACACCGATTGCTTAAAAAGTCACAGCAAATAGCACCACGTTCATTCAGCTGGGAATTTCACAAGAGAATTTCCCAGGATCTGCGGTTGATTCAAATCACCACCAAAGAGATAAAAACTTTCCCAAAGTGAGGGGGGGGGGGGGGGGGGGGGGGGGTAAACGCTCGATAAATCTTCAGCATTCCTGAACAAATCCTTTATAATCAGCTTTTAAATCACGTGACTTCCATTCCTCACCTGCCCCTCCACCCCTCCCAAACTAGCATCACAGTGATTCCGTTAACCTTAACGGCTTAACCTTAATTCCATCAGGCTTCCAAATGGAACATAACTTGGACAATTCTTGATGTTGTGGGTTGTATTCGGAGGAAGAATAAACTTAGGCCTGTTATGACTAACTTGTGTCCAACTAAAGAATAAAAGAAAGGACATCGCTACGCTTGTTCAGTGGAGATTAATGCCATGGTTATACTGAGGTTCACAAAGTAATCCAGGCTCACTATTTCAAATACGATAGCAAAATACTGCAGATGCTGGAAATCCGAAATAACAACAGAAAACGCTGGAAAAACTCAGTAGGCCAGGCAGCATCCGTGGAGAGAGAAACAGAGTTAACGTTTCAGGTCGAAGACCTTTCGTCAGAACTGGAAAAAAGCAGGAAATGAAATAGATTTTAAAGCAAGTTTAGGGCTGGGAAAAGGGGGAGGGGATGAAAGAACAAAAGGGAAGGTCAGTGATAGGATAGAAAGCAGGAGAGATTGAGAGACATTAAGAGATATTCAAGGCAAGAGGAGGTGGAAATGGGACAGGTTGAGGAACAAAGGATGGCTCTAGATGAAGTGTGAATTGCGCTAGCAGAATCCTAGCCCTAAACTTGCTTTAAAATCTATTTCATTTCCTGCTTTTTTCCAGTTCTGACGAAAGGTCTTCGACCTGAAACGTTAACTCTGTTTCTCTCTCCACGGATGCTACCTGGCCTGCTGAGTTTTTCCAGCGTTTTCTGTTGTTATTTCTCACTATTTCAAATCCATGCAGGTAGATTGAGTACAACAGCCTTTCTTTATTTTGTCAGTAGGGATTGAATGGCATTGTTTTTGTATACTGGATTGAGAAGTTACATAAAATATACAACATTCGGCCCAACTAGTCAGTGCTGGTGTTTATGTTCCACACGAGTCTCCTCCCATTCCATCTACCTCATCAACCTTTCAGCATATCTTTCTATTCCCTTTTCACTCATGTACTCATCTAGTTTCCTTTTGAAAACATCTAAGCTATTCGCCTCCACCACTTCCTGTGGTACCGAGTTCCACATTCTAACCACTCTCTGAGAAGAAATTTCTGCTTATTTCCCTATTGGATTTACTAATAGCTATCTTGTATTTATCACCCCTAGTTTTAGATTCTCCCACAAGTGGAAACATTCTCTCCACCTCTACCTGTCTACCCTGGCTATAATGTATAATCACAGTGCATCAAAAGAGGTATAGAATATAAAAACATGGTGATGCCACCAACGTTCCCTCTAACTTGTTTTTGGGCGTGCGGTCCCTTCAAGTGGCTGCGTGGCCCATTCAAATTTTCACGCCTGCGCGGTTTCTCCCATTTAAAAGCCGGTGAGCGGCCTGTGCGGGACTTCCAGACTGCTACGCGGCCGCGCAGTTTAACGGGAACGTTGGATGCCACTGTGCCACATGGTGAGATCACATTTTGAATACTGCACTGTGTTGAGTTTTGGGCGTCCCACTTTAGGAAGGATGTACCGGCCTTAAAAGAGGTCAGCGACAATTCACCAGGGCGTTGCCTGGGATGAGGGAACAGAACTATAACAAAAGAGTGCATATACTTGGGTTATATTCACTGGAGGCGGGAAGGTTAAGGGCTAATCTGATCTATGTGTTTGATGGACTAAATGGCCTGATCCTATGTTCCTAACTATCCCAGTCTCTGAAGCCAAAGGGAGTAGAATTGCCCCAGTTATGTTCTTATGTTTAGCAGAGATGTGTGCAACTACGACAGATATACTGTGAATTCTGGCCAAGGTATACGGTAGACAAACTGAACGGAGCTGATGTGCATGGGGATACTGTACAATCTCAGCGAGACTGAGTTAGCTGCCCCAGTTTGACCTTGGTGGAGATTGTCCAGAATACTTGGGCAGCTCCATGTAATCTCAAGTAGGTGGATTAAGTAAAGCTACACTGGATATACTGTAGCACCCCACGTGTAAACAGACACTGTATATCTGCACATGTAATGTAATATGAATAATTGAATCTAATCCATGTTTGGAATATGTGGACAACGTGTAGACAGGGAGACGGCCAAAACTCATTTGACTTGAAATCATTAGAATCATCCGAGGGCAAAGATTTGCATCTTTCGAAATAGTGGAAGAAACATTAACAATGTAAATCGAAAATTATCACTCGATACATGCTAAATCAGTATCACAGACAACTACTGCACAGTGCAGGAAGATCCCAAGTTGCCAGACCTGATTTTCTAATAAATTTTGGATCTTTCGAGACCTTTGACATTGCACTACTTTTAGATTTAGGAACCTGAAGAGAGAGGCAGCCCCTTTATGTGCAATCTTTAACGGGTCGATGCAAGGGTAGCTTAGACTTATCGCAGTGTAACACTTACAATAGATTTCAGCCCTTGAGTTTCCAACAGCTTCAGGGAGGTCTCGTAGCAGTTTCTCAGCTGACGTTTAAGACGCTCATCACAGTTCCCTCTTGCTATAGGTCCCACAGTATGGATGACATCTAAAAACAAAAAGAAACAAAGATTTTCAGTTAGAATCATAGAATGATTCAGCACAGAAGGAGATCACTCGGCCCATCGTGCCTGTGCTAGTTCCAGCCATTACACAATTCCTCTTGAACCTAAAGCTTGTGAACGAATAAACCACAGAATTATAGTAAAATCTTTTTTTCAATACTGTGGTAATGCCCCTTTTATTATAACGCTTTATAAAAACATTTTTGCAACCAACAAGCTGAGGAAAATTTTGCTGTTCAATTTGACTAAATTCAGCAAAAATAAACTGTATTTTTTTTTATGATGTGCCTACAATTTACATGCAAAATATTAATGCTGGTTAATTTTACATCTGTAATACTGAGGAAAGGAATCTCACACTTTGAAGATTTCTAAAAAAAAAACCTCCAGTATCTGAAACGGTTACATTTAAGTCAGTAATGAATGTGGAGTCTGGAGGTGAAATCAATTAGATTTGCCTTTTATTCATTTTAGCATCACATTCAATACTATAATCTTGCTATTTCATGGGTAGCATAACAAAGCAGCTACCTGCCCGCCAAGCCTAATTTCACCACCGTGAATTACAAAGAATGCACTATCTCACTACATTCCATTCAATCATCGGCAAAGACAGGATGACACTCTCCAAGGATCAAGTTTGCGACTGTAATTGGACAGACAAAGCACTTGTACAGCAAGACTGAAATTCTACTGACATTTGCAAAGAATAGATAAACTCAAAAGAAATATTCGCACAGAGAGGAATCTGTGAGCCCATCTTACATAACGATCAATTCAGTTTCTTAGGTGGCAACGTTCTGGAATCAGTCAGTGGGCATTGCGGAAAAGAGCAGAGATGCTAAGCAGAGACAAACGGACAAAATTATGGTGAGGCAAATGGTGCTCGCTGTTTTCTATGCGCAAATCACACAGCAATTTCAGTTAAGGGGCGGATGCGCGGTTAAACGCAAAAATCCAGAAGTTGCTTCGGAAAATAAGAAAACGCCATCTCGCTGTCAAACTTACCATTGAAATGCATTGATTGGCGTGAAGTTGCTGTATTTGTGTGGTAGATACGAACTAAACTCGCCACAGAAAATTAGAGGTTGTCCATTTCCGTCTAAGTATCCTTTTTAATGGCGTGATAAGTCTTAATTACTGCCAAACAACCTCTCTGGCACCGAAAATTAACTTTTACAACTATGAAGTCTCATTCCTTCAGCTTCTAATGGTTTTTGGAGATTTAAGAAAAAAACACTTTTTTAAAAAACTTTTTCTTTCTGTCCATTTTTTCTCTCTCCCTCTCTCAATCCAATTTTTCTTTTCCTCTTTTTATTTCGCCTTCTACACCTGATTTAACAATGAGTTCACTATTGTAACTTGCACTTCCCAGTTCAGACTCTGCGCTGCTCGTTAACAATTCTCCAATCTGATTGGTTAAGGAGACACAACGTTGCTTGCCCTGTGGAGCCCACTGTGCTGTTTCCATCTCCCACTTACAGCAACTTATCGTGCAAAAAGCTCATGGAATTTAAACGGGCAGGGACAGGGGCTGTTTGTTCGCCGGCTACAGTAAATTCTGACCCATTGTGGAAATGTGGATGGTGAGCTACCCCAGTTCTCTGGTGCAAAACCCCCATACAATCAGCTCAAAAGCTGAGGCACTGAAAGCAGGTCACTGGCCCACCTTACTGGCAACAGAACAGGATATGGCCCAGTACTAGAAAATAAAAGCACAGTATGATCGCACCTCTTGATGAGGAGCCAGAAGCGATCAGCTGGAATCCAGTAATTACGTCCATGGGTTTTAGCCATAGTACATTTCTGTATTTGTGCAGTTCCAGGTTCAGAATGGTTTCCCCACTCCGAGAAAATGATCTAAAAGTGGTGCAGGCTGACGTCAATTGAAACTCTAACTTCTGATGAAAGGTCACCAACCTGAAACGTTAACTTGGTTTCTCTCTCCACAGACGCTGCCTGACCTGCTGAGTGCTTTCCAGCATTTTCTGTTTCAATTTCAATTGAGCGGCCTTGTGTTAAAAAATCAAAGAACGGCTATCCAAAACACTTTCTGCTTTCACACAACTGTAAAGATCCATGGCACATACAGAAGTCAGCAAAGAATGGGGTCCGCAGGAAGTGAAGGATTAAATACCCACTATTAAAGAGCACAGGTATCACAAAGAGCAGTCAGCAAAGGTCATGCCTTGCAAACGCACTGGAATTCTTTGAGTTGGTAACTAAACTAGTAGCTGAGGGTAATCCAGTATGTGCATAAACACCGACATGCACCTGTTGGGCCGAATGGCCTGTTTCTGTGCTGTAAATATTATGTAGATGTACTTTATTTGGATTTTCAAAACTTTCTTATGTGAGGCTATTAAGGAAGCTTAAGTTCCAAATTCTTTCGATAGACTAACAACTGGCTGGGCAACAGAATGCAGAGGGTATTGATAAATGGAAAATGCTCTTCCTGTGAAAAGAGCAACCGTCAGAGTTAATTCAACAACCTCTAGAAATGAGAAGGCTAAGGGGTCTTCAAGATTATGAAAGGGCTTGATAGGGTAGATGTAGAGAAGATGTTTCCACTTGCAGGGGAGACCAGGACTAGGGGCCCATAAACATAAGATAGTCACTAATGAATCCGATAGGGAATTCAGGAGAAACTTCTTTACCCAGAGAGTGGTTAGAATGTGGAACTCACTACCACAGGGAGTAGTTGAGGTGAATAGCGTAGATGCATTCAAGGGGAAGCTGGATAAACACACAAGGGAGAAGGGAATAGAAGGATATTTTGATAGGGTTAGATGAAAAAGGGTGGAAGGAGGCTCGTGTGCAGCATAAATGCCAGCGTAGACCTATTGGGTAGAATGGCCTGTTTCTGTGCTGTAAATACTATGCAATACTTTGTAATCTACCAAATAAGAAAAACAACCATTTTGTGAAACAGGCTACAGTTTGGAAAAGCCTAGCTTCTATTCCAATTAAAAGCCTGTAAGAAAATATATAATGGAACATTCTTGCTAATATTTCACAGAGCTCCTGAGCAGTAAATGGCCACTTTCGGAAAGCTGAACACATTTTTGTATGTGGAAAACATATTGGGCCTGATCTTCCTGGAACGGGGCGTGTCCTGTTAGATTTTTTTCTTGCCCCTTTCAAGCTCGAATATAATTTGCAGCGTAACTTGCTGGAAGTGTGACCTGATAACGGCACGGTGAGAGCAACGGGGCATCTGGGACCTCAGTGAACGACGGGATCAACAGTCTATCTCCTTAACCAATGAGATTTAAGGATTAAGAAAGAAACAGGAACGGCGGTGAAGAAATTATGGTGAATTAGAGCCAAATCAGGTACAGAACAGGTACAGAAAGAGAAATCAAGAGAGGAAAAGAAAGATTGGATTAAGAGAGAGATAAAAAAGGAGACAGAAAGGAAATGTAAGAATTTAAAAAAATTAAATTTGACATTTTTAAAATCTCTAACAACAATTAACTACATGCAGGAATGAGATTGAACACTTTAAATTGTTCCCATTCTGGGCCAGAGAGGTTGACTGACATTGCATTAACAATTATCACATCATTAAATGGGCACTTACGCTCTTAATTCCAAGATTTAATTTTCTGTGGTGAGTTTAACAGGCAATTAATGTGCTAATCCAGCAAGTTCTCAAAAATAAAGGGGAGGCGAAGGGTGAGATACTGTTTGTGCGTAGCAAACAGTGGAGCGGGATAAATCGACAAAGAGAGAATACAAGAAGGTCTAAGATAGGTTTACAGTGCATGTGTGTAAATGCACGAAGCGTGGCAAATAAGGTTGGTGAGCTGCAGGCGCAAATAGCCACATGGGAATATGATGTTGTGGTGATAATGGAGACCTGGCTCAAAAAAGGACAGGATTGGGTACTAAATATTCCTGGATATAAGGTGTTCAGGAAAGATAGGGAAGGAGAGAAAGGAGGTGGGGTGGCAGTATTGATTAAGGAGAAAATTACAGTGCTGGAGAGAGAGGATTTCCTGGAGGGGTCAAGGACAGAATCTATTTGCTTAGAGTTAAGAAATAATAGAGGTGCCATTCCACTACTAAGTGTATTCTATAGGCCACCTAATAGTGGGAAGGATATAGAGGAGCAAATATGTAGGGAAATTACAGAGAGGTGCAAGAACCATAGAGGGGGACTTCAATTATACTAATTTTGACTGGGATAGTAATAGTGTAAAGGGCAGAGAGGGGGAAGAAATTCTGAAGTGTGTTCAGGAGAACTTTCTTGATCAGTACGTTTCCGGCCCAACGAGAAAGGAGGCATTGCTGGATCTGGTTCTGGGGAATGAGGTGGGTCAGGTGGAGCAAGTGTCAGGAGGTGAACATTTAGGGAACAGTGATCATATTATCATAAGGTTTAGATTGGCTATGGAAAAGGACAAGGAGCAATCTAGAGTTAAAATACTTAATTGGAGAAGGGCCAATTTCAGTGGGTTGAGAACGGACCTCGCCCGGGTAAATTGGAATCAAAGATTGGTAGGCAAAACTGTAATTGAACAATGGGCTGCCTTTAAAGAGGAGATAGTCGGGTACAGTCAAGGTACATTCCCACTAGGGGGAAAGGTAGGGCAACCAAAGCCAGAGCTCCCTGAATGATGAAAGAGATAGAAAGTAAGATGAAGCAGAAAAAAGGGGCGTATGACAGATGTCAGGTTGAGAATACAAGTGAGAACCAAGCTGAATATAGAAAGTTCAGAGGGGAAGTGAAAAAGGAAATAAGAGGGGCAAAGAGAGGTTATGAGAATAGATTGGCAGCTAACATAAAAGGAAATCCAAAAGTCTTCTATAGGCATATAAATAGTAAACGGGTAGTAAGAGGAGGGATGGGGCCGATTAGAGACCAAAAAGGAGACCTGCGCATGGAGGCAGAGGGCACAGCTGAGGTATTAAATGAGTACTTTGCATCTGTCTTTACCAAGGAAGAAGATGCTGCCAAAGTCATAGTGAAAGAGGAGGTAGTTGAGTTACTGGATGGGCTAAAAATTGATAAAGAGGAGGTACTAGAAAGGCTAGCTGTAATTAAAGTAGATAAGTCACCAGGACCGGATGGGATGCATCCTGGGATGCTGAGGGAAGTAAAGGTAGAATTTGCAGAGGTACTGGCCATAATCTTCCAATCCTCCTTGGATACAGTGGTGGTGTCAGAGAACTGGAGAATTGCAAATGTTACACCTTTGTTCAAAAAAGGGTGTATGGATAAACCCAGCAACTGCAGGCCAGTCAGTTTAACCTCAGTGGTGGGTAAGCTTTTAGAAACGATAATCTGGGACAAAATTAACACTCATTTGGACAAGTGTGGATTAATTAAGGGAAGCCAGCACAGATTTGCTAAAGGCAAATCGTGTTTAACCAACTTGATTGACCTTTTTGATGAGGAAACAGAGGGTGTTGATGAGTGCAATGAGGTTGATGTCGTGTACATGGACTTCCAAAAGGCATTTGATAAAGTCCCACATAATAGGTTTGCCAGCAAAGTTGAAGCCCATGGAATAAAAGCGACAGTGGTAGCATAGATACAAAATTGGCTCAGTGACAGGAAACAGAGAGTAGTGGTGAACGGTTGTTTTTCAAACTGGAGGAAGGTATATAAATAGTAAACGGGTAGTAAGAGGGGTGGGGCTGATTAGAGACCAAAAAGGAGACCCACGCATGGAGGTAGAGGGCATGGCCAGGGGTCGGTACTAGGACCACTGCTTTTCTTGATATATATTAATGACTTGGACTTGGGTGTACAGGGCAGAATTTCAAAATTTGCAGATGACACAAAACTTGGAAGTATAGTGAACAGTGAGGAGGATAGTGATAGACTTCAAGAAGACATAGACAGGCTGGTGGAATGGGCTGACACGTGGCAGATGAAATTTAACGCAGAAAAGTGCGAAGTGATACATTTTGATAGGAAGAACGAGGAGAGGCAATATAAACTAAAGGGTACAATTCTAAAGGAGGTGCATGAACACAGAGACCTGGGGGTATATGTGCACAAATCGTTGAAGATGGCAGGATAGGTTAGGAAAGCGGTTAAAAAAGCATACGGGATCCTGAGCTTCTTAAATAGAGGCATAGAGTACAAAAGCAAGGAAGTTACGATGAACCTTTATAAAATACTGGTTTGTCCTCCACTGGAGTATTGTGTCCAATTCTGGGCACCGCACTTTAGAAAGGATGTGAAGGGCTTAGAGAGGGTGCAGAATGGTTCCAGGGATGAGGGACTTCAGTTATGTGGACAGACTGGAGAAGCTGGGGTTGTTCTCCTTAGATCAGAGAAGGTCAAGAGGAGATTTGATAGAGGTGTTCAGAATCATGACAGATCTAGACAGAGTAGGTAGAGAGAAACTGTTCCCACTGGCGGAAGGGTCACGAACCAGAGGACACTGATTTAAGGTGATTGGCAGAAGAACCAAAGGCGACATGAGGAAAAACTTTTTTACGCAGCGAGTGGTTATGATTTGAAATGCACTGCCTGAAAGGGTGGTGGAGGCAGATTCAATCGTGGCTTTCAAAAGAGAGTTGGATAAGTACCTGATAAAAAAAATTTGTACGGCTATGGGGAAAGGGCGGAGGAGTGGGACTGGCTGAAGTGCTCTTGCAGGGAGCCAGCACAGGCTCGACGGGCCGAATATCTTCCTACTGTGCTGTTACGATTGAATTCGCAACTCACGGCGTATCTCTTAGTCCCCTGAATTCGCTGGCTGATTTGCATATTAATAACAGCGCACGTCGTTAACACATGGTTATTTTTCCAGCAAGATTTCGGCCTAATAGCTTTACAACTCACTGCACTGCAAAGCTCGTGTTTTACAATAATGTATTACTGCTTTTAGACAGGCAACCTTTATACATTTCATTAGCTTCTTTGATAGCAAATTTGATTGGAGTATTGACAATGTCATTTATATTACCAAAGACAGTGCTATTAATGAATTCACTGTTTGATGTAGGTTAACTCTTGCAGAGGCCATACTAGAACTGGTTTCGACAAATGTTTTCACTGCCAAAATCTCATTTATCACATATTTGTGCAGCACAATGGTTGTGTGACAATATTCCATATTTATGAGGTTATACCCCTATACCTTCCAAAGATTACACCGCTCAACTACTCAACCACACAACTTAAACCAAAACCCCAGGTAAATATAACAATAAAGCATCAACTTTGATGTAGGAAACCAGAATTAAAACCCCAGTTTTGACAGATATTTACAGTCTTGGCATCTTCCGGAGGATGAATATTATTGAAACGTTAACTCTGTTTCTCTCTCCACGGATGCTGCCTGGCCTGCTGAGTTTTTCCAGCGTTTTCTGTTGTTATTCCCCATTTAACTTGTTCTTTTGCCTCTTTTGAGAACAAACCAACAGGACCAAAGATAGGAACATAAAAACAGGAGGAGGCCATTCAGCTCCTCGAGCTTGTTCCGCCATTCAATGAGATCATGGCTGATCTGTATCTTAACTCCATCCACCCGCCTTGGCTCCACATCCCTTCATACCCTGGGCTAGCAAAAATCTATCAATCTCAGATGTAAGATGATGAATTGAGCTAGCATCTACGGCTTTTTGTGGGGGAGAGTTCCACACTTCTACCACTCTTTGCGTAATAGCATGGATATGAGGGCTAAATTTTTAAATCACAAGCCTGCCTTGTTGCACTGTTTTCTTGAGCAAAGTTACACTGTGTGCAAACAAACTTCAACCAGACCGCCCAGTGAGTCAGCTGATACATAGTTTGATGTCAATGTTCATGCCATGCAGGAGCTAACATAAGGCCCACTGATTTACACTGAGTGAATAATTCAAGTTCCATTTTAATTAAATCCATTGAGAGCTTGGGTTGCTTTGTTGAATTCCACGATTGCCTATTATTCTGTGAAAACCATAAATGAGTGGTCTTTATCGAGTATTTGATAACTTGTCAGTAGGAACTTAGTGTAAACTGGCCCTTAATAGCTACAACTGGCCATCATGTATAAACATTAAGGTACCTGGAAATACTGAGATAAATAGCCATTTGAGTTACTCATGCAATAGATATGTGCGGCACTTTTATGGATAGAACTAATCAGTGCACTTTCTTCATTCTGTAGTATGACTACCACATGAGCAGCAAATGTAAAATTCAAAGACATCTATCAGTAAAGTTCAAATGCTATCACAAAGATAAACTCAAAGCATTTATTCAGTAGTAACAGAGAACACGATGAAAAGTTTCATGAGTGTGAGTTACAATATTTATTCTAGATATAGAGGAAACAGCCTACCACAGTTAGTTACACATCACAGTAGACAATCAGGTTTTCAACCCTTATTCAGTATTTATGAGCCATTTCATGTTTCTAATCCTATTTTATGAACCATAAAAAAAAGAGATAAAGAAAAGTAGTGAATGATGTCCTAAAATGTGTTGGTGCAAATCATTCCAGTTCTTACTTCGCCCATACCCCATGTAGCTAGAAAAGAAAGACTTGCATTTTTATAGTGCCTTTCACGACCTCGGGATGTTCCAAAGTGCTTTACAGCCACTGAAGTACTTTTGAAGTGTAGTCACTGTTGCAATGCAGGAAATGCGGCAGCCAATTTGCGCACAGCAAGCTCCCACAACCAGCAATGTGATAATGACCCAGATAATAATGTTTCTTTTTTAGTGATGTTGATTGAGGGATAAATATTGGCCCAGGACACTGGGGATAACTCCCCTGCTCTTCTTCAAAATAGTGCCACGGGATCTTTTACGTCCACCCGAGAGATCAGACGCTACCTATGCAGGTTCAGTAATAGCACCAAAGTATGTAGTAGAAGGGACGAATAAAACAAGTGATATTACAGACTTTCCATACATGCAACATTACTGTGAGCAATTTAAGTATGGCCACAGTAAGTAATAAAGAAAAGAATATTCAGCTATTCTAGTACGCCTACAATTAAGGTCTATGTTCAAGACATACTGTGATAATTTCACTCCCACTTTGCACGACACTCTCTATGCTTGGTGAATCAGAAATATGTTGATATTTTTTCCTGAATGTTTTATCTATTTTACTTTATTAGACTTCACTTTAACTATTAGCCAACCAGTAATTGTGAAGTAGTTATTCCTTAACTTCTATTCAGCTGACAATATCTTTCGACTATAATCACATTCACATCATGCAGAGTACTCAATTGTGGAATAAGGGGGAAATTTCTTGGAGGTTAACTTGTGGTGTTTGCCTCTCTCAAGAGACATTAGGTTGGTTAGAGTCAAGGGTAGAAAAAATTGTGCAAAGTCTGTGGAGGAAATGAACTTAAAGGCCTTTTATGCTCCATACTTAGAGAATTAGGGAACAGGAGAGCCAAAAGAACTGATTCCCTTCATGAATTTAACATTTTGGAGAAAAGGTTTCTCAGTATGAGCTCCAGAGATATTAAACAGCATAAAGAAAGTCGAACATCTTTTTATCTTAAAGCACTTCATATACAATGACGTACTTTGAAGCACAGCGACTGTTGTGATGTAGGCACATTTTTTTAAACTGTAAGCCTCCATCACCAAAGTGAATTGCGAGTAGCCAGGATTGAATGCCAAAGCTGCATTCACTCAGGAACTTTGAATAGGAATCCGATATTCCAGCACTACAGCTAAAGTTTTCTAATTAATAGATTAAAAAAAAAATCTATGTGAAGCACTACAAAACTAGGAGGAAAAAAAACCACATTTTTAAAATGTAACCCCATATGGCTGTTTCGAGGAGAGCACATTAATGGTGCTGTGTAGGTTTGACTATTTTTAAATCTATTCCTCATTATCCAGACATCCTGCAGAAGCACAAAGAATAAGCAAGCAGAGAGCAGACTTTAGTGCAAAGTGTGTTTTTATAAAGTCCAAATAATAATCTCGGTTGTAAATTTATAAACAGTCAGGGATCCAATACTGTTAATTGGTTACAGTCTCTTCAAATGATGAGTGTTAAAAAGTAATGAGATAGAGTGGCACAAATCCAATTGCCAGGTTGTCCTTTCAATCTAGTTGGCAATTTGTTTATTGTATATCCGAGTGCTTAGATAGTGTGTATGGAGCTGCAATAGGTGTTTGATAAGGTTCCTGTGACATTTTTGGTCCTTTCCATCCTTCTTCCCCTTGATTATTCTGACTCTTGTATCTTAGAAGCTCTCATGGGCAAGTCCCCAGAGTGACCATTTAGCCTCAATGTCTCAATTCCCTTTACGTGCTGAACTTAGCCTACTCCTTCAAAGGTCTCCCTCATTTGCGATAAGCGAATAAAGCATCACAACTTCAGACTTTATTAAAACCACTAAGTTAATTTATTTAACAAAAGATGAACACGCAAATAAGTAACAGTCATATAATATTTATATACTAACAGTAGAAATCCTTCCACTTAATTCCTCAAGTGGACAAAATATCTCAACTCAAAGAACTAAGCTAACCTCATGAAAATAACTTTTAAATGTAAATTTTTTTCCTTGAATTTGTCACTGTGGAAACCTAACTAATATAAACTGTTTCTTTGAATTCAAACCAAATTTATGATCTTTCGAGATTTTCAGACTGATTGGATCCTTCTTTCGAAAGATCTCCAAGTTGATTCTTGATTTAATGAGAGAATCAAGTCCCACTCCAGAGGCTTGAGCACAAAAAAGAGGCAAGGTTGACACTCCAGTGCAGTGCTGAGGGAGTGCTGCACTGTCGGAGGTGCCGTCTTTCAGATGAGACGTTAAACCGAGGCCCTGTCTGCTCTCTCAGGTGGATATAAAAGATCCCATGACGCCCTCGTAAGAACGGGATATGACGCTCGACTCATCGATCGACAGTTCCGACGGGCCACAGCGAAAAATCGCATAGACCTCCTCAGAAGGCAAACACGGGACACAACCAACAGGGTACCCTACGTCGTCCAGTACTTCCCCGGAGCGGAGAAACTACGACATGTTCTTCGCAGCCTTCAACATGTCATCGATGACGACAAACACCTCGCTAAGGCCATCCCCACGCCTCCACTACTTGCCTTCAAACAGCCGCCTAACCTCAGAAGTACCATCGTTCGCAGCAAATTACCCAGCTTTCAGGATAACAGCGACCACGACACCACACAACCCTGCCATGGCAAACTCTGCAAGACATGCCAGATCATCAACACAGATACCACCATCACACGTGAGGACACTACCCACCAGGTACATGGTACATACTCATGTGACTCGGCCAACGTTGTCTACCTCATACGTTGCAGGAAAGAATGCACCGCGGCATGGTACATCGGCGAGACCATGCAGACACTGAGACAACGTATGAACGAGCACCGCGCAACAATCGCCAGGCAGGATTGTTCCCTCCCAGTCGGGGAACACTTCAGCAGTCAAGGACATTCAGCCTCGGATCTGCGGGTAAGCGTTCTCCAAGGCAACCTTAGAAACACACGACAACGCAAAATCATCGAGCAGAAACTGATAGCCAAGTTCTGCACTCATGAAGACGGTCTCAATCGGGATCTTGGGTTTATGTCACGATACATGACGTGATCCGGACTCGAGTCGTCGTTAGCTTGTTCACAGATGTGATTCCCAGTAAAAAAGTAAAAATTTTCCCAGTAAAAAAGTAAATTTTTTTTTAAAGCTTTTCGTTTTACATACATACGGCAGCTTTTGACACGTTAGAACCCCTGCGACTTCACCTCATTGTCTCAGTTGTATCTTGCTATGTCTTTTGATGTGGTACCTTCCTGGCTGACTTAATTAACTTTATCACACCTCGGCAGATAGTCAGGATGATTTAATTTATTGGTCTGCAATTGTAAAGTACACATGCTTTTTTTTCCATCTATATATGCTCTGACGATTCTGTATCCAATTTACTTCACCTGAGGAAGGAGCGATAGTTCCGAAAGCTTGTGATTTCAAATAAAACTGTTGGACTATAACCTGGTGTTGTGCGACCTCACTATTTTGAAGAGCAGGGGAGCTATCCCCAGTGTCCTAGCCAATATTTATCCCTCAATTAACATCACTAAAAAAACAAATGATGTGGTTAACACGTTGCTGTTTGTGGGAGCTTGCTGTGCGCAAATTGGCTACCACGTTTCCTACATTATAACAGTGACTGCGCTTCAAAAAAGTACTTCATTGGCTGCAAAGTGTTTTGGGACGTCCTGAGGTCATGAAAGGCGCTATAGAAATGCAAGTATTTCTTTCTTTTGGAACACCCCTTTTTTATATCCAGAAAAGAGTTGCTAGGACTTGCTGGATTTTAAAACTCTGTCCACTGAAATTTAGAAAGAAACTGTTCAGTCATATACAAGCTGAATCAATCACACGGCATGGTTTAATTTTGAATCATTGCTCTCTCCAGCTAAAATCTGCAACATTTATCAAGCTAAACCTGGGACAGAAATCAGAACTGTTGTCAGTTTTTAAATTGCTTATTTACTGTGTCAGGATTTGAAGGAACAACCACAAAATTAAACACAGGCTTGCTGATAAAATTGAGGCACATGGTATTAAAAGAAATGTGACAGCATGAATAGAAAAAACAGCAAACAAAGAATATTTTTCAGCTGGAAGGATGTAAACAGGTTTGTCCCCAGGCGTCAGTGTTAAAGGCAATAAAGTTCTAAAGAATTGTTGATATATTCAGAAAAAAGAAAGACTTGCATTTATATAGCGCCTTTCATGACCTCAGGACGTCCCAAAGCACTTTACAGCCAATGAAGTACTTTTGAAGTGTAGTCACTTTTGTAATGTAGGAAACACGGCAGCCAATTTGTGCACAGCAAGCTCCCACAAACAGCAACATGATAATGACCAGATAATCTGTTTTTAGTGATGCTGAGTGAGGGACAAATATTGTTCAGGACACCGGGGATAACTCTCCTGTTCTTCTTTGAAATAGTGCCTTGAGATCTTTTACGTCCACCTGAGAGAGCAGACAGGGCCTCGGTTTAACGTCTCATCCGAAAGACGGCACCTCCGACAGTGCAGTACTTCCTCAGTACTGCCCTGGAGTGTCAGCCTAGATTTTTGTGCTCAAGACTCAAGGCGAGGGTACTACCCACTGAGCCACGGCTGACAAATCAGAGATGGGAAACAGTGAAGTTTGAGGTTGTTAGCATCTTTCAGATCTCCATTTATAATACTGTGCCATAGATTTTTTTATCTTTCAATTCAAGCAATTGAATGCATAGAAAGCAAATTCTCAACAATTACTTATTGCTTGGACTAAAACGACAATTGTATGCATCTGTGAGGTAGGAAGAAAGTGGTTCAGCTTCACTATTTTCATTTGCTTTCTTTTCTACACAGTGTATGTGGAATGCCAGGATATTCCTTAGTTAAATGTCACCTATACGCACACCCCACACATAATCGCAGCACCGTCAGCAGAAACACATCCAAGCACATCCGTATCACAAGCAGTGGAAACATCACCTGTGCGAGACCATTTAAGTAGCACAAAGAAATGAGTAGCACCGGTTGAAGAAGCTGTACTAAATAGGCTCATGACAGGACACAGGCAAAACAAGCAGCATGTAGAATGACATCAAAGAAGTCTTCAAGGAACGAGTACTAACACACCAACTGGATATTCACCAGGCAGTCAAGCTATCCGGAAAGTCAGGGAGTAAAGAATGAAGAGTATAGAAACCTCACAATCACAATGATCGTTTCAACTCTAGAACAGATGGGGATTGGGGACATCTAATTGCCAAAAGAACTAGAGGTAAGATGAGAATTTTTTTTTACGCAATGAGTTGTTGTGATCTGGAATGCACCACCTGAAAGGGTGGTGGAAGCAGACTCAATAGTAACTTTCAAAAGGAAATTGGATAAATACTTGACGGGAAACATTTGCAGGGCTCTGGGGCAAGGGAATGGGAATGAGACTAATTGGATAGCTCTTTCAAAGAGCTGGCACAGGCACGATGGGTCAAATGGCCTCCCTCTGTTGGTATCATTCTATGATCTACCAGGGAAGGTTCATCAGAAATGAGAGATACCAGCCAGATTAGGTTCTGCCAGCTGACTAGCGACCAGAGGACATCTAAGGGAGCACAGTACCTCTCTTGCTATTTGAGCTGTATGGAGTAAAATAACATATTATAACCACTAGTGCTAACAACTTGCATTTATATAGCACTCCTCATGACAAGGAAGCCATCTCAGAGCATTTTATAATAATGAGGAAATGGGAGGGGGAATGGATGAGGAATCATAGGCACATTTGAAGAGGAAGGTTTGGGGGAAGTTTTTAAAAGCACAGAAAGAGTTGGCAAGGCAGACGGAACTGTGTAGAGACTTTGGGATTAAGGAGTATCGCGGCTGTATGAGTGGTTACCAATGGTGGAGTGGCTGGAGCAAGAGACAAGATGTCTGGTGTTACAGAAGCACAGGGTGCATGCAGAGACATCAGGTAGGTAAGAGATCGCTAAGGTAGGGTGGGCCATGGCCACGGAAAGAAAGATGAGAATTCTGAAATTGGCAAGCTGAAGTTGGGGAGCTAGTGGGGCTCAGAGAGGATCTGGGGGTAGGGGTGCTGGGAATGTGGGGCGTAGTGCAGTTAAGGATGCGGGCCTGGCATTTGGGATGAGTTGATGCTGGGAGGCTAGTGAGAATAGTATTGGAGAAGGGAATCAAGGGATATGGGGATTGGGCAGGAAAGTGGAGCTGAGGGCAAAGATCAGCCATGATCTTTCAGAAAGGCGGAGCAGGCTTGAGGGGCCGTATGGTCTACTCCTGCTTCTATTTCCTATGTTTTTATGGTCACGTGTTGAGGTGATTGCAAGGACTTGGGTTCCAGTGGCAAAAGTGGAGAGATAAAGGCAGAGGCAGACAATGCTGCAGTTTTGATAACAGTGTGAATGTAGTGGAGGAAACTAAGCCCAGGATAAAGCAGGACACCAAGGTTCTGCTCTAAGCAATGTATTGAAGCAACAATCACAGCAACGACGACAGTTCATCAGAAATTATGCATTCTAGAAATCTTGAAATGAAGTGATTCCCAATATCCCTGGCCAACAATTGTGCAGTCACTTTTAACTCCTGGGGGGAAAAATTCAGTATCGCCCCGTTTGGGGCGCAATTATCGGCCGGGCGCAAAGATTAGCGCCTGGCGCTAATTATCGCCTCCGACTGCAAACTTGACTTTTATCGCCCCTGGAGGTGATTGGAGTGCTAAATCAGGCGCTACACATCTGTCTTAAGGCACAAAGGCCAAGGAGCGAGGCGCTAACTCAGAGCGCTGGCGAAGCTCATGTGATGTCAGTCAGCAATGGAACACAGACACAATGGCCCCGGCCAGTTCTTAAAGGGGAGGGTTGATCTTGCTTTCCATCCACATCCTGCTCATTGCAGCCTTGAATCTCGGCCTGGAGAGACCTGTACATCAAATCTGCTGGAAAGAACAATGGAGAGGCCCAGGGAAAGAGCTCAGAGTGCAGCCCCCACAGTCTCTTCTAAATCGATACAAGGAAGGGCAAATCAACATGAACCTGCAAAGTGCTGCTCAGTACCCAAAACTCCTTCACACAGCGTTAAATCTCTCCAGAAGTCTCTCTCTCTCAGAATGCGTGGTTCAAAAATGTCGCCAACAAAAAAAGGCAGGAAGCGGTCGCCTTTAAATAGCGCTCCCCCACTCCCTTCCTGACTGCAAAACGCTCCCCTCAACCTGTCATTGCTAGCGGCAGGCGGTAAGGCAGGGGGCGCCACTCAATATCCGCTCCGGGGCGCAACCGGGGCATTGCGCACTCGACTGACGGCACGATCTTCCGGCGCAGGAGATCGTGGCGGTACTGTTTAGCGCCGCCGCAAAATGTCTAGTTAATTTCGCAAGCGGTGCAAACATCGCCGCGCCCGGGCGCAAGTTGCTTTGCGCCCCATTAGCGCCCTCTTAAGGCGCTAACGGGAGGCGCAACCAACTGAATGTTTCCCCCCTGGTGTTTTGTGGCATGCAATCGCTCTTCAGCCACCTGAAGCTGTAATCCGTTCTTAAAGCCAGGTTGTGTAACATGCATCAAGCAGTGAAGGTTTTGATGGGTCACATTAACAGATGCATTCAACCTCCTCCAATTACATTTCAATGTTCCCAATGTATGTGCTACAACTGATACTGCAATTATGTGGACCTGATTGTAGCTCCTATTAGTCTCGGTGTCCGAGTTAGTTATCGGTGCCTTGATTTCATCCGACACACCTGATACTCCAAAAGCCATCAGTCAAATGGTCATTCTCTTTGATTATTACCACACAAGAATTTTGCAAAGTGAATGCAAGATAGTTCAGTCTTCATCACCAGGTTGGCCAAAGAACTTTGCCATCGCACTCGCTGCTCTTCCAGCTCCCTCAACTGTCGGCCCATTAGGAGCACAAGGACATAGGGACATAGAAACAGGAGCAGGCCATTCAGCCCCTCGAGCCTGTTCCGCCATTCAAGTCGATCATGGCTGATCACTCTTCCATTCATGTCTTCCCATACATTCGAAGCATGGTTCCACCTTTCCCAGCTTGGCTTTCCACGTGGATTTTCCCAAATTTCCAGCTGAAAATTTGGGACTCATTATAATGATGTATGCAACCTGTACTTACATATCCCTTCCTTTTAATACATACCACAAAATTATTTTCAGGTGGTCACTTCTGACGGTGCTTGCAGTCCAACTGAGGGAATCCTGCATGTACATTTTTTTTTATTATTCATTCACGGGATGTGGCTGTCACTGGTAAGGCTAGCATTTATTGCCCATCCCTAATTGCCCTCGAGAAGGTGGTGGTGTGCCACCTTCATGAACTGCTGCAGTCCATGTGGTGAAGGTACTCCCGCAGTGCTGTAAGGTAGCGAGTTCCAGAATTTTGACCCAGCGCGATGAAGGAACAGTGATATATTTCCAAGTCAGGATGGTGTATAACTTGGATGGGAAACTTGGAGGTGATGGTGTTCCCATGCATCTGCTGCCCTTGTCCCTGCCTTGGCAAGTTGCTGCAGTGCATCTTGTAGATGGTACACACTGCAGCCACGGTGCGCCGGTGGTGGAGGGATTGAATATTTAAATTGGTGCATGGGGTACTAATAAAGTGGGCTGCTTTGTCCTGGATGATGTCGAACTTATTTTGAGTGTTGTTGGAGCTGCATATAGCCAGGCAAGTGGAGAGTATTCCATTGCACTCCTGTCTTATGCCTTGTAGATGATGGAAAGGCTTTTGGGAGCAGGAGGTGAGTCACTCGCCACAGAATACCCAGCCTCTGACCTGCTCTTGTAGCCACAGTATTTATGTGGCTGGTCCAGTTAAGTTTCTGGTCAATAGTGACCCCTCAGGGTGTTGATGGTGGGGGATTCGTCGATGGTAATCCTGTTGAATGTCAAGGGGAGGTGGCTACATTCTCTCTTGTTGAAGATGGTCATTGCCTGGCACTTGTGTGGCACGAATGTTACTTGCCACTTATCAGCCCAAGCCTGAATGTCATCCAGGTCTTGCTGCATGCGGACACAGGCAAGAACATAAAGATTCTTTTGCCTTACTACCTGTCAAATGAAGAGCCTCAGTCCCCTTCTATATACATACTGTGGCAATATGCTCCATACATTACCAGTATAACCTTCTCCAGAAGCTTGGAAGTTAAGAATTTCAAGGCAGAAAATGGGCACGCCCGAAATTCTAGGCCAATAATTATTGGTAGCCTTTCTAAAATCTGTAAGGGATCAGAGGTTCAGCAAGATGGTGCCTAGTCTCCAGTAGTGACTTTTCCATCAGGTCAGCAAAGCAACTAAAAATGCAAACAAAGCACTGGGATTTATTTCTAGGGGTAGAGAATTCAAAAGTAGTTAAGTTATGTTAAACTTGTATAAGACCCTGGTCAGGCTGAACTTATGAGTACTATGCATTTTATGAGTATGGTCCATACTATAAAAAGGACATAGAAGCACTGGAGAAAATGCAAAAAAGATTTACAAAGATGGTACCATAGCTGAGAGATTACAGCTATCGGGAAAGATTGAACAGCTTGGGGCATTTTTATTTGGAAAAGAGAAGACTTGAGGTAGCCTGATAGAGGTCTTTAAAATTATAAATGGGTTGGACAAGGTAGATGTGGAGAGAATGTTTCCACTTGTGGGAGGATCCAAAACTAGGGGCCATAAATACAAGATAGTTACTAATAAATCCAATAGGGAAATAAGGAGAAATTTCGTGACTCAGAGTGGTTAGAATGTGGAACTCGCTACCACAGGGAGTGGTGGAGGTGAATAGCTTTGATGCTTTCAAAAGGAAACGAGACAAGTACATGAGAGAAAAGGGAATAGAAAGATATCTTGAAAGGCGGCGATGAGGCAGATGGAATGGGAGGAGACTCATGTGGAGTATAAACACCAGCACAGACTAGTTGGGCTGAATGGCCTGTTTCTGTGCTGCATGTTCTATGTAATCTCTACGATAACCTCCCTGCTGAATCTGAGCATCCTCATATCGCTCTTCCCATGGACCATGGTAACTCTCCTCCACCTGGAAATGTGCTTCTCTTCATTCATCCCCTCCCAACTATCCTCAGAGAGGACAATCACAAGAGTCACTCCAAGAAAACATCTTCTGGATTGCCAAGAAATGGTGCAGAGATTTTTTTTTTGCAGTTTTTAAGCCATCTTTTAGCTGGTCTGTATTCCACACACATGAAAATGCTAGTAAGTTATAGATGATCAGATCCACCCCAATAATAAATGACTTAATTGGCTGATTTCATGGCTTTGCAGAAAAACTCCCCACACAGTTTAATATGAAGTGGATGACACAAATGACAGAAATCCAATCAGAGCCTGAATACCTGCTACAGATTTGATTTTCAAGCTTAGAATATACCAATTCATCACCAAGTCCCATCCTTGCCTGAACCTCAAGTTGTTTTCTGCTCACTAACACGACCACTTCATTTTTTTTTCTCCACACAAAATAAGCGGAATGTTATGGAAAATGGGTTTCCCCAAGCATCCATTTGCAACAACAATTTGTATTTATGTAGTGCCTTGAATGTAGTAAAACGTCCCAAGGTGCTTCACAGGAGCGTTATAAAACAAAATTTGTCACCAAGCCACGTAAGGAGATATTAGGACAAATATCTTAGTCAAAGAGGTAGGTTTTAAGGAGCGTCTGAGGAGAGAGAGGTAGAGACGCGGAGAGGTTTCGGGAGGGTATTCCAGAGCTCCGGGCCGAGGCAGCTGAAGGCACGGCCACCAATTGGGGATGTGCAAGAGGCCAGAATTGGAGGAGCACAGATATCTCGGAGGTTTGTGGGGCTGGAGGAGGGTCCAGAGATAGGGAGGGGTAAGGCCATGGAGGGATTTGAAAACAACAGAACGAGTAACTCCGTGGTGCATGTTGCTAAGCCTGATGGCCTAATTTGGCACTTTTGAACAAACGCTGTAATTGGAAGGACAGAACGTGGTGAATTATTTCCACAACATACTAAAAATAAACTCTAGACAATCTATACATAACTTACCCGCTGTACACAAACTTAACCTTTCCCGAGTGGCCCAGCTGGGAACTGGCAAAACTTGCAGCATTTGGCAGGCTCACGTGCCAACTATTGCTGAAACTCAAGCCTAAAGCCACAGAAGTGCGAAGTGACTACACTGATAAAATACTGAATCCCAGAGACCAGGCTGTCATTTTGCTCGAAGCTCAGTGGCACTAATTTCACTTGAAAGCAAATCGCTAGGCTGATGAAAGAATCACACTGCCCCAAGGAACACTTTTAAGGAGATGTACAAAGTCACAGGAAGACTACAAATGGGAAATTCTCTGGTTAAAAGTTCGAGTACAGAACTTTTGTATAAAAAGACTTTTCTTTTATAATCAGGACAAAAAAAGAGAGACTGGAGTGATGCTGAAGATGATGAAATGGTGCTGTGCAATTAGACTTATTAGAATTCACTAGAGCTGACAAGCCGTGATTAAAACCACTTTCATGCTGCCCATTGCAATCATCTATGCACTCAAAGAATCAACAAAGCACAAAATGACTGACAATCTATAAAAGAATTCAGGAGAAAGGAACCTTTAATTGGTATGTGTGGGCTACCTTGAGTCTCATATTAGACCGATGCCAGATTAACAATTTAAAAAAATATTCAGTCAAATTGCAAAAGGTAATCAAAGTCGGTGATTTGCAAGACTGCTTCTTAAGATTTCCCTGATCTGGAATTGAACTCCTATGAAGGATTAGATACAATTAAAGCATGTTCAAATGCAAATAAAATGCACGAAGAAACAGGCAAGCGAGTACTATAGTGGAAGACAATGTGGAAATCTATCTAAAAGGTTTCAGTTTTGAAACCTGAATAAAATACTAAACGTTAATTCAGTAAAGGTTAGACGAACCACAAGAAAATAATTAATCTTTTTTTCCAGTCAGCGGAAGTAAAAGGGTGACTGGCCTTTCCTTCAGGGAAGAGGAAGAAGTGGCTACAAATCAACTGCACCGAAATATAATGACAACTTGTATTTCTTTAACGCCTTTAACGTAGTAAGACGTCCCAAGGTGCTTTACAGGAACGTTATGAACCAAAATTTGACACTGAGCCACATAAGGAGATATGAGGGCAGATAACCAAAAAGCTTGGTCAAAAAGGTCGGTTTTAAGGCACGTCTTAAAAGAGGAGAGAGAGGCAGAGAGGTTCAGGGAGGGAATTCCAGAGCTTAGGGCCTTGGCAGCTGAAGGCACAGCTGCCAATGGTTGAGCGATTATAATCAGGGATGCTCAAGAGGCCAGAATTAAAGGAGCACAGATATCTCGGATGGTTGTGGGGCTGGAGGAGATTACAGAGATAGGGAGGGGCGAGTCCACGGAGGGATTTGAAAACAAGGATGAGAATTTTAAAATTGAGGCGTTGCTTAACCATGAGACAATGCAGGTCAGTGAGCACA
The DNA here is from genome assembly GCA_030390025.1 of Squalus acanthias. Taxonomy (NCBI): domain Eukaryota; kingdom Metazoa; phylum Chordata; class Chondrichthyes; order Squaliformes; family Squalidae; genus Squalus; species Squalus acanthias. The sequence continues at coordinate 74,549,567 of CM059436.1, forward strand.
GGAGTGATGGGTGAACGGGACTTGGTGCGAGTTAGGACACGGGCAGCAGAGTTTTAGATGACCTCAAGTTTACGGAGGGTAGAACGTGGGAGGCCAGCCAGGAGTGTGTTGGAATAGTCAAGTCTAGAGGTAACAAAGGCCTGGATGAGGATTTCAGCAGCAGATGAGCTGGGGTAGGGGCGGAGTCAGGCGATGTTACAGAGGTGGAAATAGGCGGTCTTAGTGATGACGCTGATAATCAGGTTGGAATCTCATCTCGGGGTCAAATATGACACCAAGGTTGCGAACAGCCTGGTTCAGCCTCAGACAGTTGCCAGGGAGAGGGATGGAGTCGGTGGCTAGGGAACAAAGTTTGTAGTGGGGACCAAAGATAATCATATTATCCTTTAATGTGACTTGTATGTTTAACCAGATATCCTTCAGTGCAACGCACACTTATACATCACATCACTTACGGACACAAACAAATGTGAATCTTTCATGGAATTACTTGTGTGGTCATACAGCCCTTGCCCCATCACCGTAAGGGTTGAGGGGGAAAAAGGGAGGGTCCAGAACAATCAGCAAGTTCGAATCTACAATGCTCCAGCACATAATTGACACACTGGTGGACTGGTAGCCCAGAAAGGTCAGGGGATTGCAGCGATGGGCGAGCAAGACCTGGTGCAGGATAGAATATGGGCAGCAGAGTTTTGGATCAGCCGCAGTTTATTGAATCTGGAGGATGGGGGGGGCAGCCAGAAGAGCATTGGAATAGTCGAGTCTGGAGGTGACAACATCATGAATGAGAGTTTCAGCAACAGATAGGCTGAAATAGGGGCGGAGGCAGGCAGTATTATATGGGGTTGGATGTAGGCAGTCTTTGTGAGGAACAGGATGTTGGGTCAGAAGCTCAGCTCAGGGTCGAATAGGGCGCCCAGGTTGTGAGCAGTCTGGTTTAGCACAAGACAGTGGTCAGAAGGGGGATGGAGTTTGTGGTAGGAGCTGAAGCTGATGACTTTGGTCTTCCCAATGTTTAGCTGGAGGAAACTCTGGCTCATCCAAGTCTGAATGTCAGACAAGACGACTTACAGGACAGAGGCCAAAGAGTCAAGAGAAATGGTAGAGAGATAGAGCAGTGTGTATTCAGCATAAACATTTATTTATAGCAAGAAATAGCTTGGGGTAGAGATTCCTCTCGGTTACGCCAGCACAATTTGTCTGAAATTGGCCAAACCAGCGTAATTTTAAGTGCAAGTTACGTCCAGCGCAAATCGAGTTTCCGAGATCTTTTGCGCTGGTTTAAAAAACATCGCGCTAGAAGCCGGCCCCGCCCACAAAACTGGCCACGCCCCCAGATCGAATTAATGAGCTTGGCGAGTTTCCGGTAATTGTGCTCGTTTGAGGAGGCTCTAAAATTAAGTTTTTCTTTTAGCTGCAAAGGCACTAGTAGACATCTTTTAGTATTTAAATTAATAAGAAACTAACTAGTGTACCCCAATATAACTAGTAAATGGTTCTGTGTAGTTTTTAAAGTCATTTTCAGTGATTTAAAATCAGGTTACTCACAGTTGGTGGACTCGACACTTTGAATAAAAATGTTTATTTTTTGGTGACAAACCCATTTTCAGCTGTGTTAATAAAACTGTCCCAGGTTACCACTCTTAAATATGTCAAGGAATATATTTAATCCTATGGGAAAAAAATCTAAAAATAATTATAGGGATATGTTCAATTACACAGCCCGATTGCACTGGTTCATGGAAGATTTTATATTTGTGATTATGTAACTGAGTTTGAGCGCAAATTTGAACCATAAATTCACTTCGGAAAACCAGCGCAATTTGCGCCCGGATTGCCAACTGCTCTCATCAAATGACATCCTTTGTGACTGTGACAAAGGTAAACTATCCCTCCTGGTCCTTCTTGACTTGTCTGCAGCCTTTGACACAGTTGACCACTCCATCCTTCTCCAACGCCTCTCCACCGTTGTCCAGCTGGGTGGGTCTGCACTCGCCTGGTTCCATTCTTAGCTATCTAATCGTAGCCAGAGAATCACCTGCAACGGCTTCTCTTCCCACTCCCGCATCGTTACCTCTGGTGTCCCCCAAGGATCTATCCTTGGCCCCCTCCTATTTCTCATCTACATGTTGCCCCTTGGCGACATCATCCAAAATCATAGCATCAGTTTCCACATGTACGCTGACAACACCCAGCTCTATCTCACTACCACTTCTCTCGACTCCTCCACGATCTCTAAATTGTCAGACTGCTTGTCCGACATCCAGTTCTGGATGGGCAGAAATTTTCTCCAATTAAATATTGGGAAGACCGAAGCCATTGTTTTCAGTCCTCGCCAAAAACTCCATTCCCTAGCCACTGACTCCATCCCTCTCCCTAACATCTGTCTGAGGCTGAACCAGACTGTTCGCAACCTTGGTGTCATATTTGACCCTGAAATGCTCTTCCGACCTCATATCCACAGCATAACTAAGACCGCCTATTTCCACCTCCATAACATCGCTCGTCTCCACCCCTGCCTCAGCTCATCTGCTGCTGAAACCATCATCCATGCCTTTGTTATCTCTAGACTTGACTATTCCAATGCACTCCTGACTGACCACCCACATGCTACCCTACATAGACTTGAGGTGATCCAAAACTCGGCTGCTCATGTCCTAACTCGCACCAAGTCCCGTTCACCCATCACTCCTGTGCTCACTGACCTACATTAGCTCCTGGTTAAGCAACGCCTCGATTTCAAAATTCTCATCCTTGTTTTCAAATCCCTCCATGGCCTCTCCCCTCCCTATCTCTGTAATCTCCTCCAGCCCCACAACCAACCCCACCCAACCCCCGAGATATCTGCGTTCCTCTAATTCTGCCCTTTGAGCATCCCTGATTATAATCGCACAACCATTGGTGGCCGTGCCTTCTGTTGCCTCGGCCCTAAGCTCTGGAATTTCCTGCCTAAACCTGTCTGCCTCTCTGCCTCTCTTTCCTCCTTTAAGACGCTCCTTAAAACCTACCTCTTTGACCAAGCTTTTGGTCACCTGCCCTAATTTCTCCTTATGTGGCTCAGTGTCAATTTTTTTTGTCTTATAATACTCCTGTGAAGCGCCTTGGGACGTTTTACTACGTTAAAGGTGCTATATAAATACAAGCTGTTGTTGTTGCACCCAAAGCGGAAACTCTACCCCATTTAGTTTATGGATAAAAGACCTTTTTTAAAAAAACATATTAAAAATGACATGCTACTACAATATAATAGGCCTGCAAATGGCACAAATCTATAAAGAAAAACATTTTTCCTTGCATTATTCAAGTAATATCACCACTAACAATTGCTGTCCTTTCAGTATCAAGGTATTACGGATATCTTGTGTGTGCCCCATGGGAGAAAAATCGGTTTTAATTGTTTGTTGCTGTTGTAAAACTTGATCTACTATAGGACAACATAATTAACTGTCAATGTTTGAAAATGTACAGTGTGCAAAGTGTCCAGAGTAATCCAGGATGTATGTCACTGATAATTCAGTTTCATGGCTCAATGATAATGGAATTCAAGATTATCAGTTGGGGCGCACAGTATTTTATTTCTCAGGGCTGTCCCAGAATGCACTCTCACAGGCAATAATATAAACAAGCAGCAATCTATTACGCGCAATGTGATATACATGGACAGGAGAAAAGCAATTATAGGGATTATAAAAAAGTGTTTGGCTGCGATTAAAGACAGTGCTTTCACTTGGTGTTCACACATAAGAACATACAATCACTATCACTAAAGAAAAAGTACTAGGCAAACTAATGGGACTAAAGGCTGACAAGTCCCCTGGACCATCTTAGGGTCTGAAAAGAAGTGGCTGCAGAGATAGTGGATGCATTGGTTGTAATCTTCCAAAATTCCCCAGACTCTGGAAAGGTGCCAGCGGATTGGAAAACCGCAAATCTAACGCCCATATTCAAGAAAGGGAGACAGAAAGCAGGAAACTATAGGCTAGTTAGTCTAACATCTGTCATTGGGAAAATGCTGGAATCCATTATTAAGGAAGTAGTAGCAGGACATTTAGAAAATCATAACACAATCAAGCAGAGTCAACATGGTTTTATGAAGGGGAAATTGTGTTTCACAAATTTATTAGAGTTCTTTGAGGATGTAACGAGCAGGGTGGATAAAGGGGAACCAGTAGATGTAGCGTATTTAGATTTCCAGAAGGCATTCGATAAGGTGCCACATAAAAGGTTACTGCACAAGATAAGAGCTCACAGGGTTGGGGGTAATATATTAGCTTGGATAGAGGATTGTCTAACTAACAGAAAACAGAGTCGGGATAAATGGGTCATTTTCAGGTTGGCAAACAGTAACTAGTGGAGTGCCACAGGGATCAGTGCTGGGGCCTCAACTATTTACAATCTATATTAATGACTTGGATGAAGGGACCGAGTGTACTGTAGCCAAATTTGCTGACGATACAAAGATAGGTGGGAAAGCAAGTTGTGAGGAGGACACAAAGGCCGCGATTTTATCAATGGAGGCGGGTTGGGTGCGGGCTTGATGTTCGGCAGGTTCCGGTCCCACCTCCGCTTTCAGCCGACCAGAAACTGCGATTTTGCCTCAATTGGCCTAATTAATGTGTCCGGCGCGCTACCCGGCCCAATTAGTGGGTTCGGGTCTGCTGCGTCTGTCAGCCAGCTGTATTTAAGGGGCCCATGCAGCATTGTCACAAATCCATTCTTTCCTGCTGCTTCTCCTTTTGAAATTGTTCCCATGACTGCTGCAAGAGCTAAGGCCTCTCCCCACTTTGATGATGACTCCCTCCATGCTCTTGTGGAGGGAGTGAGAGGTACTCTTCCCCTCATCCGGACGGAGGAAGCCTCCTCAGCTAAGCAAAGCAGCCTGGTTGCAAATTGCTGAGGAGGTGAGCTCCAGATCTTTGTGCTCGCTCCTGGGTCCAGTGCAGAAAAAGGTTCAATGACCTGGTACGCTCAGCAAAAGTGAGTATAACATCACACTTACGTTCAATCTGCTCCCCATCTCCTCTCATCACCAGCACTCTGCATTGTCAACTTACTCCTGCACATCCCACTTCACCCTTACATCCTTTGCACCCTGAACCATCCCTCTCTCTCTCTCTCTATGTACAGAATCACTTCACTATTCTACTATGCACCCCTCATACTTGCTATCACTGTTATGCAATGATAACAACTAACAACGCACAGGGAGGGCCCTTGGTGTTGGCATCTCACTCCATCTTTGTCGCCCTCTAAGCATCTATGCTATGGATTCTCTACACTCACTCCAACATTCTCACTCCAACTCCACTTGTGTCCCTCATTGCAGGAAAAGAGAGCCCACAATAAGAGGGAGAGGGCCAGGACAGGAGGAGGGCCACCTTCCATTGCCCAGCTGACCACCGCTGAGGAGGCTGCTCTGGAGATCATAGGAGGTGCTGAGGATCTGGAAGTGGGGGACGGTCAGACGGGCGCAGTAGAGCAAGCTGGTGACAGAATAGATTTGCAGCCCTCTCAGTTGCATTGCATGCGTGACTGATGTGGCATCTGATGTTCATACAGATTGAGTTATGATCATCTGCACAATTCAATGTGCATGTTATGTTAATATCACATGTCTAACTCATGCCTTTACTCCCCCACAGGACCATCGAGAGCTCCCCTCCCCACTGTCCAGGAGGAAGAGCCGGAAGACTCGTCAGAGGAAGCTGCAACCTCTGAGGGCGCAGCGTCAGCAGAATTAGGCGCACCCAGCACCAGCGCAGATACGCACAGCTCAGTGGGTCCTTCGCGAGATAGAGTAGTGTTGTCACCTGGTGTATCACAGCTCACAAGTGAGTATCAGCAGATGGTGGAGACAGGGACAGCAGTGGAGAGTCCTCGTCGAAGGCCGCAGGGCGCTCCTAGTTCTGCTCAGCTGCTTGTGGACCCTGTGCCTCTGGGGCCATCCAGAAAGAGCGCGGTGCTGGAACTCCAGGAACAGGTGCAGGAGTCTCTGGCAGGTTTTGCACCCAGGGTCACTGCGAGTGTGGAGAGGATGGAGGAGTCCATCTCTAACATGAGCACTGCCTTTCTGGGGGCAATGGCGAATGAGCGCACCACCATGGATAGGATGGCAACCTTCGTGGAAAGGATGGCTACGGTCATGGAGGAAATAAGTCGCCAGAGTCAGGAAAACATGGTGAATGTTCAGAAAAGAATGACATCTCTGGAGGAGCGATGGGCAGCTATTGACCAGAGAGACCAGAGCTTCATGGACGACCTTTTGAGGAGGCCTGCCAGTGCAGATACGGGTCCTCATGGCCACTTGCTAGCACTAAAGTGCGGCTGACCCATGAGCGGGATGTTGGTGGCAGGCAACAAGGAAGTGTGGGCTCCTCTCCAAGCGCTCACACTCCCATGCCACTGCGGAGCCCTCGGTCAGAGGCCCACCAGAGTCCTCACCCAAATGAGATGGCCGTCTCAGCCCCTGCACAGCCGCAGGACGAGCAGACTGTTGCCGAGCCCTCCCAGGCTCGCAAACCCAGAGGACACCCGCCAAAGATGTCAAAGCAAGAGCAGCATGAAAGAGCAAGGTGCCTCCACATCTGCTGAAGCCACAGGGGAAGCACCACGTAGAAGCACGCATAAGAGAAAGATTAAGCACCTATAGTCACAAGGGTAGTCACTTGGGTGTTTAGATGTAATACATATTTAATATAATCATCGCCATTTCAATTGCAATAAAGAAATGCAATGGCAAACATTCAAAGAGTTGGCCTATGTGTGCCCAGAAATGGAAATGTCACAGTGAGGTGCCAGGGCGCCTTTCATCTGTAATGATGGTGGTGAGAGTGATAGGAACCCACAGTTTATTGTACAGATGGTGTATGGTGTGTTAAGAAGGTGGCAGCCACATGTGTTTGCTTCGTCAACTTAAGCGAATCTGGCATCGATTAGTGCATCCCTCGCATCTCGGCCAGCAATGTGCTCGCGTGCTAGTGGAACTGGCGCATCCGCCTCCGCAAGGTCTTCCTCCTCCTCCTCTGAGGAGGAGGCTATGCACTGAGCCACTTGTTCCGCAGGCAGCTGGAAGCCACGCTGCTGTGCGATGTCGTGCAATGCACAGCAGACCACGATGATTCTGGGGACCCTGGCTGGTGAGTACTGTAGGGCTCCACCTGATCTGTCGAGGCATCTGAATCGCATTTTGAGCAAGCCGATGGTTTGCTCGATGATGGCTCTGGTGGAAATGTGGCTGGCATTGTAGCGCTCCTCAGCTTCGTTTGATGGCCTCCTCAATGGCGTCATTAGCCATGTCTTCAGGGGATAGCATTTGTCTCCAAGTAGCCATCCCGAAAGTTGGGTTGGTGGATTGAAGAGCTGAGGCACAGTAGACTGCCGCAGGATGAACAAGTCACGGTAACTGCCAGGGTACTTTGCGCAAACATGCATAATGTTCTTCCTGTGGTTACACACCAGCTGGACGTTAAGGGAGTGGAAGCCCTTGCGGTTGACGAATACAGCTGAGTTGTGATGGGGTGCCCTAAGGGCCACATGTGTGCAATCTACGACACCCTGCACCCTTGGCAAGCCTGCCATATTTGCAAAGCCAACCGCAGGCGCGGTTACACTTGCTTCATCTGTGGAGAAGTGGATGTAATTGTGCGCCTTTGCAAAGAGGCCATCGGTAACCTGCGTGATGCAAGTGTGTGCGGCCGACTGGGAGATGCCGCTGATGATCCCTGGAAGGACCCTGAAGCAAAAAAATTGAGGGCGGTGGTGCCTTTGACAGCCACTGGTAAGGGGTGTCCACCCGCTCCTCTGGGCTCCAGGTGCTGCTGCAGCATTGCGCAGATGTCAGCGACTACCTCTCGCGAAAGTCTCAGCCTCCTTGACTGACTGCCACATAGCCGGTGGCAGCAGAGACCCATTTTCTCATGGGTCTCCTGGTCAGTTATTGAATCAGTGACTTTTTCCTGTGGCCTGTCAAAGGGTCCAGCGCATTCATGTCAAGGCGTATAGCAGGCAAATGCGCGGGACTGGCTCAGCGTCAAATTCCCTAGATCATCTGCTGATTCTAATTGAATCATGGCTTGACATTCCCACATCCGACCCCTTGATCCGGTCTCTGACAGACCTATAAGGAGACCAGAACAAGGCTGTCGGGGAGCAGAGCAGCTGGCGGTTGCTCCCCTGAGACTGAAAATGAAATAAAAATGCCTTGAACTGAGGATTCTGCCCAGTATGTTCTTAATCTCACTGGGGGAAGACTGAGGAGTTACCACACAGAGACCATGGCCCGGATTTTGCTGTCGAAACTGACTGCAACTTCAGGATTAAGCGCACGCGCAGCTAAACACGAAAATGCTGAAGTTGCGGTCAGTCATTCCCTGCTCTGCCACAGGCTGCATTGTCGAACCCCCCGTGGCCAGTAATCAGTGAAATAAGTTGAACTAACGAAAACTTAAGTCTTTCCGATCTAATTATATAAGAACATAAGAAATAGGAGCTGGAGTCGGCCATTTGTCCCTTTGAGCCTGCTCCGCCATTCAACAAGATCATGGCTGATCTTCTACCTCAACTCCACCTTCCCGCATTATCCCCACATACCTTAATTCCCAAAAATTTATCAACCTCTGTCTTGAATATACTCAACGACTGAGCATCCACAGCTCTCTGGGGTAGAGAATTCCAAAGATTCACAACCCTTTGAGTGAAGAAATTTCTCCTCATTTCACTCCTAAATGGCCGACCCCTTATTCTGAGACTGTGACCCCTGGTTCTAGACTCCCAGCCAGGGGAAACATTTTCTCAGCATTAACCCTGTCAAGCCCCTTAAGAATTTTATATGTTTCAATGAGATCACCTCTCATTCTTCTAAACTCTAGGGAATATAGGCCTAGTCTACTCAATCTCTCCTCATCGGGCAATTCCCTCATCTCAGGAACCAGTCTAGTGAACCTGCGTTGCACTCCCTCTAAGGCAAGTATGTCTTTCCTTAGGTAAGGAGACCAGAACTGTACACAGTACTCCAGGCTTCATCAATGCCCGGTATAATTGCAGTAAGACTTCTTTACTCATACTCTAATCCCTTTGTAACAAAAGCTAACATATCATTTGCTTTCCTAATTGTTTGTTGCACCTGCATGTTAACTTTCTGTGATTCATGTACAAGGACACCCAGGTCCCTCTGAAAGCAAACATTTCCCAGTCTCTCACCATTCAAAAAATATTCTGCTTTTTTTGTTTTTCCGACCAAACTTCCTACTTCACACTTCCCCACCTTGTATTCCATTTGCCATGTTCTTGCCCACTAAGTCAACCTGTCTATATAGAAACATAGAAAAGAAATAGGAGCAGGAGTAGGCCATTCGGCCCTTCAAGCTTGCTCCGCCATTCAATTTGATCATGGCTGATCCTCTATCTCAATACCATATTGCCACTCTCTCCCCATACTCCTTGATGCCTTTTGTGTCTCTGCAGCCTCTTTGCATCCTCCTCACAGCTTACTTTCCCACCTAACTTTGTATCAGCAGCAAACTTGGATACGTTACACTCAGTCCCTTCATCTAAGTAATTAATATAGACTGTAAATAGGTGAGGCCTAAGCACTGATCCTTGCGGTACCCAGCTAGTTACAGCCTGCCAACCCGAAAAAGTCCTGTTTATTCCTACTCTCTGTTTTCTGTCCATTAAGCAATCTTCAATCCATGCTAATATATTACCCCCCAATCACGAGTCCTAATTTTGTGTAATAACCTCTTGAGTGGCACCTTATTGAATGCTTTTTGAAAATCCAAATACGCCACATCCACTGGTTCCCCCTTATCTAACCTACTAGTTACATCTTCAAAAAACTCGATTAAATTTGTCAAACATGATTTCCCTTTCATAAAACCATGTTGACTCTGCCTAATCATATTACGATTTTCTAAGTGTCCTGTTACCATGTCCCAAATAATAGATTCTAGCATTTTGCCTACTACTGATGTCAGGCTAACTGGCCTATAGTTCCCCATTTTTAAATAGCGCGGCTATGTTTGCTACCTTCCAATCCTTGGGGACTGTTCTAGAATCTAGGGAATTCTAGAAGATGAATATCAGTGCATCCACTACCTCTTTTAAAACCCTAGGATGCAGGTCGTCAGGTCCAGGGGATTTGTCGCCACTTAGTCCCATTAATTTCTCCAGTACTATGTCATTACTTATACTGATTTCTTTAAGTTCCTCATTCTCTCTAGACCCTTGGTTCCCCATTATTTCCAGAATGTTTTTTGTGTCTTCTACCGTGAAGACAGATACAAAGTATTTGTTTAATGTCTCTGCCGTTTCCTTATTGTCCATTATAATTTCTCCTGTCTCTGCCTCTAATGGGCCCACGTTTACTTTCACTACTTACGCTGTTGAACACCCCATAAAAAGCCTTGTTGGAATAGGTATAACTGGGGTTTTAACTGTGTATTGACTGCTGAACAACCATTCTGGCCCTGAAAAACAAATTTTCTACTTGTGGAATGCCAAATTTCTCCATTATGTTAGAAAATTACTAGATTTTTAAAATAATAAAGAAATATTTTTTTGAAGTTTTTTTAATGATATTTCAGCTTCTACCTTAACCCCATGTGTATGTCCCAATCTTTATTTCGCTCTCTGTAAAAATTTTAAAAAGTGAATTGAATCAGTGCTTTTTTTTCCTGGTTTGCTGTCTTTGAGAATTCTTCAATGTGATTGGTGCTTAGACAGCTGGATGACATCTCTGCTGCTCTACGCTAGGAATCCCCTTTTAACAGCGCTACAATCAAATTAAAGTTGAGAAACCTAAAGTTTTCACACAGAGATCGCAAGATCTTTGTGGTCACCTTTCTTCGAGATCAACGGCGATCGCTGTTGCTTCGCCACTGACCCTAAGTTCCGGCCATTGAGCGGAAACATGAAGGGAGAGTTTCATGAGATTAGCACCCAGATTAGCATTCACAGAAGCCTAGTAGCAGTTACTTGACCACTCTTAGTTAGTGAATGATTCAAAAAATGACCAAGATCCTTACTTTCATTTTATCATTGTCCCCATTACAATCTTAAACTTCTGCCTGGATTCAAGAAGTTAAATTTTTTTTTTTAAATGGCCAAACAAATCTGCCAAACTCAGTTAAAACAGACATTACTTTGCAGGAAAATTATAGTACCTTTGACAAAATTCTTTTTAAATTGTACAAACCCACCACAAAGAGGTCTTTATAAAGCAGCAACAGCTTCTGCTGAGCCAATAAGATCCTTGGGAAAATAACATTTAAATAAAAAAAGGTAAGAGACAGAATTGGGTAAGAGATGGAATTAATAAAGTCACCCTAGAGAAACCAAAATGTGAATATTTAAATGGTTTCAGAAGGCCTGATATTATTTTTGGAACCATACAAAAATATAGCCTAAATATAGACATAAATGCACACCCTAGAAAAACAAATCATGTCACTTTGTAATCTAAAGTACTCTGACAAAATAACAAGACAGCGGAGCCTGTCATTAAGGGGAAATTTTTAAACAATACAAGGCTATCATTACGTGAAGGTTACTACTCAAAATAGTTAGTGTTAGTGGTTTTCTTTGTTTTCATCTGTTACTTGGTATTACAAAAAATTTGAGAGCCCGCCTTTTAATCGAAACAAGAATGTGCATTCAGATCGAGCACTCATCGTAAAAAAATGTCAGAAATTCATAGATGTGTAATCGGACAAAAAGTGGACGCTGAGCAAAAGATATTTGAAGGCTGGTCAGAGGTGGGTTTCAAGGAGGGTTCTTTAAGGAGGAGAGGGAGGTGAAGAGGAATAGGGGATTCAGGGAGGGAATTCCAGAGTGTGGGGCCGAGATGGCTGAAGTCACGGCTGCTAATGGCAGGGATAAAGGAGAGGTGAATGCACAAAAAACAAGAATCGGAGGAATGGAGAGTTTGCGGGGGGGGGGGGGGGGGGGGGGGGGGGAGCGTGGGTGGCGGGGAGTTGTAGGACTGGATGAGGTTACAGAGATAGGGAGGGGCAAGGCCATGAAGGGATTTAAAGACACTGATAAGGTTTTTAAATGGGAGGAGCCAGGGGACCGGGAACTAATGCAAGTACGCAAGGACAGGGGTAGTAGGTGAGTGGATTGGGATACAGACAGCAGAGGTTTGAATGATCCAAGCTTACAGAGGGAGGAAAATGAAAGGCCGGCCAGGAGCACATTGAAATAGTTGAGTATGGAGGTGACAGAGGCATAAATGAGGGTTTCAGCAGCGCATAGGCTGAGGTGTATTTCTGATTAGACCTTTCTGAAGCAACCTCAGATTTTCTACATTAAAGGTGCTATCTAAATGCAAGTTGGAGGGGAGACATTCAAATTACTCGTGAATTAAAAATGTTAAGGATGGACTGAGGCAGGGGTGGAGACGGGCGTGTTATGGTGGTGGAAGTAGGCAGTCTTTGTGATGGAGAGGATATGGGGTTGGAAGCTCCGCTCAGGGTAAAATAGGGCGTGAGATTGATCGGGGAGGGAGAGGGAATCGATGACACGGGGGGTGGAGTTTATGGCCTGGGCCGAAGACGATGGCTTCAAACATCCCAATACTTAATTGGAGGAAATTGCGGCTCATCCGCGACTGGATTTTGGACAAGCTGTCAGACAACACAGAGGGATGTCAATGCTGGGAGTGAAGCACTGTCCACTCCTTTCATTTTGCTCCAAGATGTCCTAACTGTAGCAGAGAAGCGTGCCCACTATTGCATCAGCGTGAATGTTTTCCCTCCTCTCTGGTTGAGATTACCAGTGTAGCACCAAGTCGTGGCAAAGTAGGAACAATTGAGTCTTGTGGAATATACCAAAAATAAATTGCTTCAAGATTGTTCAAACTCATATCTTGTACTTCTTTCACTTTAGTATACTGTATTCAATACTCACAATGACCAAATGCAGATTGGGTTGTCGCTTTGCTGAATACCTCTGTTCAGTTCACAAGCGTGACCCCGAGCTTCCGGTCACTTGCCATTTTAATTCTCCACCCCACTCCCACTCTGACCTCGGCCTCCTACACTGCTCCAATGAAGCTCAACAGAAGCTCGAGGAACTGCACCACATCCTTTGGTTAGGCAGCTTACAGCTTTCTGGACTCAACACGGAGTTCAAGAATTTCAGATTAAAACCACTGCTTCCATTTTTTCGGACAACAGGTGCTGGGAATGATTCTGCTGTTCATTCCGCCCTATCACAGACCTTCCCTTTTGTTCTTTCCACCCCTCCCCCCATTTCCCTGCCTCTGTACTTGCTTAAAAGCTGTTAGATCTCTAACATTTTCCAGTTCTGACGAAAGGTCACCGACCTGAAACGTTAACTCAGTTTCTCTCTCCACAGGGGCTGCTTGACCCGCTGAGTGTTTCCAGCATTTTCTGTTTATATTGCAGATTTCCAGCACCCGCAGCATTTTGCCTTCATATAAGGTCCTTACTGCCAACAGAGAAAGAAGACCTTTATCCCACGTGTCTGGGCTTGTATCTTGAATTCAGGTGCCAGAGGTGAAAAGACAGTGCGCTCACCCACTGCACCATCCCAATCATTCTTTCACATTTCTCTACACAAAGAAGTTGAAAAGATTGTTAAAGCTACACAAAAAAGTACATTAATAATTTAGGGGTTAGGGGAGTAAGCATGTTTCCTCAAAGCAAGAAGCTGTCTTACGTGATGTATTACTAGTACTTAACACAACGGGATAGAAGGGTTCCTGCTTTCACAGACCAGCTTAAAATCAGGCTTTATGGACAAATTCTGTTATATGAGGAGAGGAGCGAAGCAAGGAGCAAAACTACTTTCACTGGTAATTGTGTCTGTCTTATTATTTTGAACCTCAATTGAATTTCCACACTCAACAGCAAATCACTTCAGATCATCAGATGATGATTCACTCGGATAGCTCGGACAGATTATCCCATAATTAGTTGATCCGTAGAGAACAGGAAGTTCTCAAGTTTGTTCCCTAGTGTGTGCGGAGTACAATAAGAGCATTACAATTTGCCTCAGTACCCCCTAGGTTGGGGGGGGGGGGGCGGAGAATAAAATCAGGCAGCTTCCCACTCATGATCGTGATCAGATAACACATATATGAAGTGTATTTATGTTGCTGATAGGCAAGGACTGGTTCAGACTAACTAAGCAGTCTTAGTTAGACCACTCTTCGAGAACTGTGAACAGTTCTGGTCTCCTTATTATAAAAAGGACATAGAGACATAAGTGACCTGATAGAGGTTTTAAAGATTATGAAAGGGTTTGATGGGGTAGACGTAGAGAAGATGTTTCCACTTGCAGGCGAGACCAGAGCTAGGGACCATAAATATAAGATAGTCATTAACAAATTCAATAGGGAATTCAGGAGAAACTTCTTTACCCAGAGAGTGGTTAGAAAGTGGAACTCGCTACCACAAGGAGTAGTTGAAGCGAATAGCACAGATGCATTTAATAATTTAGGTAAGTACATGAGGGAGAAAGGAATAGAAGGATGTGTTGATGGGGTTGGATGAAAAGTGGCAGGGGGCTTGTGTGGTTACCACAGGGAGTAGTTGAGGTGAATAGCATAGATGCATTTAAGCAGAAGCTAAATAAACAAGAGGGAGAAAGGAATAGAAGAATATGTTGATGGGGTTAGATGAAGAAGGCTCGTGTGGAGCATAAACACCGGCATGAAACTATTGGGCCGAATGGCCTGTTTCTGTGCTGTAAATACTTGGTAATACTTTGTAATAGCGTTGACATCTGCCTGTAGCTGCACTGCCTGCCGACACACACTGTCAAAGCTCACATATGAGTAATGGTCCAGTGTCCATTAACCTGTACCCCAGCAAAGAGTCAGGAGACGAGGGAACACAAAAACAAAACACTTAAGATCTTTAAAGCAAAGTATAAACTATAGAAGGTTTTAAATAAAGAAAGAATAAAGTAGTGTAATAAAAACAGAAAATGCTGGAAATACTCAGCAGGTCAGGCTGCGTGACCTGCTGAGTATTTCCAGCATTTTCTGTTTTTATTATAGCTAGGACCCATATAGGTTCCCATAGTGACACCTTTTATTTGGAGGAAGTGAGTGGGTCAAAGGAGAAGTTGTTCAATGTAAGAACAAGTTCAGCCAGGCGGAGGAGGGTGGTGGTGAATGGGGACTGATTGGGCCTCTGTTCAAGGAAGAAGTGGAGGGCCCGCAGGCCGTCCTGGTGGGGGATAGAGGTGTAGAGGGATTGGACGTCCATGGTGAAAAGGAGATGGTTGGGGCCAGGAAACTGTTAAAGTGGTGGACGGTGTCGGAAGAGTTGCGGATGTAGGTCGGAAGAGACTGGACAAGGGGAGAAAAAAATAAGAGTCAAGATGGGAAGGAACAGAGGGCACAGAATTCTTAAAATGCATTCTGGAGAACTTTTTTAGCCAGTATGTAGCAAGCCCAACAAGAGAGGGGGCGGTTCTGGACTTAGTTTTAGGAAATGAAGCTGGGCAGGTGGAAGGGGCATCAGTGGGAGAGCATTTTGGTGGTAGTGATCATAATTCAATTAGATTTAGTATAAGAACATAAGAAATAGGAGCAGGAGTCGGCCATTCGGCCCTTTGAGCCTGCTCCGCCATTCAATGAGTTCATGGCTGATCTTCTGCCTCAACTCCATTCACCGGCCCTATTGCCATATCCCTTGATGCCCTTACTAGTCAGAAATCTATCGACTTCTGTTTTGAATATACCCAATGACTGAGCCTCCACAGTCCTCTGGGGTAGAGAATTCCAAAGATTCACCACCCTCTGTGTGAAGAAAGTTCTTCTCATCTCAGTCCTGAATGGCCTACCCTTTATCCTGAGGCTGTGGCCCCTGGTTCTAGACTCCCCAGCCATGGGAAACATTCTCCCAGCATTCATCCACCCTATCAAGCCCTGTAATAATTTTGTATGCTTCAATGAGATCCCCTCTCATTCTTCTGAATTCAAGAGAATACAGGCCTAGTTTACTCAATCTCTTCTCATACGACAGTCCCGCCATCCGAGGAATCAATCTCGTGAACCTTCGTTGCACTCCCTCTATGGCAAATATATCCTTCGTTAGGTAAGGAGACCAACATGTACACAGTAGTCCAGGTGTGGTCTCACCAAGGCCCTATATAATTGGAGTAAGACTTCTTCCTCTTGTAATGAAGGCCAGCATACCATTTGCCTTCCTAATGGCTTGCTGCACCTGCACATTCACTTTCAGTGACTCATGTACAAGGACACCCAGGTCCCTTTGAGTATCTGCATTCCCCAATCTTTCACCATTTAGGAAATACTCTGCCTTTTTGTTTTTTCTACCAAAGTGGATAACTTCACATTTATCCACATTATATTCCATCTGCCATGTTCTCGCCCACTCAATGAGTCTGTCGAGATCCCCTTGAAGCCTCTTCACATCCTCTTCACAACTGACACTGCCACCTAGCTTTGTATCATCAGCAAATTTGGAAATGTTACATTTAGTCCCCTCATCCAAAATAGTTATGGAAAAGGACAAAGATAGACCAGGAGTAAAAGTTCTCAATTGGGGAAAGACTAATTTTACTAAGCTGAGATGTGATTTAGCAAAAGTGGACTGGAAACAGCTACTTGAAGGTAAATCAGTGTCAGATCAGTGGGAGTCACTCAAGGAGGAGGTAGTGAGGGTTCAGAGCAAATACGTTCCCACAAAGAAAAAGAGTGGAACTCCCAAATCTAGAGCCCCCAGATGTCAAGGGGCATATGGGGTAGGACAAGGCAAAAAAGGGAAGCTTATGCTAGATACCGAGAGCTAAATACTGCAGAAAGCCTAGGAGTATACAACATGCAGGGGTGAAATTAAAAAGGAAATTAGGAAAGCAAAAGAGAGGGCATGAAAAAAATATTGGCAAGTAAAATCAAGGAAAACCCCAAAATGTTTTATCAATACATAAAGAGCAAGAGGATAACTAAAGAAAGAGTAGGGCCTATTAGAGACCAAAAAGGTAACCTGTGTGTGGAGGCGGAAGATGTGGGTATGGTTCTTAATGAATACTTTGTTCTGTCTTCACAAAAGAGAGGGATGATGCAGAAATTGTGGTTAAGGAGGAGGAGTGTGAAATATTAGATAAGATAAACATAGTGAGAGAGGATATATAAAGGGGTTTAGCATCTTTGAAAGTAAATAAATTGACAGGCCCAGATGAAATGCATCCCAAGCTGTTAAGAGAAGGCAAGGTGCCGGAGGACTAGAGGACTGCTAACGTTGTACCATTGTTTAAAAAGGGATAAAGGGATAGGCCAAGTAATTACAGGCCAGTCAGCCTAGCCTCAGTGGTGGGCAAATTACTGGAAAAAATTCTGAGGGACAGTATTAATCGTCATTTAGAAAGGCACGGATTAATCAAGGACAGTCAGCATGGATTTGTAAAGGGAAGGTCATGTCTGACTAACTCGGTGGAATTTTTTGAGGAGGTAACAAGGAGGGTTGATGAGGGTAGCGCGTTTGATGTAGTCTACATGGATTTTAGCAAGGCTTTTGACAAGGTCCCACGTGGCAGACTGGTCAGAAAAGTAAAAGCCCATGGGATCTAAGGGAAAGTGGCAAGTTGGATCCAAAATTGGCTCAGTGGCAGGAAGCAAAGGGTAATGGTCGACGGGTGTTTTTGTGACTTGAAGGCTGTTTCCAGGGGTTCCGCAGGGCTCAATACTAGGTCCCTTGCTTTTTGTGGTACGTATCAATGATTTAGACTTCAATGTAGGTGGGCATGATTAAGACGTTTGCAGATGATACAAAAATTGGCTGTGTGGTTGATCGTGAGGATGAAAGCTGTAGACTACAGGAAGATATCGATGGACTGGTCAGGTAGGCAGAAAAGTGACAAATGGAATTCAATCTGGAGAAGTGAGAGGTAATTGGGGAGGGCTAAGAAGGCAAGGGAATACACAATAAATGGTAGGATTCTGAGAAGTGTAGAGGAACAGAGGCACCTTGGAGTGCATGTCCACAGATCCCTGAAGGTAGCAGGACAGGTAGATAAGGTGGTTAAGAAGGCATACAGGATACTTGCCTTTATTAGCTGAGGCATAGAATATAAGAGCAGGGAGGTTATGCTTGAACTGTATAAAGCACTAGTTAGGCCTCAGCTAGCACTGCGTGCAATTCTGGTCGCCACATTACAGGAAGGATGTGATTGCACTAGAGGGGGTGCAGAGGAGATTTATGAGGATGAAGCTAGGACTGGAGAATTTTAGCTGTGAAGAAAGATTGGATAGGCTGTGGTTGTTTTCTTTGGAACAGAGGAGGCTGAGGGGAGATTTAATTGAGGTGTATAAAATTATTATGGGTCGAGATAGAGTGGATAGAAAGGACCTATTTCCCTCAGCAGATAGGTCAATAACTAGGAGGCATTGTTTTAAAGTAATTGGTAGAAGAATTAGAGGGGAGTTGAGGAGACATTTTTTCACCCAGACGGTGGTGGGGGTCTGGAACTCATTGCCTGAAAGGGTGGTAGAGGCAGAAACCCTAATCACATTGAAAAAGTACTTGGATATGCACTTTAAGTGCTGCAACCTACAAGGTGACGGACCAAGTGATGGCTCCTCTGGGGAGAGCAGCCAGAGACAAGGCCACGGCACCACGGATGGCTCAGCTGCACAGGGGAGGAAGAAGAGTGGAAGAGCAATAGTGGTAGGGGATTCATTGATTAGGTGAGCAGATAGGCATTTCTGTGGACATAGGAGTGACTCCAGGATGGTATGTTACCTCCTTGGTGCCAGGGTCAAGGATGTCACTGAGCGGCTGCAGGACACTCCGAGGGGGGAGGGTTGTCCATATCGGTACCGACGACATAGGCAGAAAGAGGGATGAGGTCCTGCAGGCAGACTATAGGGAGCAAGGAGAAAGATTAAAAAGCAGGACCTCAAAGGTAGTAATCTCCGGTGCCACGTGCTAGTGAGTACAGGAATAGGAGGATAGAACAGATGAATGCGTGGCTGGAGAGATGGTGCAGGAGGGAGGGCTTTAGAGTCCTGAGGCATTGGGACCGTTTCTGGGGAAGGTGGGACCTGTACAAGCTGGACGGGTTACACCTCAACAGAGCCGGGACCAATATTCTCGCGGGGAGGTTTTCTAGTGCTGTTGGGGAGGGTTTAAACTAGCTTGGCAGGGGGATGGGCACCAGCATATAGGAGTAGAAAAGAGGAATAAGGTGCATAAAAGAGTGAGTGTGTTGGATAGTACTAGAGAAGAAAGTAGAGGCGGAAGTAGTACCATATTAGATAGGAGCAGACTAAGAAAGACTATGAAAAATTCAAAAATGGGTTTAGAATGCGTGTACGTAAATGCACAAAGTGTGGTGAATAAGGTTGGTGAGTTACAAGCACAATTAGCAATGTGGCAATATGATGTTGTGGCAATAACGGAAACGTGGCTTAAAAACGGTGAGGACTGGGCACTTAACATTCAAGGGTACAAGGTGTTCAGAAAAGATAGGGAAGGAAAAAAGGGAGGTGGGGTGACAGTGCTGATTGAGGAAGACATTGTAGTGTTGGAAAGGGAGGATGTTCTTGAGGGGACAAAGACAGAATCCATTTGGTTAGAGTTGAGGATCAAAAAGGGTATGATCACACTACTGGGGATATTCTACAGGCCTCCAAATAGTGAGTGGGAGGTAGAGAAGCAAATCTGGGGAAATCACAGAGATATGCAAGAGCTATAGAGTGGTGATATTGGGGTACGTTAATTACCCAAATATCGATTGGGATAATGCTAGGGTAAAGGGAAAGGAAGGGGAGGAATTTCTGAAATGCGTTCAGGAGAATTTCCTTGACCAGTATGTTCTTGGCCCAACTAGGAAGGAGGCATTGCTGGATCTGGTGCTGGGGAATGAGGTGGGCCAGGTTGACCAAGTGTCTGTGGGAGAACACTTGGGTACGAGTGATCATCGTATCATCAGATTTAGATGAGCAGTGGAGAGGAGCAAGGAACAATCTAGAGTGGAACTTCTAAACTGGAATAGGGCTAACTTCAATGGGATGTGAAAGGATCTAGCCAGGATAAAATGGAACCAAAGACTGACAGGAAAAACTGTAACAGAACAATGGGTGATCTTTAAGGAGGAGATGTTCCAAGCACAGGCTAGGTACATTCCAACAAGAGGGAAGGGTAAGGGAACCAAAGCAAGGTCTCCTTGGATGACGAGGGAGATAGAGAAGATGATGAAACAAAAAAAGAGGGTATACGATGAATGTCAGGTGAATTCTTCAAGGGAGAACCAGACCAAATACAATAAGTTGAGAGGGGAAGTGAAGATGAAAATAAGATTGGCAAAGAGAGAACATGAGAGTAGAATGGCGGTTAACATTAAAGGGAACCCAAAAATCTTCTACCAGCATGTAAACAGTAAGCGGGTAGTAAGAGGCGGGGTGGGGCCTATTAGGGACAAAGAAGGTGTTATGTGCTTAGAGGTGCAGGGCAAGGCTAGAATACTCAATGAGTACTTTATATCGGTGTTTACTAAGGAGGTGGATGCTGACAAAATATCAGTAGAAGTGGAAAAGGTAGAAGCAATGGAAGGGGTGAAAATTGATAGACAAGATGTACTCGAAAGGCTGGGTATGATGAGAGTGGATAAGTCGCCTGGTCCAGATGGCTTGCATCCTAGGTTGCTAAGGGAATTGGGGGAGGAGATAGCGGAAGGGCTTGCCATAATTTTCCAATCTTCTCTAGATGCGGTGAGGGGGGCGGGATGCCTGAGGATTGGAAAGTGGCAAATGTGACACCATTGTTCAAGAAAGGGTGCAAGGACAATCCTAGTAACTACAGGCTGGTCAGTTTAACATCAGTGGTGGATAAAGTTTTAGAAACAATAATCAAGGAAAAAATTAATGGGCACTTGGAGAGGTTTAAGCAAATTAAGGAGAGCCAACACAGATTTCTAAAAGGCAGATCGTGTTTGACTAATCTAATTGAATTTTTTGATGAAGTAACAGGGAGGATTGATGAAGGGAATGCAATGGATGTTGTCTACATGGATTTTAGGAAGGCGTTTGACAAAGTACCACATAGAAGGCTGGTTAACAAAATTGAGGCTCATGGAGTCAGTGGCAGCTTGGATAAGGAATTGGCTTAAGGCCAGAAAACAGCGAGTTGTGGTAAATGGCTGTTTTTCAGACTGGAGGATGGTAGACAGTGGTGTTCCCCAAGGGTCAGTGCTGGGGCCACTGCTTTTTTTGATATATATATATATATAAATGACCTGGATATTGGAGTACAGAGTAGAATTTCAAAATTTGCCAATGACACCAAACTTGGGGGTGTGGCAAACAGTGAGGATGATACCAATCGACTGCAACAGGACATAGAAAGGCTGGCAGAATGGGCAGACAAGTGGCAGATGGAATTTAATACAGAGAAGTGTGAGGTGATGCATTTTGGCAGAAGGAACATGGAGAGGCAATATACACTTAATGGTACAGTTTTAAAGAGTGTGCAGGGAGAGAGGGACCTGGGAGTTAATGTGCATAGGTCCCTGAAGGTGGCGGGACATATTGAGAGAGTAGTTAGCAAAGCACATGGGATCTTGGGCTTCATAAATAGAGGTATTGAGCACAAAAGTAGAGAAGTTATGCTGAACCTTTATAAAGCGCTGGTTAGGCCACAACTGGAGTATTGCGTCCAGTTCTGGTCACCACACTTTAGGAAGGACGTGAAGGCCCTTGAGAGGGTGCAGAGGAGATTTACCAGAATGGTTCTGGGGATGGGGGATCTTGGCTACAAGGACAGGTTGGAGAAGCTGGATTTGTTTTCATTGGAGCAAAGGACATTGAGAGGTGATTTGATGGAGGTGTACAAGATTATGACGGGTTTGGATAGGCTAGACGGGGAAAGGCTGTTCCCACTAGCTGATGGTTCAAGGACTAGGGGACACAGATTTAAGGTTTTCGGCAAGAGATACAGGGGGGATGTGAGGATAAACTTTTTTACGCAGCGAGTGGTGAGGACCTGGAACTCGCTGCCGACGGAAGTGGTGGAAGCGGAGATACTCGATGTCTTCAAGGGGAGATTGGATAGGCACTTGAGGGAAATAAAGTTGCAGGGTTACGGGGATAAAGCGGGGGAATGGGACTGACTGGATTGCTCTACAGAGAGCCGGCACAGACTCGATGGGCCGAATGGCCTCATTCTGTGCCGTAAATTTCTATGATTCTAAATAAGTTTGGTGGGCCAAGAACAGGCTGAAACAATGGGTCTACCAGGGCAGTCCTGTTGATGGATCTTGGGAAGGAGGTAGAAGCGGGCTGTCCCGGGTTGGGGGACTATGAGGTTTCAGGCCATGGGCGCCGGGAGTTGGGGGGGGAAGCTCTCCAGAGGAGATGAGGTCAGTGATGGTCTGGGAAACGATGGCTTGATGTTCGGTGGTGGGGTCATGGTCCAGGGGGAGGTAGGAGTGGGTGTCAGAGGGTTGCCATTCAGCCTCCGCAAGGTGGAGGTCTGTTCACCAACCAACAACAGCGCAACCCTTGTCAGCGGGTTAATGACAAACTAGGGTACTGATTAACGATTAACCAGCAAATACCTTCACTGACGTTTAATCTTTGGATTTTAAAGATGAAATATCAATTCTTTTCCTTAATACAAATCTAGGCAGTTGTCTTCCTGCCTTCAGGAATTGGTGCCAACAATGATATTTTCTAGTGGTGCGAAATTCAGAGTGTGCTCTATATTTTTACCTGCTTGTCAATTCACTTCCAACCTTTACTGTGGTACCTGGAAATGCTTAGGTAATCCCCCACTGGCTCCCTGACTCGCAGTAATCAGCGACACTTCATGTGGCTGAGGTCCAAATATATTTTATCCCTAACATTTGTATTTCCAGACGCCAGATGTTTCCCAGGGGAAAAAAATGATACTTTGAGGTGATTTGAAAGGGATGCAATTGAGTAATAAACTTTAAAAGACTGTAAAATCAGATTTTAAAAAGTTATCAAAGGCAGCTTGACAATAATTAGAACTTTGTTCAAGTAAAGCATTTCCATATGGCCAGTAAAATGGGGGAAACCGCTCTGGAAAAGATTTGTAAGAGAGGTTCTAAAATGAAATGTAAGGGGAACTGGGTTGTGTAGGGTCCAATCACCTGTGTAATCTGGAAGGAGCTGCAGGATTCCTACATAAAACGAATTTGGGCAGCATCCCTAGTGAAATCCCTTCGACAGCAAAATGGCTTTTAATTTTCAACAAATTGGTACTAAATGGTCAATTTAATTCAAAGGCCATAAGAATGGTTGAATTGGGATATTGAAATTTCACACTGCTACTGTGCTTTACAGTTTTTTAAAACCATTGGATTACTATAATAATCAATGTAAATTATTATAATACTTTGGGGGATTTTGTTTGCAACGCTGAGGAAGGCAATATACTTTCCAATTCTGATGAAAGGCCCGGCAGGAAACATTAAAGCATCTTACTCTCTCAGATGCTCATCAACCTGTTGTGTACATCCATTCGTTATTTCCCAACCCCCCCATGTTACTGAAGAACTATAAAACCGCATAACAAAAGGAGGCCATTAAGTCAATCATATCTGTATCAGCTCTTTGCAGATGCAACTCAAAACTGACCAAAATCTCTGCGTTCCTCCAATTCTGGCCTCTTGAGCATCACTGATCTTATTCGCTCTACCATTGGCGGCCGTGCCTTCAGCTGCCTGGGCCCTAAGCTCTGGAGTTCCCTCTCGAAACCTCCCCGCCTCTCTACTTCTCTCTCCTCCTTTAAGACCCTCCTTAAAACCTACCTCTTTGACCAAGCTTTTGGTCATCTGCCCTAATATCTCATGTGGCTCAGTGTCAAATTTTGTTTGGTAACGCTCCTGTGAAGCGCCTTGGGACGTTTTACTACGTTAGATGCACGATACAAATACAAGTTATCGTTGTTGCCGTGTCAACATCTAGTGGCAACACCACATATACGCAGGCCAGGAAAAGCACAGGCCAGATCCTTCACTTTGCAAATAATGTGCTGAATCCATGCCTTAGACAAGTGCTACCTCTTGCACCAGTGTAAATCTTTTTTGCATTCATCTCGTCAGCCATCTTCATGAGTAAAAGCATTAATGACAGTGAATCCTCGCCCATTAGACACACTGGGCTGAACTGCCTACATTCATTTCACCTTTACATGTGACTGATGTCAAACCTAGATCGCAGATTACACTGCACCATTAAATCCTTGGTATTCTTTATCTTGACTGAATCTTCTGTAAAAGGACTATGCCTCTCTGGGTAAAATAAAATCTAGAAGCTTTAAAGATCTAAAATGTCAGATCAATATTCCAAATTTTGCAACACGATGAGTTTACTCTGATTTAGTGACTGCGATAGTAGTGTAGAGCCTCACGTTTATGGCGTTTTTGTTAATAGGATCGGGACGATCAGACATTCTGGATCGCAAATTAAATCGCAGCCACCATCATGGCTGCTCTGTGATAAAGTAATCAAGCTAATGCAAACTTGGAGAAGGAACTTCCTCCTCCCAGGACACAGAAGTCTGGATTTTCTGCGACTGGCTGTTCAGTCTACTGGCATAAATGGCACAACTGGGAGTGGAAAATGGGTTGGGGGGGTGGGTTTCAATCTTTTGGAACCCCACCCATCTCGTGCTTCTGCCTCTGGTCCCTGCACTAGTGTCTGGGTTGTAGGGATCAGAGGCAAGAATCACCTGCCCTCAAAACAGGCAGGGCTTTCATTTAAATATTGGCCCGGATTATACAGTCAGCGGCGAAGGAACGCTCGCCGTTCACTGCGCTTACAGCTGCTCATAGACTTTTCACGGGCTTTTGATTTCACACTCGTAAAAGTAAATTTTCAGTGCCAGAGAGATTGTTTGGCAGTAATTATGACTTATCACGCCGTTAAAAATTCATTTACACGTAAATGCACCAGCCCTAACTTTCTCCGCCATGTTTAGTGGGTAACTCGTGGGCAAATACACAACTTCACGCCCTTACATGGATTTCAATGCCGAGTCTCTCGGTGAGGTACTGCTATAGCACAGTCTGTGGAGGAGCAGGTTAACTCGAAAAGCAACTTCTGGATTTCCGCGTTTAACTGCGCATGTGTAGACGCCGGAAGTTGCTGTCTGATTTGCTTCTTAATAATGGTGAGCGCTGTTAGCTGGTTATTCTTACTGCAAAATCCGGGTCATTAATTTCTCTGCATGGGCGTCCTGTGTGGTATTTCCCAACATTCTGGTGTGAGGATGACAGATGTAAATCACACCCATGTGCAATGGGCACCCTGGTTTTCTTGGTGGCGGTAAGTATGCAGAAAGAACACAGTAATGTTAAGGTCAGTGTACTTCCGCCATTTCTTGACCACTTTTTCAGCTTAGAGTGAGGATCTTGTGAGCTTTTGTGCCAATTGCTGTAAATTATTACAGCATTACTTAACATTATTGAGGGTGCAGAGTTTGTGCCGGGGGGGGGGGGGAGAGCGGGGCGGGGATGGTGGGTGGGCAAAGACGATGGCTTCAATCTTCCCAATGCTTGCCTAGAGGAAATTAATACTCATCCAAGACTGGGTGTCAGACAAGCAGTGTGACAGATCAGAGGCAGTGGAAGGGCCGAGAGAGACAGTGGAGAGGTAGAGCAGGATGTCATTGGCATACGTGTGGAAGTTGATCCAAGTCTACTGATGACATCACCAGTCGCCATTTGGATCGAAAGTCTGCCAACAGACGCTGTTCTGGGCTACAGTTTCAATTGTGTATAACGCTCCAATTAGTGGGCCTTCCAACAACTGACAAGCAACCAAGCTGAGACAAGCAGCATTGCACTTAGGGTTGCCAACCCTCCAGGATTGGCCTGGAGTCTACAGGAATCAAAGACTAATCTTCAGGACACTGCTGCGAGCAACCCAGGAGAAAAATCATAGAGGCAATAAAAAAACCTGTTTTTTTTAAATTCTCTTTGAATTCTCTAAGTGGTTGTATAAATATCAGACTTGGAAAAAAGGCTGTTTGACTGACAGTCAAGAATCAGCAATCGGGTAATGAAGAGTCTGTTCACATTATGATTGGTGGGGGAAGGTGGGGCTCCATGAGGATGGACATGCTGGGCGACCAATGGCAGGAGTGTGGGGGCGGGGAGGGTGGAGGCAGGAGGTCATGTGATGACACCTCCAGGAATATGCTCATCCAGAGTTGGAAACCCTAATTGCATTAAGATTTCGGCCCTACCTGTAAAATGCAGCAATGGCATCACCTAATTCCCATATTCAATGTTATTAGTGCCCCGTTGAAAAGATTTTTTAAATATATTTTAGTTTCTTTAACATTTAATGCGAACACATTCCATTATATACAAGCAGATCTCTGCATTCAGATTCTGTTTTCTACAGCCTTACCAGCATCTGCACAGGGCAGTGGAAGAGTAGTTCAGTTATGACAGATTGTAGTTCCTCATCATTTTAGCATAAAGTGAACATTGAGGCCATTTCTGCCATTAATTG
The DNA here is from genome assembly GCA_030390025.1 of Squalus acanthias. Taxonomy (NCBI): domain Eukaryota; kingdom Metazoa; phylum Chordata; class Chondrichthyes; order Squaliformes; family Squalidae; genus Squalus; species Squalus acanthias. The sequence continues at coordinate 74,576,049 of CM059436.1, forward strand.
AACACTACACTGAGACAAGATTACATTTGCTGCAGAAGAGATGAAATATCAAAAACGTTTATGAATCTAAAGCAGAATGTCTTACTAACAGTTTCAGGTAGCCTCGCTCAGCAACAATTTAAGTCCCATATCTGCAAGTATTGACTCCAGTTGAGCACTGTTGTGGTAAACTTTAGTCCAAAGGGTTGCAGCAGTGACATGAGTGTTTTACAATGCAGAGGGTTCTCCAATAAATATCAGTGCATCATCTTCTTTGCAGCTGGTTATCAATGTATTTGAATTCCTCCAGAAGTGTGTGCCAAGACCCAACATTGGAAAACTGCAAGTCAATATTGGCTTATGGGTCTAGTTGTCGAGCACTGTGGACACTTCCCTTGAGATGGTTAGTGTTTAAATAAGGTCTTTGACATTGATTATTGCAAGGTCACTTCGAGAACCCATGGAGTAATAGGTTACCAATTACTTTCCCAAAAACAGCAGTAAAGACTGATTTTGGTAAACCCAACAGCTCAGTGTATTTTTTCAAAAGCCAAAGCTAAGGTAATTGGCAAAAGAACCAGAGGCGAGATGAGGAGAATCTTTTTCACGCAGCAAGTTATGATGATCTGGAACGCTCTGCCTGAAAGGGTGGTGGAAGCAGATTCAATAATAACTTTTAAAAGGAAATTGGATAAATACTTAAAGGGGAAAAATTTGCAGGGCTATGGGGAAAGGGCAGGGGTGTTGGACTGATGGTTTCGCTCTTTCAAAGAGCCGGTGGCACAAGCACGATGGGCCGAATGGCCTCCTTCTGTGCTGTATGATTCTAAATTGCACCCATTTCAGGCAGACCTGCATTCTCTGATGTCAGCTGACTGCTAATCTCTGCTTTACTCCACGCTGACGGCTACTTAAAACTATTGCTTGCTAAAGATATAACTTCAAAAAATAGGGATTTTTTTTAAAAATGGAAACGTTTTTAAACCAGCTACAGGATTTAATTATAGTTCCTTCCCTAAATGAGACACACCTCAATTACAAACAGTATTGAGAGTCTAGTTAAAGTTCTCATTTCAAAATAAAAGAGAGATGGTTCTCCCTTACGGCTAAATGAACACATTTTTTCCCGCTGACACAAACAGAAGCAGAGACACCATCACCATTAGGAAAAAAATAGATAGCCTGCCATATTTCAGATGTTGTGATTATCAGTCAGATGCAGGCGCTAAGCAAAAATGTGCTGAGCACTAATTATCACGATACGTCACTTTTGAAAAATATCACAAACGTGCAGTTGACAAGTTACTCTTGTCGAAGAAAGGATTTATTGAGCTGCCAGCAATTTTTCTCTTTCTGTCCAGTGTTGTTTGGTGAAGTCAATCCAGGGAAGGGAATCTTTTAACTGTTCGTCGCCATCTATTTAGTCTGTCACAGAAAGTGGAGAGAGTCTTCAATGCAACTTCTGCAGGTGACTAGAACGCTTTTCCCTTACTCAGAACTGGGAATGTTCTGACACCCAAAAGATTAACCAGCCTTTTCTCTTGACAGATGCTGGCTGATCTGCTGTGTATTTAAGAAAATAAGATAAGAACATAAGAATTAGGAGCAGGAGTAGGCCATACAGCTCCTCGAGCCTGCTCCGCCATTCAACAAAATCATGACTGATCTTCGACCTCAACTCCACCTTCCCGCACTATCCCCATATCCCTTAGTATCCAAAAATGTGTCAATCGCCACCTTGAATATGCTCAATGACTGAGCCTCCACAGCCCTGTGGAATAGAGAATTCCAAAGATTCACAACCCTTTGAGTGAAGAAATTTCTCCTCATCCCAGTCCTAAATGGCCGACCCCTTATTCTGAAACTATGCCCCCTAGTTCTAGACTCTCCAGCCAGGGGAAACAGCTTCTCCGCATCTACCCTGTCAAGTATTTCCAGCAGTTTCTTCTTTTATTTAAAATTTTCTCCAACACAGGTCAAATGTAACATGAACAGAATTTTGCTTGTGCTGCCCATATTAGTACATGTTATTTCGATCAGTCATTAATGCTCTGCGTTACTGACTGTGCCTTTACTGGGGTTTTATGAAAGTTCCTAGTCAGTCAGCATCTTCTTTAATCTTTACTCAATCTAAATGGGCAATAAGCATTGAGCAGATAGGGATATAACATGGGCTTCACTATGTAAGTAATTGTGTGGGTCTCTCCGCTCAGCCCCCCTCAAATGATGCAGGTGATAAATGGACTGCACAGTGTGTAACTGAGCTACTTACACCAGGAAGGCCGCATGTTCAAATGTGTTGCCGTACCTGGGATAGTGATAGGACTGTTACTCCGTGCTCCTGCGACTGGGGAGAACGGAAGCAAAAATCTATCAGCGTTCCCACAGTGTTTAGACAGCGACTCTTGCTGGAAACTGTGACCTGGAGTTTCCCACAGTTGTGCTTCTTTGTTCAGCGCAATCCGCCCAAAATCGACCGTACCAGTGCAAAAGAATTCCAAGCACAAATGACTCCCAGAGCGAATCGAGTTTCTGCGATCTTTAGCGCTGGTTTAAAAAACATGGCGCTAGAAGCCGGCCCCGCCCACAAAACGTGCGTTTCCGCTAATTGCGCCCGTTTGCGGCTCAAGGACACAAAGAGGCACATTTTAAAAGCTTTAGCATATTACTTTATTCTGTATTTACCAAGAGACTGACTACTGTACACCAATATAACTAGTAAATGGTTCAGTATAGTTTTTTTAAAAGCCTTTTTCAGTGATTTAAAATCGGGTTACTCACAAGTAACTGTCTGTGTGGAGTTTGCACATTCTCCCCGTGTCAGCGTGGGTTTCCTCCGGGTGCTCCGGTTTCCTCCCACAGTCCAAAGATGTGCGGGTTAGGTTGATTTGGCTACGATAAATTGACCCTTAGGTGTTAGGGGGATTAAATACGTGGGGTTACGGGGATAGGGTGGGATATGTGTCGGTGCAGGCTTGATGGGCCGAAATGGCCTCTATCTGCACTGTGGGGATTCTGTGATTCTGTGAAGTAGTGGACTAGACACTCTGATGAAAAATGTTTATTTTTTGTGATAAACCCATGTTCAGCAAACTGCACCAAGTTATCACTCTTCACTATATCAAGGAATATTTTTTAAAGCAATTTTTTTTAAAAAACGACATTTTAAAATGCTGCCCGATTGTGTTGGCTCATGACAAATTTTACGTTTGGCGATATGCAAATGAGTTCAGCGGAAACTTGAAGGGGGGGGGAAAAACTTCTCCGAACTCGTGCAAATTCTTGCGCAATTTACGCCCGGATCGCAGATTGCGCCCAAGCAGAAACTGTAAGTTTACATCTTTGGGTGGTTGAGGACTGGACAGGCTGTGATGTTCCCATAGTCAAATAGTCGCCTGCTGACACGTCCAGGTTCACGCACAAAGATAGATCACTTAAGTGGCATTCCAGATGGTTGCAGCATAAGTGGGGAAAAACTGGGCGGGGTGAGGAGCTGGCCTCCCTTACTTAGTCCATTAAGATGAAATAATGCTATTTCTTATCATAAAGGTACATTGCGGTGGGTAGGGCTGGTGTCAAAATCAACATTAGATGCATTGTTTGGTTCAGCATTTGTTCTCGCTGCATCTGCAAAGATGAAATAACTGCAGAAACGCCTGTAAACATTAAAAATTGCATCAAAATCCTGCAGCAATACCTAAAGTAATGTGTTCTCCTAGGTTTAAGCACCAATGTCTTGTCGAGCACTTAGCATGATGTGATTAAACCCACCAATTGCTACATTCCTGATTTAATCTAGTTATTACACAGGCTTTCCTAAATACACAAAATAGAATGAAGAGGCACTGGGTCATCTATCCGGGTTGTGCGTGGCTATTTACAAACACTACAGGCACATTAGATCCTTGCTTCTAATGCTGCAGCATGTCTACTAACTGTAACAATGGCAGTGAGCAGCTCAAGCCCGTCCTTATGTTACAATACAAAACCAGCCTGAACTCACGCAATCCTGGGAATCGCCATCTAAACATGCTGGGAAGGTCCCAGTATAAACATAAGAACATAAGAAATAGGAGCAGGAATAGGCCCCTTGGCCCCTCGAGCCTGCTCCGTCATTCAATGGCTGATCTTGGGCTCAAAGCCACTTCCCTGCCCGCTCCCCATAACCCTTCACTCCCTTATCTTGCAAAAATCTGTCTATCTCCACCTTAAATGTCTTTAATGACCCAGCCTCCACGGCTCTCTGGGGCAGAGAATTCCACAGATTTACGACCCTCCGAGAGAAGAAATTCCTCCTCATCTCAGTTCTAAAAGGGCGACCCTTTATTCTGAAACTGTGCCCCCGAGTTCTAGATTTCCCCACGAGGGGAAACATCCTCTCTGCATCTACCTTGTCGAGCCCCCTCAGTATCTTATATGTTTCAATAAGATCACCTCTCATTCTTCTAAATTCCAATGAGTACAGGCCCAATCTGCTCAACCTTTCTTCATAAGTCAACCCCCTCATCTCTGGAATTAACCTAGTGAATCGTCTCTGAACTGCCTCCAATGCAAGTATATCCTTCCTTAAATAAGGAGACCAAAACTGTACGCAGTACTCAAGGTGTGATCTCACCAATATCCTGTACAGTTGTAGCAGGACTTCCCTGCTTTTACACTCCAACCCCCTTGCAATAAAGGCCAACATTCCATTTGCCTTTTTGATTACTTGCTGTACCTGCATGCTAACTTTTTGTGTTTCATGCACAAGGACCCCCAGGTCCCTCTGAACTGTAGCATTTTGTAATCTCTCTCCATTTAAATAATAATTTGCTTTTTTATTTTTCCTGCCAAAGTGGATAACCTCGCACTTTCCCACATTATACTCCATCTGCCAAATGTTTGCCCACTCACTTAGCCTGTCTATATCCCTTTGCAGATTCTTTGAGTCCTCTGCACAACTTGCTTTCCCACTCATCTTTGTATCATCTGCAAACTTGGCTACATTACACTCGGTCCCTTCATCCAAGTCATTAATGTAGATTGTAAATAGTTGAGGCCCCAGCACCGATCCCTGTGGCACCCCACTAGTTACCGTTTGCCAACTGGAAAATGACCCATTTATCCTAACTCTCTGCTAGTTAGCCAATTCTCTATCCATGCTAATATATTACCCCCAACTCCGTGAGCTCTTATCTTATGCAGTAACCTTTTACGTGGCACCTTATCGAATGCCTTCTGGAAATACAAATACACCAAATCCACTGGCTCAACTTTATCTACCCTGCTCGTTACATCCTCAAAGAAATCCAGCAAATTTGTTAAACATGATTTCCCGTTCATAAAACCATGCTGACTCTGCTTGACTGCATTATGATTTTCCAAATGCCCTGCTACCGCTTCCTTAATGAAGGACTCCAGCCTTTTCCCAACGACAGATGTTAGGCTAACTGGTCTGTAGTTTCCTGTTTTCTGTCTCCCCCCTTTCTCAAATAGGGGTGTTACATTTGCGGTTTTCCAATCCGCTGGGACCTCTCTGGAGTCCAGGGAATTTTGGTATATTGCAACCAATGCATCCACTATCTCTGCAGCCACTTCTTTTAAGACCCTGGGATGCAGGCCATCTGGTCCAGGGGACTTGTCATCTTTTAGTCCCACTATTTTACCAAGTACTTTTTCCTTAGTGATAGTGCTTGTCTTTAGTTCCTCCCTCCCTGTGGCCCCTTGATTATCCATTATTGGGATGTTGTTAGTGTCTTCTACCGTGAAGACAGATACAAAATATTTGTTCAGAGTTTCTGCCATTTCCCCGTTCCCCATTATTAATTCCCCATTCTCATCCTCTAAGGGACCAACGTTTACTTTAGCTACTCTCTTCCTTTTTATATACCTGTAGAAGCTCTTACTATCTGTTTTAATATTTCTTGCCAGTTTACTCTCATAATTCATCTTCTATCTCTTTATTATTTTTTTAGTCATCCTTTGCTGGTTTTTTAAAAATTCCCAATCCTCTGGCCTCCCACCAATCTTGGCGACATTGTATGCCTTCGTTTTCAATTTGATACCATCCTTTACTTCCTTAGTTAGCCACGGATAGTGCTCCCTTCTCTTAAAATCTTTCTTTCTCACTAGAATATATTTCTGTTGAGAGTTATGAAATATCTCCTTAAATGTCCGCCACTGCATTTCAACTGTCTTACCCTTTAATTTATTTTTCCAGTCCACTTCAGCCAGTTCTGCCCTCATGCCATTGTAATTGCCTTTGTTTAAGATCAGGACAGTGGTTTGAGATACAACTTTCTCACCCTCCAACTGAATTTGAAATTCAACCATGTTATGATCACTCTTACCTAGAGGATCCTTTACTATGAGATCATTTATTAATTCTGTCTCATTACACAGTACTAGATCCAAGATAGCCTGCTCCCTGATTGGTTCCATTACATACTGTTCCAAGAAACCATCCTGGATACACTCTATGAACTCCTCCTCAAGGCTACCATGGCCAATTTGATTTGTCCAATCAATATGGAGATTAAAATCACCCATGATTATTACCATACCTTTTTACAGGCCTCCATTATTTGTTGATTTATACTCTGTCCAACAGTATTGCTACTGTTCGGGGGCCTGTAGACTACACCCACCAGAGACATTTTCCCCTTATTATTTTTTATCTCCACCCAAACCGATTCTACATCTTGATCTTCTGAGCCAATATCACTTCTCACCACGGCACTGATCCCATCCTTTACCAACAAAGCCACCCCACTTCCCTTTCCTTTCTGTCTATCCTTCCGAATTGTCAAATACCCTGGAATATTCAGTTCCCAGCCCTGGTCACCTTGCAACCACGTCTCTGTGATGATGATCAGATCATACCCATTTGTATCTATTTGTGCCATCAACTCATCTATCTTGTTACGAATGCTGCGTGCATTCAGATATAGAGCTTTTAACTTTGTCTTTTTACCATTTCTCCTTGTTTTGGCCCCATTTTCTGTTGCACTCTTATTTTTAAACATTCTGTCCCTTCCTGTCACAGTCTGGTTATTATTTCTCCCATCTCTATCCTGCTCTATTGTTTTCTCATTGACTTTTTTAATTCCCGCTCACCTGAACCCTCCCCCCCACTACTTAGTTTAAAGCCCTCTCTACAGCCCTAGTTATTTGATTTGCCAGGACTCCAGCCCCAGCATGGCTCAAGTGAAGCCCGTCCAAACGGAACAGCTGCCTCTTATCCCAGTACTGGTGCCAGTGCCCCACAAATCGAAACCCATTTCTCCCACACCAGTCTCTGAGCTACTTGTTCATCTCTCTGATCTTATTTACCCTATGCAAATTCGCTCGTGGCTCAGGTAGTAATCCAGGGATTATTACCTTTGTGGTTCTGCTTTTTAATTTAGCCCCTAGCTGCTCAGACTCCCTCAGCAGAACCTCTTTCTTTGTCCTACCTATGTCATTGGTACCTACGTGGACCATGACAACTGGATCTTTCCCCTCCCACTCCAAGTTCCTCTCCAGCCCAGAGGAGATGTCCCTAAACCTGGCACCGAACACAGCCTTCGGGACTCACACTCTCGGCTACAGAGAACAGTATCTATCCCCCTAACTATACTGTCCCCTAAAGACCAATCAGTGTGGAAGGCTCAAGAACTTGATCAGCAAATGTGTTACTGTGTTCAGCAGAAAGCATCTGATGGGCTGTGGCATTTACAGTCATCTGATTCCTTATCTGCAAGTACTGAACAATTTCCAGACCCAATTGCTTCAAACGCTACAAAATTAGCAGACTCCACCCGCCACATGGTGCTGTACATGCTTTCACAAGAAACAGATGCAATGCAAAGGAGAGGGCAGCAGAATTCCAGAGAGAGACAGACAGAGTGAGACAGACACACACAGAGACAGAGAAAGAGACAGACAGAGACAGAGACAGAGAGAGACAGACAGAGACAGAGTGAGAGACAGGCAGACAGAGAGAGAGAGAGAGAGAGAGAGAGACAGACAGACAGAGTGAGAGACAGACAGAGAGACAGACAGACAGAGACAGAGTGAGAGACAGACAGAGAGAGAGAGACAGACAGAGAGAGAGAGACAGACAGAGAGAGAGAGAAAGAGAGAGAGAAAGGGGCAGAGAGAGACACAGAGACAGACAGAGACAGACTGACAGACACACAGACAGAGAGAGACCGAGAAAGAGAGAGAGAGAGAGAGAGACAGACAGATAGACAGAGACAGACAGAGTGAGAGATGGACAGAGAGAGAGAGAAAGGGACAGAGAGAGTGAGAGATGGACGACAGACAGGGACAGAGAGAGAGAGAGAGAGACAGACAGACAGGGACAGAGAGAGAGACAGAGAGAGAGAGACAGACAGACATGGACAGAGAGAGAGACAGAGAGAGTGAGAGATGCAAATACCAAATGCAAAGAGACAAATTATTAAATACATTATAACATTTATCTTTTATATTGATGAAATAAAAACATATCACCATATGGTGCAAGCAAGCTACTGTTTTTCTAACAGTACCGTTATAGAATTTGTTCCAAAGTGCTTTATCAAGAAGACGCTTATCAGCTCGGTATAGTTTTATACAGTTTAGCTATGAATAGTGTATCATTGTTGCCAAAACTATGGATGAAGATTGAAAAAAACACATTCATAAACTATCTGTGTCGAAAATGCTTTCGTAGAGAACGTGACATTTAACATCCATCACTGACTCGACTGGTCAGAACCTCAAATGGCAGAAAGGCGTGGAATACCTTTAGGCTGTTCACACGTACTCTGTGTGTGCAAGTTGCTTTTATTGTCCACGGGTGGGTCCTATTGTCTGCTTCTAACTCAGCAATCAATCACTGTCATTTGGAAAGCACCAAAGGTTTTAATTAGCTGAAATGAATATCCATTCAACGTGGAAAAAAAGGAAATAGAATGAAGGTGGCCCATAGATATTAAAGGAGCACGGTCTGCATGAGTGTTTGACAAACCTTCCACTGTTCAGGAAAGAAGAAGAAGAATGGCCGAGTGTCATTTCTTTCATGATGACGCCACGTTTAAAGAACAGGACTTATATTTTTATATCGTGCATTTGCAAATGATAAAGGGTCAAAGGCAATGTTCCCTCTAATTTTTCTTGGCGCCACGCGGCCCCTTTAAAGGGCTGGGCGGGTTTTCAAAATACCGTGCATGCACGGTTTTTACACTGAAAAGCCGGCTGCGTTGGATCCCTGGAGCGCTGCGTGGCTCGCAGCTTGAAGGGAACGTTGGTCAAAGGGCAGAATTCCACACCCCACCCAATATCATTCCTGCAATCATGACCCAATACGCTGATCCACTAAAAACAACTAAATTCACCAAGTTAAACGTGCTTGGTTAAAATAAACTGCTAATGCTCGATATCTAAAATATAAACAGAAAATTCTGGAAATACACAGAGGTCAGGCAGCATTTGTATTGAGAAAAGATGGGTTAATGTATTAGGTGTAAACCCCTTCCGATTCTGAGGAAAGATCTCACACTCAAAATGTTAATCTCGTCTTTTCTCTTTATAGATGCTGACTGAGCTGAGTGTATTTCTGGCATTTTCTGAATTCACCAGGTGTCTACATAAGAATGTAAGAAATAGGAGCAGGAATAGGCCATACGGCCCTTCGAGCCAGCTCCGCCATTCAATAAGATCATGGCTGATCTTCGACCTCAACTCCACTTTCCCACCCGATCCCCATATCCCTTGATTCCCCTAGAGTCCAAAAATCTATCGATCTCAGTCTTGAATATACTCAACGACTGAACCTCCACAGCCCTCTGGGGTAGAGAAATCCAAAGATTCACAACCCTCTGAGTGAAGAAATTTCTCCTCATCTCAGTCCTAAATGGCCGACCTCTTATCCTGAGACTATGACCCCTGGTTCTAGACTCTCCAGCCAGGGGAAACAGCCTCCCAGCATCTATCCTGTCAAGCTCTCTAAGAATTTTAAATGTTTCAATGAGATCACCTCTCATTCTTCTAAACTTAAGGGTGCCTGGTAAGATCCAGAATTTTCTTTTACTCAGCTAAGTACCCAAAAGTGCAAAGAGGTAAAAATATAGGGAAAACATTTTTATTAACATCTAGATTGATAAGCGCTTATTTAGTAATCTACTTTATTTTTATACAAGAAACATGTTGTGTGTACATTACAACAATTACATTAACTTTCTCGGATACATTCTCTCAAAAGATTAATGTCACTAAAACGTTTGGAACGGCCAGAAAACTGCCACGTAAAAATGTTTTTAAAAGGTGAAATCAGACAGCCCGGAGAAGACAGCTTTCAATATTACAGCTGCTTTTATGGAGCTGTCAGTGAGGTGTATGCACTGTCGGTTCCAGAAGCACAGGTCGCATGCACCCAACAGCAACCCCAACATAAACCAGTGCTGGATTCACTCAGGGTGGTGTTGGAAAGACCCAGTAAAAAATATTGTTGAACTCGCTTCAGATCATAACCACTGCTGCCATGTTTCGGACAGCAGATGCTGGTAATGGTTCTGCTGCTGCCATTTACAGCACCTCCAGACCCATCTTTTGTTTCTTTACTCATCCCATTGCCACCCCCTTTTGCCTTGCATCATCATCCCTTTTGTCATTTAATCTCTCCTGCCATCCACTTGATCACAGGCCTTCCCTTTTTTTCTTTCCTCCCCTCCCCCCTTTTCCTGCCTCTCTGCTTGCTTAAAACCCGTTACATCAACGAGAACATTTTCCAGTTCTGACGAAAGGTCACCGACATGAAATGTTAACTGTTTCTCCACAGATGCTGCCCGAGTATTTCCAGCATTTTCTGATTTTATTTCAGTAAAAAGGTGTGGCAGGATTATGTTGGGGATGCTGCAGACTGCACAAAACACACACCTCGAGAACCAGCTGAGCAAAACATCCCACTGTCGGCCAATATAAAAGAACCAACAGTACCCCGCCTCAACAATCTGCCACCAACACCCCTCCCCATACTCAACGTAAGGTAGTTTCACATTGATGCAATATTGTTGATAGCAGATGCATGGTACCTGCTCCCCACTCACCCCCGCATCAGTGGCACTCTTTAGTGTTCATGATCTGAGTTCCAGAGACCCAAATGGGTCTCAGGCCCACGTTTTCATAGGTGTTGCAAGGTTGGCATTAAGGTCTCAGGTCAAAAACAAAGTGCAAAGCTGGATTCTCTCCTTCTTAAGTATGGGAATCTTGGGGTCTTGGGGAGAGTAGCACATGGTGATCTCAGGTTTCTGTTTGAAGGCTATGCCAGTGGGAGTACTGCAAAAGTGTCTTAATTCCTACCTAGAGTTTCTGATCTGCCATCGGAATTCTAGCAATAGTATAAGTAATTCAATAGGATAATCCTCCACTTGCACAACAAGATAGAAAGGAAGACAATATTGCACTGCACTGATAGCTCTTACAGCACACATTTTAAGCAAATACCCAGATCCATACAACGGTAAGTCGCTGCCACTCAAAACCAGGCATATTAGCTCTTTCAAAGAGCCGGCATAGGCAGGTTTGGTCGAATGGCCTTCTTCTGTGCTATATCATTCTATATTCCTGACTACAATGGAAGCCCATTAAAGTTCCATGGTATTACATGGTATTTAAGCACAGAAACAGGCCAATCGGCCCAACTGGTCCATGCCAGTGTTTATGCTCCACACGAGCCTCCTCCCACCCTTCTTCATCTAACCCCATCAACATATCCCTCTATTCCTTTCTCCCTTTATCTAGCTTCCCCTTAAATCCATCCTTATTATTCGCTCAACTACTCCACATTCTAACCACTCTCTGGGTAAAGAAGTTTCTCCTAAATTCCCTTTGGTGTTTTTTCCTTTAGTTTTCTTCCCCCCTGCTCAGATCCTAGACTAGCACGACCTGGAGTGTGGTGTTAGTCTAGGATCTGAAGTATGCTTTTAGGTAAAGCATGCCTGTTACAAAGTATTACAAAGTAGTTACAGCACAGAAACAGGCCATTCGTCCTAACAGATCCATGCCGGTGTTTATGCTTCACACGAGCCTCCTCCCACCCCTCTTCATCTAACCCCATCAGCATAACCTTCTATACCTTTCTCCCTCATGTGTTTATCTAGCTTCCCCTTAAATGCATCTCTGCTATTCACCCCAACTACTACTGGTGGTAGTGAGTTCCACATTCTAACCACTCTCTGGGTAAAGAAGTTTCTCATGAGCTTCCTGTTGGATTTATTAGTGGCTGTATTATACATTGTGGCCCCTAGTTCTGGTCTCGCTTGAGAGTGGAAACATTTTAGAATCATAGAATAGTACAGCACAGAAGGAGGCCTTTCGGCTCATCGAGTCTGCGCCGACTCTTTTGAAGAGCAATCCAGTTAGTCCCACTCACCCGCTCTTTCCCCATATCCCTGCAATTTTTTCTCCTTCAAGTATTTATCCAATTCCCTTTTGAAGGCTACTATTGAATCTGCATCCACCACCCTATCAGGCAGCGCATTCCAAATCCTAACAACTCGTTGCGTAAAAAAGTTTTTCCGCAAGTCGCCTCTGCTTCTTTTGCCAATCACCTTAAATTTGTGCCCTCTCGTTATCGACCCTTCAGCTATTGGAAACAGTTTCTCTTTATTTACTCTATTTAAACCCTTCATGACTTTAAACACTTCAATCAAATCTCCTCTTAGCCTTCTCTGCCCCAAGGCGAACAACCCCAGCTTCTCTTGTCGAGCACATAACTGTATTCCTTCATCCCTGGAACAATTCCAGTAAATCTCTTCTGTCCCCTCTCCAAAGCCTTCACGTACTTCCTAAAGTGTGGTGCTCAGAATTGTGCACAATACTCCAGCTGGGGCCGAACTAGTGTTTTATATGGGTTTAGCATAACTTCCTGCCTTTTGTACTCTATGCTTCTATTTATAAAGCCCAGGATCCCATATCTTCTCTACATCTACCCTATCAAAGCCTTTTATAATCTTGAAGACCTCTATCAGGTCACCCCCTCAGCCTTCTCTTTTCTAGAGAAAAGAGCCCCAGCCTGTTCAGTCTTTCCTGATAGTTATAACCTCTGAGTTCTGCTATCATACCAGTAAATCTATTTTTGCACCTTCTCCAGTGCCTCTGTACCCTTTTTATAATATGGAGACCAGAACTGCCAATAAAGTTGTGGCTAGAATACTTGAATACTTTCAAAAAGACAAATCACTTATCAAGTCCCTTTATTTGGTTAACTTAAACAAAAAGCTCAGAAAAATGACACTGATTCGACAAATTAAGTGCACAAAAAGTGCCCGTGACATAATTGTTCAGTGTAGGACTGTTGAAAGTAATAAATGTACACAGGTTCACGGCAGCATCAATAATCCTGCATAACTGAGGCTGGCACTCTCCAGAAGGTAATTAAGTGTATTTATAGGTAGAATCATAATTATATTTTGTATCATTTTATACCAAATATACTGAGGAGTTTGAAACTGAAGAGCAGGGGAGTGTTCCCCGGTGTCCTATCCAATATTTATCCCACAATCAACATCAGAAAAAAAACAAGATTATCTGTTCATTATCACATTGCTGTTTGTGGGAGCTTGCTGTGCGCAAATTGGCTGCCGCATTTCCTAAATTGCAACAGTGACGACACTTCAAAAGTACTTCATTGGCTGTAAAGCGCTTTGGGACGTCCTGAGGTCGTGAAAGGCGCTATAGAAATGCAAGTCTGTCTTTCTTATAATAGTTCTCCAGATAATCCTGCTGGGCAGATTTCATCACTTCATAAACATAGGACATAAGAACATAGGAACAGGAGGAGGCCATTTAGCCCCTCGAGCCTGTTCCGCCATTCAGTGAGATTATGGCTGATCTGCGACCTAAGTCCATCTACCCGCCTTTGGCCCATAATTATCAATCTCAGATTTAAAATTAGCAATTGATCTAGCAATAATTGCCAAATAAACAGAGTGCTCGTAACATGAACTCTGAAGTAAATTGTTTGGATATTAAACAGAAATTTCAGTTCATTTTTCTCTCATTTTTGTATTAACAAATGGAAATAGGGTACGTTTACTTGACTTTGCTGAGGTAAATGGAGACAGATAAATCGACTTGACTTTGTTGCATGCAGTGTAACTGAAAGTTCAACAGCAGGTTACTTGGGGGTGAAATTTCAGCTGCCATGAAGTTATCTAAATCAAGCAAACGACAAAGGTACAATAATAACAAGCAAAGAGGATTAAATTTATCCCTTGCAATTCGAAATAAATTTAGAGGTGAGCCATGACTGACTGCGTGACCTAGCTTACCCTTAAAATGGCCGAACTGAGGCCCTGGTGTATTCAAAATAATGGTAAAGCAACATCGAGTGTCAGCATATTGAGTTGTTTCCCCTATCTACCAGTATTTGGGGAATACAAACAATTCCCTCACCATACAATGGCTGATAGTTTCAACGGTGGAAAAATGTTTTATACAGGACTGCAAATTTGTATCAGGATGACCCAAAATCAACTTTCACACCTGCATCCCAAACACTCTGGAATCCCATTCCGTAATATTTTCTATATGAATAATTCCATGCTCAGTGGAGAGGGAACACTACCAAGGTATTGATGCAGTGGAATGCTCTTATTGCGAAATATTATTTAAAAGACAGAAATAAGTAACTGTCTTGCAAATTGGGTTCTTATCCTAAAAGCAACCACTTCCTGTAGGTGATCTAGACCAGTGGTTCTCAAACTGGGGTTCGCGGACCCCTGGGGGTCCAGAGACTTTCCAGGGGATCCACGAAATAATGAGTACCGAGCAGGGCCGGCCTTACGGGACATGTGACGGCCGTACTCCGCCCCCTGCCTCCCAGCTCGCACTAAGTCCGCCTCCGGCCACCGCTCATTTGCTTACTCTCGGACAAACAGCAGCGGCGCCGTTGCTGTTGCGTTTACCACTACGGCGTGCGCAGCCAGGCTGAGGAGACAATGGCCGAAAGGTGGGCTTGGTGCGAGCCAGGAGCAGATTGCGGCCGTCACATGTGCAGCGCAGAGCGGGCTGGCTGTCTCTCGTAAGAGGGGAGCGTGCATGGAGGAGCACTGAGAGCGGCTCTGAGATCGGCAGGTAGATCCGCAGTGAGAAGCAGACACACCCATCTCACTGATATCTGTAAATAAATACCTGTCGTCTCAAAAGCATTATTAAAACACTCTTTACATGCAGCACTTGCATATTATATGGGATTATACTTTAGATGGGGGGGTCCGCGATTACTAATCCATTTGAAAAGGGGCCCTTCAACCAAAAATGTTTGAGAGCTGCTGCTTCAGATTGAATGCTTTTAAGGAGGGAAATTAATTTTTAAAAATGTGTATGTGCTTTATGACTGGAGACACTGTTTCTCACTGGGACACAATGGATAAGCTTCCAATATTTCTTCAAGAGAATCCTCGAAAAAAACAGGAATAATGTATGGCTCTGAAAGTATTAATGAACCCCATGAAAGCCAATGGCGTTCCTTCAGCCATGTATTGCTTCACCCTGCAGTTCACCAATCGAGTCACTACCTTTTCAATCGAGGACAACTTTTGTCTATCGATCAGTTGTTCCGCAGTAGCACATTTCTTGAAGTGAGGGAACAGCAGGCAGGCTGACAGACAACACTGGCACCCATCTAAATACTGGTTTTGTGCACATTGCAAACTTGGGGGAGGCAACCACCCACTCATTCAGGTGAAGGGCCAGGACCATCTGTGAAATGAGAGTTTGGAATTTTCAATTCTAACTTTACACTTGGCTGCTTTTACAACTTGACGTAGAATTACATAGAAATGACAGTACCTTCCTATGAAAGTCTGACAACAAGGTTCATCAAACCTTATTATTTGAATTGCCGCAGTAAAGCATGTCGAGAAGGGTTAACATCGCACAAATAATTTTTGTGTTTTGGGTGCATTGAAAGAAGCCTGCACATCATCCAAAGAAAAGGAGACAAAAGATTGTGTCTAAATACTGGTATGACCCACCAATTCAATCCTTCAGTGAATCAGAGGACACAGCATGCGCACACTCATTCAGAGAAAGCAATTCGTTGCTACGTTAACCATAGGTCAGTGAAGCATTATAAGGAGTAATCTCAAAAGTTCAAGCAATACCAGAGAACAGGACTTTGTTGGGTGGATGGGATCTTTTGACGACCATATGTTTGAGTTTACACTGAAAAACCACAAGTTAATTTAGAGCCTTAAGACTCAAAAGTACACATTGGAGGCTCTCTGCAACCAACAAAAAGTTAGGAAACTGTCAAATAGGTAAAAATTGCTCCACTGTTTAACAATGAAAATAAGTTTGTCCGAAGCTACAAATATTTTTGCTGTTCATTTAACTTTTTTCATTTTTTGAACATATATAAACGCATATTTCAAGAGATAGTGCAATTAGTCAAAGGCTG
This sequence comes from Squalus acanthias, assembly GCA_030390025.1. Taxonomy (NCBI): domain Eukaryota; kingdom Metazoa; phylum Chordata; class Chondrichthyes; order Squaliformes; family Squalidae; genus Squalus; species Squalus acanthias. Next base: position 74,592,436 of record CM059436.1, read on the forward strand.
CAATATACAGCACACAATGTATTGTGAAGTTTGCCCTTTCAAAAGTACTAATTCCGGGATTATTTTTGTCAAATTGGTAGTGCAAATTGGAATTCTAATTTTGAACCAATAACAAGAGGGGAGAGGGGGAAACACGTTTTTACAGCAACAAATGATTTCAATTATTTTATTAAACCGGTACCATCAACTGCAGACAGGAAAGCAGACGGATATGAGCTGTGAGGTGAATTATAGTTACAGCACCTTCGTAAGACTTATAGAGAGGCCTTCATTGTATCCTCAGCAGAAAATGACGTGCAACAGATATATTTTGAACCAAAGGGTTGAAAAATGTTAGAAATAGCAAGCTGTTCCGAGTGAATGTCAAATTCTTTCAGAAAAAATAAAGTAAAAGCAATGCTGAATCTGTTTAGTTGCTACAACTTGCCGATGAATATTTTGCTCAATATTATTATAAATGTATGAAATCTTTCCAGATAGATAACATGGAACTGTGATTATCTAGCACTCCAGTGCAGTACTGAGGGAGCGCTGCACCGACGGAGGTGCCGTCTTTCGGATGAGATGTTAAACAAAGTCTCCATCTGCCCACTCAGGTCGATGTAAAGGCTCGCAAGGCACTATTCGAAGAAGAGCCGGGGAGATATCCCCAGTATCCGGGCCAATATTTATCCCTGAATCAACATCGCTAAAACAGATGATCTGGTCTTGATCTCTGTGGCCTGTATTTTCCGATCGGAGGCTTCCTGCGTGCGGAGGCCTCCGATCTGGAAAAAATTTACACCCTTACCTGAGGGCTCCGGAGGTCCGGCCATTTCCGCTCCTGGGTCGCTGCGCTATGAAATGCGCAGGGCCCAGGTATCCCAGGGGCGCATGCGGTTTGCAAGCGTCCCTGGGATCATGTGGGCCATGGGGAACCAATGGGAGAAGGGAATCTCCCTTCATACTTTTGACAGCTTAGACCTGTCAAAGTATGAATGGAGATCACTCCAAAAACACATCAAAACATTAAATAATTTTTTTTTAAATCACGTTTTTAAAATTAGTTAAAATTACATTAAATTCAATATTTTAAACAAAAATTTAATTTTTTGAAAAAAAAATTAAAGTTTTTTACGGGGCTAAAAATAAACTTACCTTTTTTAAAAGTATTTTTAAATTATAAATGAGTGAAAACATTTTTTTTTTACTTTTTTAAACTCTTATGCTGGTAAAAGCAGGCCACCAGGCGTAAGATTTTTTTAAGGTTTTCAGCTGGTGGAGGTTCTGCAGAAAGCGGAACTCTCCCCCCGCAGAGGCCCTTCTCCAGGGCAGGCGTGCTCCGCATGCCTGAAACCGGCACTAGCGAGGCCCCTACGGGTGTGTACACAGCTCGTACACACCCATTGGGATCGGAAAAAACGGGCCATTGTTGTTTGTGGGAGCTTGCTGTGCTCAAATTGTCTGCCGCGTTTCCTACATTACAACAATGACTACACTTCAAAACGTACTTAATTGGCTGGAAAGCGCTTTGGGACGTCCTGAGGTCGTGAATGGCGCTATATATCGAGTCGAGAGCACAGAAACAGGCCATTGGACCTAACTGGTCTATGCCGGCGTTTATGCTCCACTCAAGCCTCCTCCCACCCCTCTTCATCTAACCCTCTCAAAATATCCTTCTATTCATTTCTCCCTCATGTGCTTATCGAGCTTCCCCTAAAATACATCTCTGCTATTCACCTCAACTACTCCCTGTGGTAGCGAGTTCCACATTCTAACCACTCTCTGGGTAAAGGAGTTTCTCCTGAATTTCCTATTGGATTTATTAGTGACTATCTTATGTTTATGGCCCCGAGTTTTGGACTTGCACCACAAGTGGAAACATCTTCTCTACATGTCCCCTAACAAACCCTTTCATAAACTTAAAGATCTCTATCAGGTCACCCCTCAGTCTTCACATTTCTAGAGAAAAGAGCCCCAGCCTGTTCAGCCTTTCCTGATATAAAAGCAAGTTCTTTACCGACATTCATTTTATTGAGATAATCCCACAACAATGTAAACTGAGCACCGTTAAGATTTTGTTTTTCATTGATGGCTCTTTTGAAGGCATTTCTTCTCCTACGCTTTATTTGGTTTCTGCATGATATGATAGGAAGGTGGGCAGAATGCTCCGATGCTTCCACCACTGCTGCTCCGAGACCAGGCGTTGGAGATCCTGGAGCAGCCAAGGGTTGACTAAGCCCTGCAAACCCTGACCCTTCTGCTTTCCCCTTCCCTTTCCCCTTCCCCACCTTGGGAAAATGGCCAGGTCCCACTCGGCCCCTGCAACGGCACAAGTGAAATCAGCAACTCGGCGATGTGAGAGAACAGAGCGTTCTTTAGAATTAAAAAGTCCACTTTATCATTAAGTGTTAAATTGGAAATGGAAACTCCAAATGTAGACCCACCCAAACATTCTCGGTCTGTTGTGTGTACTTAGTGTAACCAATGTATGACTGTGGGAGGACATATACCCACTACATTTATTTCTGGAAGGAGTTTCAAACTTCAATATAAATTCCACGGTGAGAAGATTAAATTCTCTGCGGCTTTTAAAAGGAACGTTATTTTTGGATGACAGCTGCACCAGATACCACCCACCAGTTCCACCTGTCAGCCACCGATCTGTCCCTGCTGACACCAAGGGCGGGTGGCGGGGACAAGAGAACACCCACAAGTCTCTTGAGCTTTCATTTCCTGCTGGGCCTTTAACCAGGTCCAAAATTCCCGGCAAAATTCAGAAGCAGGTTGTCACTGAAACAAATTCCGTTGCGAACGTCAACAGATTTTGTGTCATTCCGGGAGGAAAACAAAAGGACTTCCTCACATGTAAATGAGGAAAATAAGCACAAAAACAAGGCTGGGTCTTGCTTCCCGTGGCTTCGGAAAGATGGAGTGCATTTCTACCTTCCTGTCAGCTGTTGACAAAGTATTATCGATTTTTACCGAACATCAGTAAAACACATTTATGGAGATATGATCACTCCATAACAACAACAAGAACACTTCACTCCAGCTTAGGGGCCATTAGCATAAGATAGTCACTAATAAATCCAATAAACAATTCAGGAAAAACTTCTTTACCCAGAGACTGGTGAGAATGTGGAACTCGCTACCACAGGGAGTAGTTGAGGCGAATAACATAGATGCATTCATGGGGAAGCTAGATAATGAGGGAGAAAGGAATAGAAGGTTATGTTGATGGGGTTAGATGACGTAGGGGTGGGAGGCAGCTCGTGTGGAGCATAAAGACAGTTGGGTCAAATGGCCTGTTTCCGCGCTGTACATTCTATGTAATTCTATGCAACTTGCACTTATATAGCGCCTTTAACATAGTGGAACGTTCTAAGGCGCTTCACAGGAACATTATCAGACAAGAATTTGCTACTTTTTAGATAAGCAGTCGCGATATTGGACATATAATTAGTTAAAACTTTCCATATATCTTGGGATGATTAGCTTCCCTCAGATGCAGCAATTAGATCTTGACATTCTTCAAACAAGCCCCTTTTCCCTCTTGGGCTAGTAAAAATGTAGTCAGTAGCTTGAGTGGGAGAGCCCCAACAAAATGGCCGTGAGTTTGAACGTCCGTCTCAAGTGATACGTCCTCTTGGAATCTTTTTCCACTGACCGAGTTACACCAGTTTTTGGTTGCTAGAGTTGTGTGCAGCAGGAGAAACTGACAGAGTCCGTGCTGAAATATACCCAGTCGCAGAGCCTTGCATCAGAGGGCAACAAATATGTGGAGCAGCATTTACCCGAGTCAACCTCACCCTCCCAGCTGGTGGATAGAGTTGGGAGACGACAGGTTAGGGAAGAAAGGACAAAACATAAGGTGAAAATGAGGAAAAATTATTCAAGTCTTTAATTAGTTTATTATTTTGCATTCCTACTTTTTTTTTAAATTCATTCACGGGATGTGGGTGCTGCTGGCAAGGTCAGCATTTATTGCCCATCCCTAGTTGCCCTTGAGAAGGTGGTGGTGAGCCCCCTTCTTGAACCGCTGCAGTCCGTGTGGTGAAGGTGCTCCCTCAGTGCTGTTAAGTAGGGAGTTCCAGGAGTTTGACACAGTGACGATGAAGGAATGGCCGATATATATCCATGTCAGGATGGTGTGTGACTTGGAGGGGAACTTGGAGCTGGTGGTGTTCCCATGCACCTGCTGCCCTTGTCCTCCTAGATGGTAGAGGTTGCGGGTTTGGGAAGTGCTGTCGAAGTAGCCTACTGATGCCATCTACGAGTACACTCTCTCAATCAGCAGAGAATGCCTGAGCCACAGACCCCTACAATGTCAATATTTCATCCGCTAACCGGAGGCATTTTTCCTCTGATTCCATCTGAGAAAAACCATTACTTCCACATCAAATCGGTCCATCTAATAACAGCTGAGAAAAGACATAGGGCCAGAAATTCGGGTCTCCACGGGTGAGTACGCGCTGTGTACTCACCCGTAGACCCAACGAAAGTACCAGTTTCGCGCATGCGCTGGAAACTGGAACTTCCGTTCCCCTGAAGGAAGGGGTTCAGAGGTCGAACGCGTGCGCCGGAGAGGCAGCGCGCACGCAGCGAACTTCGGTTTTTTTTTTCAGGTTTCTCTGTGAGGGTAAGTACGGAGAAGCTGCGCAGGAAAAAAGGAGGCGCAAGGCCTGCTTTTAACAAGGTAAGTGGTGAATTAAGTACAATTTAAACATTTTTTCAACAGGTTTATCTTTTTTACATACTTTAAAAAAAGGTAAGTTTATTTTTAGCACCGTTAAAAAGTGTAATTAATTTTTTCAAAAATTTAAATTTTTGTTTAAAGTAGTTAATTTATGTAATTTATAGTTATTTTTAAAATGTGATTTTTTTTTTTAAATTATTTGAAGTTTTAGTGTGGTTTTGGGGCCGATCTCTATTCATAGATTTGACAGATCCTGTCAAAATCTATGAATGGAGATTCCCTGCTCCGATTGGCTCTCCATGGCCCACGTGATCCCAGGGGACGCTTCGAACTAACTGCGCCCCTGGGATACGCAAGCACTGCACACCGGCAGCTGCAGGAGACCCAGGAGCCGAAGTCCACGCGGGCCCGAAGCACAACGGCAGGCGCGGTAGGTAAGTACGCGCGCGATCCTTGCACCCGCAGGGAAGCCGGAGAGCCGAATTTCTGGCTCATAATCTTCCTCCAGTAACGGTCATTCATATACAGCATTTAACGCAGAAAAACGTACCAAGGTTCTTCACAGAGACACAAGGAAAAAATGTATGCCAAGCAAAAGGAGGAGATATTATGAGGGGTGACCAAAAACTGTGTTAAAGAGGTTGGTTTTAAGGAGGGTCTTAAAGGGTGCGAAGTAATTGAAAAGGCGGAAGGGTTTGGTGGGAAATTTCATAATATAAGCAGCTGAAGGTACAGCCACCAATGGTGGAGTGTAAGGACAATGGAGTTTAAATATGACATAGGTTTACGTCCCATTGTTATATCACTGGAACAGGCAGACCACCTATCATTTAATGACTTTGAAGGATATCTGGAGAGTTCAAACAATTGTTACCAAGATTTTGCAGCTTTCGATTTTTTCTTAATTGGTTCTCCCAGTGTGGGTGACACGAACAAGGCAGTATTTATTGTCCATCTCTAGATGTCCTGAAGGCCTTAAGCCTATAACACCTATATGGAGTTAGGCGTCAACTGTGGCTCAGTGGGTAGCACGCTCGCCTCTGAGTCAGAAGGTTGTCGGTTCACGTCTGACTCGACTTGAGCACAAAAATCTAGGCCGACTCTCCAGTGCAGTGGTGAGGGAGTGCTGCACTGTGGGAGGTGCCGTCTTTCGGATGAGACGTTAAACCGAGGCCCTGTCTGCCCTCTCAGGTGGATGTAAAAGATCCTGTGGCACTATTTCGAAGAAGAGCAGGGGAGTTATCCCCGGTGTCCCGGCCAATATTTATCCCTCAATCAACATAACAAAAAACAGATTATCTGGTCATTATCACATTGCTGTTTGTGGGAGCTTGCTGTACGCAAATTGGCTGCCGCATTTTCTACATTACAACAGTGACTGCACTCCAAAAAGTACTTAATTGGCTATAAAGTGCTGTGGGATGTCTGGTGGTTGTGAAAGGCGCTATATAAATGCAAGTCTTTCTTTCTCAAGAGTCAACCACATCGTTTGGGGGTGGCAAGTTCCCTTCCTGAAGGAAGGGAAGTTAGGAAAAACTTCAGGAGTGAAGTTAGGAAGCACTTCGACACGTGGTAGAAGTTTGGAACTCTCTTCTGCAAATAGCAGTTGATGCTGGGGTCAATTGTTCATTTTAAATCTGAGATTGATAGATTTTTGATAACCAAAGGTATTAAGCGAGGACAAGGGCAGGGGCGGGTATATGGAGTTAGGCCACAGATCAGCCATGATCTCATTGAATGGTGAAACTGGCTTGAGGGGCTAAATGGCCTCCCCCTGTTCCTCTGGAAGGGAATCTCTTGGGTTTTTACAACAAACTGGTCATTTTCTGATGCAAACCACAACTCAATTCCACAACTTGCCAGAGTGAAATTTGAACCCACGACCTCTGGGTTGCTCGTCCAATACCTTAACCACAAGGCTGTCGTACCATTTGCACACTGAGACTGGAAAAAATACATACTATTAGCCAAAGGAACGTGGCATCTTCGAAAACCGTTCTCACTACTGATTACCAAATGAATTCAGGTGAACAGCAGAAGAGAACCACTATCTGCTTTTGACAGGCTTAAGTATATTAAGCTAAAGCCTGCCAAACAAAAACCACTGCATTCGATGTAAATGCAGTCCAAAAAGTGCATCAAATAATAAATGCTGATCGCTATTTTCAGTCAATAAAGTAAATTGCTACAGGTTACAGAAGTGACAAATATGCCCAGGTACTGCACACGTATAATGTACGCTCAGTCATTACTGAACTCCTTAAATCAATAGAATTCTTGCCTTCAACCACAGTTGAAATTTTTTGGAATGTATTAAACATAACGGCAAGAATGAGGAAGACAGATAGAGATACAAGCAAGATGCAAATTCTCTTCTACAACAGCTACCACAATGCAATTTTTTTTTAATTAACTCATTTTGCTTGTTCTTGAAATTATGGAACCCTTGGTACCAAATCTAGTCAAGTGGTTAGCAGAGATCTCCACATTTTCTGCATCAAACTCCAGAGGCAGAGGGAATCAACGCTATTCAGACAGCTCATTCTGGTTCTTTCAGAGGGTTGACAGGTGAAGGAAGCTGATGTGTGTGCTGACCTGGAATCCATGAGGACTATAATTTCAAGCCATCAGAATTAATTTACTGGATGAAGCACTGCAGGTGGTCCAGCACACACAAGACTGAATGATCTACATTTTATATCCCAGCCATGGTGTGCAGGGATTTAACCTTCAAACCTCGAGGTCACAATTACAGACACTCCTGCAGTACGCCGTAATGTGGATGCAACGTACAGTGCATCAGATTTAATTCTTGAAGGTGCTTGAAAATGGTTTCACGCTGCTTAAACAGTAAAGAATGTATGAGATATATAAACTAGGGACGTGCCATACACTTCAATCAGCGGCAGCATTTTAATTTAGCAGAATAGCATTCAACAGCAACAATTTATCAGCAGTAAATGTTTCTTTCTATACGTGCATATTAGCTTTCCTTAACTGTCCTGCATCAATAACTTGCTATTCTTTCATTATGGCACTGTTACCAGTAACTGAAATGGCTGCACTGATACGGCTGGACTGATACAGGTCTGACATCTGCACCCATCAAACCCTGCTCATTACAAGTACAAATGGGGCCCTGGATAATTCTAACCACATACTGCAGAATGCAATACAGAAATAATAAACTTTATTCATTACAATACTCCTACACCGCAGTTAAGCCATGGTCAGCAATACAACATAATCAATATCGCTACGAGTGAAGCCGACTGGATTTCTCGTGAGAGACAAGGCACGAGTGGATTGTGAGTCAGCCCCATAAATCAAGATATTTATCACATCCATGCTACCGGCTATGACATTCTATTTTTAATAGCTAATTAAGTATGTTTTCAAATGGGAGAAAGAAATGTTGAGCATTTTTGTACTTTTCTTTATTGCAAGTAAGAATGTCAGTTCAAATTGACCGTGGATGCTAGTTATTCATCGCGGAGGCACTCTAGTTAAAATTGAATTTTTATTTCCCCCGGCATTTCTCCTCATCAGTGCCATGAAGTTAAATAATTAAATCTAATAGCAGAAAAAGTTGCATAAGACAAGAATAATATCCAGTCACAATGTTGCGTTAGTACAAATAGTCCAGCATCATCACCATCAAGGTATCGAGGTGATCCATATTTATTAGATCCTCAATATTTGTTGGTACGTAAAACTGAACTTCAGACTCTCACTTAACAGGCTTTAACTATTCAAGATTCTGACTGTTGTAAGAATATACCGTTCTTAATTCAAAATACCCTTGTGGTTTGTATAATATACACTCATCCAGTTCCTGTGTGTATTTTTATGAAAATAATGTTCAGTCCCTTGATGTCGTCTGCAGTCAGACAATTTATAACAAATATACTTAATTTCTGGTAGCCAGATATCGTCTGTAAGCTTACTGGTGTTGGAGATTATGATCAGGAATGTGACGATGGCAAAGCAGCTTGATAAAATAAAGCTGCACATTGCTACTCTAACATCACACAGTGGCAAGCCACAGATTCACCTCAATATGATTGACAGGTCCTGATTGCAGCTATAACATAATAAATAATATTTGCGTTGATATAGAGCCTTCTCACATTTCAAGAAGCTTTCGCGCAATGTATTACTTTGAAGTAACTGCAACATGTTGTCAGGAGTAGCTGGGGCGCTTCATCAGGGAATAGGAGGAGGAACACAGGAACAGAAGCCAACTGGGGAAACTGAGGAAGAATGTTCTTGCCATGGAGGGTGTGCAGCGAAGATTCACCAGGCTGATACCTGGGATGGCAGGAATGACGTACGAGGAGAGATTGGGTCGATTGGGCTTATACTCGCTGGAGTTTCGAAGAATGAGAGGAGATCTCATCGAAACTTATAAAATTCTAACACGGCTAGACAGACTGGATGCAGGAAGGATGTTCCCGATGGCGGGTGAGTCCAGAACAAGAGGTCACAGTCTAAAGATAAGGGGTAAGCCATTTAGGACAGAGATGAGGAGGAATTTCTTCACCCAGAGAGTGGTGAACCCGTGGAATTCTCTACCACAGAAGGCAGTTGAGGCCAAGTCAGTAAATATATTCAAGAAGGAGTTAGATATATTTCTTAAGGCTAAAGGGATCAAGGGATATGGGGAGAAGGCAGGTACAGGGTACTGAATTTGGATGATCAGCCATGATCTCATCGAATGGCGGAGCAGGCTCGAGGGGCCGAATGGCCTACTCCTGCTCCTATCTTCTATGTTTCTAAGTTGTGCAGAAGTTATTGTTGCCAGTTCCACTGTAACAGTGGCAAATGTCAGGGAGAAAAGGTGCCCATGTGCCCTCTTGAAAGGGAAACTTCAAGAGTTGAAGGAGAGAAAACATGGGATTCACTTCCTACAGTTTTTGGTGAAATGTACTTTTGAGTTTTTCAATAGATTAGTCTGTTGGTGTTGTGGAATGGAATGATGTTGTACTCCCCTCCCTGCCATTTTCCTACATGGGAAGTTTCTGATCTCTGCCAAGCTGCCAGTGAATGATCTAAGGGGAGAGAGACAGAGTAAATAAACTGCACTGCTCTTTCGTACCTCCTCCAGTCCTGCAACCTTCCGAGATCTCTGCGCTCTTCCAATTCTGGCCTCTTGCGCTTCCCCCGATTTTAATCACTCTACCATTGGCGGCCGTGCCTTCAGCTGCCTGGGCCCTAAGCTCTGGAATTCCCTCCCTAAACCCCTCTGCCTCTCTACCTCTTTCTCCTCCTTTTGGAGCTTTTGGCCACCTGTCCTCGCATCTCCTTCTGTGGCTCGGTATCAACTTTTGTTTGACAATCGCTCCTGTGAAGCACCTTGAGATGTTTTACTCTGTTAACGACGTTATATAAGTGCAACTTGTTGTTGTTGATCATTAACTGCCACTGACAAAGGTCTAACATCGGATGCCTCCCTGCCCTCAGTCGAAAGCAGTGAAAGATTGGGTAAATAAGCAGTAAAAAAAAATAAAGTATAAGGTGAAATTTATTTTTATTCTCACGAAAATAAATTTTACGAGAGTCCTCAAAAGGTAAATCGTTCAAGTTTGCAGGAAACTTTTCATTTTTCTCTGAATTGTTAAATTATTTAGTGGGATTTGTGAATCGGAAGCACAATTTATTCTGAATCTGCTTTAGTTTAAGCATCGAGTAATTTAATACCACAGTTAAAAAAAAAATCTTTGGCAGTGTTACAATTCTGGACATGTCATTGCTGAAGGAGCGAATTAAAAGTCACCCCTCAGCTTCGCCTCTCGAAATCCTCTGTTTGGTGAGAGTGGGGATTGTTGCACAACAGGAACCATTCATTGGAACAAAAGGTAAAACCACCACTGGAAATTACAGTCCTTAACCATTACATATCCTAAACAGTGACTAATTACACTCCATGTCAAGCACAAACATATCCCGTTTTAGGACAGCAAGCCAGACTTATTGCGATCACCTCCAGGAATACATATTTACGTCATGCTAGCTCAACGATTTCTAGTCGCCATTTCGCAACCCAAAATATTTAATCTGTCCTGAGCCTATTTCTTGTTTACGCTAAGTTCCCTCCTGTGAGGGTACTTAGCCGAAACCAATTTCCTGCCTCTTACTCGCCTCCCTGGGCCATGCCGTCTCCTGTGGTTGAGAGGGCGTGACAGCTCTTGGCTGGCCACCAGAAGAGGCACGCAGGCATGATTTGGTGGATACGCCCCATTCTTCTCAGATGGAACGGCATCACAACACTCAGTGGTGATCCTCCCATGGGCCCTCCACCCAGAGCACTTAGCACTTCAAGAAGGCACCAAGTTTATTATTGTCTCTCAGGACTCAGAATTGGTCCGTTGCTGGCATTACTTCTGGTAGCTATTATCATCGTGCACGCACCCAGTCTTGCATGCGGTTGTGTACTAAAAATGTCCAGCTTTTTAATTCAGATAATATTTACAAATGATTACAAGGTATTTACAGCACAGAAACAGGCCATTCGGCCCAACAAGTCCACGGCGCTGTTTATGCTCCACACGAGTCTCCTGCCACCCCTCTTCATCTAACGCCATCAATATATCTTTCTATTTCTTTCTCTCTCATGTCTTTATCTAGCTTCCCCTTAAATGCATCTCTGCTATTCGTCTCAACTACTCCCTGTGGCAGCGAGTTCCACATTCTCACCACTCTCTGGATAAAGAAGTTTCTCTTGAATTCTTGATTGGATTTATAAAGTGACTACCTTATATTTATGGCCCCCAGTTCTGGTCTCGCCCGCAAGTGGAAACATCTTCTCTACGTCTACCCGATCAAACCCTTTCATAATGTTGAAGACCTCTATCAGGTCACCCTGTCAGTCTTCCCTTTTCTGGAGAAAAGAGCCCCCGGCCTGTTCAATCTTTCCTGATAGGTATAACGTTATGTCAGTCCTAATAACTGGTGACACGGTTCTGGATGCATAGGTTGATTTTAGATTCTAAGCATAAGAACTCTTTTTGAAAATAACCAAGGATATGGAACGGATCAGTAGCTTGGCGGTGCAACGCAGATTACACAGAATGATACCGGGGATAAAGGGTTAAATTACGACGACAAGTTGCATCGACTAGGCTTGTATTCCCTTGAGTATAGAGGACTAAGGGGTGATCTAATTGAAGTGTTTAACATGATTAAAGGATTTAAAGAACACCTTACCCGCACCCTCCCCATAAATAGCGGGGTCTATGTCTTTTGTCAATTACAGAACAAGTTAGTGAGCTGAATGATACACCGAATGCAAATCAAAGTCCTCCAGGACAAAAAGAAAGAACTTTCATTTATATAGCGCCTTTCATGACCTCAGGTCTTCCCAAAACGCTTTACAGCTAATGAAGTACTTGAGACGACTGTGCAGAGAAGCAGCCAGGAACAATCCATCAGGTCAGGTGCCATGAGTTCTAAGTACTGAATATGTGGTGTACAAAAGGAAAGGAATGAGAGACAGAGTGAAGGCCAGTTTCCAGTGCTGTAAACAGAATATAAAGCACAAGCATTTTTATTCCATTAGAGTGCTTGATGATGCTTTTTAAAACAAAAACATAAATCAAAGCTCCAGTACACTCGATAGTTATCAAATGTCACAGCTTATGCAACGGCTACATTTAAAGAAATACACTAGATAAATTTACCACTGTTACAACCACTCAAATCCTCTTGTATCACAGTTCCCCGCCCCTTAACTACCGTAAGACCACTCGAGATCTGAAATGGTGATATTAATGGTGACCTGTTGATAGAAACATAGAAGATAGGAGCAGGAGTAGGCCATTCAGCCCCTCGAGCCTGCTCCGCCATTCAATGAGATCATGGCTGATCATCCAAATTCAGTACCCTGTCCCTGCATGCAGGGTACAGGAGTTAGTGCTGCTGGAGGTTTCGTCAAATGACCCGCCCTCCCACACTCCTGCCATTGGTCGCCAAACATGTCAGAAGAACATAAGAAACAGGAGCAGGAGTAGGCCAATCGGCCCCTCGAGCCTGCTCCGCCATTCAATAAGATCATGGCTGATCCAATCTTGGCCTCAATACCACTTTCCCGCTCTCTCCCCATACCCCTTGACTCCCTTGTAGTTCAAATGTCTGTCAAACTCCGCCTTGAATATATTCAATGACTCTGCCTCCACAGCTCTCTGGGGTAGAGAATTCCAAAGATTCATGACCCTCTGAGAGAAGAAATTCCTCCTCATCTCTTAAATGGGCGACCCCTTATTCTGAAACTATGCCCCCTAGTTCTAGATACCCCCACTAGGGGAAACATCCTCTCAGCATCCACCCTGTCAATCCCCCTCAGAATCTTACATGTTTCAATAAGATCACCTCTCATTCTTCTAAACTCCAATGAGTATAGGCCCAACCTGCTCAACCTTTCGTCATATGTCAACCCCTTCATCCCAGGAATCAACCTAGTGAACTTTCTCTGCACTGCCTCCAATGTAAGTATATCGCTCCTTAAATATGGAGACCAAAACTGTATGCAGTACTCCAGGTGCGGTCTCACCAGCGCCCTGTAAAGCTGCATCAAAATTTCCCTATTTTTATACATCCATACCCCTTGCAATAAAGGCCAACATTACATTAGCCTTCCTAATTGCTTGCTGTACCTGCATGCTAACTTTTTGTGTTTCATGTACAAAGACCCCCAGATCCCTTTGTACCTTTGTAGTCTCACTCCATTTAAATAATAATTTGCTTTTTCATTCTTCCTTCCAAAGTGGATAACCTCACATTTTCCCACATTATACTCCATCTGCCAAATTTTTGCCCACTCACTTAATCTATCTATATCCCTTTGCAGACTCTGTGTCCTCCTCACAACTTGCTAACCCACCTATCTTTGTATCATCAGCAAATTTGGCTACAGTACACTCGGTCCCTTCATCCAAGTCATTAATATAGATTGTAAATAGTTGAGGCCACAGCACTGATCCCTGTGGCATCCCAGTAGTTACTGATTGCCAACCGGAAAATGACCCATTTATCCCGACTCTCTGTTTTCTGTTAGTTAGCCAATCCCCTATCCATGCCAATATATTACCCCCAACCCCGTGCGCTCTTATCTTGTGCAGTAACCTTTTATGTGGCACCTTATCGAATGCCTTCTGGAAATCCAAATATAGTCTCTCCTCATAGGTCAATCCCGCCATTCCTGGTATCAGCCTGGTGAATCGCCGCTGCACCCCCTCCACGGCAAGAACATCTTTCCTCAGATGAGGCGACCAAAACTGTACACAGTACTCGAGGTGTGGTCTCACCAGTGCCCTGTACAGCTGCAGCAAGGTATCCCTGTTCCTGTATTCCAACCCTTTTGCTATGAAGGCCAGCATACCGTTTGCCTTCTTGACCGCCTGTTGCACCTGCATGCTCGCCTTCAGTGACTGGTGTACAAGAACACCCAGGTCTCTCTGTACTTCCCCCTCTCCCAATTTATTGCCATTTAAATAATAATTTGCCCTCCCGTTCCTGCACCCAAGGTGGATAACTTCGCACTTGTCCACATTATAGTGCATCTGCCATTTATCCGCCCAATCACCCAGTCTGTCCAAATCGCTCTGGAGCTTCCTGGTCTCCTCCTCTGAGCCCACCCCCCCTCCTAGTTTAGTGTCGTCTGCAAATTTGGAAATGCTGCATCCGACTCCCTGATCCAGGTCATTAATGTAAATTGTGAACAGCTGGGGACCCAGGACAGATCCCTGCGGTACCCCACTTGTTACTGCCTGCCATTCAGAAAATGAGCCGTTTATTCCAACTCTCTGTTTTCTATCTGACAGCCAGTTCTCTATCCACGTCAATACTTTCCCCTTTATCCCATGAGCTTCAATTTTCCATGCTAATCTTTTATGTGGGACCTTGTCGAAGGCCTTTTGGAAGTCCAGGTACACCACATCTACTGGCTCTCCCCCATCTATTTTACCAGTTACTCCCTCAAAAAATTCCAATAGATTAGTCAAGCACGATTTACCCTTTGTAAATCCATGTTGACTCTGTCCTATCCTGTCCCCATTTGCTAAGTGCTCCGCTATTTCATCCTTAATGATGGACTCCAGCATTTTGCCCACAACTGATGTAAGGCTTACAGGTCTGTAATTACCTGCTTTTTCCCTACCCCCCTTTTTGAATAGTGGGGTAACGTTAGCTACCCTCCAATCCATGGGCACTGTTCCCGAGTCTAATGAATTCTGAAAAATCATACTTAGTGCATCCGCTATCTCTAGGGCCACCTCCTTCAGTACCCTAGGATGCATGTTATCAGGCCCTGGGGATTTGTCCGCCTTCAATCCCTTTAGCTTCCTTAACACCATATCCTTAGAGATATTGATTTGCGTCAGTTCCTCCTTTGCCAATGTCCCTATTTTTCCCGATATCCCAGGGAGGTTTTTTGTGTCTTCCTTCGTAAAGACTGACCCAAAGTATGCATTTAGTTGGTCTGCCATTTCCTTATTTCCCGTTATATATTCCCCCGTATCTGACTGCAATGGGTCAACTTTGGTTTTCACCAGTCTTTTCCTCTTGATATACTTATAAAAGCTTTTGGAGTTAGTTTTTATATTTTCCGCCAGCTTGCTTTCGTAAGCTATTTTGCCCCTCTTGATTAAGCCCTTTGTCCTCCTTTGCTCTATCTACATCTACTGGTTCCCCTTTATCCACCCTGTTTGTTACATCCTCAAAGAACTCTAGCAAATTTGTCAAACATGATTTCCCTTTGTCCATCTTCACTGCTCCCCATCTTCCCACGGCCAACTGGAAAGTGAACAGACTCTTCATTACTCAATTGGATGATTCCTGGCCATCAGCCAAACAGACTTTTTTTCTCATCGGCAATAATTTTATAATTAACAAACAAGGAAAATGATAAAAAACACATTTTATTTAAATGCCCCTATGATTTTTTATCTCCAGAGTTTGCTCACAGCAATGACCTGGAGATTAATCTTCAATTTGTGGAAACTCCTGGCCAGTCCTGGAGGTTTGGCAACCCTAACTGGCATACATAAACTGGTGGAAAGTGGTTTGATCTTACCCACTTCCAATATCAAGTGCATTGTTGTGGAGAGATGCCAAGGAAAGACTAACCATCTTCCTAGAAAGAGGAAGGAAGATTGGTGGGACAGCCATCATCAAGTTGTGACATTTGCCACTGCGTCTGGTTTAGGAATGGCGATTGGAAAAGGCCTGAAAATCCTGAAAACTGTCATTTTGTGTTGCAAGTGGACAGCAGATTCATCGATTTGGGGCCTGGTGTAAAATGGGCTGCCGATTTGCTATTAGCCTGTTTTGCACTAGTGGCTGAGACCAATTTGAGTTTAAAATATTATTTTTCCAAAGCAGATGTCAGATTTGCTAAATTATTGTATGAATCTGATGTTCACTTGCAACACAAAATGGCAGTTTTTAGGATTCCATTCCCTGATGTGCAAATGTGATTCTGACACCCGTAACCTTCTGAAATATCAACGTTTCTCCTTCTCATTTAGTTCAGCAAAATGCAGAGCGCATACATGTTACGTTTTCACTGAATTATTGGTGCACAGTTAAGTCGGCACTACAGTCACAAATTTTAAATTTATCAACATGCACAGGCTACTGTTACAGAAAGTCTATTCATTTCACTGTGTCAAAAGAACCAGATTTATTAAAATTACAGAAAATATTTGTTGCTATGAGATGCTAAACATCTCATATGCTTGTGCTGTCTTTACAATTTGAAATGGGCTAAATCACATCTCTTTTTAAAACTGAATTACAACTCGCTGAAAGCAGTTCCACTCAACTGAGGACATATTGAAATGGTGTAATGTCACATTGGATTCAATCACATGCTTTTTGTTTTACAAGGGAGCGGGAGGGGAGATGTGCGATTACAGTTACGTGGGGAGACTGGAGAAGCTGGGCTGTTTCCCTCAGAGCAGAGAAGGCTAAGAGGAGATTTGATAGAGGTGTTTAAAATCATGAAGGGTTTAGATAGATTAAATAAAGAGAAACTGTTTCCAAAGGCTGAAAGGTCGACAACCAGAGGGAACAGATTTAAGGTGATTGGCAAAAGAACCAGAGGCGACATGAGGAAAAACTTTTTTACGCAACGAGTGGTTAAGAATTGGAATGCTCTGCCTGATAGGGTGGTGGAAACAGATTCAATAGTAGCCTTCAAAAGGGAATTGGATAAATACTTGAAGGAGAAAAAATTGCAGGGATATGGGGAAAGAGCGCGGAAATGGGACTAACTGGATTGCTCTTCAAAAGAGTCGGCGCAGACTCGATGGGCCGAATGGCCTCCTTCTGTGCTGTACTATTCTATGATTCTATGTTGTATAAGCACTGTTCACTTTGAAAATGTTTGAATTTTGAAAGCTTATGCAACTAAGGTGGAAACATCTATAGAGTTTTGTCAAATTGCAATAAATTAATTTCAGGAGCTGTTTTGGTAAATTGAGGTCATGATGTGGAGATGCCGGCGTTGGACTGGGGTGGACAAAAATGAGAAGTCGCACAACACCAGGTTATAGTCCAACAGATTTATTTGATTTTACAAGCTTTCGGAGCAGTTCGCTCCTTCGTCAGGTAAGTTTAGCAGTGAGAGAATCTCCCAGAATTCACAATTTAAACACAGACAAAATATATTCAAATCTTTCCCTACATCAAAGAGCATAGCCAAGACAATGAGATGTGTCCCAGGGGGATTACCCAGATTACCCATCTTTCAGGCGAACAGCAACCAAGACACCACACAACCCTGCCACGGCAACCTCTGCAAGACATGCCAAATCATGGACACAGATACCATCATCACACGTGAGGACACTACCCACCAGGTACACGGTACATACTCATGTGACTCGGCCAACGTTGTCTACCTGATACGTTGCAGTAAAGGATGCTCCAGAGCATGGTACATCGGCGAGACCATGCAGACACTGAGACAACGTATGAACGGACACCGCGCAACAATCGCCAGGCAGGAGGGTTGCCTCCCAGTCGGGGAACACTTCAGCAGCAAGGGGCATTCAGCCTCGGATATGCGAGTAAGCGTTCTCCAAGGCGGCCTTCGAGATACACGACAGCGCAAAATCATAGAGCAGAAACTGATAGCCAAGTTCCGCACTCATGAGGAGGGCCTCAATCGTGATATCGGGTTCATGTCACGATACAGAACGTGACTTGACATCATGGCCGGTCTTCCCAGGTGTTTTTTTTTAAAAAAGGCTAACACAAGAACCTACACAGATTGACAGGATATGCAGCCAGCAGGTGGTTTGACACGTTGGACCCCCTGGGACACATCTCATTGTCTTGGCTATGCTCTTTGATGTAGGGAAAGATTTGAATATATTTTGTCTGTGTTTAAATTGTGAATTCTGGGAGATTCTCCCACTGCTAAACTTACCTGACGAAGGAGCGAACTGCTCCGAAAGCTTGTAAAATCAAATAAATCTGTTGGACTATAACCTGGTGTTGTGCGACTTCTCATTTTGGTAAATTGAGATTCAGCTAAGAAGGCAGGCAAAGTTATCCTCCAATTGTCTAGCTAATCCTAAATCAGCACGTGGGGCTATAGGACTTTTGTTCAAACTCAGCCCTCTCTGTGAAATGAGTTTGGACAATCTTGATCCAGCTGCTAAAAGGTGTGGGGGCCACAGCACAAATTGACCCATGGATTTAGCACAAATTGGATCTACACTGGCAATTTCATTCAGATAGCGTGGAGGGGGGAAAAAACAGTCGCTCTAATGCAATCGCAAGTGCTATTGTGAGACTGCCTTCAAGGCATGTGCTGCAGCTCAGCAAAGGAATCTTTACCTTCCATTTGGACATGCTATATCTAACCTGTAAGTGCTTGATGACAATAGTGTATGGCAAAGGAGGAAAATGCTACTAGACACTCTGATTAAAAATGCTTATTTTTTGTGATAAACCCATTTTCAGCTGTGTTAATCAAACTGCACTAGGTTACCACTCTTAAATATATGAAGGAATATATTTTAAAACAAATATTTTTTTTTAAATTACATTTTAAAACACTGTCCAATTGTGCTGGTTCATGGCAGATTTTACGTTTAGCGATATGCAAATGAGTTTAAGTGGAAACTTGGGGGGGGAAAAAAACACTTCTTAAAACTCGCGCAGTTTTGAGCGCAATTTGCGCCCGGATCGCCGACTGCGCCCAAAGCAGAAAATCTTGGCCCTTATTTTTTTAATCTATATTAAGCATCAAAATTTACATCAATGCCAAAGTTTGTAGCACAATTAGGACATATTTTATGAAGAAACTATATCACCTGCCATGCAATGGTTAACATTATTATTCCCCTCAGAAGTCTGGCGTGAGCTTACAATTCTTGCTGCCGTGTTAAATACTTGTAGCCTTTTGATTTTGACATGCCAATTATTGAAAAATACATCTAGATGAAAACTGACCTTAAAAACTACATTTCTGACAGATTTCAAAATTAGTTTGCAGAAGCCAAGGACCATGATAACACAGTTTGTGAAAAAAAAATATTCAAAATTCAAAAGCAAACAATGGGTATGAGAAGGGCACCTTTACTTTCCTCGTTATTTGAGGTACAGTTCTTTAAGTATTTATAAAGGTCATTCTAACCTAATGAAATGAAAAGAAAATGAAACATACAAGTTACAAGTTTACGACAGCAAGCTCTTATAATGGACATAATCATTTAAATTTCAACCAATTCTGAAAGTTATAAAACGCAAAGCAGAAAAGGGAGCAAAACCCATTAGTCACTAAAGCCTTAAATGATGTGCCACCTGTCATTTTCTTTGAACTTCTCAGCTATGTACGGTACCTTTTAATCACCGAAATGTCAATTCATAGAACGTCAAGCATTCTCTGTACTTGTCAGTTAACCTTTTGACTCAGGAAGTTCCCAAGTTGCTCGCAGTCTGTCAACAGGCAGCAAGTGAAAGTCTTAAAATCTGTGCTCATTTTTGTATTGCATTCAGCATCACATTGGAAAATGAAAGTCTTACACAATGCCGTTTCCACCGATCTATTGAGTTTTTCAATAAATATGTTTGCTAATTTTTCCAAGACTGAAAATGATTGAAGATACTAATTAATTTTACTCTCTTCATTAACTGGAAACATACATTACATGAAATTTATACAGAAGGTATTTTTTGTCCCCCTTCTCAACTAAATTATTTCTGATTTAGACTAAATCTTAGATTAACAAAGCAAACACAAGGAATCTACGCAGTACCGAAGATTCCATTTCTTGTGGAACAATGCTTTGCTATACTAAGGAGAAAATACATTTTAAATCACAAGAAATTGATTCAACACCTAACAGTCTCACAATATTCAGATGCTGCCAGAAAATGCACAGTTTCACTTGGTGATTAATGTAGTACTCAATTTCCCCCTCTAGATGCTGCTGGAGAGCAATATAAATTGACACTAGCCCCTGAATTGGAAACATCTATTGCATAGCCTGGACTGAGAATGGCTGATCCCAGGACTATGAAGCGGTGGAATTGCAATCCTTATTCACTCATTACCACAAAACCAATCAGGAAAACAGTTTTGTTCTTGCAAGAATGACTCTGTAATGTCACAGCCACTGTATCCTCCAGTTACCTTGAGTCCCACAGCTGTCTGACACAAAAACTTAGCAGTCAGCCCTGGTTTGGAGCAGTATCAATTAGCAGGATAAGACAGAATGAGATTCCTGAGTTCATGTCTATGCCGTTTGGTACAGCAGAGGCTCACAGAAATGGAACAACTCACCACAGGGGGAGGAAGATGTGACCTAGTTTGTTTAGTTCCATGGCAAAGATACATCCCAGCACGCCTCTGCTCGCTGACCTACATTGGCTCCCAGTCCAGCAACGCCTCAATTTTAAAATTCTCATCCTTGTTCACAAATCCCTCCATCCCCTCCTCGCCCCCCTCCCTAGCCCAACAACCCTCCAAGATCTCTGTGCTCCTCCAATTCTGGCCTCTTACGCATTGCCGATTTTAATCGCTCCACCATTGGTGGCCGTGCCTTCAGCCATCTGGGACCTCAAGCTCTGGAATTCCCTCCCTAAACCTCTCCACCTCTCTCTCCTCCTGTAAGGCGCTCCTTAAAACCTACCTCTTTGACCAAGCTTTTGGTCACCTGTCCTAATATCTCCTTATGTGGCTCGATGTCAAATTTTGTTTTATAACGCTCCTGTAAAGCGCCTTGGGATGTTTTACTACATTAAAGGCGCTATATAAATGCAAGTTGTTGTCGTTGAAGTTGGGCGAGCAGGAAACTCTGAACCATGTCATCTGTAATACGGAGAATAAAACATATTCAGCAATTTTCATGTTCGAAAATGGAGAGAAGAAAAAAAAATGTGAAGTCTATAGCATGCCCGGTGCCAATGGGCAAAGCAAACTCTGGCCACTGGCACCTCAAAATTGCACTGGGGTCCCACGTACATCGTAAGTTCTCGATTTGCATATTGCAAGTAGGCGCCTCCCACCTGAAGCAACTGGGCACCTGGGCCACCCACCCGCGTGAAAGCCCCACCTAAACGGCTGGCGGGTAACATCGGGAGCAGCAACTGGGCGGGAAGGTCAGTCCCGCAAAATCCTGGGCACTGCAGGGCGGAGGCTCTCAAAATTGGGGCCGCAGTTTCTTAGGAAATGGAAACATCCTGCGAATCCAGCCACTGGCCCCAAGCGAGCTGGCCAAAAATGCTCCCCTGACACCAACCATGGGACCCCAGCCACAGAGGAGAGTTCTAATCCCAATGTCTGCTTTCTCGAGTGATCCTGTTGACAGCCTCTGCAGTCCTGGTCTTAGCGGAGCTGCCAAGTTCCAAATCAGTACGCAACTCGGCTGATTTACAAGAGCTGGTGAGAAATGCAATGGTGTTTTCAAGATGTTGGCCAGCATTCTCTATGTGAAGTATCTTTCATATAGAGGTAAAGTACCTATTATAGCTATGTTTCAAATAACTAATACCATATGTTTAATAAAGCAATCATGGAACAAACAGAATACTACACAATAAAGCACTGAACATGGAGTTTACAGCTCACAACATTCATGAGGTAATCAGTCCCATCACTTAGGGGACAAATTGTATTTTCAGCAGCAAACTGTTGATTATTCTCCTGGAATACATTCTCATATTTCTACATAAATATAATTTATACCACATCTATGCACACATGCACATCATACAAGAAGTTAACTTTACTGCATTTAAGAAAGTCATTGATTTTTTAACCCCTTAAAGGTACTTTCCACAGTGCATTAAATGTAATGTGATACAGGAGAGGCTTCAAAGACAAGCGTGTAAAAGACTTAAGTGCAAAGGTTAAATTTAACCTTCGAGCATTGTTCCTTTCATGCGTGGAACTGAAAAACAGCAGCATGAATTCCTTTGCCCACAGGGAGATCCTTGTACATGAGACCACCGTGTATATTCCACATCAGGCCATGTATTACATTGCACAGAACAATCCATACAGGAATATATTGGTCTCACGTTTAGTGTTTTGACTGCAGTTGTGCTGGCATTGAAGGTTTCAAGCGTTAACAAGTGTCTCAGTCAATCACATTTAGTGCTTTTCTTATGCATTTCCATTAGTCAAGTAAACATGCTGACGTTTGGCATGCCGGCTGAAAAAGTTCCATCCAAATCCAAGGCAATGAGCTCTATCTTTTGCACTGTACCCAGTGATATTGCTACGTTCCTCTGGTAATGTGTAGAACCAGTCCCTGCTCTATTGTCTTTGTGCTAGGTTACCATCAAAATACAGAATGGCATCCGAGCACAGCTATGGCGTTACTGGGATTGGTAAATATTTTTTGAAATAACAGTTTAGTTGCTGGCTGACGGCGTGTTTATTGCTAATGCTAGCTAAATATGTCTTTTCTGAAGAGCGATGGTCTTATTTCACGTGAGTTTTCAAAACTGCTTTCATGACACTGACATATGTAAATATCCCAGTGGAAATTAAGAGCAAATTGTTATCAAATGTGCGCATTTGGCATTTTGCCAGAAGTTTTATTTCCAGAAATTTTAGAAATGATACAAAAATCTTTCAAAGACTCTGCTGTTTTTCAAAGCAGTGCACCACTGTTTAAACAGTGTTAAATTGCTGTTCGAAAACAGAGTTTCCAAAGGGTGAGGGTTCAAAGTCTGCTCGGATCTGGCACCGAACATAAATGAAGGCTTTGGTACCCATCTCGTTTTGGCCTTTAGGAAGCTGAGAGCAGCTATCAGCACAAAGCACACAAGACACGCACTTCAGGTATTTTAGAATGACAGCAGAACGGAGAGGTTACACCCATCAGGAACGATTGAACAGGCTGGGGCTCTTTTCTCCAGAAAAGAGAAGACTGAGGGGTGACCTGAGAGAGGTCAAGATTATGAAAGGGTTTGATAGGGTAGACGTCGAGAAGATGTTTCCAGTTGCGGGCGAAACCAGAACTAGGGGCCATAAATATAAGATAGTCACTAATAAATCCATCAGGGAATTGAGGAGAAACTTCTTTACCCAGAGAGTGGTTAGAATGTGGAACTCGCTACCGCAAGCAGTACTTGAAGCGAATAGCATAGATGCATTTAAGGGGAAGAAAGGAACAGAAGGATATGTTGATGGGGTTCGATGAAGAAGGGTGGGAGGAGGCTCGTGTGGAGCACAAACATGGACCTGTCGGGACGAAGGGCCTGTTTCTGTGCTGGAACTACTTTGTAACAGACATGCTTTAGCTAAAAGCAGATTCTAGACTCACAGCACATTTCAGGTCGTGCTCGCCTAGGATCTGAGCAGGAGAGAAGAAAACCAAAGGGAAAAACTCAAAGGATGAGTGGGATGATCTTTCTTGATTGACAGACACCTGTGCCATTACCAGTGATGTGCAAAGGGTTTAAGAATGGGAGGTGGAATTATATCGGCAACCAGCTGTCAAGTATACTCCCCACTTGCCAAAACTTTCATGCGAAAGTAAGTAATACCTGGCAAGGTGCTGTCCTGCATTTTGATGGATCTTTGCTTCGAGTTTTTTTTTAAAAGAAAAAACTTGCATTTATATTTTGATTCAAATCGGTAGACAAGTGACACATACAAGCACAGTTTCCTGGGAAAGGAGGACATCCAGCGATGTTTAGTTTAGTTCAACAACAACAACTTGCCTTTATACAGCACCTTTAATGTCGTAAAACATCCCAAAGCACTTCCCAGAAAAAAAAACACTAAGCAATGAACAGATTAAACAAATAGCGTAGTAAACCTGCGGGGACTGTGCATTACTTTCAAATGGGATTCAGAATAATATCCTGAATCTGTAGATATTTTAGTGAAATTTACCAATCGTGTTTGCCCTTGAAACTGAAGTGATAATTACAAGTCCTAGCCCTTTTCGGGCTACCCCAGATCAGGCGTATTCCCCAGACGTTCACCTTCAACTAAAGTTAGCGGTAGCTGAATCCTAGAGATGCTTAATTGGGTCTAAAGGTTCAGACTATCTCTCCCTAAAGGAAAGGAACAGCCTGAAGATGTTACCGTCCTCCGGATAGCACTTTAACAATTTTAACTAGACTGTAACCTTCTGGATATTATGAGGGTCCGGAAAAACCCCCCACAATTCTGCAACTCCTCTCAGAAGAGTGTACAGAAATTGAGTTCGCGAGATTGATACAGAAATTACTCTGAGACAATTTTAAAAATATATAGATTTATTAAAGAACCGACATTTAGTTAACAGCTGGTATGGCAATCGCAACTTTAACCGTTCAAAATACAAATAGCTTACATTTCTTATCAGAGATCTTTATTCTCAAATCTTAACTTCGTTACATTTCCACACTTCTACTTATTTCTTAATCCAGAATATCCACCAAAATCAAATACCTTGATTACCCGAGACTCAGAGTTGTAGGCCTACAGAGTGGTTCTGAAGGCGAGAATCGCTCTGCCCCTTCCCAGCGACTTCTGTTTTCCCATCTGAAAAGCTCTATTTTCATACCTTTTTTTAGTGGTTTATTCTTTGAAGTTTTCTGCTGATGTAAGCTAATTATCTTTAGTCATTCTTTATTGAATTCTTTTCTATTCTTACTGTCATTTCAGCTGACAACTCTTAGAATCCTGTCTGCTGTATAGGTGTTTCAAAAACTTATCATTTTTATGGTTATTATCGATTTATCTATTTGATGCTATTCTTAGGAAGTCTTTCTATTGAATTCTTAACTCCCTTTAGCTGCTTGCATTCAAGACCTCGCGCCTCCCAACTGTTCCAATTTCAATACAAACACAATGTGATTGCTTGGTGTCATCTATTGATATTATATCTTCAAAGTGTTCTGTTTGTACCTTTTACAATTTGTAAATCAAAACCACTTCAACCAGGGTGTTTTTTGCATTTCTTATTTACTTCAATTGGTTGTATTAAGAATCATGTCTCCTTGTTCTAAGTTTAACATAAAACTATTTTACGGCAGGTATTTCTTTTACTTGATGTCATTTTTTCAAAGGCACTTGTTTTTTTAATGTTCTGTGCACCTGTTCGACGTGTTAGATTTTGACACTTTAAACTGGGTAATAATATTGTTTTGGTTCCAAACTATAGACATTCTGGAAGCACCAATGGTTTGCTTCAATAGGGGCTTTGTCTCAGTATTTACAACCAATTCCCATTTCAAAAGCTTGTGGTGTTTACAACTTTTGTGTTATCAACTGTTCTTATCTCAAAAGCCTGTGTTCTGTTTGCAGCCTGTGTCACTGAGGCTTTCCAGACTTTTAAACCCAGTATGTCATGTATTAATATCAGAAATCTGTTCCTAGGATGGTGTATCTTTCTGAAATATGGCTATTCCATTACAAAGCAAAGGTAAATCTACAGAGTATATTTTTTGGGGAAAAACATGAGAAATACTGCAGATGTGACCTTCGTGATATAGTAAGAACGATTACAGCAGGGAACCCACCCGACTGAAATCTTCAGCACACGTGTAGAAAAAATTGAAACAACTACAACAACTTGTATTTATACATAGTAAAACGTCCCAATGTGCTTCACAGGAGCGTTATCACATAAAATTTGACACCGAGCCACATAATGAGATATTAGGGCAAGTGACCAAAAGTTTGGTCAAAGAGGTAGGTTTTGAGGAGCGTCTTAAAGGAGGAGAGGTAGAGAGGCGGAGAGGTTTAGGGAGGGAATTCTAGAGTTTAGGGCCCAGGTAGCTGAAGGCACAGCCGCCAATGGGGGAGCGATTGAAATCGGGGATGATCAAGAGGCCAGAATTAGAGGAGCGCAGATATCTCGGAGGGTTGTGGGGCTGGAGGAGATTACAGAGGTAGGGAGGGGCGAGGCCATGGAGGGATTTGAAAACAGAAAAATAAACACATGCTTGGTGGTTATTCCCACAGAAAGCTGTCAGTACAAGGATTAATTTCTCTCTTGGTAAGACTCTATCTCAATAAATTGAAGGCAAAGTGTAAGCAACTGCATTTTACACAGGATTGAGAAAACGAGGTTAGACAATGTTAACGGTATTTCATACTATTGGATGGAAATCCAGTAATGGATTGATAAATGAGAGACTTTGTTTGTTTGATTAAGTTCGAGATTGTAATGTTATTATATAATTGCAATAATTTCCTCGCGATCAATACCATAGATTCTCAATTATTTTTCATGCTGAACATTAAATCAATATTAGTTCGCTATCTAGTTGGACCTTCAGTGCCAACTTGGCAGGGAATCAGTTTCATTTCCCCTCACTACTGCAGTCTAATTTACACTGTAAAAACTTACTTTATAAACTCAACTCCAGCATAAAAATTCTGCTGCAGCAATTTTAAAAAGATACCGACTGTAACTCAACTGCTTGTGCTCTGCCACTCAAAATGAAGGAAGACCAAGAGCGCAATTTGCATATTACTCTTATCATCTTGTATGTGTTTATAGTTTTTAAAAAACATTATAATTGCCGGTACGCAGTAAGTTAAAATGAACACCTGTTTTCAAACTGATGAGGGTTTTTTCAGAGAATAAATTCTGAGAAGACGTTCTTTAGTGAAATGTAGTGCAGAGTGACTTTCATTTTCATGCACCAGCCATGGCTCAGTGGGTAGCACTCTTGCCTCTGAGTCAGAAGGTCGTGGGTTCAAGTCCCACTCCAGAGACTTGAACACAAAAATCTAGGCTGACACTCCAGTGCATGAGGGAGTGCTGCACTGTCGGAGGTGCCGTCCTTCGGATGAGATGTTACACCAAGGCCACATCTGCCCTCTCAGGTGACACTCGGACAGTGGTTTAAACTAGGACCAGGAAACTAGAATGTACTGTATTAAATTTATAGCTAAACTAATTAATATAACTATAAATAATCATTGAATGAAGACTTTAACTAATTAAATAAATAAAATAAGGCTAGACTAAGATATGGCAGAGCAGGTTGTGTGAGTGGGAGTTTGTGGTCAGCGAGACTGTCCCAAGTGAACACGTCTGCAGGAGATGTCTCCATCTCGAATCTCTCCGGCTCAGAGCCATTGAGCAGGAGTACAAGTTGGAGACACTCCGACACATAAGGGAGGGGGAGGAATTTCTTGACAGTTGTATCCAGAATACAGTCATACCCCAGAGAAAAGCACAGGTTCAGGAAAGGGAGGGTGTGACTGTTAGGGAGCCGGGTAGCAGGGATTTAGGAGAGGTTGAGAAGGAGGTCCCGCAGACACTGGTCCTGTCCAACAGGTACGATGTACTCACTACCTGTGAGGACAAGGAGAAAGACTGCAGGGAGGGCAGACCAAGGCACCGTGGCTCAGAAGGCTGTCCGGGTTGGGGTGGAAGAGCAGAATAGAAATGTGGTAGTGATAGGGGACTCTATAATTAGGGGAATAGATAGCGTCCTCTGCAGCCAAGAACGAGAATCCCGAAGAGTCTGGTGCCAGGCTAAGGGATATCTCATGGCGGCTGGAGAGGTCCTTGGAAAGGGCTCCGAGGCAGTGTGCCATGGAGAGGTAGGATGTGGATTGGTGACTGCAGTGTCCACACAGTGGGTTCCTGATAGTAACAATGCCAGTGTGAGGGATGGGGAAGATTGCAAGAGTCAAGTCGGGCCTAAGCACTTAGCGAGAGGGGAAAAATGGGTCTGACAGCTGGATCAAACGAGGCATTGGCAAAAACCTGGCAAACAGGTCACTTATCCTATGCTGCATCAAAGCAGGCAATGGTGCATGGAAGCAGGCAATGGTGCATGGAAGCAGGGAACCATTGAGGAGTGGAGAAAAACACATTTAAATTGAGACAGATGGCGCAGTGGCATTGATCAAACACTCAGAACTCGGCAGTGAGGGACAAGTGTATATTCAAAACCTCCTTTGATTAGTTTCCAATCTGACATATGGGGAGTGGGGAAAGTGCTGAGCAGAGGCTGCAATGGGAAGGGAAAGGCTGAGGCCAGGGCTTGTCTAGCGCCTCCTGGTGACCAGCTGCAGGGGCAGCGATCTGGGAGCAGGCTGACTGTCCAAACTGTAAGTAGCGAAAGCCAAGAAAACCAAAGATGAGGGGGTAATTACATTCATCAAAAGCAAATTTCTTCCAAGTACACCAAGTTTAAAATGGGGAACGATATACAAACATTAAAAAAAGATACAAATAAAAAACAGCAGAATCACAATATTCAAAAAATTCCACTCACCACCATTTGTCTTACAACAACAACAACTTGTATTTATATAGCACCTTTACCATAGTAAAACATCGCAAGGCGTGTCACAGGACCTTTAAAAAACAAAATTCGACACCGCACCACAGAAAGAGATATTAGGGCAGATGACCAAAAGCTTGGTCAAAGAGGTAGGTTTTAAGGAGCGTCTTAAAGGAGGAGAGAGAGACAGAGAGGTTTAGGAAGGGAATTCCAGAGCTTAATTCCAGGCAGCTAAAGGCACGGCCGCCAATGGTGGCGCGATTAAAATTACTGCGAAAAGGTTTGGTCATTGTTCCTCAATAATGAATACATTTGCCAGATGCAATGATTTATAAGGATTGGAGACTGCTGTGTATTTTCATTTTAAACTAAAAGTGATAAATATGACTGCCTAATTACAGCAGGTTTGGGACTCGGCAGATTACGCGATGCTCAAATTCTGATTGCACCATCCCATCATCAATGCTCCAGCAGCTAAAGGTCTCAAAGGATTCCTAACCTCAAGTACAAAAAAACCCCACAGAAAGCACATTAATTCAATAACGCCGCTGCACTTTCAGAATCCTCATCATTGATAAGAGGCACGAATACTGTCAATCCAGTACAATTGAGCTTGCAAGGTTATAAATATCAGGCTGAGGCACAAGACTGCATCTATAATAACACATTTGTTTCAACGACATTATTGGTCTGGCTGCCACCTAATGCTGGGCTGTTCAGCTCAAACACATCACCTACATTGGTGTATTTTTCTTTAAGAATGAAAGTACAAAGTGGTAAAAGATCCACAGATTTAACAGACAAAATGTCATATATGATTCAGTGCCCGAGATTAAGTGATAATAAAGGAGGCAATTTGCACCACTGGTGAATAATGCATGCCACAATTAATTTGGGCATGTGGCAAAGTGAATGTCTGAACTAATCCTATAATGCATTATTCAACAAAATTGCTCATGTTCAACTTCACTACAGCTATTACACAATGTATGGGGCATCTCCCATCAATCTGTACAATAGTAACATCGATATTTGATGTTGTTTCAAATTAAGGGAGGGGGGGTGGTGGCGGAAAACAAAGAAATTCTACGCAGTCAAAACTGACAATGTAATTATTCCACAGTCGGCTAAGCAAATAGCTTGCTGCTATAGAGCATGTACATTCCCGTGGGTGGTTAGATCTTGCATGACAGAGAACTATTGCTGTGTGACTGCCCAAGAACACCTGAAATCAGGGCACCTGTCCAATCTTTCCACTGCCAAGCTCATTTGCAAAATTATAACTGAGGGTGGTAGACAGACGAAAATCATTCATGAAACTGTTTCTGATGTTGAGGGATGCAAATGATTAGTTTTAATCAAACTGCAGGATTGAAAGTTTGAACAAATTTTTGGGGGGTAACAGAAGGCGGCTGTGAAATCCAACAAGCTCTTTTTCCAGAGATTAATCCCACCTACACACCCGTTCACCGTCTCTTCTCTTGTCCAGTACATATGTGCCCACTGAGACCAGGCTTCTCAAGAACCTTCCCTGGCATCTTGCTGCACAACTAGATCTTTCGATGAAAAAGTTCGACCTAACTTCTCATCTTCACCCTAATTACAAAATATCTGCCGCTGTATTGAACCCTTCAGCACAGTGAACAATTTCCCTGGACTAAATTTGTCAGTTCTCTTCATAATCTTGAGAACATCAACTAAGTCTAAGTATCTAAGTTCTGGGATTCCCTCCCTAAACCTCTCCAGCTCTCTCTCCGCCTTTAAGACGCTCCTTAAAAACCTACCTCTTTGACCAAGCTTTTGGTCACCAGTCCTAATATCTCCTTATGTGGTTCGGTGTCAAATATTTATTTGATTACGCTCCTGTGAAGTGCCTTGGGGCGTTTTACTATGTTAAAGGCGCTATATAAATACAAGTTGTTGTTGTTACGAAGGAAAACTCAAAACAGTTCACATCACACCTCAATGGCTACAATTCCCAGTGCTCGCAGGGCGAAACACTACATCCTGCTTAGTCCGAATATATCCAATGTCTCAACAAGGTGCCAACTAGCCAAGTGGGGAGGGTGTCTCAACAAAAAGATTAAAAAAAAGACACCACAGCTACTTCAGCCAGTGTCCAAGAACTGAAACCTGGGCCCCGATATTTACAGTGAGGGAGTGGGGGGGGGGGGGGGGGGGGGGGGGGGGGCGGGTGGACACCCAGAAATCCCGGCAGGACCTCATTATCATTTTCTTTTGGAGACCCAGTAGTAGGAGGCCACAGTTGGGGATCTTTGGGGACGGTCCCCATACAATCAGGAGAGATCGGGG
Organism: Squalus acanthias; assembly: GCA_030390025.1. Classification (NCBI taxonomy): domain Eukaryota; kingdom Metazoa; phylum Chordata; class Chondrichthyes; order Squaliformes; family Squalidae; genus Squalus; species Squalus acanthias. The sequence continues at coordinate 74,623,133 of CM059436.1, forward strand.
CTTGGTGTGGGTGGTGGGGGGGGGGTCAGAGGGACGGAGGGATAGATTGGGGATTGAACGGGGGTGGGGGGGGGTCAGAGGGATCGAGGGATAGATCGGGGCTTGGTGTGGGTGGGGGCTCAGAGAGACGGAGGGATAGATCGGGGATTGAATGGGGATGGGGGTCAGAGGGACGGAGGGATAGATTGGGGATTGAACGGGGGTGAGGGGGGGTCAGAGGGACCGAGGGATAGATCGGGGCTTGGTGTGTGGGGGGGGGGGGGGGGGGGTCAGAGGGACGGAAGGATAGATCGGGGCTTGGTGTGGGTGTGGGATGGGTCCCCATGCAATCAGGAGAGATCGGGGCTTGGTGTGGGTGTGGGATGGGTCCCCATGCAATCAGGATAGATCAGGGCTTGGTGTGGGTGTGGGATGGGTCCCCATGCAATCAGGATAGATCGGGGCTTGGTGTGGGTGGGGGGGGGTCCCCATGCAATCAGGAGAGATCGGGGCTTGATGTGGGTGGGGGGGGTCCCCATGCAATCAGGAGAGATCGGGGCTTGGTGTGGGTGTGGGATGGGTCCCCATGCAATCAGGAGAGATCGGGGCTTGGTGTGGGTGGGGAGGGTCCCCATGCAATCAGGAGAGATCGGGGCTAGGTGTGGGTGGGGGCGGGGTCAGATGGACGGAGGGATAGATCGGGGATTGGACGGGGGTGGGGGGGAGGCTGGCCGATTGCGACTGTGAAGTGAGGCCACTTTTGGCAGAAGGGAGGCTAAAGGCTTGCGGGGGTGGGGGGGGGGTGGGCGGGGCGGGGAGCACTCCTGCTCCTCCTGGCCCACGGGGAGTGCTGTAAAAAGCACTTAACTGCAGGGGCCCGCTGTTCCCACCTCCAGTTTGTAAACGGGTTTCCCAGGCCCTGAGAAACCTGGCCAGCAGCTGTTAAATGTATATTAGGTTCCCAAGTGCACTGTGGGAGCCTGATTTAAACATGATAATGAAGCGTTCCGCCTCTCCGAGACGGACACTCGCTCTCCTCACAGCCCACCTCCATAAAAAATGGCATCAGGTGCGTACTCGGCTGACTAGGGAAACGTTCCCCGACTTTTAACCACTCGCCCGACCCTCTCCAGCCGCCGCCCCCCCAACCCCTCCCCAACACTGCCAATGATGTTAGCCTCTGAATGGACAAGGGGGAGGTGAATCAAATCAGCATCCACAGCTGAATTCACAACCAGTTCAAAAACAGAATGGAATCTATGGTTTGCAGCAACCAAAAAAACAGGGTTTTTAAATGAAGATGATCAAGAAGAAAGAACGAAAGAAAGACTTCCGTTTCTGCAGCGCCTTTCACGACCTCAGGACGGCCCAAAGCGCTTCACAGCCAATGAAGTACTTTTGAAGTGTAGTCACTGTTGTAATGTAGGAAATGCAGCAGCCAATTTGCCCACAGCAAGCTCCCACCAATAGCAACGTGATAATGACCAAGACCTCAAACCCGGCACTAAGCTCATGGTCTACAGAGCAGCAGTGATACCCGCCCTGCTGTATGCCTCAGAGACATGGACCATGTACAGCAGGCACCTCAAAGCACTGGAGAGGTATCGCCAACGCTGCCTCCGCAAGATCCTGCAAATCCATTGGCAGGATAGGCGCACCAACGTCAGTGTTCTTGCTCAGGCCAACATCCCCAGCATCGAAGCTTTGACCACGCTCGATCAGCTCCGATGGACGGGTCACATTGTCCGCATGTCCAATACGAGACTCCCAAAACAAGCACTCTACTCGGAGCTCCGACACGGCAAGAGAGCCCCAGGTGGGCAGAGGAAACGCTTCAAGGACACCCTCAAAGCCTCCTTGAAAAAGTGTAACATCCCCACCGACACCTGGTAATCCCTGGCCCAAGACCGCACAAAGTGGAGGAGAAGCATCCGGGAAGGCGCCGAACACCTCGAGTCTCTTTGCCGGGAGCAAGCGGAAGCCAAGCGCAGGCAGCGCAAGGAGCGCACGTCAACCCGAGCACCCCACCCACCCGCCCCTTCAACCACCGTCTGCCCCACCTGTGACAGAGACTGTAGGTCCCGCATTGGACTCATCAGTCACCTGCGAACTCATTTTTAATGTGGAAGCAAGTCATCCTCGGTTCCGAGGGACTGCCTAAGAAGAAGAAGGATAATGACCAAATAATGTGGGTTTTTTGTGATGTTGATCGAGGGATCAATACTGGCCAGGACACCGGAGATAACTCCCCTGCTCATTCTTCGAAATAGTGCCATGGGATCTTTTACGTCCACCTGAGTTGGTTTAATGTTTCATCCGAAAGACGGCAGCTCCGACAGTGCAGCACTCCCTCAGCACTGCACTGGAGTGTCAGCCTAGATTTTTGTGCTCAAGTCTCTGGAGTGGGACTTGAACCCACAACCTTCTGACGCAGGCGAGAGTGCTACCCACTGTGCCACAGCTGACTCTTAAATGAGCTTCGAAGCACATTTATATTTATTTTAAAAATTTTAAATGGCAACCGTCAACTGATAGATAGAGAGAGATTGCTCTCGGTTTGTGCTCTGTGCAGGGAATGTGGCCTCAGATGTGGACGGTTCTCCCAATTCCTAGCTGAAAAAATAAAGCAGATCTGCTTCACAGTTCACTCTCAATTATTAAATGAAAGAACATTCACGAACTTGTTTAATCAGGAGGACTGTAATGAATACTTAGCAAAATCTCTTCAACAGAGTGAACAAATCAAAATTTTAATGTGGTGCTAGATTAAGCCTGATCACAAGAGTCACATACTAATTGAGTCAAGAATTCATCTAATCACATGACCTATGTTGAAAAAAAATCTGAACAAATGCAGAAGCCAAACCCTTATATTTGCACAGAGTGTAATTATCAGCTGTTATTTGTTAAATATTTTTAATTATTGGCATTGCTCTGGCCCTAAGCTCTGGAATTCCGTCCCTAAACCTCTCTGCCTCTCGCTACTCTTTTTAATACACTCCTTAAAACCTATCTGTTTGACCAAATTTTTGGTCATTAGCCCTAATAACTCCTTATGTGGCTCAGTGTCAAATTTTATTTGATAATCGCTCCTGTGAAGTGCCTTGGGGCGTTTTACTACGTTAAAGGCGCTATATAAATATAAGCTGTTGCTGTACAATATATTCATATTAAAATGCACCAATGCGGATTTCATTATCATATAAAATCACTGTGTTAGGAACATAGGAACAGGAGGAGGCCATTTAGCCCCTCCAGCCTGTTCTGCCATTCAATGAGATCATGGCTGATCTGTGACCTAACTCCATATCCACGCCTTTGGCTCATATCCCTTAATAGCTTTGGTTAACAAAAAGCAATCAATCTCAGATTTAAAATGAACAATTGATCTAGCATCAATTGCTGTTTGCGGAAGAGAGTTCCAAACTTCTACCACCCTTTGTGTGTAGAAGTGTTTCCTAATTTCACTTCTGGAAGGTCTGGCTCTAATTTTTAGACTATGTCCCCTAGTCCTAGACTCCCCAACCAGCAGAAATAGTTTCTCTCTATCTACCCTATCTGTTCCCTTAATATATTGAAAACTTCGATTAGATCACCCCTTAACCTTCTAAATTTTAGGGAATACAACCTTAGTTTGTGCAATCTCTCCTCGTAATTTAACCCTCGAGTCTGGGTATCATTCTGGTAAATCAACGCTGCACTTCCTCCAAGGCCAATATATCCTTCCTAAGGTGTGGTGCCCAGAACTGCTCACAGTACTCCAGGTGTGGTCTGACCAGGGCTTTGTACAGCTGCAGCATAACTTCTACCCCCTTGTATTCGAGTCTTCTAGATATAAAGGCCAACATTCCATTCGCCTTTTTGATTATTGTCTACACCTGTTCATGACATTTAATGATCTATGTACCTGGAACCCCAAGTCTCTTTGGACCTCCACCTGTTTTTAGCTTTTCACCATTTAGAAAGTACCCTGTTCTATCCTTTTTCGGTCCAAAATGGATGACCTCACATTTGCCTACATTGAAATCAATTTGCCACAGTTTTACCCAGTAACTTAATCAATATCACTTTGTAATTTTATGCTTTCATCTACACTACCTACAATGCCGCCTATCTTTGTGTCATCGGCAAATTTGGATATTTGGCTTTCTACTACTATATAAAATGCTGCAAATAATTGCTAATTTCTTTCAGGACATTTTTGAGGAATTCCATGACAAATAAGAACTTAAGTCATGACACCGAATTTCTAAGAAAAGTGGGTGATATAAATCGAATGATACAGCATAGAAGGAGGCCATTCGGCCCATCGTGCCTTGCCAGCTCTTTGGTGGAGCTATCCAATTAATCTCCTGCTCTTTCTCCATGGCCCTCTAAATTGCTTCCCTTCAAGTATTTATCCAATTCTCTTTTGAATATTATAACTGAATCTGCTTCCACCACCCTTTCAGGCAGTGCATTCCAGATCACAACAACTCGCTGCGTAAAACAAGGTTTCCTCACATCGCCTCTGGCTCCTTTGCCAATGACCTTAAATGTGCGTCCTCTGGTTACTGACCCTCCTACCAGTGGAAACAGATATTTTCCACCAAAAAATAATACATGAACACTGATTATATTATAGAGCAGTAGAATCACCTTCTCATCTAATAGTTAATGGGCTGTAATTTGCGGGCCCTATGGGTGCGTACGAGATGTGTACGCACCCGCAAGGGCCGCACAAGTTCCGGGTTTAGGCATGTGCTGCGCATGCGCTGAAACCCGGAACTTGCGATCGGTCAAGAATTTTCTTGACAGATCCTCCGCATCCCCGGGAAAAGGGTATCCGCAGGTGGAGAGTTGGGCTATTTGGGCCTCTACCGGCGGGTACCCGGAGAGGCCCAGGACCGCGAGTCTCCGTACCTCCTGGACCACCAGGTACGCGGGCATTTTATTTGCGGATCGGAGGCATTTCCCCGCGGGAAGCCTCTGACTGCAAATTCAGGGCCCATGAATACACACTTGGAAAAAGAAAAAAATACTCTTGATCTGAAACCTTATCTTTATTAAGACTCTACTTTTACTGTCTAAAGTTACTAATTCCGTACAACTTACTGAATACCATGCACACATTTTACCAATCAATCAAGAAGCCATCTTTTAACTGGTGGAGAGGCAGCCTTTTGAATGCAGTTAAATGGATTCTCATCAGTTATAATGCATACAATGGTGTGATAATTCACGACATCAAAGCTGTACTTATTTTACTAACTGCTCCACCATATTTTACCGCAATGGGTGGCATTTTGGTCACAGTTTTTCCACATTCCCTAAACCAGCTGTGGCCAACCTCTCAAAGGCCAAGAGCTCGAACAGATCATTGTATTCTAACAAAGGACCAAATGTTCCAATTATAGCTTGGTACTTAAATATAGTGAACAGCTTTACCGTTTTGTCACCACATCACACAGAGGAAATCCTCCCCAACTCCCATGTGGGGAATACCCAAATGCTGACATTTCGCGGCACGGCCCACAGTGCTGTAATAATCTGCCCACATGGGAGGGAGCAGGATTTGCTCTATGTTCTGTGCCGACGTCAGTACCACCTCCCGTCACTCAAGGGTGGTGGGTAGCTCCGAGAGACCAAAGAAAGAGGGGGGGGGGGGCGGGCGGGAGAGAATAGAAGCATACCTCAATGGGGTGTGCTACATATCAAAACAACTATTTGTATTTATATAGCACCTTTAACGTAGTAAAACGTCCCAAGGGGCTTCACAGGAGCGTTAGCAAACAAAATTCGACACCGAGCCACGTAAGGAGATATTAGGGCAGATGATCAAAAGCTTGGTCAAAGAGACAGGTTTTAAGGAGCGTCTTAAAGGAGGAGAGAGGTAGAGAGGCGGAGAGATTTAGGCAGGGAATTCCAGAGCTGAGGGCCTTGGCTGCTGAAGGCACGGCCACCAATGGTGGAGCGACTGAAATCGGGGATGCTCAAGATGCCAGAATTAGAGAAGCACAGATATCTCAAAGGCTTGTAGGGCTGCAGCAGGTTACAGAGATAGGGAGGGGCGAGGCCATGAGGGAGTTGAAGACAAGGATGAGAATTTTAAAATTGAGGCGTTGCTGGACTGGAAGCCAATGTCGGTCAGCAAGCACAGGGGTGATGAGTGAATGGGATATGGTGAGAGTTAGGACACGGGCAGCTAAGTTTTGATGAGCACAAGTTTATGTCGGGTGGAAGATGGGAGGCTGGCCAGGAGAGCATTGGAGTAGTCGAGTCTGGAGGTAACAAAGGCATGGATGAAGGTTTCAGCAGCAAATGAGCTGAGGCGGGCGGAGTCGGGTGATGTTACGGAGGTCTTGGTGATGGAGTGGATATGTGGTCGGAAGCTCATCTTCGGGTCAAACACAACATCAAGTTTGCGAACCGTCTGGTTCAGCTTCAGACAGTTGCTCGGGAGAGGGATGGAAACGGTGGCCAGGGAACGGAGTTTGTGCTGGGAACAAAGATAATGGCTTTGGTCTTCTCAATATTTAGTTGGAGGAAATTCCTACTCCTCCAATACTGGATGTTGGACAAGCAGTGTGACGAATCAGAGACAGTGGAGGAGTCAAGAGAAGTGGTGGTGAGGTGGAGCTGGGTGTCGGCAGCATGTCGATGAGAAATAGAAGGGGGTCAAGGATAGATCTTTGGGGGAACTCAAGAGGTAAGGGTGCAGGAGTGGGAAGAGAAGCCATTGCAGGTGATTCTCTGGCTATGCGTCGATAGATCAGGATGGAACCAGGCAAGGGCGATTCCACCCAGCTGGACGACGGAGGAGAGGCGTTGGAGCAGGATGGTGTGGTCATCAGTGTTGAAGGCTGAAGATATGTCCTGAAGGATGAGAATTAGACCTAGGTTGGAGCAATCCAATTGTTTTGAATGAAGACGTTAATTTTTAAATGTCATTTTTTTTTAAATGTAGGATTGAGAGTGAGAGAAGCTATGAAAAGTAGGCATGGACGTTCAGAACTGGAAGATTTAATGTGCACTAGGATTATTCACCTTGCAATCTACTACTGCTGTACATTAATTACTAATTAGTACATACCTCCTTATTTATTAGCACGTCATTACAATTCTGCAGAACACTACATTATGTAGGTGTTAGATAATGAAGAACATGCTTTGCAAAGGAAGCTGTACATCACACATGGCACAGATTTAGCATTCAGGCAGTTATATTACACATTAGGTAATCACATTTTGTTCAGGGCAAGGTCAAATGGAGTGCTGCAAAGATCTTTGAAGTGTGATGACTTTTGTTTGGTGTATGAGGTGGCACAACAACAGAGAGGCAACTGTAATAAGGATAGACGTCTCACAAATTTGACCATAGTGGCTGTTGACAGCAATTTGCACAGAGGTATCAAGAGGCAAGCTTTCCTCTGGCCTGATGTATGACTCCAACAACCTCAGCTCATTCAAGCTTCTTTTGGTGCCAATTTTACTCCATCATGTCATGAAAAAGAAAGAAAGACTTGCATTTCCATAGCACCTTTCACGACCTCAGGATGTCCCAAAGCGCTTCACAGCCAACAAAGTACTTTTGAAGTGTAGTCACAGTTGTAATGTAAGAAACTCGCAGCCAATTTGCGCACAGCAAGCTCCCACAAACAGCAATGTGATAAAGACCAGATAATCTGTTTTGGTGATGCTGATTGAGGGATAAATATTGGCCCAGGACACCGGGAACAACTTTCCTGTTCTTCTTCGATATAGTGCTGTGGGATCTTGTACGTCCACCTGAGAGGGTAGACGGGGCCTCAGATTAATATCTCATCCGAAAGACAGCACTCCCTCAGTACTGCACTGGAGTGTCAGCCTAGATTTTTGTGCTCAAGTTTCTGGAGTAGGGACCGACAACCTTCTGACTCAGACGCGAGAGTTCTACCCACTAAGCTAAGGTGCTAACTCACACTGGACATAGGTCCATGGAGACTGTTAGATTATTTGAATTGATTCAGGATGTGGAGAACCACCTACAATAATTATTGTGCTTCTGTCTTCAGCATGACTTAAGGCTCGGCCAGTGACCCTGACGGTGCTGCTCAAGTCATGACTGACAGGTCATATTTTTGTCATGCTATATAAAGATGCCTCAGCATGGCGAGTTGTTATGATCTGCAATTCACTGCCTTAAAGGTGGTGGAAGCAGATTCAATTATAACTTTCAAAAGGGAATTGGATAAATACTTGAAGGGGGAAAATTTACAGGACTATGGGGAAAGAGCAGCAGAGAGGAACTAATTGGATAGCTCTTCCAAAGAGTCAGCACATGCACGATGGGCGGAATGGCTTCCTTCTGAGCTGTATCATTTTATGCACAAATTTTAAAATTGTCTTATCGTTCACGCGCATCTAGCCTCAGTCAACGCAGTCTGCTGCAGAAATTGTCACAAGTTTGTGAGGCAAGAATTGGTTTTGTCAATCATGGGGAAAGTTGTCCTGGCAAATATTTAGTGCTGTTGTGAATGGCAAGAGCCACTTTGAATTAAAATATCATTTAATGAATGGTAGAAAAACAAACATAATGGCCTCAATTTTAACTCCTCCCACGCCTGGTGGAAACCAGGCCCGGGGAGGTGGGGGGGGTAGACGTGGGGCAGTTAAAATGGAGTGGCGGACTTACCTACTCCTTTCCCACCCTACTCTATTCTTCTTACATGAACCAAAACAGTAAGTGTAGGCGGCAATGTTCCCTGTAATTTCTTTGGTACGCGGGCCTTTAGCGTGGCCCATTCAATTTTTCACGCATGCGCGGTTATTTACATTGAAAAGCCAGCGAGTGGCCTACGCGGGACCTCCAGACCATTGTGCGGCCTAGCGGGAACGTTGGTTGGCGGGGTACACAATTGTGTGGACCACAGCTGAACCCAATCTTATCAACTGAAATCTGTACATGCGCATGTTCTAGCAGGGGTCGCTAGTTAACAAACAAGATTTGGAAGCTTGCCTGATTCTTAGCCCTCCTCTGTAGCCCAGGATGCTAAGGCGAGTTGCAGCACCCTTAATGCAGTCCTGCTTGAGATCAACTGACCAACCAGACAAAGACCAGGTCTTAACTCCAGAACCTTTGAGGTCTGAATATAGGTCAGTGCCACAATGCTGCATGAACCAACTGAGCCATTCGGTCCTTTTTCCTCAGAACAAAGCATAGTACAGGGATGGGGCAGGGTAGATAGAAACAGACTGTTTCCAGTAGTTGAGAGGTCAAGAATGAGGAGTTGAGAATGAGGGGGCAAGAATGAGGTGCCATTCTCTTTCCAGGGTCAGTGGCTCAGACAGAAACTAAGTCAACATTCAAGATTATGGGCCAGAAATTCGGCTCCCTGGCTTCCCGCGGGTGCAAGGATCGCGCGCGCACCTACCTACCGCGCCTGCCGTTGACCTCTGGGCCCACGGGGACTTCGGCTCCTGGGCCTCCCCCAGCTGCCGGCGCGCAGTGCTTGCGTATCCCAGGGCCGTAGTTAGTGCGATGCGTCCCCTGGGATCACGTGGGCCATGGAGAGCCAATGGCAGCAGACCATCTTTCATTCATAGATTTGACAGGAAGACCTGCCAAATCTATGAATACAGATCGGCCCCAAAACATCCCTAAAACTACAAATAAATTTTTATAAAAACATCACATTTTTAAAATAACTATAAATTACATTAATGAACTATTTTAAACAAAAATTTAAATTTTTGAAAAAGTTAATTACCTTTTTTAACGGGGCTAAAACTAAACTTACCTTTCTTTAAAGTAATTCAAAAAGATAAATCTGTGAAAAAAATGTTTAAATTTTAATAAAATCAACACTTACCTTGTTAAAAGAAGGCCTTGCGCCTCCTTTTTCAATGTGTATCTTCTCCGTGCTTACCTTCACGGAGGAACCTGTAAAAAAAATCCCGAAGTGCGAGGCGAACGCGCTGGCCCTCCGGCGTGCGCGTTCGACCTCTGAACCCCTTTCCTCAGGGGAACGGAAGTGCCGGTTTCCCGCGCATGCGCAGTGCATGCAAGAAACTGGCACTTTCGTTCCGTCCACGGGTGAGTACACAGCGCGTACTCACCCGACAACAGCCGAATTTCTGCCCCATTATTTAATAGGTGGATGAAGGAAAGGGGCTTGTGATGATATGGGAACAGGGCGGGTAAATGTGAATAGAACCATTTGCTCATGTGGAGGGTAAATGCAGATATGGACTGGTTGGGCTGAATGTTGTAACTTCTACATATTTCTATGCATGTAAAAGTTTCTGAAGTTTCTGCTTTTAACCGAGCAGCAGTATTTAACAGTATGGATGAAACCCACTCCCGGCTGAAACAACATTCGTCAGCATTATTTCTTGGCAACATCCCAGAGAGAGACATATTTGAGGCAGAAATCTGGAATTCAGAAACAAATTCTCCCAGCTGTTGCGGTGCAGAGCGGCACCCAAATGTCTGATTGAACAGGAGGGAGAATAAATTGGGTCAGAGTTAAAATTAAGCGCAAAACAATAAGTTTCTGTTCTGCACTGGGTGGAGCAACACATTCTGTTTACAAATGCAAAGGACAGACAAAAAATTGCCAACCACCACAAAAGCTTTGGATTAAAATAACTACTTTGCTATATGAAACAGAGGAACAAGCCACACAGAATTCAATTAAGCTGCTGTCGGACGGTTAAGAAAATCTCGAACTGAAACCCAAATTTGGCAAACTTGAGCCAGACAAAGAAAAAATAAAACCCACAATTAATTTACACTCAAATAATCACGGCTGTTGTCAAGAATATAATGGGTGTGAATTTCAAACAAAAAAGGGCACAGAATCTTGCTTAATTCTTGCTTTCAAGCATCTTAACATTGATTGTTCACGCCAGTGGCTGATCTAAGTGGGTGCTGTCTCTTTGTCTAAAACCAAGCCTTGTTCTTATTAAGTTACAGGCATACCCAGCTCATTTTCTGAAAGAGCAAAATTCGAGCAACACTAAGCCTAGGTTACATAGTTCAGTTAAAAACTTAGCTTATATTTGAAGACGAGAGGAACAGCCCATTCTTGTTCCCAAAGTTCCTCCAAACAGGATCACGATTACATTTATAAATCAGTAGGAATGCAGCACAGATGTCAGCTTTATCAGTTTCAAACCTCTAACAAGTCATCCATTTTGTTTGGATAGGCTGGCATCCAAAATTCTCACTAATTATAACTGACAATGTCTGCTTACCACAATGATCTATCTGCTTTAAGCAAGAGCAATAAATCATCCGACAGTAAGAAGAACTTTATTTAAGATAGTAATGGTCTTTTTGCAATCAATGCATTCTGAGCAGATACACGGCAACTATTACAACAACAGCAACACCTTGCAATTATATAGTGCCTTTGAAGTAGTAAAATGTCCCAAGGCGCTACAAAGGAGCGTTAAAATTTGACACCAAGCTACATAAGGAGGTAATGGGACAGGTGACCAAAAGCTTGGCCGAAGAAGTAGGTATGCAAAAGATAAGATTTTCCAAGGCAACAGATTTATCGCAAAATAATTCATCAAAGTAGGTCAACTTTCAAGGTTCAACCCTTTAACCAATGCAGCCTTTCATTTAGATTTCTGAAAGCTGTTTTCAACAGCTTGTAGCTGGCTAATGTTGGCATATTTTCTGAGAGATCGATTGCGTTTTCCATCTGTAAAATGTTCTGTGTACAAAATACATTGTAAACATGCAAGAAAAATATTCAGCAGTATGAACAAGTTTGACTGTAGTGAGGTCTGTACCTTGCTGCCCCGAGCCTGTTTCCATGTGCTGTTGTTTACCATAAAGTCCGTGTGCTCGAACTCTGCCGTCCGTGTGATGCCTCATTTATTACAATAGAAGACTTTAACAAAAAATGAGGGAAAGAATGGAAGGGGAAAACAAAGGCGCCAAAATTCGGTGCAAAGTTCATTTTTCCAATGGCTTGTGAAAAGCTGAGCTTGTTTTACGAAGGAGTATGAAAAGGAGTATGGTTCAAAATCTGAAATGTTAGGACACGTGGCTAATTGCAGTAAGTGTACCTCGTGGTAGTGTTGTGTGTGCGTGGGGGCGAGGTGAGGGGGGAGTAATTTACAGTCGAGCATTTTGTTAATTTTCTTCCCAGACCCTGCAAGGCCGGCAGCGGAACTAGTAGGAAAATTACCAAATCCAATGGACGCCTATAGGTCCACGAGAATGGCCCAGAAAAGTGAGTCCCTACCTTCAACCACAATGACATGACTGAGAATGGAATCTTGAAACCCGCTTCCCACCACCCTGCAGCACTGCTCACTGATGCTCCAATGTGTTGTACCATTGTGTCACCCAAATTTCAGGTTCCTTGACAGTTCAAGTGGCCTTTTAGTGCAATATCTGTTTTCTGTTAAACTGCTACAGTTATGCCACAACCAGTCTGTAGGAAGTGAGAAAGACGCAGAAATTCAAAAACCAAAGGATTCCTCAACCCTTCTGAGGTTTGGATTCAGAGGTCTTAAGGATAGCAATCTATACTGGAAGTTCATCCCACCATGATTATCTGTTCCTGCATGTATGTACAGACATTGGTCTGGATTTTACGGTGATGACGCCGCTGACCTTGAAGAAAGCTGCCCTCAAAGATCTAGCGAGCTCTGTGGTGTCAATTTCACCTTCCCCGACGTTAATTTGATCCTGGCGCCAAGTAGGGGTACTCCAGCATCCAGCAACAGTGATGTCATCAAGCTGGCTAAACAGCCAATCACATTGAAGAATTTGCACAGACAGCAAACCAGGAAGTAAAATGCACTGATTACCCTTCACTTTTTAATCATTTTACAGAGCAAAATAAAGATTGGGACATACACATGGGAATAAGATAAAAGCTGAAATATCATAAACAAACTTTTAAAAAAAATTAAAAACCTATGGAATTTTTATCATGGAAAAATTTGACATTCTACAAATATAAAATTAGTTTTTCAGGGCCAGAACAGTTAGTCAGCAGTAGTTATAACTCAGTACGCCGTTAAAAACCCAGTTACACCTCATTGAACAAGGCTTAACATTTTCAGGGATTTTTAACAGCGATATTAGAGCGTAAAAGCTTAAATTCTCATCAGTTCAGTGATTTCAATTGATTGCCGGCTGCGGGGAGTCCTATGGTGCGGCCTGTGGAGGAGCAGGGAATCAGTGACAGCAACTTCTGGATTTCAGCGTTTAACCGTGTATGTGCGGACGCCAGAAGTTGCTGTCAGATTCACAGTTGTAATGACGGCGAATGCTGACAGTTTCGCCGTCTTTACAACTGCAAATTTCGGGCCATTATGGCCTTCATCATTCTCTCTCATATGCATGAGTAAAGAACAAGTGGACAATATTACATCCATCAATCAAATAAGAATATAAAATATAGTAAATAAATCAACATCTTGGGCTCAACATTAGTACAATAACAACAACTTGCATTTATACAGCGCCTTTAACGTCGTAAAATGTCCCATGGCGTTTCACAGGAGTGTTACCAAACAAAATTTGACACCGAGCCACATAAGGAGATATTAGGACAGATGATCAAAAGCTCGATCAAAGAGGTAGGTTTTAAGTTGCATCTTAAAGGAGGAAAGAGAGGCGGAGAGTTTTAGGGAGGGAATTCCAGAGCTTGGGGCCTAGGCTGCTGAAGGCACAGCCACCAATGGTTGAGCGATTAAAATCAGGAATGTGCAAGAGGCCAGAATTAGAGGAGTGCTGATATCTCGGGGGTTGTGGGGCTGGAGGAGTTTACAGAGATAGGGAGGGGCGAGGCCATGGAGGCATTCGAAAACAATGACGAGAATTTTAAAATCCAGGCTTTGTTTAACTGGGAGCCAATGTAGGTCAGCGATCACAGGGATGAACGGGACTTGGTGCGAGTTAGGACACAGGCAGCCGAGTTTTGGATGACCTCAAGTTTACGTAAGGTAGAACGTGGAAGGCCAGCCAGGAGTGCATTGGAGTTGTCAAGTCTAGAGCTAACAAAGACATCGATGAGGCTGAAGCTAACCAACTCAGTACCTTCCCAAAACTGTATGCCTTTCATCTCCCCACCCGATCCCATCCCCTTCCTTGATATTGCTTGTCTTTGAGTTGAGCTTCAAACCTCACATCCAGTTATCCCCAAGTGTGCCTATTTCCACATCCAAAACATTTACCCGACCTCACCTCCACTGCCAATGAAAATCTCATTCATAACTCGTCACATCCACGCTTGACTTTTCCAATGCCCCTTTAGCTGGCCCCTTAACTGCACTCTACATAACCTCCAACTCATCCAAATCTCCACCAGCTAACATGGGCGAAATCCTGTTTATAAATCAGCTTAACCCTTGCCAAAGTCCATTGGTTCCACCATCCCTTCGGACGTTGAAACCCTTCATGAGCTCACTCTTGCAGCACTACTTCCCATCCCACACCCTCTGCTCTTCCAATTCTGGTCTACTGCACACTGCTTTCTCAACCATCATCCATCGAAACTCTGGAATTCTCTTTTTCATATTGCATCTTTCCACCTTGAAAGGTTTCCTTACAACGTATCTCTTTGATAGAGACTGATTACCATTCGAGCATCTCCAGCAACACAAAAGTAAGCTCTCCTAAGCAAACCCACACTTCTTACGAAGTTAAGTGAAAGAAAGACAGAAAGATAGCACCTTTCATGGCCTCAGGACGTGCCAAAGCGCTTTACAGCCAATTAAGTACTTTTGAAGTGTACTCACTGTTGTAGTGTAGGAAACACAGCAGCCAAATTGTGCGCAGCAAGCTCCCACAAACAGCAATGTGATAATGACCAGATAATCTGGGTTTTTTTTTTAGTGTTGTTGATTGAGGGATAAATATTGGCCAGGACACCAGGGATAACTCCCCGACTCTTCTTCGAAATAGTGCCACCTGAGAGGGCAGACGTGGCCTCGGTTTAATGTCTCATCAGAAAAATGGAACCTCCGATAGTGCAGCACTCCCTCAGTACTGCACTGGAGTGTCAGTCTAGGTTTTTGTGCTCTAGTCTCTGGAATAGGATTTGAACCCACAACCTTCTGACTCAAAGGCGAGCGTGCTACCCACTGAGTCATGGCTGACACTTGTGTGACCTTGTGCAAAAAATAATATGGGATAACTTGCCTTGGGTGTACAATAAATTCGTTTAGTGTCTCTGGATTGCATGCAGAACTTCCACCACATAACCTCAAAAGATAATTTCCATCAGTCATGCTAGCTATTTTAGAAACAGACTAAGCTACCAAACAGGATTATCCATACATACAGCCAGTTAAAGAAGCAAGCAGCAACCAGTGTATCTATTGACACCGGATGTTTAGTGTAAGGCCTATGCTCTCGTACGCTTCGGTGAAGGTGTTGACAATGGTTTGGAGTTCGACCTCTGAGTGAGCGCAGACGCAAGCGTCGTCTGCATACTGTAATTCGACGACAGAGGATGGGACGACCTTGGATCTGGACTGGAGGCGACGGAGGTTGAACAGTTTCCCGTTTGTTCTGTAAATTAGCTCCACTCCAGCGGACAGCTTACTGAGGGTGAGATGGAGCATTGCAGCAAGGAAGATCGAGAAGAGCGTTGGTGCAATGACACAGCCTTGCTTGACCCCGGTTCGTACGTGAATTGGGTCTGTGGTGGAACCGTTGGTCAGGATCACGGCTTGCATGTCATCGTGAAGCTGGTGGAGGATGGTGACAAACTTTTGAGGGCAGCCGAATTTGCGGAGGACACTCCATAATCCCTCACGGGTGACAGTGTCGAAGGCCTTTGTGAGATCAAAGGCGGCCATGTACAGCGGTTGGTGCTGTTCCCTGCATTTCTCTTGTAATTGACGTGCGGTGAAGATCATGTCCATTGTGCCCCTTTGGTCCTCTACCAACCTGCCCCTGCCACACAGTACTGCCCCCCGATTATCAAAATCCACGACAAGGCCTTGGACAACGTGGACCACTTTCCATACCTCGGGAGCCTACTGCCAACAAGGGCAGATGTCGACGACGAAGTCCAACACCGCCTTCAGTGTGCCAGTGCAGCCTTCGGTCGCCTGAGGAAGAGAGTGTTTGAAGACCAGGACCTCAAACCCGGCACTAAGCTCATGGTCTACAGAGCAGCAGTGATACCCGCCCTGCTATATGCCTCAGAGACATGGACCATGTACAGCAGGCACCTCAAAGCACTGGAGAGGTACCACCAACGCTGCCTCCGCAAGATCCTGCTAATCCATTGGCAGGATAGGCGCACCAACGTCAGTGTTCTTGCTCAGGCCAACATCGAAGCTTTGACCACGCTCGATCAGCTCCGATGGACGGGTCACATTGTCCGCATGCCCGATACGAGACTCCCAAAACAAGCGCTCTACTCGGAGCTCCGGCACGGCAAGAGAGCCCCAGGTGGGCAGAGGAAACGCTTCAAGGACACCCTCAAAGCCTCCTTGAAAAATTGTATCATCCCCACCGACACCTGGGAATCCCTGGCCCAAGACCGCACAAAGTGGAGGAGAAGCATCCGGGAAGGCGCCGAACACCTCGAGTCTCTTCGCCGGGAACAAGCGGAAGCCAAGCGCAAACAGTGCAAGGAGCGCACGTCAACCCAAGCACCCCACCCACCTGCCCCTTCAACCACCGTCTGCCCCACCTGTGACAGAGACTGTAGGTCCCGCATTGGACTCATCAGTCACCTGCGAACTCATTTTTAATGTGAAAGCAAGTCATCCTCAGTTCCGAGGGACTGCCTAAGAAGAAGAAGTATTGACACCACTGTGTCAGCCAATGAGTTGCACTGTGACAGCCAATGAGTCGGAGGCAGAGCGGGAGCACTGGCAGGACTCACAGCAAACAGTCTATGTTATAGCAAACAGAGTCGATTTAAACAGTGCACTACAGCAAACAGTCTACAGAGTCTATTTAAAAAGAGTCTCTACGAACGACAGCAAACAGAACCCGTGATCGACACTACAGCAACTTCTCCCAATAAAAGCAGGGTCTTTTCTCCTGCAAAATGCAGCGCGTGGAGGATAGTTACATAATACAAATTAGGTGTGTAAAATCAACCCCAGTCACTTACAGTACAGCAGGGCGGTCTCCAGGCGTGACTGACGGACAATTATCCAATCATCCCCATTCTGGCCGGGAATAGTGGCGTCATTATATTCAGCAACAGTGAGTTCAAGCCAGTCCAAGTAACAAAGCAGTTTTGAACCAGTTAACATAAGGTTGGTGAAACCCTGTCAGTTGAGTTCCTTTTATTCGGCTTTCTTTGCAGAAATTTCAAAACAGACGGACAAGTGCTTGCGTGAACAGCAGTGCCTCACGATCCCGACAAAGTAGTCATCCATGGGATTACTTCGGTGTCCTACTTACAGAGCGATATCTTATCACCGAGTATGTTGCAGCTAGTTGGTACATCAAAGGCGCTGGATTCTTTTGAAATACCGTCTTGTCATTGAGAAGTCATTTTGCGAGACAGAAGCACCTTAAATTGAGCAATAAACAACAAACTCCATAACACAAAAGCAGGCCAGTAGCCACTAGTGATATTTGGTAAGTGCTGTCCGTGTTACAATAGATAATATTAGATTAGACACTGATTAGATTACGTCATTGATTAACAGCGTGGCAATACATATTAAACTGCTTCCAACACCTGGATGGACTGCGGGCCTTCTCTCACTCACTGAATAATAGGGTGATAAAGCTGCCACTCTCCCAGTCTTATATATTCATTGAATGCAATTAACAATATCAGATAAGAAAAGGCTTTCAAAGCAGGTCATTTACATAGCTGTAATCTATCGATGGAGGGGATCATGGTTCTAATAACTTTCCATATTCTACCTAGTCAGGCTGTGCTCAATTTAAAGTGGCTACAATATTGGTCAGCTAGTAGTAAAACGTCCCAAGGCACTTCACAGGAGCGTTATCAAACAAAATTTGACACCGAGCCACTGAGGAGATATTAGGAAGAAATAGGTTTTAAGGAGCGTGTTAATGGAGGAAAGAGAGGTGAAGAGGCGGAGAGGTTTAGGGAGGGAATTCCAGAGCTTAGGGCCCAGGCAGCTGAAGGCACGGCCGCCAATGGTGGAGCGATTAAAATCAGGGATGTGCAATAGGCCAGAATTGGAGGAGCGCAAAGATCTCGGAGGGTTGGAGGAGGTTACAGAGAAAGGAAGGGACGAGGCCATGGAGGTATTTGAAAACAAGGAAGAGAATTTTAAGGTTGAGGCATTGCTGGACCGGAAGCCAATGTAGGTCAGCAAGCACAGGGGTGATGGGTGAATGGGACTTGGTGCGACTTAGGACACGGGCAGCACAGTTTTAGATAAGCTCAAGTTTATGGAGGGTGAAAAATGGGAGGCCGGCCAGAGAGCGTTGGAATAGTCAAGTCTAGAGGTAACAAAGGCATGGATAAAGGGTTTCAGCAGCAGGTGAGCTGAGGCAAAGGTGGAGACGAGCTGTGAATGTGAAAATAGGATCCTTACAGCCATCAGAGAGAAAGGTCTGTCTGAGATGGTTAAGAATCCAGATACCCCAAGGTGAAGGGAGATTCTACTAATTCACATCTCAGTCCCAGGGGGATAGGATTTATGCACGTGTTTGTCGTCATCTAGATTCTACAAGTTCATAAATTAGATTAAAAGAAAAATAGTTGAAAGGATTGCAGCATCTGAAGACTCCATTTCTAATCTGCAGATCCCTAATCCATTTATATGAAAAGATTAGGATGCCATGTCTTTTTAATCATTAAATATTCATTAGTGGTTTGAAAAACACTACAAAAAGAAAGCATCAAATAAGTGCAGCGGAAAAAGGCATTCAGAAGCTACTGCAGACGGCTGCAACCAAGCACGAGAGCTCTGGCAGAATCCTTTGTGAATATTTCAAGATCGTTGCTTCTGCCAGAATGAATCCTCAACCTTGTCCAATAGAAGATTGCTAGACAAGGGCACACACACACCATTTTTGCCCTGAAGCCAGGGTACGGAGTGCTGCCATGTAAAACCTCCACTATGCTAAGCGAATGTAACGGTTACATAAAGATTAGTCAACCAAAGAAAGGGAAAACTGTGGCCTTCCGGAATTATGACTGCAACAGCTCAACTGGCTTTAAGTGAACTGGAAACCAACTCAAACATGGTGGTGGCTGTGTAACACAGAACCACAGCATCGGTGGACATTTGTCAAACAGGGGCGTCCGGGTAACATTTGGGGGAAATATTTTTTTTAAAACCCATTGAAAAATAGAAAAAAAATGCCAACATATCATCAAAATCTAAATATCAAAATTTGAAAATTAAGGCTCTCAAACAAGCGTAAACTGGGCGGGCAGTTAAAATCGGCCCGCAGGCTCCGATTTTATCCTGCTCTTCTGAGCAAGCGGGATGGACACCTGACTTCTTTAAATGTGAAGATCGGACTCCGACTGCTATTTTAACTGGCAGTTTTCACAGGTGGGAGTCATTGCGGATTAACCACAAGGTCAACCTAGCGGGAAGAGGAGTCGGAGCCAGAAGAGGACCAAAAAGGTAGGTCGATTCGTGCTTTTTTTTTTTAAAAACGTTCCTTGTGGGGACCGGAGGAGCAGGACTTCCCTGCCCCGGGCCCTCTCCCGTGTCAGACTTGGGCACGAAAATCCAGGCTGACAGTCCAGTGCATGAGGGAGCGCTGCACTGTCAGAGGTGCCTTCTTTCGGATGAGATGTTAAACCGAGGTCCCGTCTTCCCTCTCAGCTGAATGTAAAAGATCCCACGGCACTATTTCGAAGAAGAGCAGCGGAGTTATCCCTGGTGTCCGGGCCAATATTTATCCCTCAATCAACACCACAAAAAAAAACAGATTATCTGGTCATTATCATATTGTTGTTTGTGGGATCTTGCTGTGTGCAAATGGACTGCTACATTTCAACAGTGACTACACTTGAAAAGTAGTTCATTGGTTGTAAAGTGCTTTGGGACGTCCTGAGGTTGTGAAAGACGCTATATAAATGCAAGTCTTTCTTTCCTTCTTCCCCACCAAATCACGAGGCTCTCCCAAACTCCCTCCCTGCCACTTCCCGTCGCTTACGGGCAGGTGAGTGGCGGGGTTTCAAATCTGCCAGGTGTCACGCAGCCGAGGCCAGGACCCGAGTCCCCGACTCCCACCCTGAGTTAAAATCAGGCCGAGTACTGTTTCTTTTAGCATTCAGTGTTGCCCAAAATAACTGACCAATTAAAACCTGTGCAAATGCTAAAGTGAATTAGTGTGAGCACTGGGGCATGTTAAAACAATGAAACTGTCACAGGAACATTAATGCTTTCAGTGAAATCAAATGCAGCCCAGTTCTTTTTGTAATATCGGTAAAAGCGGCAGCCAATTGATAAATGACCAGATAATCTGTTTGAGTGTGATATTGGGTAAGGGATAAATGTTGGGCAGGATACCAGGGAGCGCTCCACTGCTCTTCTTTAAATAGTGCCCTGGGATCTTTTACTTTCACCTGATAAGGTAGATGGGATCTTAGTTTAACGTCACATCCAGAAACAGCGCCTCCAAACTGCACTGGAGTGTCAGCCGAGATTATGTGCTCGAGTCTGGCTTCAACCCACGACCTTCTAACTCAGAGGTGAGAGCACCACCGCTGAGCCACAGCTGACACTTGAGCACATAATCAATGCAGTATTGAGGAATTGCTGCATTATCGGAGATGCCACCTTTCAGATGAGACACTAAACTGTGGCTTTGTCTGACTGTTCAGGTCAATGTTAAAGATCCCCTGGCACTATTTGAAAGAGAGCAGGAAGAAAAGGTCTGATGAGAGGTCATCGACCTGAAACGTTAAATCTGTTTCTCTCACCACAGATGCTGCCTGACCCGCTAAGTGTTTCCAGCATTTTTCTATTTTTACTTGAATTTTTATTTCCCAGTGTCCTGGTCATCATTCCTCCCTCAGCATCCAGAAGATGTGAAAGATGCCATGTAAGAGTGCCATGCAAACAAAACAGCTCAGGAAGCCCTGGTTTGAATACCCACTGTGATTAACAGATACTCACAAGGGCCTCCATTCGTTACCTCCCTGACTCTTTCTTTCCAAATCCCATACCAACTTGTATTTATGTAGCCTCTTTAACGTAGTAAAACGTCCCAAGACACTTCACAGGAGCGTTATCAAACAAAATTTGATACCGAGCCACATAAGGAGATATTAGGACAGAAGCTTGGTCAAAGAGGTAGGTTTGAAGCAGCATCTTAAAGGAGGAAAGAGAATTGGAGAGGCAGAGAGGTTTAAGGAGGGAATTCGAGACCTCAGGCAGCTGAAGGCACGGCCGCCAATGGTGGAACGATTAAAATCGGGGATGCTCGAGGGGCCAGAATTAGAGAAGCGCAGAGATCTCAGCAGGTTGTCGGGCTGGAGGAGATTACAGAGATAGGGAGCGGCGAGGCCATGGAGGGATTTGAAAACAAGGATGAGAATTTTAAAATCGAATTTTAATATCTTGGTTATAACGCTCTTTTTTTACACCCCTGTTCTTCAAATCAAAAAACCATAAAAATTCAGCATGGAATCACCCCAAACAACAACAACTTGCATTTATATAGCACTAAAACACTGCATTTATTATAAATAATATGTGAACCTGCCAGTTGGAAGTTTATTAGCAAACTCATTGTTTGACACCAAAAAGTAATGTCTCAGGGGGTTAACTGTATTCATCACTCACGTTCTTTAGATACCAAGCCAGAATTAGGGTTGCCAACTCTGGTTGGACATATCCCTGGAGGTTTCATCACATGACCTCCCAACTCGAACCGCCCCGCAGCCTTTTTTTCCCCCATCTCCAGTATTTTTACAACTAATAAACAAAAGTGTCCAAAGAAAATGATAAAAACACAGCAATTTTTTGTTAACGCCCCTATGAATTTTGCACGCAGCCGTGTCTAAGAGATTAATCTTTATGTCTTGGAGAGTCCAGAACAATTTTGGAGGGTTGGCAACCCTAAGACAGATTTCAGTGTCACTCAATGTTCCCCGTAATCTTTCTTGGCGCCACGCGGGCTCTTTAAGGGGTTGTGCGTGGCCAGTCAAAATGCGCGGATTTTCTCATTGAAAAGCTGGCAAACTGGCTGTGCGGGGTCCCTGGAGCACCGCGCAGATGTGCAGCTTACAGGAACATTGGTGATGGATTCAGATTCAATAGTAGTCTTCAAAAGGGATTTGAATAAATGCTAGAGGGGAAAAAATTGCAGGGATACAGGGAAAGAGCGGGGGAGTGGGACTAACTGGATTGCTCTTCAAAAGAGCCAGAGCAGACTCGATGGGCTGAATGGCCTCCTTCTGTGCTGTACTAAAAAGAAAGACTTGCATTTCTGTAGCGCCTTTCGCGACCACCGGACATCCCAAAGTGCTCTACAGCCAATGAAGTACTTTTTGAGTGTAGTCACTGTTGTAATGTAGGAAACGCGGCAGCCAATTTGCGCACAGCAAGCTCCCACAAACAGCAATGTGATAATGACCAAATAATCTGCTTTAATGATGTTGATTGAGGGATAAATATTGGCCAGGACACCAGGGATAACTCCCCATGTCTTTTTTGAAATAGTGCCCTGGGATCTTTTACGCCCAGCTGAGAGAGCAGACGGGGCCCTTGGTTCAATGCCTCATCCGAAAGACGGCACTTCCAACAGTGCAAACCTAGATTTTTGTGCTCAAGTCTCTGGAGTGGGACTTGAACCCACAACCTTCTGACTCAGGGGGGAGGGTGCTACCAACTGAGCCACAGCTGACACTATTCTATGATTCTATGTTAGGGAGGAGCTGAAGATTACATTAAAAAAACGATGATCCTCATTTGAAGAACTCATGAAAATAATTACTTGAAGCACCAAATATAAATGAAGCAAGTAGTATATATACACACACACACACACACACACACACACACAAACACACAAAATCATGACCTTTATAAGATAGATTTTGGAAAGTGCTGGATGAAGTATTTAAAAACTTTTATTGTGGGGGGGAAAAATATAAATCTTTCCATTCGGTCATTGGGCAAAACCAGTATGGAGGAGAAATTTTTTCTAAATTAAAATTTCTAAGTAACTTCCAAAAAGTAAGAGGCAAAAAAAAATATTTAACATAGGAACATGTGACAGTAGAAGAATGGGATAGGCTCTGCAGTCCATCTGACTGGCTCCAAAAACAAATGCAACAACATATAACGTTCATTTGCGATTTTGATGAGAGCTGTTTCAGTACTGTGACAGGGACGCAAACCTGATTGGGGGAGGTTCAAACATAGGGCTGCGGTAAAGATGGGCAAGGATTTGGGTGGCCTCAGCACGTTCAAGGACTGGAGAGGAAAGGGAAGTTGGAGATGGGGCGGGAGTTTGCAAGGACAGAGGGGTGAAGGGTAGGTTTTTTGAGGAGAGGGGTGAGGACGGCAGATTTGAAGGTGGAGGGGGACTATAATTCTCAATCACCTACGCCGTCAAATATCTCTCCAATTCTCCTTTAAAATTTAGGGAGAAATGTTAACCTCTTCCAGAAAAGGAAATCTCGCATCTAATGAATTGGAATAGAAAAATATTCCTCGTTGTTTGGGATTAACGAGATCTAACACGACAACAGCTGCAGATCAAATAGGGTTAATCAGGCACAGCTTGTCAATCGTTTTGAAATGGTGCTTTGTTGGGTTCTTTTAGATACAGAATTAATTTATGATGCTGAAGCAATAATGTCATTATTTACTGTGATGATTATGGTTTCATTTCTGGATTCATTTATCTTTACGGTGCTAATGAAATGACAGAATGATTCATAAGCTGCTAAAAACTACTTAAGAGTTTTCAAGAAATTATTTGAAAACCCCTATTTCTATTAGCTACAGATTTTTTTTCCAAGTTTTTTGCTGAAGAAAAATGTACCTCAGTTGAAACACATGTTTACGAAGGAAGACAGTCTTTACGAAGGAAGACAGTCTTTACGAAGGAAGACACAAAAAACCTCCCTGGGATATCGGGAAAAATAGGGACATTGGCAAAGGAGGAACTGACGCAAATCAATATCTCTAAGGATATGGTGTTAAGGAAGCTAAAGGGATTGAAGGCGGACAAATCCCCAGGGCCTGATAACATGCATCCTAGGGTACTGAAGGAGGTGGCCCTAGAGATAGCGGATGCACTAAGCATGATTTTTCAGAATTCATTAGACTCGGGAACAGTGCCCATGGATTGGAGGGTAGCTAACGTTACCCCACTATTCAAAAAGGGGGGTAGGGAAAAAGCAGGTAATTACAGACCTGTAAGCCTTACATCAGTTGTGGGCAAAATGCTGGAGTCCATCATTAAGGATGAAATAGCCGAGCACTTAGCAAATGGGGACAGGATAGGACAGAGTCAACATGGATTTACAAAGGGTAAATCGTGCTTGACTAATCTATTGGAATTTTTTGAGGGAGTAACTGGTAAAATAGATGGGGGAGAGCCAGTAGATGTGGTGTACCTGGACTTCCAAAAGGCCTTCGATAAGGTCCCACATAAAAGATTAGCAGGGAAAATTGAAGCTCATGGGATAAAGGGGAAAGTATTGACGTGGATAGAGAACTGGCTGTCAGATAGAAAACAGAGAGTTGGAATAAACGGCTCATTTTCTGAATGGCAGGCAGTAACAAGTGGGGTACCACAGGGATCTGTCCTGGGTCCCCAGCTGTTCACAATTTATATTAATGACCTGGATCAGGGAGTCGAATGCAGCATTTCCAAATTTGCAGACGACACTAAACTAGGAGGGGGGGGTGGGCTCAGAGGAGGAGACCAGGAAGCTCCAGAGCGATTTGGACAGACTGGGTGATTGGGCGGATAAATGGCAGATGCACTATAATGTGGACAAGTGCGAAGTTATCCACCTTGGGTGCAGGAACGGGAGGGCAAATTATTATTTAAATGGCAATAAATTGGGAGAGGGGGAAGTACAGAGAGACCTGGGTGTTCTTGTACACCAGTCACTGAAGGCGAGCATGCAGGTGCAACAGGCGGTCAAGAAGGCAAACGGTATGCTGGCCTTCATAGCAAAAGGGTTGGAATACAGGAACAGGGATACCTTGCTGCAGCTGTACGGGGCACTGGTGAGACCACACCTCGAGTACTGTGTACAGTTTTGGTCGCCTCATCTGAGGAAAGATGTTCTTGCCATGGAGGGGGTGCAGCGGTGATTCACCAGGCTGATACCAGGAATGGCGGGATTGACCTATGAGGAGAGACTATGTAGTTTAGGGATGTACACACTGGAGTTTAGAAGATTGAGAGGGGACCTCATAGAAGTGTATAAAATTCTGACAGGTCTAGACAGATTAGATGCAGAAGGAATGTTTCCCTTGGCGGGTGAGAACAGAACTAGAGGACATAATTTAAGGATAAGGGCTAAACCATTTAGGACAGAAATGAGGGGGAATTTCTTCACTCAGAGAGTGGTGAACCTGTGGAACTCATTGCCACAGAGGGCAGTGTACGCCAGCTCATTAAATATATTTAAGAGGGAATTAGATATATTTCTACAGGCAAAAGGGGTTAAGGGTTACGGAGAGAAGGCGGGGACGGGATACTGAATTGAAGGATCAGCCATGATCTCATTAAATGGCGGAGCAGGCTCGAAGGGCCGGATGGCCTACTCCTGCTCCTATCTTCTATGTATCTATGTATCTATGTCCCATTTGGTTCCATCGCAACATCCACCACCAATAGTTGGGACAGCAGTGGGCAGTAGTCAGGTGTGCAATATCTTATGCTCCACATTTATTTGAACACCAAGGGATTAATGTTTCATTTAGACATCCTTGCAGGAGCTGCTCCATTACTTTTAAAATCAGTAAACCTTTTTTTAATTCCACAAATGACAGCAACCATGTACAATCAATTTCTAATCATCAAGACTCTGATAACAGTCTCTGGGCAAAACACAAAAATTTCAAGACCATTTCGGTCTGGTTGGCTGACTGAGGCAAAGACTTGGTGCTATTGAAAGAACACTGGTCCAGATTTTGCCGTGGTGGGACATCTAAAGACGTTATAGACTTGTTCATGCACGTTTAGGTTTTAAAATCTTCTGTGCGGCAAGTTGCTGAAAGTGCGAGCTGATAGCAGCGCAGCGAGGGAAACCGGGCGTCTGGGGCCTGAGTGAACAGGGCAAGTAACTGTATCTCCTTAATCAATAGGATTGAAGGATTGAGGAATAAACAGCGCAAGGACTGAGAAGGAAGTGTAAATTAGAGTCGGTGAATTCAATGTCAAATCAGGTACAGAAAGAGAAAAAAGGAGAGAAAGATTGGATTAAGAGAGAGAAAGAAAAGAGACAGACAGGAAAAGTTAAAAAAAAACTAAATTTTTGAAATTGACATTTTTAAAATCTGCAACAACAATTGGATTAAGACGGAATGAGATGTCGTTAAAAGGGTATTTACGCTTGTAATGACGAGACTTGACGTTCTATGGCGAGTTTAGTTCGTATCTACCACACAAATACAGCAACTTCATGCCATTCAATGCATTTTAATGATGAGGCAGACAGCGAGATGCCGTTTTCGTGAAGCTAACGGCGGAGCGGCACATCTCGGGCAGCAACTTTTGGATTTTCGCGTTTAACTGTGCATCGGCTCCTTGCCTGAAGTTGCATTCTATTTACATATAAGTAACGGCGAGCGCCATTAGCCTCACCATTATTTTGACAGAAAAATCTGGTCCATTAAGTCTCCTTTCCCAAATGAAACCCTGTGCCATAAAATGTTTGATTTCTGTACATTCTTTGTTTCATCCATATTTTTCTTCATGTTCCTTTTCCCCTCTTATTACAATTTGCTTTTGTCCCCAATTCATTTGCTCTTTTCTTCGAAAAAAAGTCACAAAACAGTCTGATTATTGCGTCAGAACCATATAGCCCACATTCTCGGATTAAATTTTACCCAAACTTTATTTCTTTATTAAAAAAGCAAAGATTAAAATAGCAGGCGTTTGCAGCACTTGGAATCATGCTTCTTTTCTTTTCCATCTAAAGCTTCCAGAACACACACAGAAATTAATCCCATCGTAATTTACAGTTTTATCCTCAATGGTAAAAAACAATTACCAGTGACTATCCCGCGGCATTGCTCATGATATTTTAAAATGACGGAAGCATTGCACCATGTAATGCACAGTGTAATATTCTACGGTAGATGTGGCGCTCTGTTGAAGGTGGATGGTCCCTTTAAGAGCGTGAAGTCTAATTGCTGTAAGTAAACACATCCTGAAGAAAATTAGACTTTGCTGCTTGGTGAGGCAGATTGACAAGTGTTTGAAAATTTCTAACTTCAGTTCAGGCAAAATAGCTGCGTGAAATTACCTCTTTTTATTTTTCTTATACTTCTGATAGAAATTAGACTCACTCTCTTCACTCCTCTTTTGAAGATATTAACTCGTGCTGGGTTACTGTTCCATGGGCGCTGCACTCTTAGTGCCTCCTCCTACATGTTTCACAATGAATGGCAGGCCGTTTCACCACAGGTAGCATGACAGTCAAACCCTATGCCGTCCTCACCTGATGCTCACACATGCATACGTTCCCACACCCGTCACTGGATAGCAATCAGGAACCCTGGCTAATTTTTTCCCCTCCCGAGCCCTTGGATGCTGTGGATGATTGTACTGCCACCGACCTCAGATCAGCTAGCAGACAGGTAGTTTAATCTGGGACCTATCTGATCCATGTGGTTCAATACCACCCAGCGAAGTGCATTTATCCACAATGCCATTCGGTGAGCTATGGACTTATTTATCAAAGAAATTGGAGACTCTCTCCTGTTTAGTAATGATGATCGCCTGATTACTCTTATTCCCCATCCCTTTTATTTTCCATTTCTATCTCTGTTGTCCCACTAGCCATATCTGGTTTGTGTCTGGCTGGTGTTCCTGTGGAAGGTGCAATCAGGAATCTCCCAGGCTTCAACTGTGGCCTACCTGTGATAGTACTCAGGTGGAGTAAAACCACATCAATACACAAATATAAATGCAACAGTAAAACCAAACAGCAGTTTCTATATCCTTTATCATTATATAGGTAACACTGTTTGTTGTAGGTAGGATCATGATTACCAATTATATACAGCAGTGACATAGAATCCAAGCTAGTCGATAACACAGTTGCGCAGTGCACCTACTCATTAAGGCACTGTGCGTATGGAGTGTGGGATGCAAGTTAGATGAGCTTCTGACCACATATCTGAGCCATCACTAAGAGCACCTATTACCACCTCCGTAACTTCGTCCCGACTCTGCCCCTGCCTCAGCTCATCTGCTGCTGAAACCCTCATCCATGCCTTTGTTGCCTCTAGACTTGACTATTTCAATACTCTGTTGGCCGTCCTCCCATCTTCCACCCTCCTTAAACTTAAGGTCATCCAAAATCTGCTGCCCGTATCCTAACTCGCTCCAAGTCCTGTTCACCCATCACCCCTGTGCTCGCTGACCTACATAGCATCCCAGTTGAGCAACGCCTCGATCTTAAAATTCTCATCCTTGTTTTCAAGTCCATGGCCTCGCCCCTCCCAATCACTGCAACCTCCTCCAGTCCTATACCCCTCTGAGATCTCTGCACTTCTCCAATTCTGGTCTCTTGCGCATCCCCGATTTTAACTGCACAACCATTGGCGGCCGTGCCTTCAGCTGCCGAGGCAATAAGCTCTGGAATTACCTCCCTAAACCTCTCCACCTCTCTTTCCTCCTTTAATACGCTCCTTAAAACCGACCTCTTTGACCAAGCTTTTGGTTCTCTGCCCTAATATCTCATGTGGCTCGGTGTCAAATTTTGTTTGATAATCGCTCCTGTGAAGCGATTTGGGACGTTTTACTACGTTAAAGGTGCTATATAAATACAAGTTGTTGTTGTTGCACACACCAAGTTTTTGATCAGAGGTATGCACAGGTGTGCACTAAGCAGGGAACAGGCACGTTCCTAGAATGAGAGGGAGGATGTTACACTGCATTGAGAGAGTACCAGAAGAAAATATTATTTCCTTAGAGGGAATCGCACATCACATAAATTTTTTTGGATGCAAGGGAGTGTACTTTGGATATCTGGTGGATTTTACTGATAATAATGAATGGATTATACTAACTCTTGACTTTATTTTTCATTAAGGCTGCCTTGTGTTTTCAGATCAGATTCCAATTTGCTGCCTATGCTGTGCTGCACAACTAATCTGCATCTGTAACGGTTCCTGTGGCGACCTGGTTTTCAAAAATGGGATTGGAGCTTGATTGGAAACATTTAATATTCTCCAAATTTAATGAGGTCAAGAAATGTATATATTAAAGACCAAGACTACTATTCCAATGAGATCCTTTGTGCATGAACATCGATTTGTAATTTACAGCTCAGCTTGTGAAGGCAGCAAATAGCTAAGCCACACAAAGCAGGAAGGCCCCAGGTTTTGAGGCCCCCCCCCGCTCCCCCACCCACCCACTCTATGCAGAAGTAGCTGATCTCAGTGGATCAGCAGTAAGGGTGTTACAATTGGTCACAGTGCCCTTGTGTTAGGGAGGTAAAACCAGATCATGGTTCCTTCACCCCCCCACCCCGCCTCCCCCGGCACACCCCCGATCATCATTCAGCAACCAATGTCAGAAATGCATGTCTGTGAACAGGAACTGAATAATCATAGAATGATACAGCACAGAAGGAGGCCATTCGGCCCATCGTGCCAGGGCCAGCTCTTTGAAAGAGCTATTTCATTAGTCCCACTCCCCTGCTCCTTTCTCCATAGCTCTGCAAACTTTTCCCCTTCAAATATTTATCCAATTCACCCTTTGAAAGTTACTATTGAATCTGCTTCCACCCGACTTTCAGGCAGTGCATTCCAGGTCATAACAACTCACTGTGTAAAAAAAATTTCCTCATCTCGCCTCTGGTTCTTTTGCCAATTACCTTAAATCTGTGTCCTCTGGTTACCGACCCTTCTGCCACTGGAAACAGTTTCTTCTTATTTATTCGATTAAAACCCTTCATGATTTTGAACAACTCTATCAAATCTCATCTTAACCTTCTCTGCTCTCAGGAGTATAAATCCCAGTTTCTCCACGTAACTGATGTCCCTCATCCCTGGTACCATTCCAGTAAATCTTCTCTGCACCCTCTCCAAGGCCTCGACATCCTTCCTAAAGTGTGTGGTGCCCAGAATTGGCCACAATACTCCTGCTGGGGCCAAACCAGTGTTTTATAATAGGCTGCTGAGATTCACTGTCTGACTCATACATGAAGAATTGCCGTGTGGGTGAGGTTGCTGAGGGCGACTGGCATTTGAGGGACAGCATTGCGGGGGGAGAACAAAAGTGGCAAATTAAAAAAACCTGCTTTTAAATAAGTAGCACTTTTAGTCTTCAGGCTGATCGAGTACATCGGCAAAATCCGCGAACAGTATGTTTTCCCAAGACGTGATCTGCAGGAAATCCCCACCCACAAAGTGATCTGCCCTCATTGCTCCGATAACCATCAACTTAATCAAGCATGGCTAGATGACTGTGCTTGACATGAGTGTACAGGGACAGCCAGAACAAAGGAAGAATAAAGCATCAATATAAAAGGTCAGCTTTGATAAAGTTCAAAAAAAAACCTAGACTGTTTAAATGTGCAAATAAAGTGGTCATTGCTTTAAATAACTAGGTTAGTTGCAAAAATAACAAAACATGTCTGTTGACGTGTTCAGTTGAGGGGTTGGCCCAAACTTAAATTGTTGGAACAAATAAATAATCAGAAAAATATAGATCATCGTGACATCTCTGAACTATTCTGTTCTGACTGGGCAGCCTGTGTCCTGCCAATTATATGAATTGCTAGATGCAACTTAAAGAAAAAAAGACTTGCATTTTTATAGTGCCTTTCATGTAAGAAAGGTGGCAGCCAATTTGCGCACAGCAAACTCCCACAAACAGCAATGTGATAATGACCAGATAATCTATTTTTAGTGATGTTGGTTGAGGTATAAATGTTGGCCAGGACACCGGGGATAACTCCCCTGCTCTTCTTCAAAATAGTGCCATGGGATCTTTTACGTCCACCTGAGAGAGTAGACAGGGCCTCAGTTTAATGTCTCATCCGAAAGACGGCACCTCCCTCAGTACTGCACTGGAGTGTCAGCCTAGATTTTTGTGTTCAAGTCTCTGGAGTGGGACTTGAACTCACACCCTTCTGATTGAGCCACTGCTAACTGAGTGAAGTGTTATGGTATAGTTTCTTGTACAGCCACGCAATTGTAAAATTCAGCTCAAACTACAAGTGTAATTTCTAAGAACCATTTTTCATAATCGACTATATATTAAAAACCATGTGTTGGCAACATTCTAATGCTATTGCACTTGTAGCTGGTGCTGTCAGAGTAATGTGAGGTGACTCCACCTCATGTTAAATTACTGTCCATCAACTGATCTCAAACCTTTTCTGTGAAATCTCCGTGCTGATCTTTGACTATGCACACTGAATGGCACCGCAGCAAATCTTGCCCTTGGGGGAACAGCAAACATGTTGGTCTAGTAGAGTAAAGGTACGTTCCCATAATCACAAAAAAAATTCCAAAGGCAGAAGAGCCCAGATACCAAATGCTATGAACAGCAAACAAAAGTAATTGGGCCCACTGAAAAATTTATAAAAATGGAATGGCCAAAAAGATTGCCCAACATGACCGCCTACATGAAATGCTAAACACAAAGCCACGAGAACATAAAAATGTTACGTGGAGAGACTGCAGAAGCTGGGGTTGTTCTCCATAGAGCAGAGAAGGTTAAGAGAAGATCTGATAGAAGTGTTCAAAATCATGAAGGGTTTCGATCGAGTAAATAAGGAGAAACTGTTTCTAGTGGCAGAAGGGTCGGTAACCAGAGGGACACAGATTTAAAGTGATTGGCAAAAGAACTATAGGCGACATGAAGAGAATTATTTTTATGCATCGAGTTATGATGATCTGGAACTCACTGCCTGAAAGGGTGGCGGAAGCAGATTCAATAATACCTTTCAAAAGGGAATTGGATAAATACTTGAAGGGGAAAAATTTGCAGAACCATGGGGAGTGGAACTAATTAAATCGCTCGAAGAGCCAGCACAGGCACAATGGGCTGAATGGCCTCCTTCTGATCCGTATGTGCCCCCGATGACAAAAGAAATAGCTTGCCGAAGGAATCAAGGATGAATCAGTTTTGCTCGCTTTCTCTGCTCAACATTTGGGCCAGAATTTTGGGCCCCTCAAATTTACCGGCCCACAGCCATAAAGCACAACACCAATGGCACAGTAGGATGACAGTTGGAACACTACACATACACTTATTCGTGTCTGTTTAGCTTACAAGCATTATTAACCTAACACATCTAATAAGTCATTTCTATGAAGTCTAGCAACTTGCCATGCTCCCTTCTTAAAAAGCCAATACTTAGATTCCAAAGATTCAACTCAGTTACGATATTATAAGCCTTTAACTCTTCACGATCCTGTATCCTATTCAAGTTAGTCTTGCATGTGAGTACAAAACCAACAGCATTATAAAATGCAAGAACATGAATCAGTGCGTTGGTACATCAATGGGCTGTTTTAACAGTGACAAGAAGGAGCTTGGTGCCTGTAATTTCAGGTTGAACGGAGAAGGGCCGATCGGAAGCCGAGTGCTTCCCTCCCTTACCCCGCCCAACTCCACATATGGTCAAAGGGAAATGGTAGGAGAGTCTGCCCCCGGGGGGAGGGGGGGAGCAAGATTCCTGTATGATTCCTATTCATTTCCACTGCAGTGTTTCCTTTCACCTAGGAACCTTGCGTGCGGCAGAAAGAGATCCGGGCAATCTTAATGGCTGGGCCACATTTAAATCCTACTGGGAATGGGCGGGAAGTGGCGGAAAATCATGCGTCCCGCCAGGTGGCGGGATTCGCTTCGGGTCCCATCTTGAGGGGGTTCTTGCGTTCGGAAAGGGGAGGGGGCGGTAGTCCACAGCAGGGGAGGCCTCAGCTATCCTGGTGGGGTGCACAGGAGCACTCCTGCTTTCCCGGGACACACGAGGAAAGTACTAAAGAAAAAAATAATGACTTGCTTGGGCCTCTTCTGGCTCCAGTTCCTGCTCTCTTCACCTCAGAAGAGCAAGTTAAAATTCGGAACAGTGAGTTCCTGCCAGCTCTGTGGCAGGTAAGCAACCTGGGCGATTTTAACTACCCACCCACCTCGTTGCCACCGGGCGGTTGAAATCACCCACAGTGAATACATGTACCAACTGACTAATCCCTGCAGCGCATCCCAAAGTGTACACGGACCCAAGTGCACCGATGAATGGAATTCTTACCATCAATCACACAGTGCTGTCTCTGCATCCTAATGATTACTCCCTGAGCAACTGCAGGCTGTGTATCAACGAAGAGCCTTCAAAAAGGTCCTAGATCCACTGGTTGTTAGAATGACTAATCCAGTGTGCTGTTGGTACAGCACAGATAAAACATTTAACTGTCTCATTTAAATCACATTTCTGCTCAGCAGAGATGCTTTGAGCATTGATTATGCTGCCTTCCAATAGTATCTACACTGCTTGTCACATGAGTATCACGTGTTCCTTTGTTATGTACTTCACCCTTCTTTAGCTACCCCTGCTCTCGTCACCACTCCCCAAACAAGTACATCGGCTGGGCAAACCTGCTCTCGTACCGTAGCTAATTCAGCCTCCAACTTTCCACTCAGAGTTCTGCTGCCTTGCCCTGAGATTTTCCCCTCATTCTGGGGAGGCATTTGGCCCGAACTCAGCTACTCCCCATGCAGCCCAAACCCAGCTTGCTATTCGGAACAGCGATATAGAGTTCCCACATGAACCCATACCCACTGACATGAATCTTGTCATTCATGTGGAAATGACTTATGAAATAATACTGGGCGGCCTGCTGGTGGCGCCGTCCAGGGAAGAGTATAAATACTCGGGCATGGGCCCAGCTTGCTCAGGACATTCTTTAACAGGAACTAGGAAGGACACAACTAGATCTCCATGTTGTAGAACAGTTGATTAAAGCCTCGTTTAATACTCAGACCAAGTGCCTAGTAGTTTTCTTACGTCACCCACTACGCTAAGGAGAAACATTTTGATACACTTCCACTGGCAGAATATTCAGAGTGGCCAGATTCTGGAGTGAAGTAGGAATGAAACCTACAGGTTCTCTGCTGCTTATTAGTAAACTTGAGTTCATCCAAAACTCGGCTGCCCATATCCTAACTTGCACCAAGCCCCATTCACCCATCACCCCTGTGCTCGCTGACCTACATTGGCTCCCGGTCCAGCAACGTCTCGATTTTAAAATTCTCATGCTTGTTTTCAAATCCCTCCATGGCCTCGCTCCTCTCTATCTTTGTAAGCTCCTCCAGCCCCACAACCCTCCGAGATATCTGCGCTCCTCAAATTCTGGCCTCTTGTGCATCCCTGATTTTAATCGCTCCACCATTGGCGGCCGTGCTTTCAGCCGCCTGGGCCCTAAGCTCTGGAATTCCCTCCTTAAACCTTTCAACCTCTCTCTACTCCTTTAAGACGCTCCTTTAAACCTACCTCTTTGATCAAGCTTTCGGTCACCTGTCCTAATATCGCCTTATGAGGCTTGGTATCAAATTTTGTTTGATAATTGCTCCTGTGAAGCGCATTGGGACGTTTTGCTACCTTAAAGATGCTATATAAATGCAAGTAGTTGTTGTTGTCCTCTCGCACTTATCCTGTCAGCTTTCATAGGAGCATCAGGAACAGGAGCAGGCCATTTTGCCCCTCGAGCCTGCTCCGCCATTCAATTATATCATGGCTGATTGCCACCTTAACTCCATTTACCTGCCTTTGCTCCATATCCCTTGATACCCTCATCTAACAAAAATCTATCGATCATAGTCTTGAAAGCTCCAATTGTCTCTCAGCAAGCACAGCCTTTTGGAGGAGAGAGCTGCAGATTTCTACGACCCTTTGCATGAAGAAGTGCTTCCTGTCTGTAATAGATCACCGACAGCCCAGAGGGAGTAACTTTAATGAGGACAGTATTACCTAAACAAGTTTAAGACCCTGATTTTTTTTTTTATGATACTGAAGAGGTTGTGGTATCTTTGCTGATTTGAATGTCCATGAAACTAATAACCAGGGACAAATTAGCCCATGCACCTAACACTGTAGCCAGCATTAACTCACAAAAATACCGTGTTTGTAGTAGTCGAGAGGAGCCAATTCTGCACGACTGACCTAAACAAAATATGATGGAATGAAAGTCTCCTGTCTGTTGACTGTACATTGAATTACATAGAATGTATGGCAGAGAAACAGGCCATTCAGCCCAACGGGTCCATGCCAGCGATTATGCTCCACACGAGCCTCCCCCCACCCCGATGTCATCCAACCCTATCAGCATAATCTTCTATTCCTTTCTCTCTCATGTCCTTATCTAGCTTCCCCTTAAAGGCATCTACGCTGTTTGTCTCAACTACTCCCTGTAGTAGCGAGTTCCACATTCTGACCACTCTCTGGGTAACGAAGTTTCTCCTGAATTCCCGATTTGGATTTATTGGTGACTCTCTTATATGATGACCCCTAAGCTGGAGTGAAGTGTTCCTGATGGGAGAGGGAGGCACTTACACCCTCCAGCTCGCTCCATGTCATTTGTTGAACAATAATTGTGCAAAGTCTGTGGCACAGACTGCTCTATTGGTGACTGGAGGAGGTTTCACCAAAAAGGAGACTCACAAAGGGGAAAATCTAAACAAAATGTTAGAAATTATCATACAGGAATACTTTATTGAATGCTCTAATAGTTCAGAAAAGAAAGTCAGTATTTGCGCAAGGGGACTACATCAAATCAGTTGGATCACTTTGAACCCTGCTACAAGTGGACAGTACAAAACCATTTCTAATTTGACAATCTCAGTCAGGGAAGCAACAGAATGCCTGATGTGAGAAATGGAAAATGTTATTCTGGGGCAGTGCAGTAGGAGGCACACTGTTTGGCAGATATGACAGAGCTCTGCTCTGCGTCTAAATGCTCTCACTGGGTATTCCTTTCGCCAGCACTAATATTAGGCTAACAAACCTGGCAGTAAACTAGTCACTGGCGCATTAGTCACTTTCTGGTGCCATGGCATGTCCCGTGCTTAAATAGGATTCCTAAATGAGGCAGTAGAACATAGTGAAAAATATCACTGAACTCAACCAAAATGGAAGAAAGGAAGGTTATACCAACACAGCATGTTGTTCCTCCAACACAAGTCACAGACTGAAGGCTGAAATTTCCTATTTGGTGACTGCCTGCATCACAACTGTTCCACTGGGGGTAGGAGGATTGCATTGAACATAACAGAACTCGGAGCGAGCCAAGGACCTTTGGGTGATCAGCGCAGCTTTTTACACACACCATATTATATCCTGTACCTTGTCCTGCTTATTTCATCGCCTAAGGAATATTCTGGAACCTTTCTCCCTGCTTCCCAAAGATAACTGAATGAAATTCAAAAATATCTGTCCACCCCTTAATATCCGACTCTTCAGCACTGATTGATGATCTCCCACCATTGACATTTTCATAATCACAGAGGCACGATAACCACGGTTTCCTTTCTGCTGAGAACAACAACAACAACTTGCATTTATATAGCGCTTTTAACGTAGTAAAATGTTTCAAGGTGCTTCACAGGAGCGATTATCAGACAAAATTTGAAACCGAGTTACATAAGGAGATATTAGGACAGATGACCAAAAGCTTGGTCAAAGAGGTAGGTTTTAAGGCACGCCTTAAAGAAGAGAGAGAGGTAGTGAGGCGGAGAGGTTCAAGTAGGGAATTCCAGAGCTTAGGGTCTAGGCCGCTGAAGGCACGGCCGCCAATGGAGGAGTGATTCAAATCTGGGGATGCGCAAGAGGCCAGAATATGAGAAGCGCAGAGACCTCAGAGTGTTGAAGGGTTGTAGAAGCAGCCAGGGGGGGGGGCGCAGGGAGAGGTGAAATGTAACAGGGATCCTTCCAGGCTGTCAGCCATCTTTCAACAGATGATCACACAGGGCCTTGGTCAGATGACTAAAGTGTGAACTGGGAAATTGTGCGGGGTTTGGGAGAGCCAAGAGAAAGGCACGGCAGAGAATAGAAAACAGATCAGGAAAAAAGTATGGACTTCAAAACATGATTGCGCAGCCGAGTGAGTTTCTTTAAAAGGATGTCTTCAATAAACTGAGTGGAACAGAAAGAATGGACTGTTTCTGCACAGAATAACCAGCTCACTCCTCCATCTGAAAAAAAAAATGATTTTTTTCAACATGTTGGTTAAGCCATTGAGATCACAGAATGCACTGACTGTTGGAGAGAATTTTGCTTCTATTTAACTACACAGAAAAAAATAGCCTGAATTAAGAATATATTGATGTATATAAAACAGCATTGTGCTTTTTTCCTCTCAGATGAAATCGTGAACGATCTGCACTGATCATAAAAACGAAGCTTGCTCGTGTAATTCACTTGTGATTTACCTTGCATTTTTTCATTACCATTTTCTACACAGTAATATGACTTTAATCTCATGAACAGTAAATCTGAAGTAGAGGTGCCACAGCTGCAAACCAATCAAAAAAAAACGAGTGGGAGGGCTGGACTCGAGATTTTCAAAGATCTCCGACTGCATCTTTGTGCGTTCAGCAGAGGGCTATGGATTACAAAACACGTACAGAGAATGGAGTAGCCACAGCAAAATGTCCACAATTGAAAATCAACCTAACTATGCCTCTGATTTATTACCTTTTGCATTTCTGCCTGAAGGCAATTATCATAAACTCCTAATAAATTGCCCAGGCTGTCATGGCAGTGCAGCCAAATGAAGTATAAGGTAATCATATTTCCTGATTAAAAAGTATAATACAATTCTCACTCCTGGATTACTGCCAAATTATAAATGCACATATCGCATTATATTCATATTACAAAACCCAAAGTAGACGATCATTCATGGAGATACTGTTGCTCCCTCCTCATATACATCAGAGCAGATGAAAATGAACTGCTACTGGCTTTTTCCGGTATTGAGTCGATGCAATGACTGAATAGACTGAACTAAGCCATGAATATTTTAGAAATTTCAATGCCATCCCAAACTAATTTATGTTTCGGGAGAACAGCAAACTACATATGCATAACTTCAAACACCATTTTTTGTGCAAGATGTGATTCGTAAAGTTACTCGAACAACACGACATCAGTCTTCCAAATTATAATGTGGTTATGTTGCTTTGAATTCAAGAAATGTTAATAATAACAGGATAATAGATGGCACTGGGTTACAAGGCAGAAATTCAATTAGCGACTTCAAAAAATCAAGACGGTCACAAATATTGAACTGCTGCATTAAATTCAAACGGGTTATTCTTTACTTTATATAGTCTTTTCAATCTTTTACAGTGCCCATCCTCAGCCAAGCAGAGGAAGCATGACATGGGTGAAAAGTTAATCAAGGTGGTCGAGACTTAAAAGGTGTTTTGGATGGTACAGGGGTTTGGGTAGGGAATCCCAGAGAATGGGAACTCGGCGACTGAAAGCACAGCTGCCAATGGTGGGGCGAAGGGAGGATCAGGATATACTCGGACTAGAGTCAGAAGTACAGAGGATTGCAGAACTGAAGAAGATTACAGAGATCGGGAGAGACAAGAACACGGAGGGATTTAAAGACGAGAACAAGGATTTTGAATTTTAAGGCATGGGTAGGGGGGTGTCGGGAGCTAATGTCGGTCAGTGAGGGCATAGGTGCTGAGTGAGCAAGACTGGGCTTGGGATAGAATAGGAATAGAGTTTTGGATGAGCTGAAATTTACAGAGGATAATGATGGGAGGCTGGTGAGCTCTGAAATTGAATGCTGGCAGTTTGTGCATCACAGCTGACTCTAATCCCTTCCTCAGAGGATGTCCACAAATAAATACTGGCTAAGAAATTCGATTGCGCGGCACTCATTTTTCGGGCGCAAAACAGGCGCTGCCGGGTCCAATATGGTGTGCGGAGTCTCCAGCAGATTTTCCAAGCACACCACATTGGCTAGGGTGCCCTGTAGTCGTCCAGAGCGCGCCCGCCTGAAACTGGCTTTGGGCCCGTTGCTTATGTGAAATTGGTTGTGCATGCTGTGGTCAGTTTTCTCAAGAGCACATAAGCCAAACCAGTGGGCCTTAAAGGGGCCGCTGGAGGCTGTCACCCAAAAGGCAAGTTAATCGTTTTTCTTTGCTTAACCTGACCGCAGAGTCAGGAAGATCAGGAGTGCTCCTCCTGGTCCCACGTTAAAACTGCGGGCCACTGCTGGGCCCACGCTCATCCCGCTTCCCCCAACAAATGTTCCCGTTAAGATGCGTGGCTGCGCAGCGGTCTGGAGGTCACCAGCTTTTAAATGGAAAAACCACGCACGTGCGGAAATTTGAATGGGCCGTGCAGCGCATTAAAGGGCCTGCGCGCGCAAAAAGAAATTTAGAGTGAACCTTGCGACCCCACCCCTCCTCGATTGCTTCCTCCCACTCCGGACTCACCACAGGACCTCGGACGGCGTACCAAGCCGGCCGGACTTGCTCCTCCCCACCCGCAACCCCCCCCCTCCATGACCGACAAGCTGGCTCCAGGGCCGCAACTCGCCAGCAGCATACAAATGAGGCCAGCGGGCAGATTGGCCGTGGTCCTGCCGCCAGCCTCTTCAGGCGCGTGACTCACTCCGAGCACGATACAATTTCCAGGCCACTGTGCGGGTGGGGGCACTGGATAACCATCTGGAGCAGGAACCCTGGCAGTTTTTCTCCCCACACCCAATCCCAGGTGACATTGACGCCAACTGCAGCACCGACCACCATCTTGACGGAGATCATCAAACTCA
This sequence comes from Squalus acanthias, assembly GCA_030390025.1. Taxonomy (NCBI): domain Eukaryota; kingdom Metazoa; phylum Chordata; class Chondrichthyes; order Squaliformes; family Squalidae; genus Squalus; species Squalus acanthias. The sequence goes on from CM059436.1 coordinate 74,662,973, forward strand.
GCACAGAAGAGTTGACAGCTTAAACTAAAAAAAAGACAAAAAACATTTCACTCTCTTTTTGATTGCTAGATGTACGCATGGAATGATTACTTGGAAATCAAACGTCAGATACACGCAGGAACCAGCAGGTTACTAAACAAAACAAACCTTGTAAGACTACAAGGAGTGAACACAGGGCGTTTCTACAAATCATTTTGATTGTTACTCACCATCCCTCCACCACTTTATAGCAAGATTACAAGATTGTTCATTGCTGTGAAGTATGGAAATCTCAATTCCCTCTAGTTTCTCACAGCAGAACCGAAATCAGAAACTCTAACTGGAACTTCCGTTAAACCAACTGAGCAGTCCCTCAAAGTCTAAACACAAATACACTTGTGAATTTTAACAGTAAGGCTATACTTTGCCCACAGGTAATGATTTTCAAGTCAAGACCGTCCTGAAGGAAGATAGCAGAACATTGCTTCAAGGGCAGGAGATTTTAGTGCTTTCATGGACAGAATACCTCCACAACAAGAACACTTCATTAACTGATTCTCAGTTTGCCAGGGATTAAGGAACTAGACTCAGTCCACACCTGTCACTTATTTGCCCCTGAGCAAGTAAACAGCCAATAATAGCAAAGTGAATCAACCTCTTCTACGGAATTCTGAAGGCTCTCCCAGTCAGGAATCCTAAATCAAAACCAATCAATTGTCCCATTGTGAATAACACGGGTCGAAGGAGCTATCCTTACTTGCCATGGCTGGTGACAGAATTGTAAATATTGTGCTTCAACCACCAAGAACCTGACAATTAAAAATATTGAACAGACATCAACAGTGGTGTCAAAACTGTGGCAGGATGTGGATCTGTACTTGTGAATCCCGTTACGTTGCTGCGATGCCAGTCTCAGCCACGTCACTCCGATGAAGCATCAAGCAGAAGGCCGATGCCTCAGGCAGTGTACAACTTACATTGTTAGGAGCGCTTCACAAGTACAAAAGTCTCGGTGCACTTTACAGGCAAGAGGAGAAATGGAGGTGGACACTGAGCGGCAGGGGAAAAAGCGGAATAACGGATGAAATTACAGTTAAAGAGAAAGGTTTTCAAAGCAGGCAGAGCTTTCATCTGCCTGTGACTGCGCGATACCCGACTACTAACGGTTTTAGCTGTCACTGAGTTCCCAAAGCGGACAAGTATCTCCTGAGCATGATGGCCCTAGATTGATAAGCAGAAAAAAATACAACTTTTTGCAAATCCTTCAGTTTCATTTGTATCACGAGTCAATAAAAAAAATAATATTGCTCCAAATTGCCACCTTACATCTCCTCTCCTGAAGGAGACAGCGTTTGCTGGGGTACTGTTTCACAGGTAGTAACAGCCCTCCAGTACATTATCCGAGTGACCTTGACGGCTGCTGATGGTGGGGAACTGAATAGCCTATCAAATCCTGGCCTCAAGCACGGTTTAAAAAAAGAAATAAAGACTTATATTTATATAGCGCCTTTCATGACCTCAGGACGTCCCAAAGCACTTTGCAGTCAATGAAGTACTGTTGAAATCTAGTCACTGTTGTAACGTAGGAAATGCAGCAGCCAATTTGTGCACAGCGAGGTCCCACAAACAGCAATGAGATACCAATCAGATCATTTGTTTTTTTGAGTGATGTTGGTTGAGGGATAAATATTGCCCCAGGACACCGGGATTCCAAGAATGTTTGCCGAGATTACAATCAGAAGCGGGAACCCCAACTGACAACTCCTCTGCAGAGCCCTGATCCTCCATCGCCCTGATCCTCCATCGCCCTGATCCTCCATCGCCCTCTAGAGATGTCAAGACCAATGTAGTGCCTCATCCTTACTGCTGAAATAACTTGGCTCAGCAACAACCAAGTCTGCTTGCTCTGTGTGGCTCAGTACTGCACTGCACGCTGCATTTACATTAAGAAAAATAGAAATACTGTTAAATTTAAGAGTAATTAAATTGTAGTTTTGCAAATTCCGTGTAATCGCTGCAGTATTATTTGGTCTGTCCTACTATGCATTCCGTAGAATGTACAGCACAGAAACAGGCCATTCGGCCCAAATGGTCTGAGCTGGTGTTTATGCTCCACACGAGCCTCCTCCCACCCTACTTCATCTCACACTATCAGGATAACATTCTAATCCTTCCTCCCTCGTGTGTTTATCTAGCTTCCCCTTAAATGCATCCATACTATTCGCCTCAACTATTCCTTATGGTAGCGAGTTCCACATTCTCACCACTCTCTGGGTAAAGAAGTTTCTCCTGAATTCCCGATTGGATTTATTGGCGACTATCTTATATTTATGGCCCCTAGTTCTGGTCTCTCCCACATCTTCTCTACATCTACCATACCGAACCCTTTCATAATTTTAAAGTCCTCTATCAGATCACCCCTCAGTCCTTCTCTTTTCTGGAGAAAAGATCCCCAGCCTGTTCAGCCTTTCCTGATAAGTTTATCCTCTCAGTTCTGGTATCATCCTTGTGAATCTTTTTTTCACCCTCTAAAGTGCCTCGATATCCTTTTTATAATATGGAGACCAGAACTGTGCACAGTACTCCAAGTGTGGTCTAACCAAGGATTTTTTTTATCCCTCTAAGTCTCTATATGAAATAAGCAATGTGGTTTTTCAATTACAGATCATTCCTGGGTTTGATTTCGGACTATGAAATTTTACAGTTTCACTGTCAGAAGGTTAATGCTGAAATAATCATCAGGTTTGCATGAACATCCTGTTCATTATTTCCCAACATACGTGCATGCAGGGCGTTCAATTATATTTACATCTATGAATAATGGGCATCCAGGGCTGCGAGAAAATCAACTGTGTACGTGTATTCATTCTGTAAGAAAATTTATTCAACACATTTAAAGCCATTTCTGCTTCATTTGTCTTTGTTTTCCCCTGTTACCACTTAGGCTAGTTGGAGCCTTTGTGGCAATTGTTATGCTGCCATTTTTGTTCTACAGCTCCATTACTGACCAACCCAAGGGAATTCTCCTATATCACCAGAAGAAGAGGGAAACCAGTGAAGGGACATGCCAGGCACACCAGAGGTGTTGTGTGCCCATCCATCAATACCCTCACATCCCATCTATAGATGGAGGTGCACACATCTCTCCCTGTCCGAGCATTAGTGCCTACAGAGGCTCCAAGTTCCGATGGAGGCTGTACCACCAGATCTGATAGCACTCAAATACTATACGAAGGGCTGAGTGACTGTAATGCTGTATGCCTCCTTGGAATCACCCCAATCACAGTATGTCATGTTTTCAGTGTTGCTGCCTGAAAGAAGGCATGCCAGGGTGATTAACAGCCAGCATAGCCAGTTTGGTCGCACCTGCCAAGATGCCACCAAACATATCTGCAGGCCCTGGCACACCTACCTCACAACCAAGCACCACAGGGAACTGTCCTCACAGACTTTGGCTCACCAAAGACTCATATGCTGAGCAGTGCCATCTGCTGCTAGGATATCTGCAATACAGCATATGATTGGGGCCAGCCAGTTGCAGTACCTGTAAGCGAAGGCCTTAAACCTGCCTCCAACGCCTTTGCATGCATGCTGCAATGCTGAACTGCTGTGATGGTTAGGCCCTGGAGATTCGTGTCTGCAAATTGAATTTCCTTTTGATTAGTTTTTGTCTGTCACTTCTTAATCTTTACTCTTTGAGCCTTGGCAAATGATGTCAAAAGGACTGAAATGCCTTTTGAGTATTTGCTAGGGCTGCAAGGATTTCTCTCTCCCTATTCTGATATATCTCTTGAACATCAACATCTTGCATTTATAGAGCGCCTTTAATGTCGTAAAACATCCCAGGGCGCTTCGAAGGAGCGATTATCTAACAAGATTTGACATCAAGCCACATGAAGAGATATTAAGACAGGTGTCCAAAAGCTTGGTCAAAGAGTTAGGTTTTAAGGAGCGTCTTAAAGGAAGAGAGAGAGGGCTGCATACCTTTAAATTTCACCTACATGCAATTTTCCGCTCCCAACCACGAGTGCGCTCTCTGCACAAATCCAAATCTGCACCTGCACCTATGCACGATCGTGATAATGAGCTGATCACAACAAAAGTGCGTGTAAACAGCACAGCTCTTTAGATGAGCTTTGTATCTGTTCATAACCATTCAGGTGTAAACTACATCCATATCAGAACAGCTACTCTCCTGTGCCTGCAGAAACCATGTCACATGCCTTGAGCAGCTTTATTTTTAGTTGAGTCCAATCCTTAAACCAAGGCTTCAGATTCTAATTTCAGAATGTTCTTCCAAGGATTTAACCTGCTACAATGATTCTTAATTTCCCACTTCTTTTCATCTTCAGAAGAATTAGAGGCCACGTTATTTGACCAACATCCATAACACAGTCATTGAAGGGTCCTCCAATTCACTGCGCATCAATAGTTTATTATGTTGGTGAAATGGGTAAATCACACCACAGGTTTGTAACTGTGGTTGCAATTGTGTTGTCAAAGTAAGAGATGAGAGGACTGACGAGTGGTTTGCTTTTTCACTTACTCCCATTGACAGCCATACACATTCCAAGGTCAGAGCTGAATCTGCACACAACACCCTGTCAACGTATCTGAATTCCAACCACAGACAAACGCTTACTACTTTATCAGCATGAGCATTCACATTTCCCCAAATACCAACTCTTTTAGCGGTCTAATTACTGTCAAATTCAAGGACAGTTTCATGCTGGAGACTGCCCAAACTCATTTTGCATCGGCTCCAAAGAGGACAATTCAGTCATATATCTATCCGGGCTGGAGTCCAACATTGTGCCACTTGTCTGTTGATATCAACGGGAGTAGGGAATCAATGGCTAGATGCTGAATGTCTTGAAACGCGTGAAATTAAAACTTTACATTCAAATTTATTGTAGAAAGCATTACCTATTAACCAAAATCCTCCTTTTGTTACGCTACATTGTAAATAATGATACAAATGTCTCTCGGAGCCTGACAACCATGTAAGGTCATTTACATCCGGCTGTTTCAAACTGCTTTTGACAGCTTGGGCAGAAAAATTCAAAAATATTATTCTTCACCATGTATAATACACTAGCCTAATCATTTATTTAGAAAAAGAAAATATAAATTTCCAAATGTCATGTTCGGAGAACCTATCGTCATCCATCACTCTGGCAGCTCTGTTGCTGCTATTACAGTTAATCTTTTGTCATGTCCAGCATATGCCAAAGCTTTTTTTCCCCATACAGGTTTGAATTGCAATGAGCATGGTTGCATCTCTTAACACAGATTGAAACTTTTTGTTATTCTGCCATTGTACATTTATTAAAGAAAATTCCATTGTAACCAGCATAAAATTCACACAAACATCTGTTGCGTGGGTGTGACATTGACAGCGCAAGTAGAATATGCAACTGCCCAATTTATCACTGACATGGGCAATGACGACTTATTGGGTCAAGAATTACTTGTCCACATCTGTGACAGGACCATTTTTCCACAACATTATCACGTGTTTATTAAAAATAAACTATTGGCTCTGAAATAGATGCTGCTTATTCGTGTAATCACATGCATGCTCTTGTATTGCACTGAAAGAATTGCAGTTGGACCAACATATTGGTCAGGTGATGCTCAATTCTCTGCCATTGCACACCTTTCTCTTCGCATGTTTTTCATATTTATCACCTTCACTTCTTCAGGTTCTCAATGGTCAGTGCATCGTACCCGTCCTCCAAACGCCCTGATGATAGTGGATGGTCTATCCCCACATTACAACAGTGACTATACTTCAAAAAGTACTTGATTGGCTGTAAAGCACTGTGGGACATCCTGAAATTGTGAAAGGCGCCATATAAATGCAAGTTCTTTCTTTCTTTACTGCTGATTCCACTTGGAAGTGACCTGGTGTGAATGGAAAAACAAGAGGGGGTGGGGGAAAGTATTGTGTACATTCCTGATATGTGCTCCCGGCCATGTGCTGGGAGTGCCAAAATGGGAATAACTCCCTGTAGTTTTCCTTCCCTCCCTGTGGCCTGGTCTCTATTTGATGCCATCCTGACATGGGCAGAGATCAGGAACTTAACTGTGTGCTGAACAATGCGTGTGATTCCTCATTCTGCTGATCAAGGCTGCAGTTCCAACATGTCTCACCAGTTTACTGCCCCTTACTGTGCACATTTAAGAACTTGGGCCACAGTCTCAGAATAAGGGGTCGGCCATTTAGAACTGAGACGAGGAGAAATTTCTTCACTCAAAGGGTTGTGAATCTTTGGAATTCTCTACCCCAGAGAGATATGGATGCTCAGTTGTTGAGTATATTCAAGACTGAGATTGATAGGTTTTTGGATACTAAGGGAATCAAGGGATATGGGAACAGGGCGGGAAAGTGGAGTTGAGGTAGAAGATCAGCCATGATCTTATTGAATGGCGGAGCAGGCTCGAAGGGCTGAATGGCTGACTCCTGCTCCTATTTCTGATGTTCTTTAACTATATTACTGCATCAATCACACAAATTGACGCCAATCTTTTTTGTCCACCCAATTTATTAAGAAAGATTAAATAGTCACATTAGTCTACAAAAAAGCATGAACAGAAACACTATCAGAAATTGCTCTGCCTACAATATATTAAGTTTTATTCTGTGAACAAAATTTTCAACAGAGCATGTAACTTTGATTATTGTTGTGTTGGTTCAGCGAGTTTATCAAATGAGTAGCTAAGTCATGCAGAACAGTTGGATCCTCAGCACTGAGTTAGATAATCTCAGCTGGAACAATGATGGGGAGTCCGCAGTAAACTTCAGCACCCCGGAAGACAGCAGAAAATCCAGGGACCCTGCTCACTATCTAGCAATCCCTGGTGGGAAGTGTATGCATGTGGAACATAGGGCGTTGGGCTTATCTGCGATAGTTCCTCTGTCAAATAGCTTGGTTTTTGACTGGGTTCAAGTGTAAAAATGTCCATTAAACTGAGGTAACAGTGCCTGTGGAGCCATACAGCAGTGAGGGGTCGATGGCTTCATAAGAGAGTAATGGAGAACATTGGTGAGAAAACAGGATACCTTTGAAGAGATCAACAAGTTTTTTTTTAAAAACAAAAACTCTTGTGCCGCTCCATTAAAAGGCTTTGTAGTCTAAGCTTTATTAGTTCATTTAATATTTTTTTTTTTAAAAAGCTCAAATATTTATTAATTCTGAATCGAAACTTACAAACATACTTCGCAACATGAACAAGGCCATCTTAATTCAGTGAGACTGCAGTAAATTTGTTTTTGTAAAAAAAATCTATTTTTCTTTGTAGTTGTGCGATGGCTGTAGCGATGGATGCAGTACATGTTGAATATACATTGGCCCAGAATTTCCTGGAAACATGCCAGGTGCATCTATGGCATTGAGTTTGTTTTACACGTGAAAGTCCCTGGAAATTAAGGCTTAATTGAGTTATGCCATTATTTACGCCGCGCTTTAATTTCTTGCTGTGCCAATACCTTCGCCGAAACTGTGCCAAATTGATTATCATAGTGCAGCCTAGTTAAAGTCAATGGCGATTGCAAATTTCCTGGACTTACGCCAGTTTTCTCGAGGCAGATCGTTAGACTGAAAAGTAATGGGGTTGGTGAATGTACTTCAATTCATCAGTTCAAAATAATTGATTGAAGTAAAATTAAATCTCTGCTCTGCCTTGATCTTTTTAACTCTTAGCTAAAACCCATCAAAATACTTCTTCATCGGTGTGCATTAGGTTTAGTTCATGTTGTGTGCACGATGTAGGTCACTGAAGTGCCTGACATGCTATTGATGAAAGTGAGAGTGGGGGAGAAATTACTTTAGACCAGTTGCCGGGCCCCAAATGTTTTTTTTTTAAGGGAAACCAGTAAGTCAACTTTCACTATTGTGGTTCGCTGATGATCAAGTTGAATCATCCAAAATACATTTTTGAAAAAAATTCCTCAGCCATTTTTCCCCAATAACTGAAAATTCTAATGTCTACAATAAGGTTTTATACAAAATAAAAAAGAAAATCAACAAATTGCATATTTCACAATCAAATTGTTTTTTGGGGGTCTTTTAAACACCTTTGACAGTGTTTTCACTTGAAGGCTTCAGCCTCCTTCAAAACCCTGGGCTTGGAGTTGATACTTTTGCCCACAGTCCTGACTCTCAACTGAAGGTCAGTCAGTGCTGCAGCTTAAACAAGTGCATGATGTGCAATTTCCAAAATTGCATCAGAACTACTTAAACTAGCCAAATGATAGAATGCGTCTCTATCAGTCTCAAACAAATGCTATTTGGATGTTTTTCAAAATTACTTAAGAAAAGCAGAGGAAACATTTGAAAAACTTTATTCAGGTAAAAGAATTATAAATTACAAAACCAATAAAGGGTTGGGGGGGGGGGGGTGGCGCAAAGACTAAACGCTGGGCTAATATTGGTGCACTTTCGAGCACTGGTGGATTCAAATCATTGCACAGGTGATTCAGATGCTCCTGAAGAACAATCTTGCATATATTCGGTTTACTGGAGTGCCTCCCAAGACTGAAAATCACAAATCAGTGATTTTACCACTGCTCTTCTATTGGACACTTAAATCTACTACTTTGAAAATAAACTTCTAATACGTAACATTACAATCTTACATGTGCAACTGACAGTTAAATTGTCACAGACTGTGTTGAATGGTATGTATTCTTGATGATGCACTATTCTAGTACTTGCTCACACATCAAAAGCATGCAGATCTTCCACTCAACCACTGTGTGGCCCACCTCAGTGAGGAACGCCTTAAGGCTTAAGTTTTCACCACAAGTTTTGGCTGTACTGTCCTAGTTGTTCATTTACTGGAATCTTTTTGGAATATATAAACCTTTAAAATGCACACCCATAGTCCTAAGGATATATTGCATCATACAACTCCTTGTTGTAGCCTGAAAGCAGTGGCTGCACATAGTGACGCCACTATTCCCAGCCAGAATGGAGATGATTGGGTAAATCTCCCCATCAAGCACCCCCAGAGACCGCACTGCTGTTAAGTAACTGTAGTTTTGGTCATGAGTTCTGTTTGCTGCAGTTCGTACAGACTCATTTTAAATAAACTCTGTAAATAGATGTTGTTTGCTGTAAAATAGACGGTTTGCTGCCGTAAGTCCCGCTCCGCCTCCAATTCATTGGCTGACAGAATGGTGTCAATACACACTCTGGAAAATAATGGTCGTGTCTATTTGCAACACCAAATTTCTTATGGGTGTGTCTTGTCCTCCAAGGCAACCAAACAGTTTGTCTGGAACGTGTAAATTGATCCTGCCTGCTGGAGAGTAATCAAGATCGCTGCAATGTGTAATTTGATCCATTCATTGTGATAGCCAGGCTACAGAGCTCACAGTGCTAACACTACTGCTTTCAGAGAACAGACAGGGCTCACCCTCCCAGGTTAGGAACACTCGCATTGCCAAGTTCAGATAGGAAGGGGTGAGGCCATGGAGGGCTTTTAATATAAGTATGAGAATTTTAAAATCAAGGTGTTGGTGGACAATGTTCCCCCTAATTTTTTTTTGGGTGTGCGGTCCCTTTAACAGGCTGCGCAGCCCATTCAAAAATTCGCACACGTGCAAAATATCCCATTCAAAAACTGGTAAGCGGCCTGCGCAGAACCTCCAGAATGTTGTTGGTGGACCGGGAGCCAATGTAGGTCAACGAGCACAGGGGTGATGGGTGAACGGGACTTGCTGTGTGTTAGGATACGTGCAGCAGAGTTTTGGATGAGCTCAAGTTCATTGAGGGTGGAAGATGGGAGGATGGCCTGGAGAACATTGGAATAGTCGAGTCAGGCAAATAACACATAAATGTAATGTTATGCATGTTGTAGGACCAACACAGAATTAATCTTCCCTCTAATTTTGTTTGGCCCTGCACAGCCCCTTAAAGGGGCTGCGCGGGCCATTCAAAATACCGTGCATGCGTGGTTTTTGTATTGAAAAGCCGGCTGCACGGGTTCCCTGGAGCGCTGCACGGCCGCTTACAAGGAACACTGCATGGAATACGCTCTCATTTAAAAAATTTATTTATTCATTGCCTATCCCCACTTGCCCTTGAGAGGGTGGTCGTGAACTGCCTTTGTGAACCACTGCGGTCTTTTGGGGGGGGGGAGGAGAGGGAGAATGTGGTGCAGGTGTAAAGGGGGTGAGGGTGGAAGAACGTGATCAAGGCCTAACAGAGGGCATGAGAACCTGATCTATCTTCCCATCTGGATCACGTTCTTGCTCTCATTCCACCCCACTGCCACCTTTAGACCTGGATCACGTTCTTCCCAACCCGCACCCCGCCGCCCTGTTCTCACCCAAACAAGTTCCTGCCCTTCTCTCCCCGAGCTCCTGCCCTTCTCCCTCCACCTCCCCCCGAGTTCCTGACCTTCTCCCCTACTCCTCCACCCGCCCCCCCACCGAGATCCTGCCCTTCTCCCCCCCATCTCCGAGCTCCTCTCTCTGCTCCCCCCTTCAATCCCCTCTCCTCTCCCCCCCACCCCCCATCTGATCCCATGACCTTCTCCGCACGGAGCCGAAGAAAGCGTGCCTGCGCAGGCCGCAGCCACCACACCGTTTGGTACTGACGCACTCGATCCGGTCACGCATGCGACGCACAGTAACAAACAGGCGCACATGCGCAGGAGTCAAAAATGCCGTGCAAATAATCACTCTGGAAAGTAATCCATTAAACTACAGAATCAGAAAAGTGGGGAAAAGAGGAAAAAATGAAATGCAGAAAGGCGTGATTGTAGGGTGATGCAACAGATCATCTCTGTCAAGTAATGGAAGGAATCATTTAAGAAGTTAAAGACATTAAAGAAACAAAGGACATGTGAATAGCCAAGGGGGTGGAAGGCAAAGGCAAAGACAAGCAAATGAAAGCTATGGAAAACTTGTCAATCAGGTTTGAAATCAAAACAGAATATTCTGGCAAAGTACAGTGGATCTATCAGCTCCAAAAAGAGATTAATGTGCTTGTTTGTCTCTGTACATTTCAGTTCTGAAGGATATGAGCCTGAAAGGCTGGATGCCTGTTCGCTCCATAGATACTGACCGACCTGCTGTGCTTCCAGCTTTTCCTGTTTGTGTTTCAGATTCCCAGCACTCGCGGTATTTTGCTTTCCACTAGTAGTTATTTCAGTTTGTGGTTTTATGTTAAAGAGAGTCAAGAGGAGATGCTAGAAAGTACCCGGGAAGGAAATAGAACGGTTACAAGCCAGTTCCCATTGTTTACAAAGCTGCAGACAAAGATTTTCTCCAAAAAAAAGAATTTGCTTCAACGTTAAAAGGAGCTCGGATGGATAAATGACCCCGGCCGCGCTGCTGGTTTTCAATTCTGTTCCTTGTGCCAGTGGGAATGGGTCAGCGAGCTGAAATTCCATCAGCGGTGCTTATATATTTACCAACAGAGACTATGGGGCGAATTTTAACGAACCCGCCCTTCAGGAATCTGATGGGATTCGGTGCAACGCTGGTTTTACACCCCGTCCAATTTTACACTCCACTGAAGTCAAAAGGCGGGAAGCAGTCACATGGGAACACCACCACCTCCAAGTTCCCCTCCAAGTCACACACCATCCTGACTTGGAAATATATCACCGTTCCTTCATCGTTGCTGGGTCAAAATCCTGGAACTCCCAACCTAACAGCACTGTGGGAGTACCTTCACCACACGGACTGCAGCGGTTCAAGAAGGCGGCTCACCACCACCTTCTCAAGGGCAATTAGGGATGGGCAATAAATGCTGGCCTTGCCAGCGATGCCCACATCCCGTGAATTAATAAATTAAAAAATATATATCGTTTCACCCGATCCCGTGGGGTTCCCGCCCGACGAGTTAGGTTGAGGGCTGTAGCGTTTAGGCACGCTACAGCCCTCTGGACTCAATATCGAGTTCAACAATTTTAGATCATAACCTTAGCCCCCAAGCACATTTATATTTTATTTTTTCATCCACCCTTTTATTTGCCCCCCCCCCTTTTTTTCCCTCCTAGAAGCTGGCAGCTGTCCTTCATTCTGCTAGTGCATTTCACACTTCTTTCAGCCTTAACCTGTCACATTAACACCACCTCTTGCCTTGAATATCTCTTAATGTCTCTCAATGTCTCTTAATCTCTCCTTTTGTTCTTTCATCCCCTCCCCCTTTTCCCAGCTTTATCCTTGCCTTAAATCTATTTGATTTCCTGCTGTTTCCAGTTCTGATGAAAGGTCTCGACCTGAAACGTTAACTCTGTTTCTCTCTCCACGGATGCTGCCTCGCCTGCTGAGTTTTTCCAGCGTTTTCTGTTGCTATTTCGGATTTCCAGCATCTGCAGTATTTTGCTATCGAGTTAGGCTGAAATTAGCCCCTATCTTTCCAAGCGTTTCCAAAAGGAGTTGAGCACACAACACTCTTTAAACACAGCATAAACACGTTTAATACTTTTTAAAAAACTGATTTAAGGTGGCAATGGGTCTCAATGGGCAATAGACAGGTCGGGAGCAGCGAGAATGGGTCAGCAGTACGGGCTGGAGGTGAGCCTGACGAGCTAAGATTACACCAGTGTTGGGAATGGCTGGTACAGCTCAGCATTGACTCAGAATGGGGCACAGCTGGTTGCAGCAGTGTGTGGCAGTTTGGAGTCGGCATTCGGCTGGCTGAAGGAGAGAACTGAAAGAGGAAAAAAACCTCAAAAAGTATTTCAACAATTTGAATTGCTCATTTTGGTAGGATTTGCTGAATATTGTGGTTGCTAAGCTACGCTTGGCAGCAGCTGAAAATAATTTTGAAAATTTTGGTTTGGGTTCTGCTTTGCTTTCTTGATTATTTTTGGTTGCATCTTTTAACTACTGAGATGTGATTTATTGAACATGAAACTTGAGTATGCTATTAGATAGATAAATAAATATTTACATTTTTTTCACACTGGACTGCATTGTCTTGGAGAAGTCTTGGGATTCTCAGCATAATCAACCAAAGGACAGCAGGCTGGTCCCCAATCCAAATTAAAACAAATTAAGGGGGATGGACACCGAGTGTTTCTTCACTGAGCCTTTGCCCAAATGAATGAATCTCATTCCAAATAATTAAGGCTCAATAGGACTGAGTACAAGTTGAAAGTTACAAGGGTCAAGAAAGTCACAGCTCAATATGGTAGACATTGGTAAGCAGAAGTGCTTGCAGTTGGTTATAGATGACTTTGTCAGGGCTGGATCCATGCACTTTCTAACTCTGGTGAATCTGAACTAGTAACCCCCTCGACATTAGATTTTTTTTAAATATTAATCATTCTGCAAACAAATATTACTGAGGTGGCTCTCCAGATTCAAGACTGAGCTCCTCTGGCAGTAGTTTGATTCGGAAATCAATGCGGAATTTAAAAGCTGGCTCCCATCTCGGGCAACCCGCTGAAGGCATCCATATATAAGGGAGCCAGTTGCTTCCCCACAGTGTGGGAAGGAAAACAAGAGAGACATTTTTGAATCCCTCCTGGTGAGCAGTTTAAAAGCGCTAAAGCCAGTGCGATGGAAAGAGGGTAGATTCTCATGCGGGAAATGTCAAGTATTTTCACATGCTGTTAAAGAGGAGTAGAGAAAATAAATAGAAAAGTGCTTTAAAAATGTCAGGGATTTGCAGCCATGTAGCTGCAGATGTAGATTCCCTTTCAGCTATAAACAGTGGGAAAGGAGGAGGGCGGTGGGGGGTGGGAAGGGGAGGGGGGGTGTGGGGCTATGAATCTGTAATATGTTTACACAGTGCGTGATCTCCACAATATCAAAACAAGAAAAAAACAGCTCGTTAACTAAATGGACTTCAATGTTCTGAAAAATTCTTCAAGAGGCATATGTAACAACAACTTGTATTTATATAGCGTCTTTAACATAGTAAAAAGTCCCAAGGCGCCTCACAGGAGCATTAGCAATATTTGACACTGAGCCACATAAGGAGATATTAGGGCAGGTGACCAAAAGCTTGGTCAAAGAGGTAGGTTTTAAGGAGCATCTTAAAGGAGGAGAGAGAGGTAGAATGGTTTAGGGAGGGAATTCCAGAGCTTAGGGCCTTGACAGCTAAAGGCACGACTACCAATGGTGGAGCGATTAAAATCGGGGATGCTCAAAGGCCAGAGTAAGAGGAGCGCAGATATCTCGGAGGGTTGTGGGGCTGGAGGAGATTACAGAGATAGGGATATATATATAATTAAATTGTGCCCTTTACCTAATTTGATGATGTTGAGTATTTATCTTACGTTAACTTGAATTACAGTTTGCTTTTGCAAAGCGAATATCCAGAAGCGTACAATGACTGTCAACACTAATTGCTGGGTTTCTTCAATATTTAAAAATATATTTTTTGAAACACTAAAATTCTTGACATTACTAAAAGCATTTGCCTTGTACCACCTTGAATATAAATACGGTAGGATTTAATCAATTTCCCACACGTTTTGGATGTGTGCAACTACACAAATAGGCATACATACAGATAATGCACACAGTCGTTTGATCCCATGCAGGGTGAACTTTGCGTTCAGAGGTAACTGAAAATGATAGTTTTGTCACTCTAAGCATCTAGTGAAGGGTAGGTAATGTGGGGTTAATACAGTATGGTACATGGAATATCAAGCGATGCTTCTGCTCAATCAAAACATGGAGTGTCAGCTGTGGCTCAGTGGGTAGCACTCTCGCCTCTGACTCAGAAGGTTGTGGGTTCAAGTCCCACTCCAGGGACTTGAGCACAAAAATCTAGGCTGACACTCCAGTGCAGTGCTTGAGGGAATGCTGCACTGTCGGAGATGCCATCTTTTGGATGAGACGTTAAACCGAGGTCCCGTCTGCCCACTCAGGTGGACGTAAAAAAATCCCATGGCACTTTTTCGAGGAAGAGCAGGGGAGTTATCCCCAGTATCCTGGCCATTATTTATCCATCAACATCACTAAAACAGATTATCTGGTCATTATCACATTGCTGTGTGCGGGAGCTTACTGTGCACAAATTGGCTGGCACGTTTCCTACATTACAACAGTGATGACACTTCAAAAAAAAAAGTACTTCATTGGCTGTAAAGCGCTTTGGAGTGTTCCGAATGGTGCTGTTTAAATGCGAGTCTTTCTCTTCTTTCTCTTTTTCAATTAATTCAGCAAATGGTTCAATTGAGAAATATTTCTACTATTTTAAATGTGTGGGATAGTGAAAAGGATTATGCCTTAGTGTGTATTCAGCAGCAGAATACTACACTCGACCATTTGGAAGATAACTGGATTAGAGAGATTCTGAACTTCAGCAGTGTCTACTATGGAGCTTATGGTGATATTGCGATAGGATCATCCGGGACAAGCTACATTAAATGACAGCTTTACCGTTAGAAACCTAGTTAAAGTAGATCAGATAAGCAGAACGGAGAAACTCAAGTAAATTACGGTCATTCGCGTGGAAAGATGATGGAAGTCTTCAGTCATCAAATTAAGCACCAGCATTCCCCAAGTAAACTGGTAAAGAGATTTCATGCACTTCAAGTCAGGCAGAGTAAATCCTGGTAGTAGCTTTGGAGTCTCAAGCTTGCTGAGCTGTGTGTCGAGTTGACTTATGTCAGATGTTTTAAAATGCTTTCGAGATTGGTTTGATGATCATTGAATATTGTCCTAATTTAGACTCAAAAAGCTGAAGGGTCTATAACCAGAGGGCACAGGTTTAAGGTGGTTGGCAAAAGAACCAGAGGTGACATGAGGAAAAACATTTTTTACGCAACGAGTGGTTAGGATTTGAAATGCGCTGCCTGATAGGGTGGTGGATACAGATTCAATCGTAGCCTTCAAAAGGGAATTGAATAAATACTTGAAGGAGAAAAAATTGCAGGGATATGGGGAAAGAGCGGGGGAGTGGGATTAACTGGATTGCTCTTCGAAAGATAACTTTGTAGACTCGATGGGCCGAATGTCCTCCTTCTGTGCTGTACTATTCTATGATTCTATAATTTGGGTTTAGTAATTCATTTGCATTAATCCCAATTAGCATCGCTGGTGAAGGCTCGAAGTAGCACTAAACAATTAAGATGCTGTCGGGGACCAGTAATGCGATATTACTTGAGGGTACTTACTGGTGTGTCGCCTGAACCTCGTCTGTTCTATATATAGAGACAGAGAGCCATGTTCCCAATAACTCCTGCAAGGCACACACCAAGTGTCAAATATGCAAATGATGGTACACTTATATACAAATTCTATCTTTTAAGATATCAAAAATGTATTGTGTCTACTCTTAAGCCTTATAACCCCGAATTCTCCCAAGGTCCATAACTCCTCAAGGGGTGGCTTGATTACATTTATGTAAATTTACGATGCATGGTATTAATCATCTGTCATTGTAGTTGGTTGCAGCAATGGTTACAATGAGCAGTGGGGCAGATAAACAGAATTTTTCATTAACCTCCAACTGATATACACCATGAGTATTAACGGTGGCTTTGTAAAAGCATAGCATGTGAATTAAAAAGAACACGCAAAGGCTTGCAGCCCTCGATTCTTAATAAAATTGAACAAGACTAATTGCACCCAAAAAGGAAAATAAATAGAGAGCATAGCAATCTGCTATAAATCAGCAGACATTTTCAACTACTAGTCCTAAGCTCACACCCCAAGATCAAGTTTTACGACATTTTTCCTCATTACTATGTAAATATTGAGTAAAAATGTAGAAAATTAAACAAGATGATGACAGTTCTGGGTCAAACCTGATTTTAAAATGAGCTCATCAAACTCATGGGACGCATAAAAATTCCAAAACAAACATGACGACCCATTTTACGAATTCGCAAAACAGTGGCAAGAGTCTGAAATGGTTATGGTGGTGGAACAGCCACGAGCCAGGTCACAGGGAACCTTCAACAACTGAACCCTATTACTGTGAAAAGGTGTTGGGGAATATCAGCCATTAGTATTTTTTGGGGATGGGTAGGTACATACTACAAGGCTGCACAAGAGATGTTTGTACCGTTGACTCCATCCCAACTGCTGGGATGGCATCAAGTGGAGGATGTCGACTGCCTCGTCACAAGGAAGAAATTAGATTGCTACCTGTCTGATTTGTGCACATGCTGTCTGGAAACTTCTCAAATATCAGCCAGATTCTATTGGGGGCAATTTTAACCAAACCTGCCCATCCTATGATGCATAGCCATTGGCAGTACTCTAACAAACTGCTTTTCATAAACAGCTGATACTCCAAAACGGTCATACTAAAACAAGCTGTCACCGAGAATGGAAGAAATGAGCGAGTAGCTAGGGGAGCATCATGCTATCTACACCCGTACCGCAAATGGAGACAGCATGGGAACTGACGGGATCGGGTGTAACACTGGATTTACACCCAGCCCGATTTTACCCTCCATTGAAGATAGGGATGTGTAAAGGGACAGCAGCAGTATGGGGACATTGAAACCGGAAGAGCAGGGGAAAAGTAAGAGACAGCAGAAGATCAATGGGAAAATGAAATACAAAACATATACATTACAAAAGAGCAGAGAAAATGCAAATGTTCTGATTAAAAGATACAAACTGCATCATTTCCATATATCAAGATGTTTGCAGTTCATATACTTAGGCGGAGATACCACTTCCTTTAAAAATTGAGCTATTTATTTATAGTTATGGTGGTTAATGGGAGGGAACACTTCTCATGCAAAAACTGCTTCAAGGCGGCCAAAAATAAGTGAACTAATTATAATCAACAAAGCAATACTGAAAGAATATCGTGTGATGTCAAATAAAGTATTAATAAAAGTTATGAGACACAGGCATTTGGAAAGGAAAGTAGTTATTATCTCATCACTGGTGCTGGCAACCAACACTGCGGTAATTCTGTTGGAAATATCAGTGGCTCAACTGGCAAACAAGTAGTTTTTGAAACACAGACACTTACACACTAACATTCATAATAGGAATTCACAAATTGAAATCCAGAAAACGACATTTGTAACTATATAAAAACACATTTCCCTGGATTTAATGTACCAGTATTATGAATAAGAATGTTTATTTCTATTCTAAATATTCTTACAAAGAATGTATTTTATGGCATAAACGCTGGCATAGACCAGTTGGTCCAAATGGCCTGTTTCTGTGCTGTAAATTCTATGGTATTTAATGTAATGGAAGCAAGTAGTTGCTTTGATTTTTTTCCCCTGCCTATTGCACAGCTACTTTCATGATTATCGTGTATTGGGATGAATTCCCTTGTTAACTTTTGTGTTAGGAAACTAACAGTATTGCCAAAGAGCCTTGTTTGTCATTACACACAGGGTGGGGAAATCAGAATTTTAAGTCATCTTTGCAATTCATGATTCTCTGCGGTTATGCTTGGAAAAGTTATTTAGCAAAGTATGTGTATGTGTGCGTCTGTGTGTGTGTGTGTGTCTGTGTGTACGTGTGTGTCTGCGTGTGCGTGTGCCTGTGTGTGTGTGTGTGTCTGTGTGTGCGTGTCTGTGTGTGTGTGCGCGTGCCTGTGTGTGTGTGTGTGTGTGTGTGTGTGTGTGTGTGTGTGCGTGCGTGTGTCTGTGCCTGCACGTGCGTGTGCACATAAGGAGCGGCGTTTGCCTTGTGAGGCTCTGTGCAAAGGTTCAATTTGGGGCCCCAATGTTTTACTTATCAAGGACATTAAATACTACCTACTTTAGCATTAAATTCACACAGATGAGATCGTGAAAAGGCGTGTGTGCAATTGGTAATACAAAAATATTTGACGAACTGATCAGGGATCAACTATTATCATTGCATGGATATTCTTTCACTGGATCCTCTTGGGGCCCTTAACTGATCGGCCCTGTGCAATCGCAAGGGTTGCATGATCCCAACGCTGCGTGTGTGTGTGCGCGCGCGCACACGTAATATTTTTGATGGGGTGAGGGCAGAAACAGCAGAGCCTGACCAAGAAACTCAGATGGAATTTTGTCCAGCGAGGAGGTATGCATATGATTAAATGTGGTCGTTTGCATTTCTACTTTGTTTCTGCTGTTTAAAAAACCCACTGGGACACTTGCACAGCACCACGAGCTACGTAAGCCAATTATAGTGCAATGTGAATGAAGCCTGGGTGCCATTACTGGGAAAAAGGAGGCATCGATACAGGAACAGATGCAAGAGAAAGAAACAGTTCTAGCACAACACCACAAATGTAAATGCATACGGTTTACCATTATCTAGAAACGAAAAGGCTGAGGGGTGACCTGATGGAGGTCTTTAAGATTATGAAAGGGTTTGATAGGGTAGACGTAGAGAAGCTGTTTCCACTTATGGGGGAGACCAGAACTAGGGGTCCATAAATATAAGATAGTAACTAATAAATCCAATGGGGAATTCAGGAGAAACTTCTTTACCCAGAGAGTGGTGAGAATGTGGAACTCGCTACCACAGGGAGTAGTTGAAGCGAATAGCAGAGATGCATTTAAGGGGAAGCTAGATTAACACATGAGCGAGAAAGGAATAGAGGAATATGCTGATGGGATTAGATGAATAACGGTGGGAGTGTAGAGTATAAACACCGGCATGGACTTGTTGGGCCGAATGGCCTGTTTCTGTGCTGTAAATACTATGTAAGATGTAAGATTATATAAAGCTTGTGTTAGGAAACAAGAAAGCAGATTGACTAAACAGCAGGATACAATGCTTAATCCTCAGGCGAACATAGGCTTGCATAAGTTACAGCACCTCTTTGTTTTAAAACGGCTTTACACCAGACACTATGTCACACCAGCTATGCTATCTGGTTGCAGTGGTATAACAAATAACATTCACATATAAAGACACACAGGTGATACAATACCCTGAATTCGTCTTATAAACTATAGCCAGGTGTTGGATCGGATAACATGACTCGGCAGCACATAGAGGAAGGTTGTGAAAAGCCATAAATAAGGGTTTGTTGACGCTCATCACTTCCATGCCCATATCCCACTGAGTTCCCTCATTTCCTTTTGCAGCTGCCAATGATGTAGCCTTGTGGGATTTGTATGGTTTTGCCAGAGACATTTACAAGATCACAGAGATGACTTCAAACTCTATAAACGGGCCGAGTACTGAAAAGGGAAGTCAGATTGCATAATTTGCTCGGTGTTTATGAAAAGTTCCTAAAAGTCACTAGACGTTGTGGTCACTAGATATTTACTCAGCCTAATTTAAAAATGAGCAACCATCAATATTAGGACAACATACAACATTTAACATGGACCTGGCCCCCCGCCCCAAAGTTCGGTGTTGTTTTATTAAAATGCTATTTTAATTTGCAGGGCTATGGGGAAAGAGCAGGGGAGTGGGACGAATTGGATAGCTCTACCAAAGAGCCGGCACAGCACGTTGAGCCGAATGGCTTCCTTCTGTGAAATAGACTTGTATTTCTATAGCACCTTTCATGACCTCAGGACATTCCAAAGCGCTTTACAGCCAATGAAGTATTTTTGAAGTGTAGTCACTGTTGTAATGTAGGAAAACACGTTGGCCAATTTGCACACAGCAAGCTCCCACAAACAGCAATGTGATAATGACCAGATAATCTGTTTTAGACTTGTTGATAGATATTGGCCAGGACACCGGGGATAAGCCCCTGATCTTCTTCGAAATAATGTCATGGGATCTTTTACATCCACCTGAGCTGGTTTAACGTCTCATCTGAAAAACGGCATCTTCAACAGCGCAGCACTCCCTCAGTACTGCACTGTGAGTGTCAGCCTCGATTCTTGTGCTCAAGTTTCTAGAGTGGGACTTGAACCCACAACCTTCTGACTCAGAGGCGAGGGTGCTACCAACTGAGCCACAGCTCACACCACAATCCGGTTACTGCATCAACTCTTACAAAATACTTCAAAGGATGGGGAAAACACTATAGAGGTTGAATTTCTTTCAATTATTCGCCCACCCTTGCTGTCTGCTATTCCAATGTGCTGGAGAGAACAAATAGATTTCACTCATTGATTTCTGTTACTATGCTGCCACTAATACACTTGCGCTGACCTTATGCTGTAAGTGTGTAGCTGTTGCAATGACTACAGCAGCGAAAATGCTGGTAGGGTGAGGCAGAAGCCTCAGCAGGATAGGAATCTCATTACATTGCTCAACTTATTCTAATACGCCTGGCAGCAGAATGGGAAGAAACTGTACTACTGATTTTATAATCAAGGGAGTTGAATGTTTTTTGAAAGCATTTACTTTTCACACTGCATTTATCTTATTCTCTCCCCGACAGAGTCTCAAAACCGTACAAAACTCCTGCTGCTAGGAACACTAGAGTAGAAGTGAATCTAAGTTGGATCTTTTATTATCTAAATTTAAAAATAGAAAAGAAATTGACAATTCAAATTGTATCCGAATCGTGGTATTTTCCGTCAGATGTCAGAGAAACAAGATTGGAGTCAACAGTTAAAAAATTTCAATTGAATATTGTATCATAATACAGCTTCTATCAAGGTTTGACTGAATTGGCATTGGGTAAGTATGGATAGCTCATCGATCCAGAAATATTCCTCAGTGCCCCCAATGGAACATCCAATTGTTTCTGAAATAATTTCAGGGTCTTCACTACCATTATTCTATCCAGAAGTCGAATCCAGATGTTCCTCACTCGTTGGCTAAAGAAGATCATCTTAATGTTAGTCCTAAATTTGCTTTCACTATTTTGAACCTGTGTCCCCTTAGTCTACTCTTGCAGGTTTGAATTAAGTTTCAGGATCTACCTATTTCCATACCATTCTTCGAAGGTTAATTCTCAGCCACCTCTTTTTGAAACTTGAAAAGGACTAATTTTTCCAATCTTTCAGCATTCTACCTCCACCACCGGCGCAACACAGCTGCAGTGTGTACCATCTACAAGAAGCACTGCAGCAACTTGCCAAGGCTTCTTCGACGACACTTCCCAAACCCACGACCTCTACCACTTAGAAGGACAAGGGCACCAGGCGCATGGGAACACCATCACCTCCAAAGTTCCCCTCCAAGTCACAGATCACCCTGACTTGGAAATATATTGCTGTTCCTTCATCGTCGCTGCTCAAAATCCTGGAATTCCCCTACCTTAACCATATGTACTGCAGCGGTTCAAGAAGATGGCTCACCATCACCTTCTCAAAGGCAATTAGGGATGGACAATAAATGCTGGCTTTGCCAGCGACGCCCACATTCCGTGAATGAATAAAAAAATAATAACATTTGCTTTGTTGATTTGACATATTGAGTGTTGCATCTACTGGGACCTTCATTTGCATCAGTGATGTTATTTGATTGTACTAAATGTCTAGTGGCACCAAATTATTATTTCGAACAGATTAAAATTTACTTAGATGTCAGTCTTGGCTCAGTGGTGAACCATGCTCAGTTTTGAGTCACAAGTTATGGGTTCAAACCTACTCCAGAGTCTTGAACATATCGGCCCAAAAATTAGTGCCGCTACGCGAGAGTACGCACTGTGTACTCTCGCGTATTCTGTCTCCAATTGCCGGTTTTCTGCATGCACTGCGCATGCGCTGAAAACCGGCACTTGGTGATTTCAAAAGGGGGCGGTTCCTAGGTGAACCGCGTGCGCGCTACAGGCTGCGCGCACGCAGTGCACTTAGTGCTTTGAACGCGCAGGTAAGCATGGAACATTTTAGACATAAAGAAAGGAGGCGTAAGACCCTCTTTTAACAAGGTAAGTAGTTAATTAAGTATTATTTTGAATTTTTTTAACAGGTATATCTTTTTTAGAGACTTTAAAGACAGGTAAGTTTATTTTTATAACTTTTTTAAAAGATTTTAAATTTTTTCAAAAATTTATTTTTTGTTTAAAATGGTTAATTTATTTAACTATACTTATTTTATTAATGTGATGGTTTTTAAAAAAAAATTAATTGAGGTTTAGCTGTTCTTTTGGGGGGGTATAGTATTCATAGCTTTCACAGCCGTGCTGTGAAAGCTATGAATGAAAGATGGTGTGCTGCCATTGGCTCCAACTGAGTCACGTGATCCCACAGCTCGCACGAATTAACTGCGCCTGTGGGATACGGAAGCCCTGCACAGCTGCTGTCCAGAATATCAAGTTCGTGCGAGCTGAGACTAAAAAAGCCAGCGCGCAGTGAGAGATCGCGGGGAAGCCTTACCCTCGCACGAAGGCTCACTCACTAATTTTTGGGCCATCATCTCGGCTGATACTTCAGCACTGTCACTGTCGTGGTCACAGGTGCGACCTTTCGGATAAGAGGTTAAACCGAGGCCCCATCTGCCGTCTCAGATGGACGTAAAAGATCTCACGACACTATTTGAAGAAGAGCAGGGGAGTTCCCCTGTTTCTTGGCCAATTTTTTTTATCCCTCAACCAACACCTAAAAACAGATGATCTGGTCATTGACTTCACTGCTGTTTGTGGGACCTTGCTGTGCGCAAACCGTGACGACATCTCAAAGGTACTTCTTCGGATGTAAAATGCTTGAGGATGTCCTGAGGTCACAAAAGGCACTATATAAATGCAAGCTCATTCTTTCTTTACTTCGACTACAATTAAGCATTGAGGAGGAGGGGAAATAATGGGAGGGAGAAGGATGAATCCAAATCATGCTTCAAGGGGCACTCACCACAAAATTTACTTACCATCAAAGTCTTGGGCAATTAGGCACAGGACCATATAACTTCCCTCCGTGAGTTTTTAAAGGGAGGATTCAATACAATCAGTTCTTCAAAGATTAATATGCTCTTTAATAATGATTGCGTGAAATGCATCGGAAATCAATCTTTGCATCACAATTACTCAGATCAAGTCACGAATGATCATTTGGTTGCAACCTTATCCTGAAAAGCAGTTAACTTTTTGTTAATTTTCTCCAGCGGTGATCAGGGAACAGATCATAAATAATTAGATTATCAACATGAATCTGCTGAAAATATTTTTTTAAATGGCTGGCCATGGGGTGGTGGTAGCTGTACAGCTAAACTGTACCAGTTCCACTTAACAGAAGTATGTTCAAATCCCAATCCTGATTGACATCAGCACTTGAATTTTCTGTAAGAGGAAGAGGTTTGCAAAATCTGGCTAGGTTTCCACAAATATCATCAAGTGTGGTAGTGTAGTGGTGATGTTACTGGTAATCTGGAGGCCCGGACAAATGATCCGGAAAGTAGGAGTTGAAACCCCATGCTTGGGATGTTGTGAAGTTTAATTCTGTTTCAACAGTAGCCTTCAAAAGGGAATTGGATAAATACTTGAAGGAGAAAAAATTGCAGGGATATAGGGAAAGAGCCAGGGAGTGGGACTGACTGGATTGCTCTTCGAAAGAGTTGGCACAGACTTGATGGGCTGAATGGCCTCTTTCTGTACTGTACTATACTATTCTATGAAACCGTCTCGAGCACCATTTTTAGCAGGAGCTACAAGCGCTGGAAAGAATATATGGGAGCACTGGGTGTAGGGGCCCAACCTTTGTGAAGGGGTGGAAATGAGAGAGGAAAAATTGGTTTTAAGAATACAGTAGAACTCACTCCTAGTATCTGCCAACAGAAACTTTCAGGACAAAGTTTTAATGGAGACAAGGCCTCACTGAACAGCTTCTCTTGTTTGTATTTCATATCCTTTTCCTGCTGAGTAAAACGTCATAATTTTGTTTTATTAATTGTATTGTAGTTGTGTAGGGGGAATCAAGAACAAGGGGACATAATCTTAAAATTAGAGCTAGGCCATTGAGAGGGGAAATCCGGGAGCACTTTTTCCACACAAAAGGGAATAGAAATCTGAAATTCTCTCCTCCAAAAGGTTGTGGATGCTGGGGGGACAATTGAAGCATTCAAGACTGAGATCGATAGATTTTTGTTAGGTACTGCCATTGACCAAGATCAACAAAGTCAACATAATCCAAGGACCAAACCTGGGTGCTAAGGCGGGTTAAATGGAGTTGAGGTACAGATCAGCCATGATCTAATTGAATGGCGGAGCAGGTTCAAGTGGCTGAAAGGCCTCCTCCTGTTCCTATGTCTAAGGTCGATAACAGGGCCTCTAATGTCGAAACATATTTTCATGATAAAAAGGAGAAAATCAGTTAAGCATTTTGAAAAAAAACCTCACAATTAACTAGCGAAGACTTCAACCTCAATCCCTCCATAATAATTCTCATTTGTTTGCAATCCAATTGTATGTAATTACATACATAATATTACACAGTATTTACAGCACAGAAACAAGCCCAAGAGGTCCATGCAGGTATGAATGCTCCACACAAGTCTCTTCCCATCCTTCTTCATCTTACCCCATCAACATATTCTTGTATTGCTTTCTCCCTCTTTTTGACTGGGATGGACAAAACTAAAGCACTCACAAATGCCTCCACATGATTTAACAACTATATGCAAGGAGCAATCTGATAATTTGCTTCTATCAAGGTAGTGCCAAAGATGGTGGTAAAATTGAGCACTTTTAAAATATTACACAAGGCTTCAAACTGAGGGTGCAGGGCCACAATACGTTCTTACTAGCAATTAATATTTGTGCTCCCCACATTATGGAAACAACAGGTATATTTGCAGAGGTGTTGCAGAATTCATCTGCACAAAAAGCCTCCTCTCTCCACAAGCAGAAGGCAGGGAACAGGTGTTGCCAATGGAATGTGCGCAGTGGGCCAGATGACTGGTTACATACCCGCTTTTGCAGGTTTATTGTAAAATATCCTAGCCAAAATCTAGTCGAGCACTGCCAAGTTCCCAGTGGTGCTTTCACTTCTAAAAAAAAATGTGGTGTCAAATTATAGTTGAATGCAAATTATAAAATGAGATCAGATCAAAAACTAATCATGTGGCATTCGCTAAAACTCTAAGAGCTGCATTTGTTATATCATTTCATTCTGTAAAAGGTTAATACAAAAGTTCTCTGATAGAATGTTGTGGGATCTTCTTCCCTTTCTTTACAGGATTCCACTGAAGGGATGTGTAAGAAGCCAGGCCAGAACAAAACCAACAAGCAGTTTTTCTTAGAATTCTGATCTCCGATTAAAGTTAAGGTTAAACTCAAGCCATGACTTCTGGCTTGTCCTTTAGAAAGACCTCTGCCTCTTTAACAGCACAGTTATGATGTGACAGTGAGACAATCTACAGGTCCAGTACCCAGTATCCAGGGCTGAAAAAAATGTCTGCAAACAGGCCACAGTACCTGCATTGTAAATGGAAATGCCAGTAATCCTGGCCACTGAATACAGCACTATCCTATTCATCACCAAGACCACTTACTTCCACAGCATCACTGCCTCCATCCTCATGATGCGGAGATGCCGGTGTTGGACTGGGATGGACAAAATTGAGAGGTCGCACAACACCAGGTTATAGTCCAACAGTTTTATTTGAAATCACAAGCTTTCGGAGCTATCGATCGCCCCTTCC
This sequence comes from Squalus acanthias, assembly GCA_030390025.1. Taxonomy (NCBI): domain Eukaryota; kingdom Metazoa; phylum Chordata; class Chondrichthyes; order Squaliformes; family Squalidae; genus Squalus; species Squalus acanthias. The sequence continues at coordinate 74,689,326 of CM059436.1, forward strand.
TCACCTGAGGAAGGGGCGATCGATAGCTCCGAAAGCTTGTGATTTCAAATAAAACTGTTGGACTATAACCTGGTGTTGTGCGACCTCTCAATTTTGTCCATCCTCATACACACTGAAGCTCATGTCTATACTTCCATGACCTCCAGGCTTGACTTCTCCCAATACACTCCTAACCACCTTCATAAGTTCCACATTATGTAAACTCCAACACAGTCTCACTTGCCCACCACTGGCTGCCATCTCCATTTCCAATGAATTCAAAATCCTCAACTTCATTTAAAACTCCCTCCTCGGACCTACCCTATCCAGTCTCTGCAGCCACGTATTGCCTTATATCCCAGTCATCTTCTGGTGCTGGCCTCGAATGCATCCAGTCTCCTTTTGTTCCCCGATTGATGGCAGAACTTTCAAGTAGTCTTGGCCCGACTCTCTGCAACTCTGACCTGAAGCGCTTCCCTCCACCACCCCCCCCGCCCCACTATTTGTCACCTCTTTCTCTCCACCACCTTCAAAAGCTTAATCTAAGCCTAACTCTTGAACCAACCTTGGTTACTTCCCCTCATTTCTTTCTAATGCTCGGCAGCTATTCCTTCTCTCTGAAGCGCCTTGGAGAATTCACGACATTAGTGGCGCTAAATAAATGCAAGTTGTTGTAGCACTAGTTCCATAGTTCACTGAGGGCCACTAGTAGCAGAAACATAGAACTACTGGACAGCAAAGACTTGCATTCGGATTTGTGGTCAAAGCTGACTGGATCGAACCAGGCCTGGCCAGGCAGTTAGTTTCCCATTAAAACAAATCTGTCTACTTTATAATACTCGTAACAGTCAAAAATATGATTAAACAATTTCACTTACAGTAAGAATGTACCTTATAAGTCATCGGGGTTCAAGACGCTTGAACGTACTACCTCAGAAAGCATCAGCAGCTGGGAACCAGCACAATGGTTTGCAGTCAGCGGCGAAGCGATGGCAATCGCAGCTGACCTCGAAGAAAGCAGCCCACAAAGATCTTGCAATCTCTGTGGCGAAAACTTTAGCTTTCTCGACCTTAATTTGATTGTAGCGCTGTGAAAAGGGGATCCCCAGCGTGGAGCAGCAGTGATGTCATCAAGCTGTCTAAACAGCCAGTCATATTAAAGGATTCTCACAGACAGCAAACCAGGAAATAAAAAGCACTGATTATCAATTCACTTTTAATTTTTTTTTTTAAACAGAGAGCAAAGTACAGATTGGGACATAAACATGGGGTTAAGGTAGAAGCTGAAATATCATAAACTCAAAAAATATATAATTTTTTAATTATTTTAATGGAAAAATTTTACATTCCATAAATATAAAATTAGTTTTTCAATGCCAGAACAGTTGTTTAGCAGTCAATACGCCGTTAAAGCCCCATGTTACACCTATTCCAACAAGGCTTAACTTTTTATGGGGTATTTAACAGTGATATTAGAGCGGAAAAGCTTAAGTTTTCGTTAGCTCAAGTGATTTCACTGATTTCCGGCTATGGGGAGTGCAGCCTTAGGTGGAGTGTGGAATGACTGACCGCAATTTCAGGATTTTCGCATTTATCTGCGCATGCGCTAAATCTTGAAGTTACATTCAGTGTCAGAGGGGTAATGAAGGCGTACGCTGACAATTTCATCGTCATTACCACTGAAAAATCCGGGCCATGGTCTGGGATCTTCCTGGATACAGCGGGTGATAATTTATGGTTAATTTATGGTTATATTAAAGGAGATTGCAGATTGCAAGTTGAAACAGCAGTAATTATTACTCATGCTCCTCATTGCCAGTGAAAGCATTCCACGCAAAGGAGCATGCACGATCAGCAGTTCCGGATTGAAGCTGTAAATGGGACCCGGCCAATAAAAGACTTGCCAAAAAGCCGGGCCAAGTTGTAATAATTCTACCTACAGAAGGTGAACTCTCATCTTCTACTCTCCAAAAACTTGAGCTCATCCAAAACTCTGCTACCCGTATCCTAACTCGCACCAAGTCCCGTTCACCCATCACCCCTGTGCTCGCTGACCTACACTGGCTCCCGGTTAAGCAACACCTTGATTTTACAATTCTCATCTTTATTTTTAAATCCCTTCATAGCCTCGCCTCTCCCTATCTCTGTAACCTCCTCCAGCCCTACAACCCTCCGAGATATCTGTGCTCCTTCAATTCTGGCCTCCTGCGCATCTGCGATTTTAATCGTTCCACCACTGGAGCCATGCCTTCAGCCGCCTAGGCCCTAAGTTCTGGAAATCCCTCCCTAAACCTCTCCGCCTCTCTTTCCTCCTTTAAGGCGCTCCTTAAAACCTACCTCTTTGACCAAGCTTTTGGTCATCTGCCCTAATTTCACCTTAATTAACTCGGTGTCAAATTTTGTTTGATAACGCTCCTGTGAAGTGCCTTGGGACATTTTACTAGGTTAACGGCGCCATATAAATGCAAGTTTTTGTTGTTGTAGCTGGTTCTTTGCTGATGGCCGAGGCTTCGACTGTTGCAACGCTATCAGCAGCTGGAACACAAGCAAGTTTTCCAGTCCTGATTCTATCTGAAACTGAACCCTGCTACGGATCACACATTCTTTTAAGTAATGAAGTTAATGAGGGAGCAGTATAATTTTGAAATTCTTCCACTTCAAGTAACAGATTTCCTACTTGGAAGGTAAAAACAGTCTTTAACACTTGAACTGTTCTGTCAGAACTTCTACCAATCAAGATTTACAAATACAACAACAATAACAACTTGTATTTATATAGCGCCTTTAACATAGTAAAATGTCCCAAGGCACTTCACAGGAGTATTAGAAGACAAAAATTTGACACCGAGCCACAAAAGGAGAAATTAGGGCAGATGACCAAAAGCTTGGTGAAAGAGGTAGGTTTGAAGGAGATTCTTAAAGGAGGAAAGAGAGGTAGAGAGGCGGAGAGGTTTAGGGAGGGAATTCCAGAGCTTAGGGCCCAGGCAGCTGAAGGGACGACTACCAATGGTGGAGCGATTAAAATCGGGGATGCTCAAGAGGCCAGAATAAGAGGAGCGCAGATATCTCGGAGGGTTGTGGGGCTGGAGGAGATTACAGAGATAGGGATATATATATATATATAATTAAATTGTGCCCCTTTACCAAATTCGATGAGGTTGAGTATTTATCTTATGTTAACTTGAATTACAGTTTGCTGGAGAAGATTACAGAGATAGGAAGGGGCGAGGCCATGGAGGGATTTGAAAACAAGGATGAGAGTTTTAAAATCGAGACGTTGCTTAACTGGGAGCCAATGTAGGTCAGCGAGCACAGGGGTGATGGGCGAACGGGACTTGGTGCCAGTCAGGACACGGGCAACCGAGTTTTGGATGACCTCAAGTTTACGTCGGGTAGAACGTGGGAGGCCAGCCAGGAGTGCGTTGGAATAGTCAAGTCTAGAGGTAACAAAGACATGGATGAGGGTTTCAGCAGCGGATGAGCTGAGGCAAGGGCGGAGACGGGCGATGTTACGGAGGTGGAAATAGCTGGTCTTAGTTATGCTGCGGATGTGTGGTCGCAAGTTCATTTCAGGGTCAAATATGACACCAAGATTGCGAACAGTCTGGTTCAGCCTCAGACAGATGTTAGGGAGAGGGATGGAGTCAGTGGCTAGGGAACGGAATTTGTGGCGGGGACCGAAAACAATGGCTTCGGTCTTCCCAATATTTAATTGGGAGAAAATTTTTGCTCATCCAGAACTGGATGTCGGACAAGCAGTCTGACAATTTAGAGACCGTAGAGGGGTCGAGAGAAGTAGCGGTGAGGTAGAGCTGGGTGTCGTCAGCCTACATGTGGAAACTGACACTGTGTTTTTGGATGATGTCGCCAAGGGGCAGCATGTAGATGAGAAATAGGAGGGGGCCAAGGATAGATCCTTGGGGACACCAGAGGTAACGATGCGGGAGTGGGAAGAGAAGCCGTTGCAGATGATTCTCTGGCTATGATTCGATAGATAAGAATGGAACCAGGCGAGTGCAGTCCCACCCAGCTGGACGACGGTGGAGAGGCGTTGGAGGAGGATGGAGTGGTCAACCATGTCAAAGGCTGCAGACAAGTTGAAAAGTACGAGGAGGGATAGTTTACCTTTGCCACAGTCACGAAGGATGTCATTTGTGACTTTGATGAGAGCTGTTTCGGTACTGTGGCAGGGGCGGAAACCTGATTGGAGGGATTCAAACATGGATTTCTGGGAAAGATAGGCACGGATTTGGGAGGCGACAACACGTTCAAGGACTTTGGAGAGGAAAGGGAGGTTGGAGATGGGCCGGTAGTTTGCAAGGACGGAGGCGTCAAGGGTTGGTTTTTTGAGGAGAGGGGCGATGATGGCAGATTTGAGGGAGAGAGGGACAATACCTGAAGAGAGAACACTGTTAACAATGTCAGCTAACATGGGAGCCAGAAAAGGAAGTTGGGTGGTCAGCAGTTTAGTGGGAATAGGGTCGAGAGAGCAGGAAGTGGGTCACATGAACAAGATGAGCACAGAGACATCATGAGGGGAGATCGGAAAGAAGTTTGGCCTGGTGGGCTAGGGGAAGGAAGGGAAGTGGCAAAGGCAGCTGAACGGATGGTCTCCATCTTAGAGACAAAGAAGTCTATGAGCTCCTCACACTTGTTGTCAGAGGTGAGGGTGGAGGAGACAGGGGAGAGGGGTTTAAGAAGACGGTTAGCAGTAGAGAATAGAAGCCGGGGTTTATCTTTGCATTCCAGAATGATTCTGGAATAGTGAGCAATTTTGGCAGACGAGAGCAGGTCCCTATAATGTTTTATGTGGTCCAGCCAGATCTGGCAGTGAATGGCTAAACCAGTTGTCCGTCATATCCGTTCAAGTCTGCGTTCCTTGGACTTAAGGGAGCGAAGATGAGGGCTGTACCAGAGGGAACGGCCAGGGTAAGAGAGAGTAATTGTTTTAATAGGGACTAGGGCATCAAAAGTGGTGGTGAAGGTGTGGTTGAACAGATTGGTAGCTGCAGAAATGTAGTGGTGAATGGAGGGCCAAAGGCTGGACAGTTGGGATCTCGTAAGTGCAGTTGTAAGAGAGTTGGGACAGAGTTTTTCCAGGGGCGGACACAGAAGGAAGTAGGTTTGGGGGGTGGTGGGGGAAGGGGGTTGTGGGTGGAGAGCGATACGAGGAAGTGGTCAGAGATGGCCTTATCTGTGATTGACACGATGGAAGTAGCGAGGCCACGAGAGATGGCAGGGTCAAGGGGGAGGCCGTGAATATGGGTTGGGGAGTTTACATAGAAAGAGAGATTAAGGGAGGATAGGAGGGTAGTGAACTCAGAGGAGACAGAGCATGATGAATTGAAATGGAGGTTGAAATCACCGAGGATGAGAAGTCGCTCGTTGCAGAGGCCAAGGGAGGAAAGCAGTGGAGATATTTCAATAATAAAGTTTTTTTGGTACTTGGGTGGGCAGTAGAGAACGAGAATTTTAAATGAGAGGTGAGAGGGATGGAATAAGATGAGATGCTCAAAGGAGGAGAAAGTGCCGGAGGTGTAGGGGGACAAACCAAGGTATGATCTTATGATCTGGTGATGAGAGCCACACCGTCACCATGGCGGTCTGGGCGGGGCAAGTGATGAAAGGTATAGCCAGGCGGGGAGGCTTCATTTAAGGGTAAGGTGTCATCACCCCTCAGCCACGTTTCCATCAGGGCCATGATGTCGATGCAATCATCCACGATAAGCTCATGGATGGCAAGGGTCTTGTTCGCAAGTGATACTCCGTATGAAAGAATTAATATGTGGTTTTGGTTCGCAAAGTTACATCACATGATTTAATAATACGAATCAAAACTCTATCCCAATTGAAGGCATTAGAACAGGCTCCATACAAGCAGAACTCATGGAATTCTAGTAACCCCCAGTTATTTGGCAATGATGCAGAGCCATTGGCAGTACTCGAACAATCTGCTTTTCATAAACAGCTGATACTCCAAAAGGGTTATGCTAAAACAAGCTAACTGTCACCGAGTGGAAGAAATGAGAGAGTAGGTAGGGGAGTATCATGCTGTCTGCACCTGTACTGCAAATGGAGACAGCATGGGAGCAATTCTTCCTGTGTTGCAGTCAAATTGAATTATATAGAACTGTTTTTCCAACCTTCGGCAGCAATGACAGGCTTATAAAGAAAAATAAATGCACGTAAAGGATAACTCAATGAGAATTACAGCACAACTCTCAGCAACTTAATGGGGTAGTCCTGTGGCATAGCACGTCACTAAACCGCCTGCCATGCCACAGAGTGGCAGAACACGAGTGCGTACTCATTTGAAGTCGCCAATTTGGGCACACTTAGTGGAGGTGAGTTGCACTTGAAGCGGGGTGGGGGGGGGGGGGGGGAGGTTCGGAGGTGGAAGAACAAACAACTTCTATTTAATTGCGCTGTTTCTGCAGAAGAACATCTTGGAGTCCTTTACAAAGAGAAGAGGTGGATACTGATCAGCAAGTGAAAGAACGTGGGTAGGAGAGAGAAGGTTGAAGGAACAGTCCAAGTGATATGTTTTAAGGTGGCTTTGGAAGTAGAAGGAGGCAGAGTGAAGACCATTCCAGAGGGAAGAGGTACAGTGGCTGAAAGATCAGCCTCCAGTGGTGGCTCTGGGGCAGCAGTCCAGAGTCAAGTCAGGAGGCTGGTGAGGAGGGCGCTTAAGAGATCAACCCTTGAGGTGATGAAGGCATGGATAAGAGTCTCAGTAGCACAACAGGGAAAGTCATCTCATTCATACTTTTACACAGCTCTTTTTGGTAAATTCTGGACTGGTGTTGGAGGGGACTTAGAGATAAATGTTGCCCAGGGTTTGGTGGAAAGTTTCAAGCACTGAAATTGGAAGGAAGAGGAAATGAAAGATACAAACTCACAAGTGTCACACGTGAGCGGCTCAGGGCAGTCCTTTGCACACAAGGAGTACCTGGTGAGATATTTGGTTTATTTACCAACTAGGTGGTTCTCGAAAATTAAGATAGACTTTAAATGAATTCTAGAATAACATGTGCTCCTGCTTATTGTTAGTCACCCACAGAATAACCTTCTAAATGGAGTAACTGCAATCTACTACACAACTAAGTCTTGAAGATAAAACAATGAATTTCAACAATATGTGATCTGAAATTCTATCAACTTTTAAAAGTGTCACATATTTGGGCCATTCCAATTTTTGGATCTTTTAAAATTAAATACCTATTTAGCTTTGTTCCTGATATGGTCGAGGTTTTTAAAAAAAAATCTGTTTCTCCTTTAAGATGCTCCTTAAAACCTACCTCTTTGACCAATATCTCCTGATGTGGCTCGGTGTTAAATGTTGTTTGATAACGCTTCTGTGAAGCGCCTTGGGACGTTTAACTACGTTAAAGGCAGTATATAAATACAAGTTGCTTTTTTTTCCCCCCACTCTCCCAGAAGATTACCTGGCTGCTGGGCATGGGGAGTATTGGAGGTCGTGCTGTCTAGTTGTAACAGGGTTAAATGGGACAGACTTGATGGGCCAGCTGTTCATATATATGGTACATGATTTTGTACTTTTCTTCCTTCCATATTTTCCAAAACCACACACCTAAGTCTCAACAACTGGGGACGTAAAATGTGCAGAGTAGTCTGAGGTGAATCACCTTCCCATTTTTGTTTCTTCCTCGTGGGAAAGCTCCTGATCTCAGATCACATATGGCTGAGATTAGGAAATCACTGTATATACAACTAGGTATGAAACCCACGTCATTATAATTTTATCACACACCGCACTGGGGCTTTGAAAATAGGCAAGGACAACAAAATCTTTTCTTGAAGAAAAGTGGTGAGAGAAACCAAAATAACTTCTTTCTGGTAGCGGCTACCTTATGTCGGAGGACATGGCAATGACCACAAGTAAAAATGGAACTTGTAAATACTTTGAATCTCATCTTAAAAGATATCAGCCTCACTGTCAATTTGTTCAATGTTTATCAGGGTTTGAACTTGAAAATAAGGCTTTCAGACAAGATAAAGAGCATCTCAGCAGGCAACGTTAGGCTCTGAGTGACTCATTAGGCAGTGAGAAGCAAGAAGCAAGCCACAAATAGATTTCTTTCCAGGCAGTGATCTTTAATTGATGTACATGACAGTATTTCTAAGACACAATTTTAGCATCACCTAAATGCAACCCTTCCCATCCTACCTGCCCCATTCAGTATCAGGCTACCGAGCACGGAGAAATTCCCTCTCAGGCACCTCTTAAACTTAAAGAATTGTTTATTTAGCTTGGAGATCAGCTGAAGGCAAAGTTTTACTAACCCAAACCAGTGTTGCAATAATCCCAAGCACTGGAGATTCTGAAGAAACATTCCTTTAAGTGACCTTACACTTTACAAAGTAGAAAAATAAATAAAAGACAATGGGCCGAAAATTGATCCCGGGACGCGAGAGTACGCACTGCATACTCTCGCGTATTCCCACTCCAATTGCCGGTTTTCTGCATGCCCTGCGCATGCGCTGAAAACCGGCAATTGCTCTTCCGAAAAGGGGGCGGGGCCGGAGTGCATCGCGTGCGCGCTACAGGCTGCGCGCACGCTGTGCACTTCATGCTTTGGACGCGCAGGTAAGTACTGAAGATTTTGGAAATGTAAAAAGGAGGAGTAAGACCCGCTTTTAAGAAGGTAAGTAGTGAATTAAGTATTTTTTTGAATTTTTTTTTTACAGGTATATCTTTTTTATAGACTTTAAAGACAGGTAAGTTTATTTTTATAACTTTTTAAAAGATTTTAAATTTTTTCAAAAATTTAATTTTTTATTTAAAATGGTTAATTTAATTAACTATACTTATTTTATTAATGTGATGGGTTTTTTTTTTAATTTAATTGAGGTTTAGCTGTTATTTTGGGGGGGGTGTAAGATTCATAAGTCTCTCAGCCATGCTGTGAGACTTATGAATGGAAGATGGTGTGCTGCCATTGGCTCTAACTGAGTCACGTGATCCCACAGCTCGCACGAATTAACTACGCCGCTGGGATACGCAAGCCCAGCACAGCTGATGTCTGGAACATCAATTTCGTGCGAGCTGGATCAGAAAAAGCATAAGCGAGGTGAGACATCGCGGGAAAGGCTTACCCCCGCGGGAACAGAGCGAGATCAATTTCTGGGCCAATAAAGCTCTACTTAAACAGCGCTATTTGCACTGGCAAAGTGGAGCCACTCCTGATGATTCTCCTTTACATCCCTCAACTTTAGGTGGTTACTGTGCAATGACTTAAAGTTGAGGGATTTAAAGTGGAATCATCGGGAGTTACTCCATTTTGCCAGTGCAAATAGCCCTTTCTACATAGAGCTTTATTATCTTTTACTTATTAATACCCATGGAACGGAAAGCATGAATATCATCTGTTATGGTAGCACTCTGTTCACAATTAAACAATGGATTCAGGGGCTGTCCTGGAATCACCCAAATCTATGTTTAAATTAAGTCAGATAAAGACAAGACAGCACTTTTAATAGCAGAAATCTGACTTTATGATTGAAAATTCACGCTAACAGAATGGCAGACTTAGAGCGGCATCAAAATTGGCCGACAGATCTACAAAGCCACAATTTTCGTTATTGTTTATTGTGAACACAGATGTTCGGGACATCGCTCCTCCGCAATTCAACCCTGACATTTCAACCAATGATTTAACAAGAAACAAACAAACTTGCATTTATATAGCGTCTTTCACTACCATGAAACTGTCGTAAAAACCCAACTGGTCACTAGCGTCCTTCAGGGAAGGAAAACTGCCATCCTTACCCTGTCTCACCTATATGTGACTCCAGACCCACAGCAATGTGGTTGACTCTTAACTGCCCTCTGAAACAGCCCAGCAAGCCACTCTGTTGCACCAAACCACGAGGACAAAGTCAGCACTGTGGGAGCACCTTCACCACACGGACTGCAGCGGTTCAAGAAGGCGGCTCACCACCACCTTCTCAAGGGCAACTAGGGATTAGCAATAAATACTGGCCTTGCCAGCGACACCCACATCCCGTGAATGAATAAAATAAATAAATAAATAAACCTCAGGACATCACAAGGCGTTTTACCGCCAATTAACTACTTTTGAAGTATAGTTTAAAAAGAGCTGGAAATATTTCAAGTATATTACACTGGAGCTCATTTTTGAAGTTTCACTAAGTTAGCCTGGACAAGCTACTCTGAAAGAATATGGTTTCCTTCATGTCACATTGTTGTATTGTAAATATTGCTATTTACTTGCTGTAAAATCTTCAGTTTAAGACTCGTGCAAACGTTAGAAAACTGAGACTATCAGTTCAGAGGAAAAGAAATATGGAAACAACTGCCACTTAAATGATGGATTGTACATTTAACAGCCAGACATTAAACAGTGGGTACACATTTGCAGCTATGAATTAATTAGCATTTAGAAAGCTGCTGCATGTGACAACACCAATCTTAGTCGTTTCCTAAACATTAGTGAAACACCCAACGGGGCCATTTAGTCACCCATTTAAAAAGACCGGGGGGAAAAAAAGTTTGATCATTTTTTTTTTCCACTGAGAAATGTAGGTTAATGACCAAGATCCATACTGTTAAACACCACCACGGTTGAAGAGAGTAAAAGAAAAGCGGAGAGAAGTCAGAAAGTAGTAGTTAGGTGATCCCAAGTTTGGATTTGAAAAGTTGAGAGATTGGAGGAGGAATGAGAAATTTAGAAACTATAAAGTTTTGAGGTTTTGGGAAAGAATGTGCCAGAGCTGGAACTCGCTACCACAAGGAGTAGCTGAAGCGAATAGCATAGATGCATTTAAGGGTAGCTCGATAAGCACGTGAGGGAGAAAGGAATAGAAGGCTATGTTGATAGGGTTGGATGAAGTATGGTGAGCAGAGGCTCGTGTGGACAGCGACATGGACCAGTTGGGCTGAATGTCCTGTTTCGATGCTGTACATTCTATGTAATTCTGTATGAACAGTGAGTCTTGATATTAACACAAAAACAATGGCCCAGAAATTGATCTCGCTCTGTTCCCGCGGGGGTAAGGAGCAGGCGCGATCTCTCACTCCGCGTTGGCTTTTTCAGATCCAGCTCGCACGAACTTGATGTTCCAGACATCAGCTGGGCAGTGCTTGCGTATCCCACCGGCGTAGTGAATTCGTGCGAGCTGTGGGATCACGTGACTCAGTTAGAGCCAATGGCAGCACACCATCTTCCATTCATAAGTTTCACATACGTGCTGTGAAAGCTATGAATCTTACACCCCCCCAAAATAACAGCTAAACCTCAATTAAATTTAAAAAAAAAACCATCACATTAATAAAATAAGTATAGTTAAATAAATTAACCATTTTAAATAAAAAATTAAATTTTTGAAAAAATTTAAAATCTTTTAAAAAGTTATAAAAATAAACTTACCTGTCTTTAAAGTCTCTAAAAAAGATATACCTGTTAAAAAAAAATCAAAAAAATACTTAATTCACTACTTACCTTGTTAAAAGTGGGTCTTACTCCTCCTTTTTCCATTTCTAAAATCTTCCGTACTTACCTGCGCGTCCAAAGCACGAAGTGCACAGCGTGCGCGCAGCCTGTAGCGCGCACGCGATGCACCGAGGAACCGCCCCCTTTTCAAAAGACCAAGTGCCGGTTTTCAGAGCATGCGCAGGGCATGCAGAAAACCGGCAATTGGAGAGAGAATACGCGAGAGTACGCAGTGCATACTCTCGCGCAGCGGGATCAATTTTTGGCCCAATATAGGGAAGAGGAATTGTGTATGCATTTGTAGATCGGCAGAAACAAAAGAAGAAAGTTATTAACCACAAGAATACTGATACAACAGAGAGGAACATCAAAAGCAGCTTGGAGGTTTGAAGCAAGGGGGAGGAAGTGAATTATCTATCAAACATTAAGCTGTTTTTTGTATCCTGTGTACAAGTAGTATTGAAATATTGTTTGGACCGGGGCTTTATATCAAGTTAGGAATGGTTGAGGGAAAAGCAGTATTTGACACAAATGTGGAAAGAGGACTTCTTGGAAGCATTGTTCCCAATGCAGGAGATGTGGGAGTTCCCTTTGAGATCAGAGCAGATAATGAGCCAAGAATATGCACAGATAAAGGAGGACTAAGAGTGGAACCATCAGAGGCAAGGGTAGGCCAGCACTGTTTAGACGAGCGACAGATATTAAGAAACAGCATCAAAAAAAATACAAGATTTTCATGGCCCTTTTGAAGGGTATGCAGGAGACATACCGATTAGCCACTGCACCGTGAGAGCAAGAGAGTTTGGGCGTAATGAGGTTGATACCGTTTTTCTGTGAGATCAACTGAAATATAGCAGCTACATCTAACCGAGTACAATGCCAGATTGTGGATGCTGCTGAGTCCCTGCAGGCTGCATACAAAGTAAAATAACACTTTAAAAAAGATTAAAGCAGTAAAATGGAAATGCCTAAAATAGTGATTTTTCTCAGAAATGTTCTGCTGGTGACCAGTGTGATACTATTCTTTTCACATCATGGAAGCGAGTCGACAAGATTCAATGTGGTGAATACTTAGCATTGATTGAGTTACAATAATATTAGCTTTGTTTAACCAATAATTATTAGTTTGTTACACATCACAAGTGTACATCTGGCAAATCCAAATCACAGCTTTTCAGAAGTTGATTTTTCTGTCTTCCATGAACCGTAATATTTTCTTAAGTTATTCTCATTTGAGTTACAAATGCTTCGGTAGTACACATCTAAATAACTCAGAGAATGATACAGCACAGAAGGAGACCATGTCTGTGCCTTCTCTTTGAAAGAGCTATCCAATTAGTCCCACTCTGCCTGCTCTTTCCCCATAGCCCTGCAATTTTTTTCCCCTTCAAGCATTTAAATCAGATGTTAAATCAATTTACTGTACCATTTTATACAGGTCCTACAGAATTGTACATTAATAAGATTTTGAGCTTTTTGTAAAAAAAATTGAACCTACACAGAACATTTAAAGTGAGTAATACAAATAATATAAAAGTCTGGGCAGCTTGATAACAGAGACTGTCCAGGCCTACTTATGGATTAAATTAAAAGCAGCAGAGAGAAGGCAGGGGCATTCAAACGCTGGTTTCTTTGAGCAAGTAAACGTCACTGAGAGTCAGTGCAAGGAGAGAGGTCCACAATAAGCTGTGTGTCTCCTGGTACAGCAGCATTGACACAATCTAACAAGGTGGTCATTGTCTTGGCATTCCACCTTCCAACCAATGAGGACAGCTTGAACGTGGACAAGGAATAAGGGGGGGGGGGGCGGGGAAAGCTGTTCAGGAAAATATCGATCGTTCCCTTGGTGCCCGTCAGGCGAATGCATCAACAACTTGTATTTATATAGTGCCTTTAATGTGGTAAAACGTCCCAAGGCGCTTCACAAGAGCATTATTAAACAAAATTTGACTCTGAGCCACATAAGGAGATATTAGGACAGGTGACCAAAAGCTTGGTCAAAGAGGTAGGTTTTAAGGATCGTTTTGAAGAGAGAGAGGTAGAGAGGCGGAGAGGTTTAGGGAGGGAATTCCATAGCTTAGGGCCAAGGCAGCTGAAGGCACGGCCACCAATGGTGGAGTGAAAAAAATCGGGGATGTGCAAGAGGCGATATTGGAGGAGCGCCGAGATCTAGGAGGCAGATCAGAGAGGTCCTAGCTTTGATCACAAGTCTGTGCTGAATCAGCCAATCCCACTGGGGCTCGAAGGAATTCACTGCCCCAGACAAGGGCAGGGAGAACAGCGAGCTTGGATCCTTAGTCCTGGTTACTATCCAGTAATCCACTCGGAAAGTGTGCTTGTGTGAACAACAAGCGACAACACAGTCACGCTCAGCGGTGATGCCTCACACAGCCAAAATAACTGACGCTCACTCTGAAGATGCAAACACACTTGGGTGAGGTACTGGGGTGGGTCTGCCAGCACCCATGACACCAGACTCCAGCATGAGTCAGTAACTTCACAAGAGATGGGGAGAAATTTAATGTGGGGGGGAGGGGGAAGAACATAACATAAGACGTAGGAGCAGGAGTAGGTCATTTGGCCCTTCGAGCTTGCTCCGCCATTCAATAAGATCATGGCTGATCTGATCTTGGCCTCAACTCCATTTCCCTGCCCGCTCCCCATAACCCTTGATTCCCTTACCTTTCAAAAATCTATCTATCTCCACCTTAAATATATTCAATGACCCAGCCTCCACAGCTCTCTGGGGAAGAGAATTCCAAAGACTCACGACCCTCTGAGAGAAGAAATTCATCCTCATTTCCGATTTAAAAGGGTGCCCCCTTATTCTGAAATTATGCCCCCTAGTTCAAGATTCCCCCACGAGGGGAAACATCCTCTCTGCATCTACCCTGTCAAGCCTCTTCAGAATCTTATATGTTTCAATAAGATCCCCTCTCATTCTTCTAAACTCCAATGAGTATAGGCCCAACCTGCTCAACCTTTCTTCATAAGATAACCCCTTCATCTCCGGAATCAACCTTGTGAACCTTCTCTGAATTGCCTCCAATGCAAGTATATCCTTCCTTAAATAAGGAGACCAAAACTGTACGCAGTACTCCAGGTGTGGTCTCACCAACGCCCTGTACAGTTGTAACAGGACTTCCCTACTTTTATACTCCATTCCCTTTGCAATAAAGGCCAACACTCCATTTGCCTTCCTAATTACTTGCTGTACCTGCATGCTAACGTTTTGTGATTCATGTACAAAGACCCCCAGATCCCTCTGTACCTCAGCATTTTGTAATCTCTCCCCATTTAAATAATAATTTGCTTTTTTATTTTTCCTACCAAAGTGGATAACCTCGCATTTTCCCACATTAAACTCCATCTGCCAGATTTTTGCCCACTCACTTAGCCTATCTATATCCCTTTGGAGATTCTTTGCATCCTCCACACAATTTGCTTTCCCACCTATCTTTGTATCATCAGCAAATTTGGCTACATTACACTCGGTCCCTTCATCCAAGTCATTAATATAGATTGTAAATAGTTGAGGCCCCAGCACTGATCCCTGCGGCACCCCACTAGTTACAGATTGCCAACCTGAAAATGACCCATTTATCCCGACTCTTTGTTTTTTGTTACTTAGCCAGTCCTCTATCCATGCTAATATATTACCCCCAACCCCGTGAGCTCTTATCTTGTGTAGTAACCTTTTATGTGGCACCTTATCAAATGCCTTCTGGAAATCCAAATACACGACATCTACTGGTTCCCCTTTATCCACCCTGCTCGTTGCATCCTCAAAGAACTCCAGCAAATTTGTCAAACATGATTTCCCTTTCATAAAACCATGCTGACTCTGCTTGACTATATTATGATTTTCTAAATGTCCTGCTTCCACTTCCTTAATGATGCACTCCAGCATTTTCCCAATGACAGATGTTAGGCTAACTGGTCGATCATTGCCTGCTTTCTGTCTCCCTCCTTTCTTAAATAGGAGCTTTACATTTGCGGTTTTCCAGTCCACTGGGACCTCTCTAGAATCCAGGGAATTTTGGTAGATTACAACCAATGCAGAAACATTAAGGGACCTGAATTGATATTATTGGGGGAAAAAAATGGAATCTCCACAGGTTGAAATCCTTCAGATTGAACTGCAGGTTAATTTAACTCCTGTACAACTTGCAGGATTAAGCACTCCTTTAAGCCAGGACCTTGAAGACATCTTCGGCAATCACAAACAAAACAAAAATATTCACTAAAATCAAGTAAAATAGGCAGGAAAAAACAAAAGAGTATTAACATTACCGCTGATCATAATTCGTTTTATCGGATTATGAAAAATGCTACTCATGGCAACAATCACACTTTAAGAGTCAAAGTGTTGGGCACTAAGTATTTAGGCTGACTGGTAAAGAAAGAAAGAACTTGCATTTATATAGCACCTTCCAAGACCTCAGGATGCCCAACAGTGCTTTCAGCCAATGAAGTACTTGTGAAGTGTAGTGACCGTTGTAACCCCTTGTTGAAAATGCTGCGTAATATTGTGCTTCTGTTTTTCAAAAGATGCAAACATTTTAATACTGCAGTTTTGAGGTAAGCAGCTAGTGGCCTTTTCCCTCATTTTACGGCCTACTTTACAAACTCAGCACACCTCAGAAAGTAATGGTTCATGTAGTGCATTTTGACTTGTCAAATAACCCCATTAAGTCACAACCAAGCACACATATATCTTAGGCGCATTTATATCAAACTGCAAGTCCATTCAGAAACCATGTAGAATTATAATTGAATCCTCAGAACAGGTTTGCCAAGAAATGCTGGGCTTCCATCAGGATTTCTAAAAACTGCTTTATCCACCCTCCCCCTCATCCGCCAAAAAAAGCAAAGTTGTGGTATTTGTATATCTGCCCTGGAAGGTCCACTCTCTTAACAGTAACTGAGTCGATAATGAACGACACCAACCAACATGATACCCCTTATTCTGATCAGTTAGGAGGCTAGTTACATCCAACACATAAACAAAGAAAGAAAGACTTGCATTTATATAGCTTCTTTCATGACCTCAGGGCATCCCAAAGCACTTTACAGCCAATTAAGTACTTTTTGAAGTGAAGTCACTGTAGGAAACATGACAGCCAATTTGCACGCAGCAAATTCCCACAAACAGCAATGTGATAATGACCAGATAGTCTGGGTTTTTTGAGTGATGTTGGTGGAGGAAAAATATTGGCCAAACACCAGGGATAATTCCCCTGCTCTTCTTCGAAATAGTGCTGTGGGATCTTTCACGTCCACCTGAGAGGGCAGACAGGGCCTCGGTTTAATGTCTCATCCGAAAGATGGCACCTCTGACAGTGCAGTTCTCCCTCAGTGCTGCACTGGGATTATCAGCCTGGATTATGGGCTCAAGTCTCTGGCGTGGGACTTGAATCCATGACCTCATGACTCAGAGGCACGAGTGCAACCCAGTGAACCACGGCTGACTCTAAACGTGGTCACAGATGCCTTGAATGCCATTGCTTGGTCAATCTGCCAAAAGGTAAATAAAATTATCTTTTCTACAAGGGAATCCCCTGCAAGTTTCTCAAAGCTGGAGTGAAAACTGAGCCCTGGGGGGAAACCAGAGTGGAGACAGCAGTTATGTAGGAACAGGAGTAAGGCATTCAGCCCCTCAAGCCGGTTCTGCCATTCAGTGAGATCATAGCTGATCTGTACCTGTAATACTTTGAGGTTACTGCGGGGGTTAGAACCCTTACTCTCAGTCAGAATGACCCAACTTTTGAACGTAATACAGAATTCTATTATGTAGTAAGACTGACACAAAATATTCAATGCAAGATACAGTTTTCTAGTATAGAACTTATTGGATTGTGGAAGTAGCAAAATTGGAACCTTGCAGAGCCACCTCTGAGGATTTACAAAACAGTTTTATTGGCCTTTACCAGACAATGGATTCTAACCAGTAGCAAATACTGTGGCTTTTTGTTATAAGCATTTAGGATTCTCATGTGGAAACATCTGTATTATATCATGGCATTTTTCCAAAATAACATAACCATTAACATGCTTTGTTGGATTATATAGTACCCTGTGCAGTGCTCCAGTCTCTGCAGGAGATTTCCCACAAAGCTTATTTACGAATTCACGTGAAATCTCTCTCCTCTCCGTATTAGTCATTTTCTGTCCACGAATTTCCCTGCAGTTGCTCTGAAGCGGTCAGTGTGGAGAGACTAGGCCAGAATTTGCCGTCAAAATAACAGCAAGGCTAATGGCATTCGCTGTTATTTATGGGTAAACGGTACAGCAACTTGAGGCAAGGAGCGGGTGCGTGGTTAGATGTGAATATCCATAAGTTGCTGCCCGAGTTGCGCTGCTCCACTGTTAGCTTTGCAAAAATGGCATCTTGCCTTTGGCATCCCCCCTTTTTTTCAGGAACTTGCCGCATTTGCCCATTAATTGCCCATTAAATGTGCCACAGAAAGTTAAGTCTCGTCATTACAGGCGTAAGTAACTTTTTAATGATGTGATAAGTGTTAATTACTGCCAATCAACCTCTCTGGCATCGAAAATGAACTATTACAAGTGTGGCGTCTCATTCCTTCAGCTTTTGAATTTTTTGGGAAGATTTAAAAATGTTTTAAATTTAATTTTTGTTTCTTACTTTTCCATTCTGTCTCTTTTTTTCTCTCTCAATCCAATCCTTCTTTCCCTCTCTTTCTCGACCTCATTTGACGTTGAATGCACCCCCTTTAATTCACCCTCCTTTTCAGTCCTTCCTGTGTTTATTTCCCAATCCTTAAATCTGATTGGTTGAGGAGATACCCTGTCGCTTGTCCTGCTCACTCAGGTCCCAGATGCCCTGTTTCCCTTGCTGTGCCGTTATCAGCTCGCACTTTCAGCAACTTTGTGGGCAAAACGTTGTTGAGCTGGAGGGTGCAGGGGCAAGTCCAACCAACAGCAGATGCCACTCGATGCCCTGCTACAGCAAAATCTGGATCACTGTGTTTGGCACGCTGCAATTTCCATAATTCTCCTTAGTAAAACGAAGCTCTTGCAGTGCGAGAATTCATAGGAGTAAAACATGCACCTGATTATTCCAAGGCACAGTACATTAATATATCAATCTCGTCTGCCTCCTTAGATGGTGATCACATAGCAACATTGGAAAAGCTTGGGAACAAATGGGGAAACTGCTCTGTCGGCTGAGGAACACTGAGAGCTGCAAAGAAAAATTGCTGAATTAAATCTAACCAAAACTGGAAAAATAACCTTTACCTTAATACTATGCCTTACCAAACAGTACTACCTTTCTAAATATTGTAACCTACTCAAATATGCATGCATGCCTTCATTTGAACTGCCCAAACTATTCAAAAAAACTTCAAGGAATACAGTTTCATTAACCCTGATTGGTACCCTGTAGGCTACTCAGAAAGAACATGCTTCAAATTATAAGCTGCATTTAAATGCCCTTAAAACATTATACTTTTGGGTCACTTGATTAGCTAAAGTAGTAAAAATGAATGATACATTTTTTTTGCAAATACCTTATTAAAAGGCAGCAATTAAATTAAAAAGTGAGAGTAGACTTCAAGAGAAGATAAAAGCTGCAGCATAGAAGTACGAAATAGGATTGTAAGTAATATAAAGATTATCAGGGTCAAGAAATTCTTTGCTTTGATTGATGGTGTTAGTGGTAGAATTGCTGATACTGTGATCTTACCATCAAAATTACAAAATTTTACATGCTCAGGTTATATGTGTGTGCATATGAGAGTATATATCTGCAGTTATATCTCCAGCCTGTCCGTCAGTCAGTCAGTCAGTCATTGCAATGACTTCCCCATCAGGTCTGTCATTCCAAATTACCTGGAGACAGACAGACAGACAGAAAGAACTTGCATTTATATAGCGCACCTTTCACGACCCCAAGACGTCCCAAAGCGCTTTACAGTCAATTAAGTACTTTTTTTGAAGTGTGGTCACTGTTGTAATATAGGAAATGCAGCAGCCAATATGCGCACAGCAAGCTCCCACAAATAGCAATGTGATAATGACCAGACAATCTGTTTTAGTGATGTTGATGGAGGGATAAATATTGGCCAGGACACCGGGGATAACTCCCCTGCTATTCTGCAAAATAGTTCCATGGGATCTTTTACATCCACCTGAGAGCGCAGACGGGGGCTCGGTTTAACGTCTCATCCGAAAGACGGCACCTCAGACAGTGCTGCACTCACTCAGTACTGCACTGGACTGTCGACCTAGATTTTGCGCTGAAGTCTCTGGAGTGGGACTTGCCCACAATCTTCAGTGTGAAGGAAGGTGCAGCTGAGTGGATTAGTAAAGTCATTTTAAAATGATTTTATATTTGTACAGTTAATTAAAAATAATAGAGCTACATTCGATAAACGTGGAGCTCATATGCTGCAAACATTCATCTGGAACGTGCATTTCTATAGTTGACAGTCAAGTCTATGGAATCAAGAGAGGGTTTATATCTGTAAAATAGAGAACTGATACAGACATCATCGAGTTCTATTCAATCACTTCCAATCACACACAGCTTCTGTCCCAGTTGAAATATACAGAAGACAAGTAAAAATACTGCAATTAAACAATATGACCTGCTACTTTGAAATACAAGAATGGCAATGGGTATTAAAGAAAGACTTGCATTTATATAGCACCTTTCACGACCACCGGACGTCTCAAAGCGTTTTACAGTCAATGAAGTACTTTTTTTTGAAGTGGAGTGACTGTTGTAAGTGGAGTCACATTGTCCAATATCACAGTACAAATACACACATTTAACCAAATTAATTGTTTTTAAGCCACCCAAATTTTTACAGACATCAATTTACACATTTACAATGATGATTGTACTTTTTAAAGAAACAAATATTTCTGACAGACAATGCAAGTTTAATTGCTTGCATTAAGCAGCCATCTGTTACTAAGCTGGGGTAAAATGACACCCTTTGTTTCCTCCTCAAAAGAATGATTGCATTGATGCTAATAAATACCACGTTATCACTGCCTCACGGAGCCCACCAGCGGTGATCAGTATATAAGTACTTCAAAACGGAATGGTCTGTGAGGGCCAGTTAAAAAAAAGTCTCACCGGCTGCTATGATCCTTGCCCCAAGTGTGATTCGGGAATTTTAGTCTGCCGTTTCGTTTCTGTACATAATCAAGAGACAGCAACAGTCCGATAGCTTATTCTCTTGACTGTGTCTCTGCCAGCCAGCCAAAGCCTGACAGATATCGGTGCACTGCTCCATGTCATACACCACCACACTAAGTTGATATGAATAACTCTTTCTCCCCATCATTCAAACTCCAGAGGTAAAAGAGAAATCCTTGAACCTAACAAAAACAGACGAGAAACATTTATCGCTGAAGAAGAAGACTCGGCCGCGGTTGGGGGAGGACAGATTGGGGGGTGGGGGGAGAGCGGGGGGGCGAGAAGGTGAACATCTTTTTTCAAAGTTCATGAAAATGCAATGCCAAAGTTTGGTCTGAAACAAAATCACATTAGAAATTGTGCTGACTCGATCTCTCTCGAACAAGTCGAATATATTTTTAGTATCATAAAGTAAATGCCCTTTAAGAAGGCAAACAAAAGGCTCCAACTCACTTCAAGGTTTCAAACTACTTTTCCATTTACTTCTGGAGTGTAGCATATTATTTGTGATTTACAACAATGAATAGCAGAACAATAAATACCATTTTAACATGTGAAACTATGCCAGTTATTTCAATATTCCACACATATGTTTGATCCAAGGATTGAGAGGCAGAAAATTCACAGCATGTTGCACATAATTGCATGTTTCTTTCAGGCCAAAGGTTGAAAGCAAACCTAACAACTCACATAATACAGATTCAATCAGTCGTGTGGCACAGGTCTCTGTATTAGACAGCATATTGATCCTTCTTGACAAGTAAAGTCTACAAACTATTTATTTATTACTAGCCATCAGACTATTCCATTGAATATCTTCTCACACTGCCACAGCCCAAATTGAAAAAATCTATAAGCTGAAGATGGTGCCTCTATTCTTTCTTTCTGACGAACATTGATTAGCCTAAATCGAATTACGTGAAAGGCACAAGTGATGTTGGTAATAACAGCGAAGCATTGGTCTCAGTCCGCCAACAGGGTCCAGGGGCAAATGACAGGATCAACTTACATTTGTCCTCTCACCCTACCTGGGGAGCAGAGAACAGGTGTGGTGAGAGAGTCCTTTCCCACACCACTTAAGTTCACCTCTTGACAATCTCAACTAATACTTATGTGCGGAGGTCCTGGGGGAAGGGAAAGAGAAGAGTTCTGCCTGTTTCAGTTGGGTGATCTGAGAGGCACCACTTAGGCACACTTCCTAGTCAATTGAGCATCGTGTGTTTGTAAGCTGAACCTGTCCATTTTCTTGACAGCAGATAGTATGGGGGGGGAGGGGGGCCGGGGGAAGGGGGGATACGAAAGGAATAATTTAAGGCATTTTAAGACTTGCATTTATATAACGTCTTTCACAACCTCAGGACCTCCCAAAGCGCATTGCAGACAATGAAGTATGTTTTTGAAATATAGTCACTGTTGTAATGTAGGTAACGCGGCAGCCAATTTGCGCACAGCAAGGTCCCACAAACAGCAATGACATAAACCAGATCATCTGTTTTTGTGATGTTGATTGAGGGATAAATATTGTCCAAGACACAGGGGAGAACTCCCCTGGTCTTTTCCGAACTAGTGCCATGGGATGTTTTACGTCTCACCCGAAAGTCGGCACCTCCGACAGTGCAGTACTCCCTCAGTACTGCATTGGAGTGTCAGCCTAGATTTTATGCTCAAGTCTCTGGAGTGGGACTTGAACCCACAACCTTCTGATTCAGGAGGTGAGAGCGGTACTCAATGAGCCACAGCAGACCCATTGCTTCCGGAGAGCAATCTGTCACCTAGCTCCATCACAGTTACCTCTGAAGCTACCACCTTTATGCAGGCTGCACCAAATGGACAATGTCCTGGCTTCACGCAAGTCAGAAGCCAGGTAGGTGTGAGATCAGTCTACAAAAGTTAACAGTTTTGAACTTGAACTCTTCTCAATACCCTTCCAATAGAGTGGTCTAGCTGGGAAAGTCACTGCCAAGAGTCATCAATCAATTCCAGTGCTGCCTATGACTTGTCGTCATATATAAGTTAGCAGGTTCTAACAAGAGCTTATTATAGTACATTAACATTGGTTGCTCAATAGCTTCTTTTGTGACTGACACTCTGTAAGCAGATTTAACAGACACAGCACACACACCTTAGAAGCAACTTATACTACACGGTTTTCAGTGTGCAGTGTAATTAAGGTATAATTCACCCAAATCAAATAAAGCAAGTGGTGAGAGGCAATCTTCTGCAAGTAGTCTCACATCGCTTGAACTGCACACCAGTTGCAGTATAACTCAAACCGGTATCTGCACGGTAACATCTTAATCGCCTGAAGCAGAAAACAGCTATCTCGGTAAAAAGAAATTTTGTAACAATAAAGATAAATAAAGGGCCTTGAAGGAAGTAAAGACTACAGATGACAAACGACTCGTACAAAATTCTTATTTAGAAGATTGAATTTCTTTAACTAGCTGGTGTTTTAATTATAGGTAGAGATTATCCCATCAGGTCTAGTTAGTGCAACTGGAGACCAAACACGACTTAACTTCATTGACGGGGGGATTTCAATTAACAATTTCAACTCTTTTGTCATAATTAACGACTGCAAATGCCCCACAATTTTCACCCAATTTTCAGGTCTAAAACAGGCGGCGGCGCATCCAACATGGCGGCTGGGACGCGCGCGCTCATTACACCACAGAAAAGTGCCGCCCGTCATATTGGATTGGGCTGCTCCGCAGGCGTCCAGGGCACACGCCAGAACTATTTAAAATGATGAATACAATATTCAAATTAGAGTCCTACGCCTGCTGTAGCCCCTCTCCTGATATTGGTCTGCTCGAGTGTCGGACTCGCCACCTGATGAACTAGCCCAGCAACTCGTGGCACGAACAGGCAGAAAGGACCCGTCACCAGCGCTACTTAAAGGGCTTATCCACTACTTACAAGGTTAGTTGCTGGCTCGTCATTTCAGGCTGCTGGTTAACTTCTGGGCGTTTTTGGACTTTTTGTTTGACTGTGTACACTGAATTCTGTCAGCTGAGTAGAAGACTTTGCTGGTGTTGCACTGTTTTTGGCTGCCTTTTAAACAGTTGTACAGTAGTCATGGGTGGTCTGATAGGGTTGCCTTTGGGATTGGAGGAGGAGGGGAAGACAAGAGAGGGAGCAGGAGAAGCTGGGTGAAGGGGCGAGGAGGAGGAGGAGGAGGAGGGCACTGTGCAGGAGGGCCATACCCACAGTGCGTCTCCAGGGAGCACTTCTCCGACATAAACTCCTCGAGAATCAACGTCTGAGGCAGCCCCGCTTCACCAAGGAGGCTGTCACTGAGCTCTGACACCTGCTGCAGCCACAACTTGAGCCTCGAACCAGGACTTGGGCAGCACTGCCTGTGGCTGTCAAGGACACCGTGACCCATACCTTTTATGCCACAGGCTCCTTTCAGGCTCAAGCAGGTGACATCAGTGACATCCCCTAGTTTGATGTCCTCTGCTACATCAGGGAGGTCACCGAGGCTCTCTACACCAGGAGAAACACCTATATCTCCTTCCCAATGGACAGAGTGAAGCAGGATGAGACAGCACTAGACTTTGTCCCCATGGCAGGCTTCCCCAGGGTCCAAGGTGCCACAGACTGCACTTACATTGCCTTGTGGACTCCCCATCACTAGCCTGGCATCTGTCAATGGAAAGGGATTCCACTCCCTCAACGTACAGCTGGCAGCGCATTAAGCAGGTCTGTGCCTGGTTTCCTGGCAGCCGTCATGATTCATTTTGTCATTCAGTCATGCCGCCTTTTGGACAAGGCATTAGAATTATAAAATTCTAACAGGACTAGACAGACTAGATGCAGGAAGGATGTTCCCGATGGTGGGGGAGTCCAGAACCAGGGGTCACAGTCTAAGGATAAGGGGTAAGCCATTTAGGACTGAGATGAGGAGGAATTTCTTCACCCAGAGAGTGGTGAACCTGTGGAATTCTCTACCACAGAAGGCAGTTGAGGCCAATTCATTAAATATATTCAAGAAGGAGTTAGATATATTTCTTAAGGCTAAAGGGATCAAGGGATATGGGGAGAAAGCAGGGACAGGGTACTGAATTTGGATGATCAGCCATGATCTCATTAAATGGTGGAACAGGCTCTAAGGGCCGAATGGCCTACTCCTGCTCCTATCTTCTAAACCGAGGCCAGGTCTGCCGGTTGAGGGATACATAAAACATTTCACGGCACTATTTGAAAAAGAGCAGAGGAGTTCTTTATTACTGCTGTGTTGTGCTTGGTCTTCTGTCATCCCACTAATGTAATTGCACCAAACCTCTCTCACTCACCATTTCGATTGCTGGTTACAAATCTATGGAACAAGGCTATTTAAATATTTTTAGATCAAACGATGGCCTTGAATCTTCTAACGTTTACTCGCATATTCCTGTATCTCTACGGACAATTGTATAGATTTCTCAAGGGAACAGTTACATGGACTGCCATGTGCTGGGTCAGCTGACGGTCCGTTCATGTAGAATCTAGCAAGTCGATGCGTGCATTTACATGTATGTCCTCTCCACAAAAGGCAGTACAAATCCAATCAGCCAATTACCGCCCCATCAGTCGACTCCCAATCATCAGCAAAGTGATGGAAGGTGTCGTTGACAGTGCTATCAAGCGGCACTTATTAACCAATAACCTGCTCACCGATGCTCAGTTTGGGTTCCGCAAGGACCATTCGGCCCCAGACCGCATTCCAGCCTTGGTCCAAACATGGACAAAAGAGGTGAATTCCAGAGGTGAGGTGAGAGTGACTGCCCTTGACATCAAGGCAGTTTGACTGAGTGAGGCATCAAGGAGCCCGAGTAAAATTGAAGTCAACGGGAACCGGGGAGAAAACTCTCCACTGGCTGGAGTCATACGTAGCACAAAGGAAGATGGTTGTGGTTGTTGGAGGCTAATCATCTCAGCCCCAGGACATCGCATGCATGAATTTCTCAGGCCAGTGTCCTAGGCCCAACTACCTTCAGCTGACCTTTCCTCCATCATCAGGTCAGAAGTGGGGATGTTCACTGATGATTGCCAGTGTTCAATTCCATTCGCAACTCCTCAGATAATGAAGCAGTCCATGCCCGCATGCAGCAAGACCTGCTTGGGCTGATAAGTGGCAAGTAACATTCATGCCACACAAGTGCCAGGCTTGACTGGCACCCCATCCACCACCTTAAACATTCACTCCCTCCACCACCGGCGTACCGTGGCTGCAGTGTGTACCATCTACAAGATGCACTGCAGCAACTCGCCAAGGTTCTTCGACAGCACCTCCTAAACCCTTGACCTCTATCACCTAGAAGGACAAGAGCAGCAGGCGCATGGGAATACCGTCACCTCCAAGTTCCCTTCCAAGTCACACACCATCCTGACTTGGAAATATATCGCTATTCCTTTATCGTCGCTGGGTCAGAATCCTGGAACTCCCTCCCTAACAGCATTGTGGGAGTACCTTCACCATAAGGACTGCAGTGGTTCAAGAAGGCGGCTCAACACTACCTTCTCAAGGGCAATTAGGGACGGGCAATAAATGCTGGCCTTGCCAGCGACACCCACATCCCAGGAATGAAAAAAAAATTCAATATCCTTCAATTAGGATAGGCCAGTGACTGCACAGTGAGAAGTCAGGTACCGCAGTGTCAGAGAATTGCATTTGGCAGCAAGCCCGGGGGGAGCTGAAATAAAAACAAAGCAACTGATCCAATTCTTCACTAGTCTTTCTCCATTTACTTCCCATATCTTATTATTAGTGACCTGTCTCCATCTCTGTAACCACCTCTAGTCCGACAGCCCTCCAAGCTCCTCCAATTCTGGCCTCTTGCGCATCCCTGATTTTAATCGCTCCACCGTTGGCGGCCGTGGCTTCAGCTGCCTTGGCTCCAAGCTCTGGAATTCCCTCCATAAACCTCTCAGCCTCTCTTTCTTGAAGGTGCTTCTTAAAAACCTACCTCTTTGACCAAGCTTTTGCTCACCTGTCCGAATGTGGCTCGGTGTCAAACTTGGTTTGATAATCGCTCCTGTGAAGCACCTTGGGACATTTTACTACGTTAAAGGCGCTATATAAATGCAAGTTGTTGTTGTTGCATTGGTCAGATCTGCCTCTGTACCAGAGAGGTATTTTAATATTCATTTCTGGTTTCTTTCCTCGAATGGAAATTCATGCAATAGTCTCTGGAGAGGAAAAGATAATTTAGGGAACCTCAACACAGTTCTGCTTGTGAAATAACAAAGGACCTTTCAGAAATCTTTTGTAGCACTGGTCAGCTGAACTTGCAGTGTTTAAAAAAAGAAAGACTTGCATTTATATAGCATCTTTTTTGACCTCAGGATGTCCCAAAGCACCATGGGATCTTCTATGTCCACCTGAGAGCACCTCGGTTCAATGTCTCATCCGACAGACGGCACCTCCGACAGTGCAGCACTCCCTCAGTACTGTACTGGTGCGCTCAAGTCTCTGGAGTCAGATTTGAACCCACAACCTTGTGACTCAGAGGCGAGAGTGCTACCCACTGAGCCACGGCTGGCAATCCCACTGCTGAGTGCTCGAGTAAAAGGGAATGATAAGCTATGGAGTCATAAAACAAATGGGACTTTGCACCAGAAAAGCGATTTGAGTGATGCAACACATGAAAAACTGTATTAATGATGTGGCGACCTCTCTCACTTCATGCTGAATAAATATAGATCTATGTCCTTTCAAAGGAGTACCTGTGCACGAATGATGAATGCCCAAGCTGACTTCTAATGGCCATTTTAATTGGCACTATGATGATTAACTGGTGCTGTCCTCAAGCCACAGGAATGTTCATTACAGCACAGCTTGCTGCCCGGACCAGCTGTGGGGGGTGACATCGCCAGTAAACAGCAGCACGGTCACATGTAGACGCGAAAGACAAATTGTGTACAAGAACACAGACCTCCGGGATCAAGGATCCTGTCGCGGTACAGCTGCATGATGCAGCCGGGAATTGCTTCGTCACCTTCAACGACGGCAACAGACGCTGAAGCACGAGCTCTGATGCTGTTTCGACCAGAAACATTCCACCTGTGATGGCGGGGACAGCCGAGCCCTGGTCTCATCTTTTCTTCAAATCCCTCCACGGCCTCGCCCCTCCCCATCTCTGTAACCTCCTCCAGGCCTGCAACCCTCTGAGATCTCTGCGCTCCTCCAATTCTGGCCTCTTGCGTATCCCCAATTTTCATCCCTCCACCATTGGAGGCCGTGCTTTCAGCTGCCCTGGCCTAAAGCTCTGGAATTCCCTCCCTAAACCTCTCTCTCCTCCTTTAAGACACTTCTGCAAATCGGCTTACCACAAAATCCATGTGCAAGTTGCTGCCTGGAACTGTAAGAGTTTAATATGTTTGATAAAATAATGTAAATGAAAGATAAATGTCTGCTGGGAGCATACAAAAATGAGAAGTCGCACAACACCAGGTTATAGTCCAACAGTTTTATTTGAAATCACAAGCTTTCGGAGCTTACACCCCCAAGAAAGACCACACTTTGGTGGGAGAAACTGAAAATAATTTTTGAAAATGTTCATATGTACACTAAACTGGGATACAATGGTTACATCGAGTCTACAGCACAGAAACAGGCCATTCGGCCCAATTGGTCTATGCCGGCGTTTATGCTCCGCACGAGCCTCCTCCCACCCCTCTTCATCTCACCCTATCAACATATCCTTCTATTCCTTTCTCCCTCATGTTCTTATCTAGCTTCCCCTTGAATGTATCTATACTATTCGCCTCAACTACTCCCTGTGGTAGTGAGTTCCACATTCTAACCACTCTTTGGGTAAAGAAGTTTCTCCTAAATTCCCTATTGGATTTATTAGTGACTATCTTATATTTATGGCCCCTAGTTCTGGTTTCCCCCACAAGTGGAAACATTTTCTCTATGCCTACCCTACCAAACCCTTTCATAATCTTAAAGTCCTCTATCAGGTCACCCCTCAGTCTTCTCTTTTCTCAACCAAGACACCACACAACCCTGCCACGGCAACCTCTGCAAGACATGCCAAATCATGGACACAGATACCATCATTACACGTGAGGACACTACCCACCAGGTACACGGTACATACTCATGTGACTCGGCCAACGTTGTCGACCTGATACGTTGCAGTAAAGGATGCTCCAGAGCATGGTACATCGGCGAGACCATGCAGACACTGAGACAACGTATGAACGGACACCGCGCAACAATCGCCAGGCAGGAGGGTTGCCTCCCAGTCGGGGAACACTTCAGCAGCCAGGGGCATTCAGCCTCGGATCTGCGGGTAAGCGTTCTCCAAGGCGGCCTTCGAGATACACGACAGCGCAAAATCATAGAACAGAAACTGATAGCCAAGTTCCGCACTCATGAGGATGGCCTCAATCGCGATATCGGGTTCATGTCACGATACAGAACGTGACTTGACATCATGGCCGGTCTTCCCAGGTGTTTTTTTTTTTTTGTTTTTTTTTTTAAAAACACAAGAACACAAATTGACAGGATATGCAGCCAGCAGGTGGTTTGACACGCTGGACCCCCTGGGACACATCTCATTGTCTTGGCTGTGCTCTTTGTTGTAGCGAATAATGTGAATAGATTTTGTCTGGGTTTAAATTGTGAATTCTGGGAGATTCTCTCATTGCTAACTTACCTGACGAAGGAGCGATAGCTCCGAAAGCTTGTAAAATTAAATAAATCTGTTGGACTATAACCTGGTGTTGTGCGACTTCTCATTTTTCTCTTTTCTAGAGCAAAGAGCCCCAACCTGTTCAGCCTTGCCTGATAAGTATATCCTCTCAGTTCTGGTATCATCCTTGCGAATCTTTTTTGCACCTTCTCCAGTGCCTCTATATACGTTTTATAATTTTAAATTAAATTATTTTATTGAATGCGTTGAAGATTTTGTTTAGCAACCGACTAAAGCTAAAGCATTAATGAGAATACCGGTCTACGGTAAAGTGATTTCAACAACTATTTTTGTTGCTTCTGGGAGGTGGGGTGACGTGGGCAGGACACCATTTATTGGCCATCCCTAGTTGCCTTATAGCAGAGGTTCCCAAACTGGGGGGGGCGCAACAAGGTTATCGGGAGAGGGGCACGAGGAGTTGGAGCATCGGTCACTTGGACAGGTGCCAGCACTTGGGTTTGACAGACCAATTCCAGTTGCTGCTCACTGGGAGTGCTGCACTGTCGGAGGTGCCATCTTTCAAATGAGATGTTAAACCGAGGCCCCATCTGCTCTCTTAGGCGGACATAAAAGATTCCATGGCACTATTTGAAGCAGAGCAGGGGGATTATCCCCGGTGTCTTGGCCAATGTTTAATCCTCAACCAACATCACTGAAACAGATTATCTGGTCATTACCACATTGCTGTTTGTGGGAGCTTGCTGTGTACAAATTGGCTGCCGCGTTTCCTACATAACAACAGTGACTAGGCTTCAAAAAGTACTTCATTGGCTGTAAAGCGCTTTGAGATGTCCTGAGATTGTGAAAGGCGCTATATAAATGCAAGTCTTGCTCTTCATTATAAGTCTCGTTATTATTTATCCTTTGCAACCTGTCACCTTCCAAGTCTGCTTATCTCATCCTGTAGCGCTCTATTCTATTGCAAAGACATGCCCTACTTGTTTTCCCAACCTCAACACTTTATTATCTCTAACCACAGATTCCACTTCCTCATTCTTTTGCTCTCTCAAAAAACATCTGTTTGAACCATTTTCCTTTACACACAATTGCAAAACAGTAATTAGGCACTGATTATTTAATTTAAGAGATTGTGGCTTAAGGATCACATTATCATGTTTGAGAAATAAAAGTTAAAGTTTACACTTGTATGTAAAACAAAGCACAGCAATGCTAAAGTAGCACATTACCTCAGCAAATCAAGTCAACTACAGGATTTCTGCTGCTTCTCTGATTAACCGTTCCCATACAGGTCTATTGCAGTCTCCATATCCATTATCCATCAGTTTTCTCCATGTAATATTAACTTAGGGATGCAAAGAAGAGCAAGTGATAGATTCTGCAGTTGGCTTTGGGGAGAATTGGATTGCAATGTTTTGAATAGTCCTATTTTCCCTCTAAAGATGTTTGGGGGGGAAAAAAAGTTCACCCTGAATTTACAAGTGGTAAGAGATGGAAGTCTATTTTGAAACCTAATCATTATTTCATAATGTTAGACCTCCTCTCCAAAAGTAGTATATGACTGGGCCAATCCTTGTATTTATTGCTTCCTCATTACAGCGTCATTAGCTGTGGTGTTTGCTCAGGATCCATCATTGTTTATCATTTGATTCCCTATTCGGGCTTGCTCCAAGTTCTGATGACAAGAAAACTAAAAACACCCAAGTATCAAAGAACATCTGTTGTAGTTACTTACTTGAAATTATGGTACTTATTAATTTAATCTACCCCCGCCCTCCCCGCCACCAAAAAAGTTTGGGGAGTGGGGTGAGAATAAAGACATGTAGGAAACTTGTCACATTTTTAGGTGATTACACTACATATTTTCCCAGGCTCCACATCATCAAACACTCCTGTAAATGATCCTCGCACCGGCTACGATCTGGGGACCTTTTTTGCCCAGTATCTAGGCAAATGATAACATGATCAGTTCTGGTCTCCATATTATAAAAAGGATATAGAGAAAAGGTGCAAAAAAGATTTACAAGGATGATACCAGAACTGAGAGGTTATAACTATCAGGCAAGAATGAACAGGCTGGGGCTCTTTTCTCTAGAAAAGAGATGACTGAGGGGTGACCCGATACAGGTCTTCAAGATGATGAAAGGGTTTGAGAGGGTAGACATAGAGAAAATGTTTCCACTTGTGGGGGAGAACTTGTGGGTCATAAATATAAGATAGTCACTAATAAATCCAATAGGGAATTCAGGAGAAACTTCTTTACCCAATGAAATGAAGAGGGATTGGAGCAGGCTCGTGTGGAGCATAAACACCGGCATAGACCAGTTTGGCCAAATGGCCTGTTTCTGTGCTGTACATTCTAGGTAAGATCCAAGGATCGTAGCTGAGAATTCACTGGCTACTGGAATGCACTATATGCCACCACATGGCATCTCCTCTTTCTTCAAAAGCAGATTCGATATATATACTTTCATTAAATTGAGACACAGACTTTGAGCCAACAAGTGGTTTTATTTAATTAAGGTCGCTGAATCAGCAGGCCACAGTTTTCTCTGCACTTCTTGATATCTAAAGCAACAAAGACATAACTTGCTTTCTTTCTAAACATGCTCTTCCAAAACGAGGTTTGCTTGCTGCAGCTACAATCTAGCCCAGTTCCTTTTGGCTCAGATAGTCCTCGCTTTTTAAAACACAGAGTCCACCGGTTGATGACTCCAAGGTTCACTCACTGAGTGCTTACTGAAGACTCATCACATTTCGAGGTCATTACACTACCTCTTTTCCCAGGCTTGAGCCAGCTGTTACACCAATATAATTTAATGGGAGGAAGTCTTTGCCCACAATCGGGTTGCCAAGCCTCCAGGATTGCCTTGGAGTCTCCAGGAATTGAAGGTTGAAAAGGTGGGGGCAGGAAGCCAGTGTAGGTATTTTTTAAAATTTGTTTATGGGATCTGGGCATCGCTGGCAAGGCCAGCATTTATTGCCAATCCCTAATTGCCCTTGAGAAGGTGGTGGTGAGCTGCCTTCTTGAATCGCTGCAGTTCATGTGGTGAAGGTACTCCCATTGTGTTGTTAGGGAGGGAGTTCCAGGATTTTCACCCAGCGACGATGAAGGAACGGCGATATACTTCCAAGTCAGGATGGTGTGTGACTTGGAGGGGAACTTGGAGGTGGTGGTGTTCCCATCAATCTGACCTGCTCTTGTTGCCACAGTATTTATGTAGCTGGTCCAGTTAAGTTTCTGGTCAATGGTGAACCCCCAGGATGTTGATGGTGGGGGATTCGGCGATAGTAATGCCATTGAATGTCAAGGGGCGGTGGTTAGACTCTCGCTTGTTGGAGATAGTCATTGCCTGGCACTTAAGTGGCAGATAACATTCGCGCCACACATCAGCTCAAGCCTGAACGTTGTCCAGGTCTTGTTGCATGCGGGCATGGACTGCTTCATTATCTGAGGAGTTGCGAATGGCACTGAACACTCTGCAGTCATCAGCGAACATCCCCATTTCTGACCTTATGATGGAGGGAAGGTCATTGATGAAGCAGCTGAAGGTTAGCAAGGACATGGGTGATGGGTGAGCATACTAACAGAAATTGCATTGAAAGGGTTACTTTTAGAAACAAGAGTTCGAGGAATTCCAGATACTGCTAATGTAGAGACATTTATTTTTCTTTACGGCACTGTTTCTCATCAATTCAAATAAAAACATCTGGAGATTCACACTGTTAGGCTTATGCAGAGAGAAATGCTTTTCATGGTGGAGCGACAGTAAGTTAGAATTGATAGAAAAAAGACATACAATAAAGATAGGAGCGAATGGGATGAAAAAAGATAAAGCGAGCAGTGTTCACTATTTTTAGTTCAAATGTGTTTATCTTTTCTAATTCCAATTATTTTGCAGGAATAAAGCTACTCCTAACATTTGAACAATATATTGGTACAACATGAGAGTTTGTTTCACGAAGAGCTTAAAAAAGAAAAAATCGTCAGCTGCGGAGACTTACCATTTTCCAGGACCTGCTGGCAATCCATGTGTTAAAGAATATATTTTGTACATGACATTAATGGCCACATGGTAGGTCCTTTTTGTGTTACACTTGAAGTGATTTTGCAGAAAGTACAAGGATGTAAAATTAGCCCAGTCGAGTTAAAGGCACCATGTGGCCAACCATCATTAATGCATGCTGAGAATAAGTGCAATAGAAACAAATAGTGGACCTGAGGGTATGTTCCTTCATTAGTGCGACATGCTGCAAACACCACCACCTGTTATTCAGGAGTAGGAAAGATTAAATAGCTACTACCTTGGAGGAAGTGCAACATCGATTTACCAGAATGATACCTGGATTCCAAGGGTTAAATTACGTGGAGAGATTACATTCCCTGCAATTTAGAAGGTTTAGGGGCGATTTGATCTAAGCTTGCAAGATATTAAGGGGAACTAATAGGGTAGATAGAGAGAAACTATTTCCGCTGGTTGGGGAGTTTAGGACTAGGGAGCATAGTAATTAGAGCCAGACCTTTCAGGAGTGAAGTTAGGAAATACTTCTACACACAAAGGGTGGTAGAATTTTCGAACTCTCTTCTGCAAACAGCAATTAATGCTAGGTCAATTGTTAAGAGATTGATAGATTTTTGTTAAGCAAAGGTATTAAGGGATATGGGGCAAAGGCGGGTATATGGAGTTAGGTCACAGATCAGACATGATCTCACTGAATGGCAGAACAGGTTCGAGGGGCTAAATGGCCTCCTCCTATTCCTATGTCAATGTACATGTCCAGTCACAAACATTAGAGATTGGTAATTACTAAGAACTTTTACCTATGATATGGTCATTGTGTGCACAACAATGACGAGACAAAGTACTTTCCCATTTGGATTTACATACAAACCATCTCTTAAGTTTTAATTGCTATCCCATAAGAGACAAGCTCTGGAATTTCTGTGGGGGATTCTCCCAATCTACTCCTGTAACTTCGGCAGAAGTCCAGCGGAACACCCGAAGAAACAGTATAAACTGGTAAAAACGGACACCAACGTTTCTCCAGGGTTTCCACTTGGAAGTTACGATGAGACATCGGGAGAACCTCGTGGAAATTCTCCCCCAAGAATACGAAGTTAAACTCAATTAGTGCTTGATGTTTTTCCCAATCTCAGCGATCAATCAACCACTCTGCCAGTTTACCAACCAAATAGTTACATCCGTTTATACTCTGCTAATTGCACTGATCATACCCAACTCCATTTATTTTTACTTCAACCTATCACTGAATAATTTGAATGTTTTTCTTCCAAAATATGCTGTTATATCACTTAGTTGGCTTTCCAACCCTGCTCTCCAACAGGGCTTAAAAACAACAGAATGTTACAAAACTAGATCCACAATTTATTTAGTCTTCACTTTGCAAAGAATGCAGTTAACACATCTGACGTCTCGTGGTCCTCACTAACATATTTCTATCTAATATATTCCTTAAAGAACATATTTACGTGTCAGCTTGGCTCAGTTAGTAGCACTCTTGCCTCTCGAGTCCGAAAGTTGCAGATTCAAGTCCAACTCCAGGACTTGAGCACAAAATCCAGGCTGACGCTTCAATGCAATACTGAAGGAGTGCTGCATTGCCAGGGGTGCTGTCTTCAGATGTGAAACTGAGGTCTTCTCTATATGCTCTGGTGAAGCAAATGGATATTAAAGATCCCATGCCGTTATTTGCAGGAAAGCAGAGACTCCTCACAGTGTCAACCAACATTTATCCTCATCCAGCACCGCCAGAAACAGATTAACAATTTCTTCATGTTTATCTTATTTCTGTTTACGTTACATTGCTGTGTACGAAATGGCGACTCCATTTACCTGCACAACAGAAGCAACTGGATTTTGAAATAATTCATTGCATGTGAACCCTTTAGAGTATTTCTGAGAGACACGATAAGGTGCAATCTAAAGATAAGTTCCTTCTTTCTATCTAATCTGCAACACACCATTTGATACCTACATAGTTTTTTTTTAAATCATTTGATTTCCCCCCACTATCTATATTTTGCTTTTCCATTACCCTCTTTTTGAAATATTCATTTCTGCTTTCCTCTACTAACCACCTCTTGTTGACTTGCTTGGCCTTCAGTCTTACTAGGTTTGTCTCTTTTCCTTTGAGGCTAATCATTTTTCCACATCCCTTATGTCCAATTTTTTTTCTGTTTACTCTTACTGCTTCCAGCTTCATTAATTCTTGAGCAGTTCTTAGAGTGCCGGTTTCTTCTGCCTCTTTTCCCTATCCCCTCCCAGCCCTGTGCTGCAATGCTCAGGGACTAAGCTCTACTTACATTCGGTAGCATAAGAACGTGCCGGACTGGTGTGAAGCAGACCGAGTGATAATGTAGGCTGTGCTTCCAACTTAACACTCCTGGTGCTTTTTCATTTGACCATGAAAAAGAGCTTTGTTCATTTCTTTTGTAAACTAAGCAAACTCAAAAAAGTACTTTGTGTTTACAGTAGTATTGCTGCAAAACTGTTAAGATTTTTATATATATATATAAAAATAATGGACACATCCATAATTGTCATCTATTCACAAGAGTTCTCTTTTGCTTATCCCTTCCCCATTGCCAACAGAACATTGTTTAAACAATATAACATATAGAAAATCTAAATATGGCATTAACCACTTGCCCTACGTCCTCCATACAGGTAAAAATTATGCGTGGTTCCATTAATGATGCTCAAATAAATTGACCAATGAAAGTATATTGAACAACAACAACTTCTTGCATTTTTATTGCACCTTTAGTAAAACGTCCCAAGGCGTTTCACAGGAGTGCTTTCAAACAAAATCTGACACCGAGCCTCATGAGATATTAGGCCAGGCGACCAAAAGCTTGGTCAAAGAGGTAGGTTTTAAGGAGCGTCTTAAAGGAGGAGAGAGAGGTAGAGAGGTTTACGGAGGGATTCCAGAGCTTAGGGCCTAGGCAGCTGAAGGCACGGCCGCCAATGGTGGAGCGATTAAAATCAGGGGGATGCGCAAGAGGTCAGAATTGGAGGAGCGCAGAGATTTCAGAGGGTTGTAGGGCTGGAGGAGGTTACAGAGATAGGGAGGGACGAGGTCCTGGAGGGATTTGAAGACACAAGGATGAGAATTTTTAAATCAAAACGTTGCTGGGCTGGGAGCCAATGTAGGTCAGCAAGCACAGGGGTGATGGGTGAACAGGGTTTGGTGCGAGTTAGGATAAAGGTCTAAATACCAGGTCAGAGCTGTGTAATGCTCTGGCCAGATGACTTTCAGATTTTTACTAACGTGTCTGATGCCTCTGAACAGTGAAGTTTGTTTTAGAGATTAGTTTTAATTACAACTAGTTTCAGCGGAGTTAAACAGAAAGCGTCACATCTGCAGTCTTGGTGATCACTGATTGCAATTTCTTGGCAATTAGTTTGTTAAGTGATCCATGCTATAGTACACCTTACTTTTAAGTGGTGTTGCAAACAAAAATTCAAGTAATCGCAGAAACTATGTTGTGACCACCTGTTAGTACTTCGCCCGCATCTCCAGGAACAATATTTTTGGTTGTGTTGTTTTTGTTTGGGCATTCCAAGGCACTTACATTAGGAAAACACATTTATATGAATTAAACTTGGCAAACACCATTCAAGGTAATTCTCCCACATGATTTTGGATCATAAAAATACTGAATTCCACAATAGCTCATTTGGTTAAAGTACTACTGACTGTGGAACTGAGCCAAACAGAGCAGCGAGTTCAACAATTTCAGATCATAACCTCGGCCCCTACCATATATATATATATATATATTTTATCCACACTTTTGGTTTGTGCCTTTTCCCTTTTTTCTCTCTCTCTCCCCCCCCACGGCAGCTGTCTTTCATTCTGCCAGCATTTCACACTTCTGAGCCATCTTTTGTTTCTTAACCTGTCCCATTACCATCTCGTCTTGCCTTGAGCATCTCTTAATGTCTCTACTTATCACAGACCTTCCCTTTTGTCCTTTTATTCCTTCCCCCAGCCTCCCTCTTGCTTTTTTATCTGTTTCATTTCATGCTTTTTTCTCAGTTCTGACGAAGGGTCTTCGACCTGAAACGTTAACTCTGTTTCTCTCTCCACGGATGTTGCCTGGCCTGCTGAGTTTTTCCAGCGTTTTCTGTTGTTATTTCAGTTTTCCAGCATCCGCAGTATTTTACTTTTGTATCAGAGCGAGGTCCCTGTTTCCATCCCTAGTTTGTGCTGAGTTCCCGAACCTCTCCGCCTCTCTCTCCTCTTTTAAGATGCATCTTAAAACCTACCTCTTTGACCAAGCTGCCCTAATATCTCCTATTGTGGCGAGGTGTGAAATTGTGTTCGATAATCACTCCTGCAAAGCGTCTTGGGACATTTTTACTACGTTAAAGGCGCTATATAAATACAAGTTGTTGTTGCTGCTGATCTCAGGTGAGGAGCTGCTACAATACGCTTCAATCAATGCACCACTGTAGCATGCTCCTTCAGAGCGTTGCTCGGAGGCTCGTACGCCTCCATCTTTTACGGTCCTCAGCTCTCGTCATGGCGGAGAAGGTCCCGACATTCTGGGACCCGAGTTCGGCTGCAACAGTCCAAACCCAGGTGCTTTTTTGGCCTCTTAGGAGGGGCGTTTCCAGGTCTTCCAGGTGTCGTGTGATCGGTCGAGCCCGGACACAAGCCCAAACAGCGATAAATGCCTTTTGGCAACCGCAACACTCAGGGGGGTTCTTTCTGAGCTGGGCACCGGATGCAGCCGATGCAATAGAGACACCACTATGCCCTCTGCACCCAGTAATTCTTGCAGGATAGTGTGTGTACGTGGACATGGGGTCAGAACAGATCATGCTGGGCTGCAATGCCTTCTACAGTCAAATAATCTGTTGACGCTCACTATCTCAGCTCACCAGCAAGTGTGGGTGAGGTATCAAAGGAGGAAAGAAATTGTGGGAAGTTGGTTTGCACACACAGCTACCCAAAACAGCGAGGTAATCATTCTCAATAATGCACTGAAAGAAGATAAAGAACAGGCATTTCCCCCCTGCCCATTAGTAAAAAGCATGCAATAGCATGTATTCCAACTTGTTTTTTCCACAGAGCACAAGATCCAGATTGTCCACCAGCTATTACCTGTGATTATATGACTGAAATTTTTAATTTTTAATAAAAACTTCAATAGAATTCTCCTAAAGAAATCTGGCAAACATATTTGGTGTCACACTTCTGGAGGTTAACAGTTAATAAGACATTATCTTTCAGTGTGGCAGAACGGATGTCTATGGATCAACAACATGCTTCTTAGGAATTCAGTAAGAGCTGATCAAAGAGTTTTCAGACCTCTTGATTAGATCTGAAACACATGGTTCAGGTCTTTAAGGCATATTTTACTTGGAAACAATTACTTTCCACAATCTCCATCAAAAGAAAAACATTCTGAGTGAAAGTCCTTTGCAAGATTGAGTTAACTCACCACAATTAGAGGATTTCTTTCACAATAACAACTTAGAATCATAGAATGGTTACAGCACGGAAGGAGGCCATTCGGCCCGCAGGCCCGTGCAGGCTCTCTGCATGAGCACTTCAGCTAGTCCCACTCCCCCGCCCTTTCCCCGTAGCCCTGCAAATTTTTTTCCTTCAGGTACTTATCCAACTCCCTTTTGAAAGCCGTGATTGAATCTGCCTCCGCCACCCTTTCAGGCAGTGCATTCCAGATCATACCACACGCTGCGTAAAAAGGTTTTTCCTCATGTCGCCTTGGTTCTTCTGCCAATCAACTTAAATCTGTGTCCGCTGGTTCGCGACCCTTCTGCCAATGGGAACAGTTTCTCTCTATCTACTCTATCTAGACCCCTCATGATTTTGAACACCTCTATCAAATCTCCTCTCAATCTTCTCTGCTCTAAGGAGAACAACCCCAGCTTCGCCAGTCTATCCACGTAACTGAAGTCCCTCATCCCTGGAATCATTCTTGTAAATCTTTTCTGCACCCTCTCTTAGGCCTTCACATCCTTCCGAAAGTGCGGTGTCCAGAATTGGACACAATACTCCAGTTGAAGCCGAACCAGTGTTTCATACAAGTTCATCATAATTTCCACGATTTTGTACTCTATACCTGTATTCATGAAGCCCAGGATCCTGTAAGCTTTTTTAACTGCTTTCTCAACCTGCCCTGGAACCTTCAATGATTTGTGCACAAATACCTCTAGGTCTCTCTGTTCATGCACCCCCTTTAGGATTGCATCCTTTAGTTTATATGTCCTCTCTTCATTCTTTCTACCAAAATGTATCACTTTGCACTTTTCTGCGTTAAATTTCATCTGCCACGTGTCCGCCCATTCCACCAGCCTGTCTATGTCCTCTTGAAGTCTATCACTATCCTTCCAAGTTTTGTGTCATCCACAAATTTTGAAATTGTGCCCTGTACACCCATGTCATTAATATATATCAAGAAAAGCAGTGGTCCTAGAACCGACCCCTGGGGAACACCACTGTATACCTTCCTCCAGTCCGAAAAACAACCGTTCACCACTACTCTCTGTTTCCTGTCACTTTGCCAATTTCGTATCCATGCTGCCACTGTCGCTTTTATTCCGTGGGCTTCAACTTTGCTGGCAAGCCTATTATGTGGCACTTTATCAAACGCCTTTTGGAAATCCATGTACACCACGTCAACCGCGTTGCCCTCATCAACCCTCTCTGTTACCTCATCAAAAAATTCGATCAAGTTGGTTAAACACGATTTGCCTTTAACAAATCCGTGCTGGCTTTCCTTAATTAATCCACACTTGTCCAAGTGACTGTTAATTTTGTCCCTGATTATTGTTTCTAAAAGCTTCCCCACTACCAAGGTTAAACTGACTGGCCTGTAGTTGCTGGGTTTATCTTTACACCCTTTTTTGAACAATGGTGTAACATTTGCAATTCTCCAGTCCTCTGGCACCACCCCCATTTCTAAGGAGGATTGGAAGATTATGGCCAGTACCTCCGCGATTTCTTCCTTCACTTCCCTCAACGTCCCAGGATGCATCCCATCTGGTCCTGGTGACTTATCTACTTTCAGTACAGCCAGCTTTTCTAGTACCTCCTCTATTAATTTTTATCCCATCCAGTATCTCTTCTCCTCCTCCTTCACTATGTCTATGGCAGCATCTCCTTCCTTGGTGAAGAGAGATGGAAAGTACTCATTTAGCACCTCAGCCATACCCTCTGCCTCCATGCGTAGGTCTCCTTTTTGGTCCTTAACTTGTATTTATATAGAGCCTTTAACATAGTAAAACGTCCCAAGGCGCTCTACAGGAGTGTTATAAGACAAAAAATTTGACAACAAGCCACATAAGGAGAAATTAGGGCCGATGACCAAAAGCTTGGTCAAAGAGGTAGGTTTTAAGGAGCGTCTTAAAGGAGGAAAGACGGGTAGAGAGGCGGAGAGGTTTAGGGAGTGAATTCCAAAGCCTAGGGCCTAGGCAGCTGAAGGTTGAGTGATTATAATCAGGGATGCTCAAGAGGGCAGAATTAGAGGAGCGCAGATATCTCGGGGGGTTGTGGGGCTGGAGGAGATTACAGAGATAGGGAGGGGTGAGGCCATGGAGGGATTTGAAAACAAGGATGAGAAATTTAAAATCGAGGCGTTGCTTAACCGGGAGCCAATGCAGGTCAGCGAGCACAGGGGTGATGGGTGAACTGGACTTGGTGCGAGTTAGGACACGGGCAGCCGAGTTTTGGATGACCTTAAATTTTTGTAGGGTAGAACGTGGAAGGCCAGCCAGGAGTGCGTTTGAATAGTCAAGTCCAGAGGTAACAAAGGCATGGATGAAGGTTTCAGCAGCAGATGGGCGATGTTACGGAGGTGGAAATAGCCAGTCTTAGTTATGCTGCGGATGTGTGGTCGGAAGCTCATTTCAGGGTCAAATATACCACTAAGGTTACTAACAGTGTGGTTCAGCCTCAGACAGATGTTAGGGAGAGGGATGGAGTCCGTGGCTAGGGAACGGAGTTTGTGGCGGGGAGCGAAGACAATGGCTTCGGTCGTCCCAATATTTAATTGGAGAAAATTTCTTCTCATCCAGTACTGGATGTTGGACAAGCAGTCTGACAATTTAAAGACTGTGGAGTGGTCGAGAGAAGTGGTGGTGAGGTAGAGCTGGGTGTCGTCAGCGTACATATAGAAACTGACGCTGTGTTTTCGGATGATGTCGCTGATGGGGCAGCAGATAGATGAGAAATAGGAGGGGGCCAAGGATAGATCCTTGGGGGACACCAGAGGTAATGATGAGGGAGCGGGAAGAGAAGTCATTGCAGGTGATTCTCTGGCTACAATTAGATAGATAAGAATGGAACCAGGCGAGTGCAGTCCCACCCAGCTGGACGACAGTGGAGAGGCGTTGGAGAAGGATGGAGTAGTCAACCGTGTCAAAGGCTGCAGACAGGTCGAGAAGGACATGGAGAGATAGTTTGCCTTTGTCACAGTCATGAAGGATGTCATTTGTGACTTTGACGAGAGCCGTTTCCGTACTGTGGCAGGGGCGGAAACCTGATTGGAGGGATTCAAACATGGATTTCTAGGAAAGATGGGCACGGATTTGGGAGGCGACAACATGTTCAAAGACTTTGAAGGGGAAAGGGAGGTTGGAGATGGGGCGGTAGTTTGCAAGAAAGGAGGGGTTATGGGTTGGTTTTTTGAGGAGAGGTGTGATGACGACAGATTTGGAGGAGAGGGGGACAGTACCCTTGGAGAGAGAACCATTAACAATTTCAGCTAACTTATTATAAACTTTAAGACAAGTATAACTATCCTAATTATTCAGAAGCAGAGTGAACCAAAGAATATGGTTTGCAACATAATCTAAATATAGCCAAATGTGTTTTAAAAGAAAGAAAGACTTGCATTGATATAGCGCCTTTCACGACTTCAGGACATCCCAAAGTGCTTTACAGCCAATGAAGTACTTTTGAAGTGTAGTCACTGTTGTAATGTAGGGAACGCGCAGCCAATTTGGCACAGCAAGCTCCCACAAACAACGTGATAATGACCAGATAATCTGTTTTTTGTTGGTTGAAGGATAAATATTGGCTAGGACACTGGGGAGAACTCCCCTGCTCTTCTTCGAAATAGTGCCATGGGATCTTTTACATCCACAGATAGGGCCTCAGTGTAATGTCTCATTCAAAAGACGGCACCTCCCACACAGTGTAGCATTCCCCCAGTACTGCACTGGAGTGTCAGCGTAGATTTTGGTGCTCAGGTCTCTGGAGTGGGACTCAAACCCACAAACGTCTGACTCAGAGGCGAGAGTGCTACCCACTGAGCCACAGCTGATTCACCAAAATGGACTTGACACTTAGTTATTTTCTTGTCCCAGGGATTTAGGACCTGTTATTGGAGGTCCTTTGTTATGACATGCAACAAAGCCAGTTGTTTCCTAATGTAAATAATGTAACGGGGGTAGGGTGGGATATGTGTACTGTGGGGATCAAAGCAGGGACAGGGTACTGGATTTGGATGATCAGCCATGATCGTATTGAATGGCGGAGCAGGCTCGACGGGCCGAATGGCCTACTCCTGCTCCTAGATTCTATGTTTCTATGTTTCTATGTTTCTATGTTAAATAGGAAAATGAAAAATTATTTTCCATTTGTAGGATATCAAATTATGACACCTAAAACTACAAATCATTCAGATAATTACTGGACATATATTGTAATAGTTTCACTAAACTCATTAATGTCAATCAAATCCATTGAAAAGATAACTTTCTTACTTACAATCTCTGCAAGGGCGCTAATTCAGTTGAAGCACAACCCAGAAAATCATAAAGGCTTCCAGCAGGGGGAGGCCATTCAGCCCCTTTTAACACCATGATAATTGTTAATGACTACTTTCTAGGCAAGAGGTTGATTGGCAAACAATTATAAGTGTGGCGTCTCATTCCTTCAGGTTGTGAATTGTTTTAGGAGATTTTAAAAATAACAAATTTTAAATTTTAATTTTTTTCTTACTTTTCCAGTCTCTTTTTTTCCTATCGCTCTCTCTTAATCCAATCTTTCTTTCCCTCTCTATTTCTCTTTCTGTACCCGAGTTGATATTGAATTTACCCACTCTAATTCACCCTCCTTCTCAGTCCTTCCTCTGTTTATTTCTCAATCCTTCAATCTCGTTGGTTAAGGAGATACCCTGTTTGTCCCGTTGTTCACCAAGCTCCCAGATGCCCTGTTGCCCTCGCTGTGCCGTTATCAGCTCGCACTTTCAGCAACATTTGGGGCAAAAAATTTGAAAACCTAAACGTGCACGAACAAGTCTAACTAACGGGGCAGGCCGCGAGATGCAAAATCTGGCCCATAGTTTATCCTGCTCGTGAGTAAGACTTTCATACACTGCTCATTACTCTGCTACTTTTAAATCACTGTGGAATAAAATGCACACCCCACTATTTTTCTGAACCATAAAACAGTTAGAGCTGGAAAATGTCCCAGTCACTCAAAAGGACAGAGCCACTAATCGAGCATTCCCCACAATAGCAAAAAAAAAACTCTTTTCTATTCAATTTGAATCAATGAAGAGCAAATTTGTACTGTGCAGGTGTCCTTTAAATGAATGAAAAGTTACTTT
This sequence comes from Squalus acanthias, assembly GCA_030390025.1. NCBI lineage: Eukaryota > Metazoa > Chordata > Chondrichthyes > Squaliformes > Squalidae > Squalus > Squalus acanthias. The sequence continues at coordinate 74,733,210 of CM059436.1, forward strand.
CTCCAACCGAATCCCATCTGTGGCGAGGACACATCACTATCTTTCCCTTCACATAGTCTGCTCGTCTCATCAAGCCAAGAAATTTTTTTTCCTCATAATCAGTTTTAGTACCCTAGGGCCATTCCAATTCTCAAAGTAATATTCTGAGCAGCTCAACGACAGCGCTGTAATACACAGCACAACTCAGTAATGCTATCACCAGGCCACGCTCCCCAAGGTGGGGGCTGTGAATTTATGAAATCCAGTTAGACCTAGTGGAGCCACAAGATGAAATCCAAATGAATGTTTTCACTGCTTTTGTCTCTCCAAGGATTCAGTGAGTTTCGAACAAATGACTGAATGCACTGAAAAAAAAATCCGGCAGTCTTTCAACTAGTCGGCACAAATTGCTTTACAGGCCTTGTTTTATTGCTGCCCAAGCAATATTGTCACTGTACCTCCGCAGTTAGAATATAAGAATGCGTATACGTCTGTTGTAGAACATCTGCAAAAACAATTGGTTAATTTTTCATATAGATTATAAAACTGAATTAGCCAGATTAATTAACAGCATTACATAGAATCACACAGAATTTACAGCAATGAAACAGGCCATTCAGCCCAACTGGTCTATGCCGACATTTATGCTCCACACGAGCCTCCTCCCATCCCTACTTCATCTCGCTCTATCAGCATAGCCTTCTACTCACTTCTCCCTCGTGTGCTTATCTAGCTTCCCCTTTAATGCATCTATGCTATTCGCCTCAACTCCTTGTGCTGGCAAATTCCACATTCTCAACACCCTCTGGGTCAAGAAGTTCTTCTGGAATTCCCTATTGGATTTATTAGTGACTATCTTATTTTTATGACCCCTAGTTCTGGTCTCCCCACAGTTGTGAGCCTTTATTAGTAGATCTAATAAAAGCTCACATCCAAAATGTCTTTCTCTTTGCCGATCAACCCTTAATACCTTTCTCGTCGGTTGCCTCTCCTGCAATCACCGCTCCCCACCCCCCACACCACCACTGAAAGCGTCAATGCCTTACTGGAGTACAAGTCCCTGGCGAGGATCAACCTCCTCCACCTCTTCCACATGCCCAGTATTCGTATATAAGCGAGCGTCAGCAGTTCTTTCAGCTGCTAGGTTTATCAAAGCCAAACCTCACTCGCCCTGTCCTCATCCAACATGCTTTTCCAGCAGGGTGTTACTGGATGGCAATCAGAAACAGGAACTCTGGCTGACTTATCTCTCCCTATCCTGGGGAGAGAGCGGAGGCCAATTGTACTGCCACTGCTGCTGTCCTTCGTGAGGCCAATTAGCTCAGCAAAGGCCAGGGATGGAACCGAAGACTTTCCACGTCTGAATGGCTCACCTACTCACTGGATAAGCCATTGTCAAGCCATCGGGGGGGTGGGAGGGTGGTGGTGGGGGGAGGGGGGAGGGGGAATCCTTCAGCATTTGTTTGAAAGGAAGAATAAAGGAATACTAACATTTATATAGCGCCTTTCACAACCTCAGACGTCCCAAAGCGCTTCACAGCCATTTTGCTTTCAACTGACTAAAAATTAACACTTCAAGGCAAATTGCTACCAAACCCCAAAACAGGTGTTATAGAATAGGATCCTAATTTTTAAATAAACACAAACTTTCCAGCTGTAAAATTATGATGTTTCTTTAGAAGCGTTTTTTCTGGTTATTGCGATGCGAGTTCAAAGGTCCGCGCTGTATTCGTTGTCCTCTGATGTTATGGCTGCCAACCGGCCTTTTTTTTGGCTGGCGCATCAGCTTTTTCTATGTAATTTGTAAAACTGGCAGAGAGAGTTTGGTTTTATTGAGTGTTTTTTCTTGTTTTATGGGCCACACTTCACCTTAGGAGATCCCGACTTGCTATTCAGCACAGAGACTCCCGAGTTTTCTAAGCATTTTAACGAAGTATTGCAAAGTATTTACAGCACAGAAACAGGCAATTCAAAGAAATGTCTTCACCCAGAGGGTGGTGGGGGTCTGGAACTCACTGCCTGAAAAGGTGGTAGAGGCAGAAACCCTCACAACATTTAAAAAGTGCTTGGATGTGCACTTGAAGTGCCGAAACCTACAGGGCTACGGACTAAGAGCTAGAAAGTGAGATTAGGCTGGATAGCTCTTTGTCGGCCGGCGCGGACACAATGGGCTGAAATGGCCTCCTTCCGTGCTGTAAATTTCCATGATTCTATGATTCTAATTCGACCCAACAGGTCCATGCTGGTGTTACTGCTCCACACGAGCCTCCACCCACCCTACTTCATCTAACCTCATCAACGTATCCTTCTATTCCTTTCTCCCTCATGTGCTTATCTAGCTTCCCCTTAAATGCATCTATGCTATTCACCTCAACTACTCCCTGTGGTAGCGAGTTCCACATTCTCACCACTCTCTGGGTAAAGAAGTTTCTCCTGAATTGCCTATTGTATTTATTAGTGACTATCTTATATTTATGGCCCCTGGTTCTGGTCTCGCCCGCACATTTACCTATTTGAAACCCAGGCATACACACAGGATTTGAATAATCACAATGTAGTCGGTGGTTACAGCAAGGTCCAGACTCTGGTTGGAAACAGCGCAACTTGTTTCCCCAGAAACTACGTTCAGATTCGACTGCAAAGCTCACGGGGATCTTCACAAGTTCTGCAATTCTAAGGATGCTCTCAGTCCAAGGCAGCTCAGTCCTGTTCCTGCCTTGTCAGGTGCTTGAGAAGTGAGTTAGCCACTTAGCTTTGCTACTTTAATCAGGAGTTGAGTTGATGCGCGCTATTATTTGACCAGTTCTGCAATCATCCTCCACATCAAAAGGAAAGGCCCGATGTTATCAGCTTGGAGAGTGGCAATGTGAGGCAACAGATCCTGAGATAAGAAGGTGTGCTGTTTTGAACATGGGACATTTTCTACAGATCAGATTCCATGCTTTCTTCACTCAGTATTGTTGCTTATTTTTGTAAATATAGTTTTCCTGTCTGTAGTTATGTGGAGTTAGAATAGCTTTCTTGAATTCAGGCTTCTGCTGCAACTATGTCAGAACCTGAACAACAACAGGTATTTATACAGCGCCTTTAACGTAGTAAAACGTCCCAAGGCACTTCACAGGAGCGATTATCAAACAAAATTTGACACCGAGCCACACAAGCAGATATTAGGACAGGTGACCAAAAGCTTGGTCAAAGAGGTAGGTTTTGAGGAGCGCCTTAAAGGAGGAGAGGTAGAGAGGCAGAAAGGTTTAGGGAGGGAATTCCAGAGCTTAGGGCCCAGGCAGCTGGAGTGACGGCTGCCAATGGTGGAGCGATTAAAATCGGGGATGTGCAAGAGGCCAGAATTGGAGGAGTGCAGAGATCTCGGAGGGTTGTAGGGCTGGAGGAGATTACAGAGATAGGGAGGGGGCGAGACCGTGGAGGGATTTGAAAACAAGGATGAGAATTTTAAAATTGGATAGTATATTAAAAACACATAAAATATCCAGAGAGGTTTTATTTTGATAACTCTTGATACATGGAGTCAAAGTGTTTTCAGATCAACAAAGCTTGTGCTACATTTACATGATAGCCTGCCAGCGAGGGTGAACACCCTTAGCAGCTTTGTGGGGTAGTTGCTCAGTCATCTTGCTGAGCAAAATCCAGACAGTCAAAGTCCCATTTATGATTGCAGCCTTTTCCAAGAAGAGAAATAATGTCCGTGCACAAATGGGCCTGTTTCACGTTACTCACACATGCGGTCAGAACCACTTTGTAGAAGTTACATAGTCCGGCCCCCATCCAGTTTTGTTTGGGACAAAAGGTGGCAACCAATGTTGCTTCTCATTTTTTTTCCGTGCGCGGTCCCTTTAAATTTGCGGCGCGGCCGCACAACAGCTGGTGAGCAGCCTGCGCGGGACCTCCCGATTGATGTACGGCCACACGCCCCGCACCTAAGGGAGAACGTGTTGGCAGCCAATGCTCCCTGTAAGTTGCAGCGCTCCAGGGATCCCGCGCAGCCGGCTTGCCAGCCTATGAATGAAAAAAAACGCACATGCGCAGTACTGAGAATGGTCCGTGCAGCCCCTTAAAGGGGACGTGCGGTGCCAAAAAGAATTACAGAGAGCATTGGTGGCAACCCCAACAAATGCTTTACTGTCACTTCAATAATGCTTCTGTGGTGATTGCCAGAGTCATTATTAAACATATATTATATGTTACCTCTGGCAATCACCAGAAATGCATCATTAATGCAGGATTCATGCCTGACATCCGACTGGCCATGTGAAAAACACTAATATAAATGTTCTGAAAGTAAAGCCTTTGTTGGTGTTGCCACCTTTTGCCCGGAACAAAACTGGATGGAGGCAGGACTATGAAACTTGTACGAAGTGACCGACCGCATGTATGACAAATATATTTTTGCAATATCAATTAAAAAAAAAAGCCTTTACTGTAATTTTAAATTAAATGGCTATTCAGATGCTAAGGAAAAATAACCGATAGAGGCTAAGGTTAGGCACTCGCCAACAACTTGAGACGTGTGCAGCCGTAAGACAAGTTAACTTGAGTCAGGTCACTATTCTGCATACAGTTAGCTAAAGTTATTCCTGGGCGTCGGTCTGGATTTATTGCTCAGAGAAATGAACATCGCAAACTCTTTTTACCATACCATGGGGAAAAAAATTAAATAGCAACTTTTCCCACTCAGGTGAAAAAAAAATCAAAGAACAGCTTTCACTTTATGCGGCTGCAAAGGAAGTAGAATGGCTATAAATCTCCTGGGTGGTATGTAAGTGCAGAGAACAAGGGGCAACTGTATAGTGATGAATTGAGCCTGTATACACCACCAAAGCTGTGATAGCTTACACTTTTTAAAAGTGATGCCTGTGTCACAGTGTAAGCAATCAGGTTTCTAGACTAGCCATTACTAAGATCTGCAAAGCGTTAGCTTTCAAGATCTACTTCTCATGGAATGCTTTTCCCCCCCGCAATATTACGAAGTCAGGTCTTTAAACATTTATTTTCAGGATGGCTGTGCTTAGTGACATTGCAGCAACATTTGGCAAAAGGAAGAGGTGCGATAAGCATCTTGTTCAAGTGCTCTGACACACTTATCAGGTTTTCAAGAACTCTACCATCAGGGACCATTATGAAAATGCTTCTTCAGTAAATTAATGTGCTGCATAATAAATGGAAATCATAGAACCATACAGCACAGGAGGAGGCCATTCGGCCCATCAAGCCTGTGCCAGCTCTTTGAAAGAGCTCTCCAATTAGTCCCACTCCCCTGCTCTTTCCACATAGCCCTGCAAATCTTTGCCCGATCTTGAGAAGAGCATGATTAGGACTGTTCATTCTCATTTAATCCAGTATGTAAACTATGTAAATGACAGCAATTCCAGTGACTATACACTTAAAGAATGCAGTCTAGAAAAAAAGAAAACTTTCGTGAATTTTAAACAATCACCTGATTTCTAAAGCGGCAGATGTCAACGGTGCTTTTTCCTCCCCTAATCAGCAGGAAACAATCCTTGGTCTGTGCTGAATTCACTAATCTCACAAAGGTGGCAATGGGGATGCTATGACCTCAGCAATCCCTGATTCAGAAGGGAGAGAGGTAATAAAATCCTACTCACAATCACTGTCCAGTAATCCCTGCGGCAAACATAAGAATGAGAGGACAAGATCACACTCTGCTACAACAACCCCTAAAACTGATAGCCTGTTGACGTTCACAGTCCAAGTTATTACATAAAGAATGGCCGCATAAATCAAGGTAGCGGAAGGCCACTGGTGCTTGTGGAACCATAACCATTATGTCCCCCGCCTCACAAAAAAAGGATAAAGGGAAATAGCTCTTTCAAAGAGCTGGCACAGGCACGATGGGCTGTATGGTCTCCTTCTGTATCATTCTATGAGCTTCTACGAACAGGAAAGGGGAAAAAAAAGATTATTTCTCCCAGAAACCATGACTCCACCTTAATATATAATAAACTACATGTATCGAGCGAAACCATCATGGAGAAATGTGGCATCACTCCCTCCAGGACTCTACATTACAACACTGGCGACACTTCAAAAAGTACTTCATTTGCTGTAAAGCGGTTTGGGACGTCCTGAGGTCATGAAAGGCACGATATAAAATGCAAGTTCTTTCTTTCCTAAGGCACCATGTTAACCATTTTGTGGCACCCAACACGCTAGGCTGAATTGTCATGTTCTCACTGACAAACAATGGAAGCACAAGAGGGCAGAAGAACTGCATCTTGCCCCAAGGCAGGATGAGTTACACATCATTCTCAATGGGACAATGAAACAGCAAATACATCTCGCTGCCAGCCTTAGACACAGTCATCTCTTGTTAAAACAATCTTTGATACAGCAGGACTTGATGTGAGGCATATAGTTTATGATTCTTCCTACAATTTACAACCTGCAAGAAGCACCATCTCGTGATTTCTGCAAGGTTTCCCAATGACAACCTGACAGAGTAGGTTCACTGCATCTTTTTAAAAAAATCATTCGAAAGTAGTGAAATTATGTTAAACTTTTAGAGGAGCCTGGTCAGGCTGTACTTAAGGGGTACTGTGCACAGTTTCTGATCTCCATACTATAAAAAGGACATAGAAGCACTGGAGAAAGTGCAAAAAAGATTTACAAGGATGGTACCAGAACTGAGAGATTACAGCTATCTGGAAAGACTGAACAGCTTGGGGCATTTTCCTTTTGAAAAGAGAAGGCTTAGAGGAGAGGTCTTTAAAATTATGAATGGGTTGGACAGGGTAGATGGGGAGAGAATGTTTCCACTTGTGGGAGAATCCAAAACTAGGGGCCATCAATACAAGATAGTTACTAATAAATCCAATAAGGAAATAAGGAGAAATTTCTTTACTCAGAGAGTGGTTAGAATGCGGAACTCGCTATCACAGGAAGTGGTTGAGGCAAATAGCTTAGATGCTTTCAGTCGGAAAGTAGACGAGTACACAAGAGAAAAGGGAATAGAAAGATATGCTGAAAGGCGGCGATGAGGCAGATGGAAAGGGAGGAGACTCGTGTGGAGTATAAACACCAGCACAGACTAACATAAGAACATAAGAAATAGGAGCAGGAGTAGGCCATTCGGCCCCTCAAGCCTGCTCCGCCATTCAATTAGATCATGGCTGATCTGATCTTGGCCTCAACTCCACTTTCCTGCCTGTTCCCCATAACTCTTGATTCCCCTGTTTTTCAAAAATCTGTCTTTCTCCGCCCTGAATATATTCAATGACTCAGTCTCCACAGCTCTCTGGGGTAGAGAAGTCCAAAGATTCACGACCCTCTGAGAGAAGAAATTCCTCCTCATCTCCGTTTTAAATGGGCGACCCCTTATTCTGAAACTGTGCCCCCTAGTTCTAGATTCCCCCACGAGGGGAAACATCCTCCCTGCTACGACCCTGTCAAGCCCCCTCAGAATCTTATATGTTTCAATAAGATCACCTCTCATTCTTCTAACTCCAATGAGTATAGGCCCAACCTGCTCAACCTTTCCTCATAAGCCAACTCCTTCAACTCAGGAATCAACCAAGTGAACCTTCTCTGAACTGCCTCCAATGCAAGTATATCCTTCCTTAAATAAGGGGACCAAAACTGTACACAGTACTCCAGGTGTGGTCTCACCAACGCCCTGTACAGTTGTAGCAAGACTTCCCTACTTTTATACTCCATCCCCCTTGCAATAAAGGGGGATGGACTAGTTGGGCCAAATGGCCTGTTTCTGTGCTGCATGTTCTATGTAATTCAATGAAATAATGCACTATTTTTCTCTCTTCTATGTTCTACCTGCTCTAAATATTTGGTATCTGGCAATACCACTGTTAACCTGGCCATGAAGAGGAACACTGCTGGGGAAGTACTTCACTGTGGCTTGGTTGCTTCCCTTGATATGCCCAGCTATAAACAGGAACCTAGAGAATCATAGAATGAGACCGCACTAAAGGAGGCCATTCGTCCCATCGCGCCTGTGCCGGCTCTTTGAAAGAGCTATCCAATTAGTCCCACTCCCCTGCCCTTTCCCCATATATCTTACATGCTCAAGCTTGGCAATCTACAGCTTTCACTATTGTACTGTTTTTTTTCATAGAATAAATTAATTCACAAGATTAGAAAGAACATTTTAAATAAAATTATCACAGTGCCAAAAAAGCATGTGGGGAATTAAGCCTGAGCAAAAGCAAAATGATTTTGTTCCTTTTGTTCCCCCTGTGATCTTGCCACAGTTCTAAGAATGGTAGAGTGCAATTATTTATTACAAAAGACTCTGCTGTTCAACGTTCCATTTTAAGCAATAGTTTGGACATCACCTTTCAGGCAGCTTCCTCAAATTTCCAAACTCCCTTGCTGAAAAAAACACCTCATCCATATTCAGTGAGAGAGTAAACAGTTGCACTGGGGTCCATTTCTGAAACCCTCTGCACATTTGCAGTCAGCAATTGGAAAGTAAAATCACAAAGGTGTCCTTATTGTGCTTCTGCATGCAGTTCTTTGGAGCTGAGCTTTCCCGCCAACCAAGTTGAGGCAAAGTAGAATCAACCCACCTTCCTCACATAAAGCTTGCCACGGGACACGTGCTTCAATGACTAGGCGAGAGAGAGGCTCAATGTGATCAGAAAAAAAATTAAGGGTAAGAAAAAAATTGTTGGAACTACAGGTATGTAATTAAAAAAAGCAAATGTGAGAACTAGGCCGCAGGTTTGTTGGTATCTGAAATGTTAGAACAAAAGAAATAGGAGCAGGAGTAGGCCAAACGGCCCTTCGCGCCTGCTCCGTCATTCAGTAAGATCATGGCTGATCTTCTACCTCAACTCCACTTTCCCGCCCAATCCCCACATTCTTTGATTCCCTTCAGTTAGCATTTCAGATACAGACTCTTCATTGAAAACAAAAACTGGAAGATAGGACTGAACAAAGAGGGTTAAGAAAGAGTAACAGATAAAGGTCAAGATTGGGCATACTGACTCAAGTGGCAGATAAAGGGTTTTCCTTTAGAAGAAGAGGTGAAGAACTGCTCGGCGGCGTACAAAGATCATCTGAGTCGGGCAATGAAAAGGCACAAAGGCAACATAAGTGTGAAAGGCTTCAGCATGACAGCACAATGACGACTTTAAAAAAAGAGGAAGGGCGAAAATAGCTTAAAACCAGAAAGGAATGCTAAAATATGGGATGGGAAAAACAGAAAAGGAAATGTGGGAGACAGCTAAGGGCCACAGTTGCTAAAGTCAGAGTTTAGACCTGCAGAGTGCCCAGGAAAAAAGATGAGATATGGTTCCTGAAATTTGTGTAAAGCTTGGTTGGAACAATATAGGAGGCCAAAGATGGAAAAGCTGGAAAAATAATGTGAGGGGAGATAAAGTAGTGAGTCACAAAAAGATGAGGGTCACATTTGTAGACAGAATTGAGATGTTTGAAAAAGCCAATCTGCATTTGGCCTTTGTAATGTACAAAAGACTACAGTGTGAGCAGCGGAGAAAGTACACCATTTGGAAGAAATACATGTATATTGATGATATACACAGAATGAGTGTTTGGGTTCCTGGACAATGGTGTGGGAAGAAGTATATGGGAAGTGTTGCATATGTTACCCTTCAACAACAAGAAGTTGCATTTATATCGTGCCTTTAACATAGTAAGACGTCCCAAGGAGCTTTTTGAAGAAAATCTGACACCGAGCCACATAAAGAGAGATTAGAACAGATGACCAAAAACCTGGTCAAAGAGGTAGAGTGTGCTATCAACTGAGCCAAGACTGAGAATAGTCTGAGAATGGGTTTTTGCAAAAGCTGGAAATAAGTTAGAAATTTTTGGGGGGATGTTACACAAAGTTAAGTTTGGTTATGCAGCAAAAAGAACAGTAGTGTGGAACATGTCGGTAAGGAGGAAAGGAGTAGGAAAGGTAAACATAAATGGAGAGCAAAACAGCTCCAACATGGACAGAAATTAAATAAAATATGGAATAAGAGCAATGAGGAAGGAATTGGGGGAGGCAGCTAAGGACTGATGTTGCTAAAGTCAATGTTCAGACCTGATGGTCGCAGAGTATCAGAGAGAAAGATGAAATGGCCTTAGTCTCTTCCAGCTGCCTTTCCCTTGACATTTAGCTGTGCAAGTGTCATCGTAACTCTGTAACATTGCCTGACTCCACCCCTGCCTCAGCTCATCTCCTGCTGAAACCCTCGTCCATGCCTTTGTTACCTCGAGTCTTGACTATTCCAATGCTCTCCTGGCCAGCCTCCCAACTCCCACCCTCCACAAACTTGAGCTCATCCAAAACTCTGCTGCCCGTATCCTAACTTGCACCAAGTCCCGTTCACCCATCACCCCTGTGCTTGCTGACCTGCAGTGGCTGCCGGAGTTTGACCAGATAAAACCTCGCAGCCTGCAAGCACAGAGCACTTGTAAGCTTTTTCAGCCAGGATCACCCTTCTCATTCAGGGTTTTCAGGGTTACCGGGAGCTAAATAGGAAGAATTCCTGTTGCCAAATGCTCTCCAGGTTCCACTAATGAGCCAGGCTGGCTGGTCAATCAGCTACAGTGCCCTGGAATACTTGATAGTATACAGATGTCCAATTTTATTAAATATCCAAACAGAAAATGCTAGAAATACACCGTGGCTCCATCAGCATGTGGTCTGTGGACTACCTGGCCCAGGCGTTAGATTACTGAGTCTGACAGAGAGGGTTGATTTGGCTCCATACTTCCTTCAACAGGCATATTACATTGGAGCCATCTCAACCCCCAAAGAAATCTTCCTTAACTTCCCTGAAGGAAGATGGTCACTAGCTGGTTACTACACAGCTGTTAAATACAAGCTAAAGTTCTTACTCGGCAGACAGCCAGTTAACCAATTAACTCTTTTATTTAAGCTACACCTTCTAGATGGACAGGCCTCAATCCTATAAAGCCTTAGTTAATGGCTAAATATTCAAACCAGTAACAATTGATCGAATTCCTTCAGAAGGCTTTTAACCTTCATTTTCAGATATTCCAGGACACAGGAGGGTTACAAGGCTGGAGAAGACTGCAGAGATAAGGAGCAAAGCCACGCTGAAAAAAAGAATTTCTGAATGACAAATCCCTCGCCTTTACACTGGGTTCAACTAATTCATGTCAAATTTCTACATTTAAAAAAGTCAGAAAGATCAAGGGTATGGCACACTGGTGCACAACACCCAGTCACCGTGACACTGTGATAGGGCTTATGCCCATGGCTCTAATGCGCCACAAACAGATTCCAAATGTTGGATGAGGAGCAGACCAAAGCCTGGGTATCTGTCCACAGGAGGAGGGAGGGGGCATTCATTCTGAGGCAACTTCCAGTGTCCAATTACAGAGCAGCATGAATATGCCTTTTCAAATCAGTAAAGTAGAAAAACAAATAGTTGAAAGTCTTTTGGGTTGAAAGAACATCTTCTGATAGACAACAAAAATAAGTTCTTCAAAGAGTGACATTTTGGAAGTTATGCATTTTCTTTTCAGATTGAGGGTGGGTATGTGGGAGATTTCGTGCAGCTGGTTAGCATTTTATTCAGGGATATTCCAACGTATTTACTTTTCTGCACAATTTGAAACCCATTTTCCATCTTGTGGCTTGCACACAATTACGCTCAACCAGTGTTCGCTGGCTAGGAAAACTATTCCTTCTGTTGCAGATCTCCACTGTTCGGTGGTGTTCCCGTGAGCAGTCAGGCAGACAAGTGCAACTGCCCTTAACCACTGAATGACAAACAATTGAGTACAGATCCAACATGAAGAAAAAGACAAACCATACAACTGTACTCTGGTCAGGCATCTCCTGTGGATCACATGTTAAGGTAGGGTCGGGAAAATTCGCCAGGGTTCCTGCTCCTGATTGCTAGCCAAGTCCCCCTGCTGGAGATGTGGTTATCAGGCGAGGACAAAATCTCACTCATGCCTTAAGGTTGAAAAACTTGCCAACTACCAATGAACCAAGGACTCAATTCCTTCAGGAGTAGAGGGGAGAAAATTGGCAGATTAAAAAAAGAGGGTGGGGCGGGGGGAAGTAGATATTCACAGAGAAACAGATTAAATGAGTCAGTATATTCCTTTTACCTTCAAGCTCTTTTCTTCTGCCCACATTATGACCCCTTGATAACTATTAATTCCACTGACATCTTTGCTGCATCACCTTCAACGAAAGATTCCCACTGTAATGAGCATTAACAATCCAACAATGTCTTTCGCGCAATGCACTATTCAGAACACATAGCACCTCTGTGCACTGCTGTCCTTCTAAGAATATTTTGCCACAGTGGTCACTAGTTTCAACATGATGAGCAGTGTATCTAATTGACTTCCTATTAATGCTTAAGCTACTTGAAACTATATCAACTGCAGAAGTGTGGAATTTTTATCAGGTTTCTCCAGTGAGATTTTTGCAATTGCTTGCGGCACATATTAAAATAAACCACATCGTCACGTTCTGAGACATTCAAAAAGGAAAATGCAAATCTGCTACTTAAATTGCACAGGATGACAGTTCGTCTACCCAAACATATTAAAATTCCTAAGTAATTATGCATCTACGAAAATATATTTCACCTTTTAAGCGCCAGCTAAGAGCCTTTACAACATGGAAAAGATCAAGTTACACGCTGATTTATATCACTTCAAAATATTTTTGGCAGGTACAATTTTACTTTTTACCTGGCAGGTGTATTCTATGCTTTTTAATGGACTAATGAAGCAAGGAATACTATTTAAAATCCAGGCAACATTGGTAATACTAACTCTTTTTCAATTTTACCCTTTCCTAACTATGTGATTTCAGTTTTCAATGCTACAGTAGAGAGTAAAAGAAGTAAGACTTTTGAACAATAAAGTCTTGGCAATCTCACAAAACAAATCTGAGTGTTTACTAAATAGAATCCCAGAGCAAATCCACCTGCTGGTGATTCTGCCATCATGAAACCAGCCAACAGATAAAAGACTGAGGAAAGCACGCCATCAATTAAAACAGGATGCTTCATTAATCTTCACTGTCGATGGCAAAGTTCTGCTGCGTTGGCAGCAGCAACACGCCGTTTGTTGCATATGTTTGAAATGGAGATCTACCCGGACAAGTCAACTTGAATGATAAAACCAGGCTTCATAACATGCAAATTATCCCATTTCTAATTCTTCGGAGGATTAAATGCCTTCTGTATTTCTCTTGTGTTTATTACCATCCCAATTCCTGCCAGAACACTCGTGAACGAGCCAATTACAATCAGCCATCATCACCCTTCTATTCTATATTCTACATTCAATGACTATACACGCAAAATCGAAGCATCTAAGTATCAGCCGTGGCTCTGTGGTACCACTCTCGCCTCTGTGTCAGGCTGTGGGTTCAAGTCCCACTCAAGTAACACTTCAGTGCGGTACTGAGGGAAGTGCTGCCCTGTCGGAGGTGCCGTCTTTTGGATGAGGCGTTAAAACAAGGCCCTGCCCGCCCTCTCAGTTGGACGTAAAAGATCCCATGGGACTACTCGAAGAAGAGCAGGGGAGTTATCCACAGTGTCCTGGCCAATATTTATCCCTCAATCAACATCACTAAAACAGATGATCTGGTTATTTTCACATTGCTGAGGTCGTGAAAGGCGGTAAATGCAAGTCTTTCTTTCTTTTCACTCAAAACAAATAGGATCAGTGACTGTTCTAACTCTTCAATAAGGAATTCCCGGGTAACTTATTTTTACAAAGTCTTCTCTTTGACATTACAGCTCTTTGCTGATCATTATGACGCACAAGAGGACGATTCTTCAATGGAGTTTTCCACTCTTTGCAGGGATTAAGTTGTTGCTTTTTGAGCTGGTTTTAGATACTTATACTCAAGTCAAATGCAAAAGGCTGCTTTCAGAGGCCCTTTCTCCCTCTGGGTCGATAAATTATTTTAAGTTAAGTAATCTGGGATAATAGACTGCAAGGCAAATACCATTATGGTATTTGTGCCAGCCATGGCTCAGTGGGTAGGCACCCTCGCCTCTGAGTCAGAAGGTTGAGGGTTCAAGTCCCACTCCAGAGACTTGAGCACAAAAATCTAGGCTGACACTCCCAATGCAGTCCTGAGGGAGTGCTGCACTGTCAGAGGTGCCGTCTTTCGGATTAGACGTTAGTCCTGGCCAATATTTATCCCTCGATCAACATAACAAAACAGATTATCTGGTCATTATGGGAGCATGCTGTGCGCAAACTGGCTGTCGCGTTTCCTACATTACAACTTCAAAAAGTACTTCATTGGCTGTAAAGCGCTTTGGGATGTCCGGTGGTCATGAAAGGCACTATATAAATGCAAGTCTTTTTTTTTTCTTTCTATTCACCAAAAACAGTACAGGATCTCACCAATCATTCCTGGCCGTTTAACTAATCTCTCTGACTGGAACACAGGAACAGGAGGAAGCCATTCAATCCCTCGAGCCAGTTCCGCCATTCAATGAGATCATGGCTGATCTGTATCTTAACTCCATCCACCCGCCTTGGCTCCATATCCCTTTATACCAGGGGTGGGCAATTATTTGGGCTGGGGGGCCATTTAACAAGTTTTGGTGAGCTATTGAGGGCCGCACACCAATGTTGCCACGCGGTCGCGCACCAATCGCAAGGTCCCGCGCAGGCCGCTCACCAGCTCCTGCCGCTGGAAGAGATACTGCGTGTGCAGTATTGTTAAGTGGCCCTCCAGCCCAAATAATTGGCCACCCCTGAGTAAGAGCTTTTGAAACCAACCAGCTACATTTGCATTGTCTTTGAAAACATACAGGGGTTACATGTTTGACTCTGCAGCTGGCCGTTTGCCATGTCATTTCCAGTACCCCATTCAGGTATCCAATTGTTCCTTATTTTGCTATCTGATTTCAAGGCTACCTCAGTACGAGGTTATTCTTCAAATTATTCAGTGCGCAAAACCCTTTACCAGCCCGACCACAGTCTAGACTCAACAGAAGTTCCAATTAGCATGAACACTGACCCAGCGAGCAGAAATAAACCCACATCACAGTCCCCCCAGCTACAGCAAGATTGAAATGAAGAGCCCTCCATTACGGCAGAAACAATATTGACCACAAAAATGATGGCAGACTAAACACGCTGCTCCAGAAGCAATGAGACCATGCGCGGTATCTATAATCGCGTGCCATTACCTGGAGTCCTTGCACTCCGGGATCCACTCCCGTGTCTAAGACGGCGATGAGAACCAACCTGCCGTCGTACTCTGGGTACCGGGAGAGGAAAGACGCAGTGCTGGTCTCTTCGGTAAGAGAGTCATAAAGATGAGCAGCCATAACTCGACTCTAAAATGATAGGGCGTATTCGAGTACACAGTGCATTCTGGATACAGGCGTCCGCCATTGGGGCCCAGAATTGTGGAATGGATCCTTTTAAGATCGGGATGGGGGTGGGGGAGAAATCGCTTTTGCGAATTTATACTTGAATCAAGTATTTTAGTGTGTTTTCCCTGGTTTCAGTTCGGGTCCGTCTCTGGCCCACGAGATGTGGCTTGCGTTCTATTTCTGTCCCGTCCAGTGGGCCGGACAGAATGACTTGGTGGGTTGGATACAGCCCGTGGGCTGTATTTTGCCCACCACTGCTTTATACCCTTGGGTAGCAAAAATCCATCGCTCTCAGATTTGAAATTATTAATTGAGCGAGCATCTACAGCTTTTTGTGGGAGAGAGTTCCACACTTCTGCCACGTGAAGAAGTGTTTCCTAACCTCTCTCCTGAATGGCCTGGCTCTGATTTTAAGGTTATGGCCCCTTGTCTTAGACTTTCCCAACAGCAGGAAAAGTTTCATATCAACTAAATTTGTGTTACTCACCTCTATATAGGATCTTCCTTATTCGCTGAATGCATTTCAGCCTCCACATACAAATGAATACACTCATCTAAATGGGGAGAAAAACACTGGGACAATGCCCTTTCTGGTCTCATTTTGAAAGCTGTCCCTCTGCTTTTGTAAAGGAAGCACCAGAGAGATTAACCTCAGCCAAGTGAGATAGAAAACTGAAGTCAGTGTTGAGAGAGAGCCCTGTAGCTACATTCAAAGCATCCGAAAGACCACAACTGACAAAGATAATGCAACATGCTTCCTCTTTTATTCAACTCTGATAAATACAAATAAATTATGGCAGCAGAGTACAGAAAAATAGAGGTGAGTGATTTTGAGTTGTCAGAAGAAAATAATGGCTTGCAAAAATATGCCTTAATCCACATAGCGGCCTTGCAGAATAGTGTTAAGAGCTCCATTCCATAAGGGCCTTTTGTGTTATCAGTCCACAAACAAGTATAATGAACTGTCATTTTTTTCCTGGTCATTCTTGATCAGCAAACATGATGAATAACATTCTGACAGACACTTTTGCAATGGATTTACCTGATGTTCTGCGACCAAAAAAAAAATCGACCAGCAATGATTGAGAACCTTGCTTCTATCCACGTAGATTGCTAAAGGTTATATAAAGAACAATGAAACAACAAAAGTTGAAAGATCACAAGAAACTACTGATCCAAGGGGATCTCACAATGTGCAAAACTGATTCAAATCAATAATTTGCACTTATAAAGTACCTTTGACATAGAAAATATCTCAATTCACTGCACGAGAAAAAAATGACACGAAGTGGAAGAGTTCAGAGAAATGACCAAGATAATGGTTGAAAAGATGGTTTTGAGGAGCCTGCTAAAGGAGGGAACTTAAGCAGCAAGGTGGAGGAGTTTAGAAAGTCCCAGAGAGCAGGGTCAAGATGGCTAAGGACTCTAGCACCAATGGTGGAGCAGCAGGAGGGGGAAGATACACATGGGACCAAAGTCAGAGGACTGAAGAGAAAGGGCTAGGTCATAAGGTTGGAGGAGATTGCTGATGTAGAGCAGGGTGAGGCCATGGAGGGGGTATGAGGCAGTCTTAGCTCGCTGTTGAATCGCTGTCCGATTTTCCAAGTGACTTTGAGAAACGGAATTTCCTGGCGATGGTGAGCAATAGCTGTAAAATGAACCTTCAATGAACTAAGTTATAGGCTTATATTCAATAAATACTGCAGACAAGCAAGGACTTCCTCTGACAGTGAAGAATGCCTCAGGGACCACTGTGCATAAAGTTCTAGTTGCAGCCATCCCACAAGAAGATATCTTTTGATAGCAAACATGACTCTTGCCACGAACTCCAGGACCTTAAGTAGTGTCATAGGCATTGAGGTACATGGTCCGAAATGGTCTAGTGAGAGCAAAAACTGTGCCCAGAGTTAACTAGAACCAGGTCCCAATGAAAGAAATGTACAATAATGGTTTCAGGTGGGATTTGTCTCAGTTTCTGAGAAGTACAAAATTTCCCATAACCTAAAAAGCCTGCTGGACCCAGATCTGTGCAACACCTTAATAAGAGTGAAGCAACAAACCGTACTGGGTTACATCTGAAGCAGTTTTAGTACAAGGAAGGCTGGAAATGCCTTTGTTTAAAGCTGAATGCTGATCTTACTTTCCTTTCTTGAAATCTGTTCATGGTACTGTACAATTTAGTTGGGAGCTGAACAGCACACTTGCTGCAGTGGTGTCAGTCTATGTCAGCAGAGTTCCAGTTCAGTCTCATGGAAATGTCATATTCGTATTCCTAATAAGTCCTGGAGAGATTGGGCGCAAGCGATCACAATCCAAAATCCAACCCAACCATTATTTTTTGCCCAAATAATGGGCGTGACAAGGTCCAATTACTCCCCTCCACATTGTACTCCCTAATGGTAGTAAAGCTCATAGCCTTTCCTTGCTGCCAATCAGAAATCCAGCAGATACTGTGAACTTAATATGTGGGAAATTGCATGTGTGAAACCCCATCCTCTGCCCAAGCCGTTCAATGCTTTATCGCAGGGTTATCCTCTCATTTCTATTTTGAACAGACAACCAGCAATAGAGACAATAAAGTTCCATCAACAATTACTTCAAAGCAAGAAACATTTATGGACAAAAAGCACATTTCCCCACAACCACTAATGTACTCGCACATCATCTGTGGTGCAGTGCAATTTGAATCTTTGCTTGAAACAAATGCAATTTTTACTGTGGATGTGATTGTGCGGTCATCAGTGACTCGATACTGTGATTAATTTCCGTATTGTTTCAGCATCCTGTTGGCATGTTTAATGTTCTGTGTTTTCCACATTTTAGACAAAATGACGCTAGAATGTTTTCAATGTTGCGGTTCAGATTCATTAAGCTTGCATTTAAACATTGAATAACTGAACTCGCTTCGATTTAATAAAAAGGATCAATTAAAATGTTCAAGATGAGTAATCACCTGTTTTTCACAGTCAGATGTTCCAAAGTGAGACTGGATGCATCCTACACCACCAGATCGAACAGAAATATATGCACACAATCCTACCACCACCATACCCTAAAGGTCCCTTTCCAAATCACATGCATGCTTGGAGCCGTGTCAGCTGTGGTTCGGTTGGTAGCACCCTCGCCTCTGAGTCAGAAAGTTGTGAGTTCAAGTCCCACTCCAGGGACTTGAGCACAAAAATCTAGGCGGAGACTCAGAGGTGCCACCTTTCAGATTAGACGTTAAACCGAGGCCCCGTCTGTTCTCTCAGGTGGATGTAAAAGATCCTACTATTTCAAAGAAGAGCAGGGGAGTTATCCCTGGTATCCTGGCCAATATTCCTCAATCAACATCACTAAAAAAAAAGAGATTATCTGGTCAATCATCACACTGCTGGTAGTGGGATCCGTGCGCAAACTGGCTGCCGTGTTTCCTACAACAGTGACTTCACTTCAAAAAGTACTTCTGTAAAGCGCTTTGGGACGCCCGGTGGTCGTGAATGGCGCTTTGGAAATGCAAGTCTTTCTTTTTTCGTTCTATGCTCATCCCTATGAAGCAGGCCTCAAATTCTTAGTTCAGCAAACTCAACTATGGGGACGATTTCAAGAAAAGCCTGAAAAATACCACTACACTGTGACAGCTGCTAGAAAAACAAATTAGTTGAAGCTTTGTACAAATCAACAGTCTGGTTTCTTAGAATGTTGTTAAAATCAGCAGGCAAAAAGAACGAAAAAAAACTGACATCAATCACTTGACACCACACCACAATGTGTGCAAACGTTTGGAAATAAATTGCTTTCATTAAATTTAAAAAGCACTCCAACTCTTTCCAGGTGGAAAGCACGAGCTAATGTATCTGGCCAATATTTAAAAAAAAGTCCCATTATCTTCTAAAAGGGCTTCAGCATTTCAGCTATTATTATCCACCTGGAACCTTTTTATTGATTATATGCTCAACAATCAGAAAAAATGTTTCTCCTGAAACATTAGCCCATTGGATAGAACTTCAGTAAAGGCAAAAAAGAAATAAGGTGCAATTAAACAAAGGTAGGAAACCAAAAGGATTGGGAGGAAAGAAAAACTGGAATATTCACCAAGTGTCACAAATCAGGGAGCAACGGAGAATGTGGGGAGAAGTTCCTGGCTCTGTGCTCAGGCACACCAGATCACCTGGACGCAGTAAATACTGGAAGGAAAATCCTTTACACGCATGTTTTCCGCTCCGCCTGATTTTCCGACAATCACTGTGTCGGGCGACCCAGTGCCCCTGGGCACAGACCCAGGAAAATCTCCCGTGTAGAATACAATCCCTCATGTCTTTAAAGAAAAACATGTTTGTTCTCAAAACATTTTTTGCCTCAATAAAATTTTTAATACTTTAAGTATTCCTAATCCGCCTGACAAAAAGCATTTAAAACACCAATTTAATTTGATTAACAATATTTATGAATTTAGATTCGGATATTTTGACTTGGGGCTTTTTGTTGCTGCTTCTGCACCAATCGGAAAATAATGTACGCTTCCTGCTTAATATCCTAATTATTCTGAACCTACAATGTTTCATTTTATTTTATATCACAAGCACTGTTTAACACAGTGGTAGAACATTTATTTGTCTGGAGAAATTATACTGTAAATCAAATTAATGCATATACTTAAAACAAAAAATTACTTTGATGGATTAACTTTTCCCCCCCATGATGAAACATTTGTAATCTAATTTTTATTTGGGTAATATCTTGCTTGATGCAGTTTCTGCTAAACAAACAAATTCCATAAATACACCTTATATATTAAATGGCATAATAATGGAGCGCTGTCAAAGAAACTGTAACAACGGCAGTAGTTGATCCACTGCTGAAGCCCTCCTCCATGCCTTTATTACCTCTAGACTTGACTATTCCAACGCACCCCTGGCCGGCATCCTATCTCCCGCCCTCCATAAACTTGAGCTCATCCAAAACTCGGCTGCCCATGTCCTAACTCGCACCAAGTCCCGTTCACCCATCACCCCTGTGCTCGGTGACCTATATTGGCTCCCGATTGAGCGATTTTAAAATTCTCATCCTTGTTTTCAAATCCCTCCATGGCCTCGCTCCTCCCCATCTCTGTAACTTCCTCCAACCCTACAATCCTCCGAGATCTCTGCGCTCCTCCAATTCTGGCCTCTTGCGCATCCCCGATTTTAATCACTCCACCATTGGTGGTCATACCTTCAGCTGCCTAGGTCCTAAGCTTTGGAATTCCCTCCCTAAACCACTCCGCCTCTCTACCTCTCTTTCCTCCTTAAAACCTAGCTCTTTGACCTGCCCTAATATCTACTTATGTGGCTCGGTGTCAAATTTTGTTTGATAATTTGTGACGCGCCTTGGGATGTTTCACTACGTTAAAGGCGCTATATAAATGCAAGTTGTTGTTGCTGTTGATGTTTGCTGAGGAGACGGAAAGACTCTTGCGAAGTTGTATGGGTGTAACCAATGTTAAGAAAGATCCCCGTAAGCCTAATGCAACCTCTTGGAACTCTGGTTCAGCAATTGATGGTTAATTCGAACATTTAAACTGCTTGTGTGTAAAGAACAGATCCCGACAAGGTTACTGCGTGAGAGAGGGCACCACAGCCCGGTAAAATAGTGGGCAATTTATTTAAAAATCACACATAGTCTGCGTAGACTCTTGAGATTAGTTCAGAATGTTCAGGTGCGGCTTTAGCAGCTCCTGTGTTGGTGAAAAAGTGCATGAAGGTCTGGCATAAGTGTCAGTAGCTTTCAAGATGCTGTTTCAGTCATAAGCATGTGCAGGACTGCCATCTGGTCACATTCCTTCAACAATGCAGAGTGTGTATATTCTGGCATGGAGCAATCCACGCTCATCAAGTCCAATTGTCCGCACACTTCTGGAGAGTACGGATTCCAAGCAAGGTGTTTGCTATGTAGACTGCCAAATAGAGCTACAATTACTGGCCTTGCAGTACACTGAAGTAGTTTTCAAGAAATTTTTGGTTTCCCTCAGCACAGACAAGTTGTGAAATAAAAAACCAGAAAATACTGGAAATATTCAGCAGGTCAGGCAGCATCTGCAGAGAGAGAAACAGAGTTAACATTTCAGGTCGTTGACCTTTCATCAGAACTGGCCTGACCTGCTGAGTATTCCCAACATTTTCTGTTTTTATTTCAGATTTCCAGCATTTTGCTTTTGTATTAATAGATAAATTGTGATTCAGCCAAGCAGCTGAATATTTGCAGATGAAAAGAAATTTCAACTTAGTGCAAAGATAGTTGGGCAACATCAAAGGCAATTTTTCTCAATAGCATTAACAATTAGTCTTGTCAGCACTGCTAATGATGACCCATTTCTCCATCTACAGCCCAATCTTCTCTATCTGTCTGCAGAGATTCAGTCACCGCTTGCCTTTCCGATGAGGAATTAATCATTTTGGAGATTGCAGCGCTATCAGCAAAGCGAACAATGCCAGTTTTCATAACAGCTAGCTGATTATTTGTCACGTTTAGAGTTGGACGAAGCCCAATTCTCCAGAAGACCGCATAATTCTTGTGATAAGACATACACCATGTGGTAGAGACATACTCCATATGTCCTATCCTTACGTTTTCCAAGACAGAAGGAAATTAAAATGAAGAAAGACTTGCATTTATATAGCGCCTTTCATGACCACCGGACGTCTCAAAGCGCTTTACAGCCAATGAAGTACTTTTTTTTTTTAAGTGGAGTCACTGTTGTAATGTGGGAAATGCGGCAGCCAATTTGCGCACAGTAAGAAGAAAGAATATTACATTTATATAGCAGCTTTCACTACCTCAGGACATCCCAGAACGCTTCATAGTCAAATCCAGTTCAAGAAAGCTGCAAATCCAGTTCAACAGCTCCGCAAATATGTCTGTCACGAGGCGAGATTCTCAAAGGGGCTGGATGTCGCACTATATCGACCTTCCTAGTGGTGAGCATTAGGAAAGTTATTCCACTTCTGTGCCATGAAAATGAGAGTGCAGCAGGCAGCCACTGGAAGTCGCATTAAAGTAGAGTAATCCAATCAGTGAAAGAAAAATCCTCACAAGAAAATTAAAAATTTACGTCAAAATATCGATCTTAGAAGATCTTTTATTCTACAGTACAAGGATGACATCAAATGGGCCAAAGGACTTTATTCATCTAAACATCTTGATGCCCATCTCCGCCCCTGCCTCAGCTCATCCATGCCTTTGTTACCTCCAGACTTGACTATTCCAAGGCTCTCCTGGCCCTCCTACCACCTTGCACCCTCCGTAAACTTGAGCTCATTCAAAACTCTGCTGCCCGCACCCTAACTCACACCAAGTCCCGTTTATCCATCACCCCTGTGATCGCTGATCTACATTGGCTCCTGGTCCGGCAAAGTCTCGATTTAAAAATTGTCATCCTTGTTTTCAAATCCTTCCATGGCATCGTCCCTCCCCATCTCCGTAACCTCCTCCAGCCCTACAACCCTCCGAGATCTCTGCGCTCCTCCAATTCTGGCCTCTTGCGCATCTCTGATTTTAATCGCTCCACCATTAGAGGCCGTGCCTTCAGCTACCTAGGTCCTAAGCTTTGGAATTCCCTCCCTAAACCTCCCACCTCTCTACCTCTCTCTCCTCCTTTAAGACGCTCCTTAAAACCTACTTCTTTGACCAAACATTTTGTCATCTGCCCTAATATCTCCTTATGTGGCTTGGTGACAAATTTTGCTCGATAATCATTCCTGTGAAGCGCCGTGGGACGTTTTATTATGTTAAAGGCACTCTATAAATGCATGTTGTTGTTGTAAACAAATCTTATGAAGAGCTACTGCTTCCCAACTCAACTACTTCAAATGCCTCTGCCAACTGGATTGTCCTAATAAAGAGTTGAAAGCCACTTACTTTGTACCACAACTCTGCTACCATCTGCCCAATGATCCCACCATCGAGTTAGAGATGGAAATGGAGATGGAGATAACATGCTGATCAATTGCATGATTTTTAAAAGATGCACAAATGATGAAGCTCAAAATTTTAATTTTCACCAACGGTTTCCATTCGTGTCTATACACCTGACTAAATTCACGTGCAATTCCAATCAACTTGTACGCTTTTGCATGATGAATTAGACAATTTCAGGGCCCCCAGCCATTTAGAAAACCTGGTAAATTAACAATTAATTTTTCATAGTGATTCAAGAAATTGTTTTTTTCTATAAGCATACCATAAATAGAGCCAGGATCAAGGTGATGCGTAATACTCTAGTTTTGCACAATCTTAAAAAAAACCTGAAAATTCAAATCATATTTCTACTGGTCTCAAATAAAAATGATAAAATGATACCACCGAACACATTCCATTAACTTTACTGGGCTGGAAAAGAGGAACTGAGGGAGTGCTGCACTGTTGGAGTTGCCGTCTTTCAGATGAGACGTTAAACCGAGGCCTCGTCTGCTCTCTCAGGTGGACGTAAAAGTTCCCAGGGCACTATTTCGAAGAAGAGCAGAGGAGTTATCCCCGGTGTCCTGGCCAATATTTATCCCTCAATCAACATCACAAAAAAACAGATTATCTGGTCATTATCAAATAGCTGTTTGTGGGACCTTGCTGTGTGCAAATTGGCTGCCGCATTTCTGGCATTACAACAGTGACTACACTTCAAGAGTACTTCATTGGCTGTATAGCGTATGGTATGCCATGAGGTCATGAAAGGCACTATATAAATGCAAGTCTTTCTTTTTTTAATTGTATATTTAGTTTGCAGCAACTTCAACTAGCCTCTACCAGTGTAAAGTATGGCTCTGCGTTCCTATTAATGATGGACTATCCCTTGACGTTATTTCTAGAACACTCCATGACAGAAGTCCAAGACTGACTACTCCAAGTTCCTCATGGCATAAAAACACCGGGATTGGCTGAGGGTAATCCACTTGTCTACAATATACACTTCTTTTCTTTGAAATTGCTGTGTTCGCCTCATTGCTCCCTCCCACAAAAAGCAGTAGATGCTAGCTCAATTAATAATTTTAAATCTGAGATCGCTAGATGTTTTGCTAGATAAGGATATACAACCAAGGTGGGCAGAGGGAGTTAAAATACAGATTCAGCCACAATCTCATTCAATGGTGGAACAGGCTCAAGGGGCTGAATGGTCTCCTCCTGTCCCTATGTTCCTCAGCTCTTAGTTTAAAGATCTTTGAAAAACTGCAGTGTTTGGCCAGCAGCATGATGATGAAATAAAGCAGTCATAAACAGCTGCAACATTTACCGTAAGTTAGGCAGTTAGTTTATGCCAACTCTAAACAATGAACTAAAGCTGTCAACCGCACAGCAAAAATATTTGACCGGTTTCCCGCTTCAAGTAAGGATTTGTGAGTAAGTTACTGCACTTAACAAAATCGCAGTTAATATTTTTAAGTGGTTTAGGGTGAGGCTTAACAACCTTCATTTGCTAAAAGAGCAAATCCACTAAATAGGCTTTTAATCAGCACAAACTGCAGGAAGAACAAAAGAAAAGATACTGATGCCTGAATCTTTATTTAAACCGCACGTGATACACTACCCGTTATGAAGTTAGTTAAGGTTGTGGCACTTTTTGAACTTACAGTAGGAACATAGAATCAGTCGGAAGCCATTCAGCAGCTCAAACCTGCTTTGCCATTTAATTAGATCATGGCTGATCTCTACCTCAACTCGATTTACCCGCCTTTGCTCCATATCCCTTGATACCCTTACCCAATAAATATCGATCAATCTCAGTCTTGAAAGCTCCAATTGTCCCAGCGTCCACAGCCTTTTGGGGAAGCGAATTCCAGATTTCTACTATACTTTGTGTGTAAAAAGTGTTTCCTGATTTCACTCCTCAATGGCCTGGCTCTAATTTTAAGATTATGTCCCCTTGGAAATAGTTTCTCTGAATCTACCTTATCGAATCCTTTTAACATTTTAAACACCTCGATCGGAACACCCCTCAATCTTCTATACTCAAGGGAATACAAGCTAAGTTTATGCAACGTGTCCTTATAAATTTATCCCTCTAAGCCCCAGTATCATTCTGGTGAGGCTTCAAGGGGATCTCGACAGGCTCAGTGAGTAGCCGAGAACATGGCAGATGGAATATAATGTGGATAAATGTGAAGTTATTCACTTTGGTAGAAAAAACTGAAAGGCAGAGTATTTCCTAAAAGGTGAAAGATTGGGGAATGCAGATGCTCAAAGGGACCTGGGTGTCCTTGTACATGAGTCACTGAAAGTGAATGTGCAGGTGCAGCAAGCCATTAGGAAGGCAAATGGTATGCTGGCCTTCATTACAAGAGGATTTGAATACAGGAGTAAAGAAGTCTTACTCCAATTATATAGGGCCTTGGTGAGACCACACCTGGAGTACTGTTTACAATTTTGGTCTCCTTACCTAAGGAAGGATATACTTGCCATAGAGGGAGTGCAACAAAGGTTCACGAGATTGATTCCTGGGATGGCGGGACTGTCGTATGAGAAGAGATTGAGTAAACTAGGCCTGTATTCTCTTGAATTCAGAAGAATGAGAGGGGATCTCGTTGAAGCATACAAAATTATTGCAGGGCTTGATAGGGTGGATGCTGAGAGAATGTTTCCCTTGGCTGGGGAGTCTAGAACCAGGGGCCACAGCCTCAAGATAAAGGGTAGGCCATTCAGGGCTGAGATGAGAAGAAATTTCTTCGCACAAAGGGTGGTGAATCTTTGGAATTCTCTACCCCAGAGGGCTGTGGAGGCTCAGTCATTGGGTATATTCAAAACAGAAGTCGATAGATTTCTGACTAGTAAGGGCATCAAGGGATATGGTGATAGGGCCGGTGAATGGAGTTGAGGCAGAAGATCAGCCATGATCTTGTTGAATGGCGGAGCAGGCTCGAAGGGCCGAATGGCGTACTCCTGCTCCTATTTCTTATGTTCTTATGAATCAGTGCTGTAACCCCTCCAACCGAATGCAGTACTCCAGATGGAGTCTGACCAAAGCTCTCTACAACCAAAGCATAACTTCCTCCCCCTTTGTAATCCAGCCGATCAGTTCATATTGATGCATAGATTTTTAAACGGCTGACTTTCAAAATTGGCTCAGGCGCTGTGTATTTGATTAGCACGTCAAAGTGGTAAAATTAAAGGTTGGTTAAGAAATTGATGGGAAGCTTGAGTGGAACCAACCAACCTTTGTCACACTGGCACAAAGTCACTCTGTGACTAATGGCACGTTTTAAAATAGCAAATTACAGAATTTGCAAATGTAATTTACAAAATTATATTGTAAAAAGTCAATTCTGGGCTGAGAGAATAATAAAAACAAATATGATCGCACAGCTTGTCGGCTTCAAAGCAAGGAAATCATTACAATCCAATCCACCAAGGAAAAAGTAGTTTAGAGGGTAGTGGTGTTCCTTAATACCAAAAGCACCTGACCGGTTCTGTGTCCGACAGATACAAATTTCTCATTTCATATAACCCCCGTTAGTTCAAGTACACTTGGGGCCATGAACTAGCAGATGAAGAAAGATCTGTACCAGCAGCAGAATCTCTTAGTTAATCCAATTTAAATTGCAAAAGTGCCGTTAGTCACTGAGTGACTTTGTGCCAATGTGACAAAGGTTGGTTGGTTTTTATTGAACGTAACTCACTGAAATTTTACAGAACGGGTCAGATAGAAACTTGAATGTCGATCTGAAACAAGAACACAAACACAAGTCTCAAAGTCAGCAACATTACCGCTAGTCCATAATTGCATTTTCACTCTCAAGCAGTGCAGGATGCTGCTCTCATCCTCTGTGATACATGTTCGAGGAGAATCACCCGTTGCTTTTGTTCTAAAGCATCTCTCCACAACTAGCTTTCTTGAAGATGATGTCAGAGTATTACAATTACCAGGGTAAAAGTGTCAGCTGTGGCTCAGTTGGCCAGAAGGTTGTGGGTTCAAGTCCCACAGTAAGTTGTGTAAATGGGAGCAGGATGTTACAAAGAGGCATAGACAGATTCAGTGAGCGGACAAAAGCACGGAGTTTAATGTGGGGAAGTGTGAGGTCATCCATTTTGAATCTGAAGACGACAAACTGGAATACTTACGAAGGTACAAATATCACTGAAAAACTAGTGCACAGATACAAAAAGGCAATGGAATGTTGGCCTTTATCTCAAGGGAGTTGGAATACAAAAGTGAGGAAATTATGTTTCAGTTATACAGAGCCTTGGTCAGACCCCATCTGGTGTACGGTGTTCAATTCCGGGCACCTAAATTCAGGAGCGATGTATAGGCCTTGGATTGGGGTGCATCGCAGATTCACCAGAATGATACCAGAGCTTAAAGAGCTAAATTATGAGGACAGGTTGCACAAACTTGGTTTCTATTCCCTTGAGTTTAGAGGGTTGATGGGTGATCATATGTGGGTGTTTAAGCCAATAAACAGATTCAACAGGGTAGATCTAGAGAAACTATTTCCTCTTGTGGGGTTGGGGGAAAATCTTTTCCTCGGAAAATTGAATATTATCTGGAAAAATGACAAGTAGCGTGGTTGCTATATTCTGGTAAGATATCACAAATCCAAACAACAATTTCTCTAATGTTGGCCTGAAAGACTCCATAACACTTAGGATTATGTTTCAGTTTCCTTCCATAAGAACATAAGAAATAGGAGCGGGAGTAGGCCATTTGGCCCTTCGAGCCTGCTCCGCCATTCAATACGATCATGGCTGATCATATTCCAACCTCCTATTTTCCTGAAAGCAGCGATTCAGTGGATCAAAGACAGCAATATTTTTATCCTGCAACATTTCGATAGTAAATATTTATAATTCTGTTGAATTGCCAGAGTAATCTTTTATCGAGGTTGGGGGAGGGGAAGGAAGCTGTCATGTTCTCTCGAGGCTGTGACAGCAACAATAAATTTTATTGTGTTGCTCGACGCACCTGCAAGAGACTGGAGCTTTGTAGTGGAATGGAGCGGCTATCGATCATCAGGCTCCAAACCCAATCCTGCTTTTCTTCTGGAAACCTGCTCAGGCAGGCACGGCACGGCACAGCCTGGTTTCCATTTCGCAGCAGGGACGCAAAACAGAAAAAAGAGTCTTCAATTCCCTGAGCGTTTTAGCCACGACCCGCAGCATCTGGCTTCTGTTAATTTTAGACAAAGTCAATCAAGGTGCAGCAATTAAAAACTGAATATGAAATGTCTACCTAGTTGAATTTGATTCCCTGTGTCCACGGCTCATATTGGAGCGGTGGCTACAAGTCATAAGGAGCTTTCACTGCCTGGGGAGAATTTGATATATGGTAGGGAGATGATATAATGTGACAGAACAAGTAAAAGGCTCCTCTCTGACTACTGCTTCATTTGCTTTTATATTACAAACCTTCAGCAGAGCCAAAGGAGAATGAACTTTAAACTAAAGAACCCAAAGGCAAGTTGGTTTCCAAGAAGTACAAGAAACTGAATTATTTACAGGCTTCTTTCTTTTACAACAGGACGATGCGATGAAGAAAATGAACCGTATTAATGCCGTATTAGAAAAGCTGTGGTTGTTAAAATCAATGTCAAGTGTAGGGGTAAGTACCTGCAATAAAAAATACTCTACCTGTCCCCACATATATCTCTCTATTTCTTGCTCTGTGAAGTAGCTTGGGGGATTTTTTTTCTATTTTAAAGACGCTATACAAATTGCAAGAAGTTGTGTTTTCAAATTTCTATTTGAACCCAAGCTAAATAAAGACTTGTATTTATATAGCACCTTTCATGTCCTCAGGACGTCCCAAAGCGCTTGACAACCAATGAAGTACTTTTTTGAAGTGTAGTTACTGTTGTAATGTAGGAAACGCAGCAGCCAATTTGCACACAGCAAGCTCCCACAAACAGCAATGTGATAATGACCAGATAATCTGTTTTAGTGATGTTGATTGAGGGATAAATATTGGCCATGCCAATGACACACAATCATGAGTGAACATTTCATCCCTCACCGTACCTCCTCTCAGAAAAATTCTCCCCTTCCCCACAGCCCTCAGATTATGACAGCAGCTAACAACAACTACAACTTGCATTTATATAGCGCCCTTTAACGTAGTAAAACATCCCAAAGCACTTCACAGGAGCGTTATCAAACTAAATTTGACACCAAGCCACATAAGGAGATTTTAGGACAGGTGATCTATGGCTTTGTCAAAGTGGTAGGTTTTAAGGAGCGTCTTAAAGGAGGAGAGAGAGGTAGAGAGGTTTAGGGAGGGAATTCCAGAGCTTAGGGCCCAGGCAGTTGAAAGCACGGCCGCCAATGGTGGAGCGATGAACATCGCAGATGCGCAAGAGGCCAGAATTGGAGAAGCGCAGAGATCTGGGAGGGCTGTAGGGCTGGAGGAGGTTACAGAGTTAAGTGCCTTGTTGCCATGTCTTCCCCTATCTCTTTTCTACTGGCTGCTCGGAGATAAGTCGCACTTGTAAAGAGCTTTCCTTTTATTCCCTTCAAGAAGCTCTGTTTACACTTCGAACTGATATCCAATACTGAGATTAGAATCTCACCTCTGCCCTAATACTCCCATGGTGCAGCGCTTTAGTTTGCCAACAGGCTATATGACTGCATACAGGAAAATGAAAACTCATGATCGCCTCCCTAGATAGACATGAAAGCGCACAATGGGTTATAAAAACTTCACGTCAATCAAGGCACGCTCTGTCCTTTTCAGAGCAGGCTTGACCGAGTCTTACTGTGTCCCTCTATATAAAGTGCAGCTTAAATTGGGAAGTCACTACATGATGTGCTGCTGGTGGAAGAACCTGAGTCGCACAGCTCTGTGATGTAGCACATTGGTGTACTTACGCATCGGACCTCAAATTCTCCCCTCATTAAGCTGGCTATCAAAACCCAATCATGTAGTGATGAATATGGTATCTTTTAACCATCACTAGCAAATGCTATACACTGCAAGATAAGGGAATTGATGAGGTCTACAGGCAAAGATCAGGTTCTGCTTTGATTCTTTCTTTGTCTTCCTGCTCAACGCTACACGAGCATGTAAAAAGTTGACAATTAGAAATAATAGTTTCAATTAAAACAAAACATTTTGGTAACGTGACACATATTTCATCTATTGTAGTCTGCAGGTATGGAGAGCTGTCAAAAATAATCGGCAAGAGCAACTTATTCTTTTAATAATTCGATCTCTATGGGTAGATTGTAGCAGTATTGGGAATGGTCGTGACAATGGGAGCTTCTTAGAGAAAAGCAGCCACATGGGAACAGGCATTGATGAGTGGATAATGTCAGCAGAAATTATAGCCGAATGCGATTAGGATCAGCTGTTTTTCAGCTATAGCAAAAAAAGCTGGAGGTCTGCTTCAAGCACTTGTCACAACATTTAATGGTTCATCACTTAAAGTAAGGGTCAATGAGTCAGAATGCAAGAAATGTGTGGATGAAGTGGTTAATACTTCATTCATTTCATGGTCAGATATGTTTTTTCCCAATTGCACTTGCTGCGTATGGATCTCAAGTGATCACTAAAGCTCCTCAAGGGTAGACGTTCTCATTTGTAGTTGCCTTACATAACTGGTCAGTTTTGTTTTTAACACAGGGTCGCAATTAATTGCACCCTGAGCAGTCCCACAGGGCGAGCAGTTCCACAGCGTGAGCAGACACACGCTTGAACTTCAAACAAAAGTTTGCAAGTTTGAGTCGTGATTCAAATGTGCTCATCCCGACTGTGTTGAGCTTTGTCAGAGTTCAGCTGGACTATTACATAGAATTACACAGAATGTACAGCACAGAAACAGGCCATTCGGTCCAACAGATCCATACTCCACACGAGCCTCCTCCCACCCCTCTAACACTATCAGCATAACCTTCTGTTCCATTCTTCCGCATGTGTTTATCCAGCTTCCCTTAAATGTATCTATGCTATTTGCCTCAACCACTCCCTGTGGTAGCGACTTCCACATTCTCACCACTCTCTGGGTAAAGAGGTTTCTCCTGGATTCCCTATTTGGATTTGTTGGTGACTATCTTATATTGATGACCCCTAAGCTGGAGTGAAGTGTTCCGATGGGAGAGGGAGGCACATACACCCTCCAGCTCGTTCCATGTCATTTGTTGAACAATGATTGTGGAAAGTCTGTAGCACAGACTGCTCTATTGGTGATTGGAGGAGGTTTCACCAAATACAGGAGACTCACAAAGGGGAAAATCTAAACAACGTGTTAGAAATTATGATGCAGGAATAATTTCTTGAACACTCTAAAAGAAAGTCGGCGTTTGTGGTATTAAAATGAATCTCATTCCAAGTACAACACATATATATCTCAATAAAATATTCTGGTATACTGCCGCAATTTGTCTTTATATTCATGAGAATTGTAACAAAGCTGTCTTGATAACTTCGGAACAAATCCATCCAACTGGACCAGACCTCCAAGGAAATGTCCAACTAGTTTCTGCGTGATGACAATGAAAATGACATTATGAGATTCAGATAAAGTTTTGGAGAGGTAAGAGCAGCAGTTTCCCACCGAGATGTGTGGAAAGCACAATGCAATGTGTTGATAAGCAAAACATCCCCACCTCATCTTTCTGGACTTTCCAATCAATGTCTCTTCTGTCAAAAAATCAACTGAATTAGTGACAAAACTTTCTCTCTTCCACCTCCTCCCCTCAAAAAATATAAACCTGTCAGTAAGAGGATGCAAAGGAAGGGGGGGGGGGGGGAAAGAGAGGAAAGCTGATTCAATACAGGCCTCGAATGAGGCCTCCAAGCCAACAGAACAGTGAGTTCATAGCAGACGGTTCACCGCTAAGATCATGCCGTAATAATCATTCTCTGAACTTAACACACTATTGGACTCAAATGAAAAAGTCCAAAAGAGAGAAAAGACACAATCAAAATTGGATTCAAGAGGTAGATTTTTAACTTGCAACCCAGGTATCAAACTGGTGTTGCAGATCGGACCCCCATTATAAAAAACGCCTGTAAAAATCGGGCTGTTGCTGTTACGGGTGCACGATTTCCAATGCTGGTTTCACATCGGTTGGCAAGTTGAAAATCTATCCCAGGATCTTCCAACAGAGACACATTAGGTCACGCAATATTGTTAACTTGAAGTTGACAGTTTGAAGAAATTAGAAATTAATGTGAACTCATAGGGTTCGAATGATCTACTAAATTATGTTACAAAATGATGCCTCTCAATGTGAGGTTTTACAGTGCCTAGGAGCCTGAGCTGCTGATTCTTTCTTCCCTGCAACACCATAAGGTATCAAAATGGCAATTTTGCAAACATACCACTCACAGCAGCCTTGCACATAAAATGCAACAGAATCTTCCATGAATCATTTTTTTTTAATGGGGAATTATCAGTTTTCATATTTTCTTTGTCACATGGAGCTTACTCTCTTTCTATGCATTCCATAATATACATATACACATTTGCAAATGTTATTTTAATGACTTTATTACATTATAAAGATGAAGGGGGTCATTTTAAACCGGGAAACAGGCAGGTTCGGGTCTGTTGACACCAGGCGGGTCACATTAACATCAGGGCTCAGATGTGCAGCGTTCCCCTCACAACAAGCCCTTCCTTCCAATAACAACTCCTGGCTCAGTATGATAGGAGATCCATTTGTTTTGAGTGTTCAACTTTCTTGTGTATTCACCAACAACGTGCTGTTGTGTAGAGGCACCAGCTTACGATGGCAGTGTTAACATTTCCGGTAACTATTCCGTCAACTATCATCACTTTTTGTTCACTTGGCTTTGTTAGGGGCCTTTACTGATTTTATTTCACCAGCGATGTGAAAAGCGGATTCCTGATAAATCTGTGACATTTTGTAATAAATGCTGGAATGGTGTGACTGAATATACATGAAATCAAGCCAGAATTTAAAAAAAAAGTCAAGCCATAAATCAAACAAGCAGGATCTATCACAGCTGATGTCTCAGCTGGTACTTCAGGGAAGAATTCTGGTAAACTCATGAAAATTAATGAATTAGGAGATGCAAAAATAACAATTTTTAATTTTAAAAAATTCATGGAAAATGCAAGAGGACTTGTTTTGAACCGTTACTGGGAGCTTATAAAACAAGGTGATACATTTTTAAAATGTCAATATTTACACTGGTGTCCTGGATAGAAGTCCCTTTAAATGTTGCTGTAAAATCTATCAAATGACAAGTGCCTTGCGGCAATATTTCAGTTTTTAACACAAAGCAAAACTCCCTAAAATATGGCTCTTTTCCATTTACTGTGTGGTGACAGACTGCGTGCTAATGTCCAAGGGCAATATTCTAGCGCTATTGCCAGCAAATCACAGTTTTGCATGTGTTGTGACACCTTTACTCCAGATGTACCTATACATGAATCAATCAAGCAATAGCTACAGCTATGCCGAAGAGGCGATAAGTGGACACAAGTCTTGACTAATAATCTTTGGCACTATTGTTCATTGACATCATTCACTTATAATAGCTGGCTTCTCAAAGCGAGTTTGAAGGCAAGTCCTATTTAATTTAGTCCATTTGATTTTTTTTTAAACCTAAAGGTGCAGTAAATTAATTTGTATGGATTCAGCACAATCTGGGCAATTCTGTTGTTATGCACCCTTAAGAGGGGAATCAAAAACTTCTCAAAATATTTGGTGCTTTATCCCTTAAGAAACAAAATGGAGGAAAGTGCAACATTTTTGTCAAGTGTTGATAGAGGTGTTCAAAATCATGAAGGGTTTTGATAGAGTAAATAAGGAGAAATTGTTTCCAGCGGCAGAAGGGTTGGTAACCAGAGGACACAGATATGAGGTAATCGACAAAAGAACCAGAAGCGACATGAAGAGAATTTTTTTTTTAAACACACTGAGTTGTTGTGATGTGGAACGCACTGCCTGAAAGGGCAGTGGAAGCAGATTCAATAATAACTTTCAAAAGGGAATTGGATAAATACTTGAAGGGGAAAATTTGCAGTGCTATGGGGAAAAGGAAGAGGAGTGGGACGAACTGGATAGCTCATTCAAAGAGCCGGCACAGGCATGATGGGCCGCATGGCCTCCTACTGCGCTGTATCATTCTATGACTCTGTGTTATTGCCAAGAGCCAGAAAGGGCCATCTGGGCGTGCAGCCTCTGAAAAATGAACTCGCAGTTCTGAACATTAAAAACAAATCAGAAGATGACACAACATGAGGCCTGACAATAAAATTTAAAGATATTTCACAAGGAATTCTATAAAGGTTAAAATTATCTACCTCGGGTATGGTTTGCTTCATGTTTTACATGTCGTTCGACCTCCACGTATAAATGAAGAAAGAGTTATAAAACCGGTGTGAAACAGTGCTTCGTTAAGAGTTTGTGCCATGCAGGGTCCATTATAGTCATGTGGTTCTCACTCTCCCATATCTGAATACTAAACTTGTTGTCAGCAAGCAGCAGGGGTAAGATTAACTTGATACGGTGAAATTAAGCAAAATGGAAGCTTCAAGTTTGCACCTGGTCACATAACACCAAGCAGCAGGCACAAAGCAGCTTTATTTGTGGAGGTTGAACTAAATTTAAATAACCTGCCAAGAACAAAACGGAGATGACAAGAGAAAGTGTGTGACAGGCAAATTAAGAGAGAGAAAGTTTGGTATTTATATCATGCCTGATCACACCTCTCAGAAATGTGCCAAATTGGAATATTTTCTGAATGGGGAGAGCCTGGGAGTGGTGGAGGAGCAAAGGGATTTTGGGTGTCCATGTGCACATATCAGTAAAAGCTAGCGCACAGGTACAATAGTAGTCAAAATGGCTAATAGAATTTAGAGCTTTATCTCAAGAGAATTGAAATACAAAGGGGAGTTATGCTCCAGCTGTACAGAGTCTTAGTCAGACTCCAACTGGAGTAGTGCATTCAGTTTTTGGCACCGCGCCTCAGGAAAGATATAGTGGCCTTGGAGGAAGTACAATGCTGATTCACCAGAAGAATACTGAGACTTAAAGGATTAAATTATATGACAGGTTGCATGTTCTTGCCTTGTATTCCCTTCAGTTTAGAAGTGATCTAATTGAGGCATTTAACACGATAAAGGGATTTAATAGGGTAGACACAGAGAAATTATTTCCTCTGATGGGGGACCCCAGATCATACAAACATATGAAAATGACGGACAGGGAAGGACGCAGTGGTCCAGCTAGCCTGTCCCAGAAATGATGATGCCTAGTGCATCACAGTACAGACACCTCGCACCCTCCAGGAGCCATGTAATTCCTCTGGAAGAGATGAGAAACCAGATCGAAACCTAGGCCAATTAGTGAAGAAATATGGAAAAATCCTCTGCAATCCCTTTAGGCAATCAATATTAGTCCAGGAGATCAAAGACCCTGATTTATATTACAGGAAATTCTACCTCTTGTACGAGGTGGTCTGCTCCGCAGCCAGAAACGATCCTATGCTCTGGAATTCCATCTCTAAACCTGCCTGCTTCTCGAGCTCCCCTCTCCTCCTTTAAGACCCTCCTTCAAAGCAAGTTATGTCCCTCTTTGGCTTGGTGTCAAATTTTGTCCACTTCTGTGAAGCGCCTTGGTTGGTTTTTCTACGCTAAAGGAGTTATATGAAAGCAAGTTGTTGTTTGGATATATTTAAAATGGGTCATCCCATGGAGATGTTTACGTAAGAGTTGTCAATGTGTCAGATGCGAAAGAGATAAATAAACACACACAGTGGGGTGGGGAAGACCCCACACGCCTCATTGCACTGAACACAGAAAGGAACACACTCTCATTGACTTGTTCCTCGTTTCCACGCTCACTATTAATTTGGATATGGAGTTAATGAGGTAGAATAATTCAGTGCAAGGACCAAAATTCTGCTCAAATCGAAGTATAAGTTACACACAAGACTCACATACACAAAAGAATCAGGTTCGGGTATTAAAAGCAGCGTTACTTAAATTGATTAAATTACATTGCAATATTCAAAAGATTTTGGAAGCAAATTTTTGCAGCGTGATATGATCTATTTATATTTACCCTGGACCAGTAATAATCAATCAGGGAAGACGCATTGTATTTTTAACAGCAAGCAAATGCAGATTAAGGTTGAATTGCTCTAAATTAGTCACCATCAGGAAAGTTAAACATTATAAATTTGCAAACACATGGAAAGGACAAGCTTAAATAAATGATCACAACTGTTTTCCCTCGAGTGTTGTACAGATTGATTTATTTTGAATGAACTAATTACAATACTGTTCCAAATTAAGTCTCATTGTTTCCCTAAAATATACTGCAGCTATAAAGCTTTCCAATCAATAACCAAGTATTCTGCAGGTCAGACAATGTTTCAACATATTTTAGGCACTATTTCATTCTCCAATAACTTACAAATTAGCTACTACTGTTACATGCGGCTTTCGAGATTTAGCATAACACGTCTGGAATACTTTCTTGATTTAAAATAGAATTAATTCTTGCAAAGTTGATTTTGTTCGGGGTGGGGGGGGGGGGGGGGGGGCGGGGGGACTGGGTTCATAATGCTTCATAAGATAGTGTGGGAAGGTGGTGTTGAGGTAGAAGATCAGCCATGACCTTATTGAATGACGGAGCAGGCTTGAAGGGCTGAATGGTCTGCTCCTGTTCCTATTTCTTATGTTCTTAAGCGACATCTCTAATACTACAACATGTACAAAATCCACCTTCAGCACCTTTACAAAACACATAACTACAGGCGACAGATCATCAATCTACACCGATAAGTGATTTGGCTCAAGCATTAACGAAACATTCCAATGCTGATGAGGAGTTAACCTCTTATGTAGATGCCTGCCGGGATGAGGGTGACTGTTAAGAGGAGGAAATCCAACCGTTCATGCTTCATTAAAAAAAAATCAAAATATCATCATCTCTTTTTTGTTGCTGTAACATTTTTGCATGAACGGTAAGTACGAACGGCATCAGAAGAACGAGGTGAAGAGTTAATGAGAGTGACTGCATAGTGTGTGCGTTTGGGAGGAGGGGCTGAATGAATGCCAGTAAAGAACACGATGTGGAGATGCCGGCATTGGACTGGGGTGGACAAAAATGAGAAGTCGCACAACACCAGGTTATAGTCCAACAGATTTATTTAATTTTACAAGCTTTCGAAGCAGTTCGCTCCTTCGTCAGGTAAGTTAGCAACCTGAAGGGTATTTCAGCTGCAGTGTTACTCTCAGTGTAGATTCATCACTAAAGTGTTAGCCATGGCTCAGTGGGCAGCACTCTCGCCTCCGAGTCAGAAGGTCGTGGCTTCAAGTCCCATTCCAGACGACTTGAGCACATTATCTCGGCTGATACTCCCAGTGCAGAACTGAGGGAGTGCTGCACTGTCGGAGGTGCCGTTAAACCAGAGGTCCCGGCCATCCTCTCAGGTGGCCATAAAAGATCCCATGGGCACTATTTCGAAGACGACCAGGGGAGTTCTCCCAATATTTATCCCTCAACCAACATCACTAAAACAGATTATCTGGTCATTATCACATTGCTGTTTGTGGGAGCTTGCTGTGTGCAAATTGGCTGCCGTATTTCCTACATTACAACAGTGACTACCCTTCAAAAAAAGTACTTCATTGGCGGTAAAGCGCTTTGGGACATTCTGAGGTCGCAAGTGGCTCAAAGTAAAACTGCAGCAACTAAGAAGAGAAGAGGCAGGGAACAAATCAAATGCAAGGAATGTAGAAAATCTGTGGCATTGCCAATACTCTGAATGTTACATGGCATGAGCTCCGCGTTAGAAAACAGCAGGTCATCCAACTCACTGAGAGCAGAGTCATGGGCGTTCTGCTTGTATATTTAAAAATTGTGGGTGCTCGTTCAGAAAGGATGAGGTTACCATGGAAATGAGGGAGAGTTGCAATGTCTGTTTTCATTCTCCATGTCTTTTAAGATCTTTTAACTGTGTTCCCACTCTGCATACACGGACGGAACCGAATATGGACATAGGATCCTAGGCCTTTCTGCCCTTCAGAAATCTACTCTTCAGTATAGCAAGGTCCATCGAATGCTCAGTGCTGCAAGTTATGGTGATATGCCCCACCCCCATTTAAATCAAACACTTCAGGCTTTTACACTTTCTTTTTCGACCGAACCAAGTGGCAATGTTTTGTGCAGATTTATTCTTAGCAGAGCTGACGGGAGTTTGAGGTTGTTTATTCTCCTGTCTTGCAGGCAAGTCCTTGTTTCAGCTTTTCAGCACACAGGATCCAAACACAGAAGTTCTATCCAATTAGAAAAACAAATTGCCTTACAGACAAACTGCTTCCAATGGCTGAAGGGTTGGTCACCAGAGGGCACAGATTGAAGGTGATTGGCAAAAGAACCAGTGGCGACATGAGGAAAAACTTTTTTATATAACGAGTGGTTAGGATTTGGAATGCTCTGCCTGATAGGGTGGTGGATACAGGTTCAATAGTAGCTTTCAAAAAGGGAATTGGATAAATACTTGAAGGAGAAAAAATGTCAGGGATATGGGACTAACTGGATTGCTCTTTGAAAGAGCCGGCGCAGACTCGATGGGCCGAATGGCCTCTTTCTGTGCTGTACTGTTCTATGATTCTTGATGAACAGCAGGTTAAATCCACGTAGAAAACAAAAAGTAGTTTCACGTGCAGACAGCTTGCTTGATGGTATTCATTGTAAAGTTTGAAGTTTAAAAACTGAGATGCGCGCCTGCTTTTTTTGCTTTCGTTTTCATCCCCTGCTACTCAGTCGAACTTGAGTGAAATAAAACAGCAATTAGGTGAAAGGTGGAGTGCACACCCTGCTTCCTCTGTGTAATGAAGTAAGTGCTGCATCTGATTTACAGAGAGTCTTTACAAGGGTCCTGGCTTCTTTACGAGCTCACACTCTGGCTCCCAATCTCCTGGATGCTGACTATAACTATATAGCAGCGGCCAAGGTTCTTTAAATGTGGGGTGGGGTCAGGAGGCCTGGTCCTCCCCGCTCCACATTCAGTTAAGTAAATTCAAAAAATGTACCTTTTTTGCTAGCAGGCAATCCCAAGGTCGGGCTTTCCTGAGCGCAATCGATACCGGCTGCCTCAGAGGAAAGCAATCTTGCACTAGGGGGCCTCAAACAGGTGCTATGCCCCTTATTTGGATATACAAAGGGTCTCACACCTGTCTCAGGTGATGGCGCTTACCAACATTCCTTTTCTTCCCTTTCCCAATATGCCGGGCGGCGCACTTCCAGTCGGAACTGTGCGCGCGCTGCCTGCACACCATATTGGGGGCTTAGTAAGTCGATTAGCAGTCAAACAAACATGCGCTGCTGGACGAATTTATAGGCTTCAGTCCTTCGTTTGAAACCTTGCCATTATGTACTGTTTAGGACACACAATCTGCAAGATCAAATGAATCGCACTGCATAATCTTGGAACTAGAAGTTCCTTGGTGAAAAAATACATTGAGCTTTGTAAGCTATCAATGAAGTTATCACTGAATTCTAAAACGTGGCAGTTTTTCCACAAAGGATGTTGTGTTGATGAGCAAGTTGTAAGACCCGTGTAGTGGTGCGAACAGGTGCAACATACTTACTGGAAAAAATGGAAAACAATTTCCATCATTCATACATTGCCCACTGTTGGGCAACAATGATATTTTGACTACAGCAACGCTACTGTTTATTGTTAAGAGATCGTATCACACACCTTTTATTCCCGACATAACTCACACAAAAAATAAATTATAGGTTAGTTTTATTGGTTTAAGTAAAATCTCGCACACAGTAAAAGAAACACAGCATCCAGATGTGCAGCTTGCTGTTCATTTTCCTTTTAAGTCCCACCTTGTTCACTCCCCTGAGGTGTGTGAGAGTTACAGGATCTTTCTCAAAGAAATAAATGATTTAAGAACCATTGCAGAGACCCACTGTACACATCATTATCCTTGTGGATTTCTGAAATGAAGCTTAAATTTGTAGGGCATTGTAGTTTTAAGATGAAATACATGCAACTCTAACAAAGACTCTGGTTTTCCTTTGAAGAAAAATATCACACGGCGGTACAATCTGCAACTTAATTTCCTGGTAAGAAGAGAGAGGCGCACAACAAAGAGAATGACACAACATAAAAGGCCTTCCGATAAT
Organism: Squalus acanthias; assembly: GCA_030390025.1. Taxonomy (NCBI): domain Eukaryota; kingdom Metazoa; phylum Chordata; class Chondrichthyes; order Squaliformes; family Squalidae; genus Squalus; species Squalus acanthias. The sequence goes on from CM059436.1 coordinate 74,773,595, forward strand.
TAACTCGTCAAATGTTTAATTACATTTGAGAAACAATATAATTCCATACATTGAATTTTAGAACAAAGAGATGTTTTACAAGCAGCATTTAATATATTCCAATTAGAAAAATGTTATTACTGAATAAAATATACAGCAAGACACAAACTGGGGGTAACAGAAAGCAAACACATTACTCTTTGAAGATATTAGTCCTTTCTTTCTAAATTTGGCGTTTTCTTTATGTCATGAATCGGAATCTCCTTTGCCAATGGGATTCCAACTATAGCTAAGATGCACTGCAGCAACTCGCCAAGGCTTCTTCGACAGTACCTCCCAAACCCACGACCCCCTACTATCAGGAAGGACAAGAGCAGCAAGCGCAAGGGAACACCTCCATCTGCAAGTTCCCCTCCAAGTTACACACCATCCTGACTTGGAAATATATCAACGTTCCTTCATCGTCGCTGGGTCAAAATCATGGAACTCCCTCCCTAACAGCATTATGGGAGTACCTTCACCACATGGACAGCAGCGGTTCAAGAAGGCGGCTCACCACCACCTTCTCAAGGGCAATTAGGGATGGGCAATAAATGATGGCCTTGCCAGCGATGCCCACATCCCATGAATGAATAAAAAAATAAGGGATTGGAAGTGGAGGAGGATCAGCAAATTCAGAGTTGAGTTTGAAGGATACCTACAACTGGATAATCGCCAAATCTTGCTTCAAGCATTCATGTCAAGTAATGAACTTGACCTGCAGTATTAAACGATAACTTGACAGATTTCATTTTATTACCAAAAGATGCATTTGATTTTGATGTGAGTTACCAAAGGTCCTATGAATTTCATTACGAATGTGTCACTACGGATTACATTTCAATTCTCGGCATACTTGAAATTCTTTCCGTAAACCCGCATTTTTTTTATTGCATAATGTGACATAAGGCCTTTATGTCAACAACCAGCTTACTCAAATCTACCAACCTAATTCAACAGAGATATTATAGTTCCTCATAAAATCAACATTCTTTCATTTTTTTGTCACAAAACTAATCTCCAGCATTTTCAAAGCAATAGTTTGTTTTCAGTACTCCGCACATCGAAAGCATTCCTTAATTTCATCATTTGACACAAATAAAAGGCAATTTTATTTCATCAATGGGTGTAGTGACAATATTGTTCTAAGGTCAACAACTAACTAAACAAATCTTTATTGCATTACCCGATATATACTCCGAAGTATTTAATCCTAGAAGAGTGTAAAATTACAATCACTCGCCCAACTAAAATATTTATTCACTTTTTTTTCCCCTCGAGCCCAGGCATGAAAACATGTAATTGTAGCATTCCAAAAAAAGTTGACTGAATATCAGTGACACATGAACTTGCTGCAGGAAAAGGCAATTTAAACGTACCCTATGAGGTACTGAATGTTAAATACCATTTTACCTCATCACTTCTCATAAGAGGTGAACCACTGCACTGCACTACACCGTGCGATTGGCAGCGCACATTTTCAGTGATAATGACAACTGATGGATTTTTTTAATGCTTTTTTCACAGTTATAAAGGTTTAACCTATTTGAGTGAAGATTCCACAAGCACAGAGACATTTCTCAGTCTCCAAATATGCTTCATAAAAAATACATTTCTCCAGTCTACACAAGTCCAATATCATATTGAAGCAGTCCATGCCCGCATGCAACAAGACTTGGACGACGACCAGGCTTGGGCTGATAAGTGGCAGGTAACATTCGCGCCACAGAAGTGCCAGGCAATGACTATCTCCAACAAGCGAGAGTCTAACCACCTCCCCTTGACATTCAACGGCATTACCATCGCCGAATCCCCCACTATCAACATCCTGGGGGTCACCATTGACCAGAAACTTAACTGGACCAGCTACATAAATACTGTGGCAACAAGAGCAGGTCAGAGGCTAGGTATTCTGCAGCGAGTGTCTCACCTCCTGACTCCCCAAAGCCTTTCCACCAGCTACAAGGCACAAGTAAGGAGTGTGATGGAATACTCTCCACTTGCCTGGATGAGTGCAGCTCCAACAACACTCAAGAAGCTCGACACCATCCAGGACAAAGCAGCCCGTTTGATTGGCACCCCATCCACCACCTTAAACATTCACTCCCTCCACCACTGGCGTACCGTGGCTGCAGTGTGTACCATCTACAAGATACACTGCAGCAACTCGTCAAGGCTTCTTCGGCAGCACCTCCCAAACCCGCAAACTCATCCACCTAGAAGGACAAGGGCAACAGGCGCATGGGAACACCATCACCTCCAAGTTCCCCTCCAAGTTACATACCATCCTGACTTAGAAGTATATCTGTGAGAAGTCGCACAACACCAGGTTATAGTCCAACAGCTTTATTTGACATCACAAGCTTTCGGAGCGCTGCTCCTTCGTCAGGTGAAGGAGCAGCGCTCCGAAAGCTTGTGATTTCAAAGAAAGTTGTTGGACTATAACCTGGTGTTGTGCGACTTCTCACATTTGTCCACCCCAGTCCAACACCGGCATCTCCACATCATAGAAGTATATCGCCTTTCCTTCATCGTCGCTGGGTCAAAATCCTGGAACACCCTCCCTAACAGCACTGTGGGAGTACCTTCACCACACGGACTGCAGCGGTTCAAGAAGGCGGCTCACCACCACCTTCTCAAGGGCAATTAGGGATGGGCAGTAAATGCTGGCCTTGCCAGCGACGCCCAGATCCCATAAGTGAATTAAAAAAAATATTGTAAACTCCTTAAAAAGAGACTTCAATCATATACATGTGCTAAGTTTGCACACAATGCTTCTCCTTAAAATTCTCTTCATCTCTGAGTGCCATGTTTTACTATTTACTTCATAATTAACCATTGAAAAAATGCATTGCTTCATTACGTCAGTACAATTTAGGAGTTAATCCCAAACATCTCGTCCTGTTGGCTTTGCTTTGGGGAGATTTAAATGTCTTGTTCTTAGTGAAAATGCTAAGTTTCGCCTTGACTTTTTATCATCAGGTGAGCTGCTTTTCGCTTTACAGGCACTGTCAGTTTGTTGGTGACATTTCTACTAATGTATCAGTAACCTGTGTTGTAAGTACAGGCCTGTTGGTGAGTACTTTGATCTCTGGAGATATCCTTGCACGGCGACCACACTGAACTCTCTATCTTGACAATCGCTTAATCTCTGCTTTCAGGAACTCCACATCACTTTCCAGTGCTTTTTCCACACTGCCACTAACATTTTTGTTCAGATTCTCTCTTCCCCTGAGGTGCCACTGTTTAGTGTGCTTTAACAAAACCTACACATCCTTTTTAAAAAAAAATATAGTAACTTTGAGTTGAAAGGGAATTATTTATTGGCTGAAAAACACCGCCCCCCCCCACACCACCCCAGCCCCCCCAACACATACATGACATCAACAGGAGAGACCTGGCTCGTGGCTGACTTCACCGAATTTATAACAATTATTTGCAGAAAGTAATTTTGTTTAGGGCACCACCTGCAGCTAGCTAGCGTGACCCATCACCAATATTACCTCAATTTTTTTGTGCGCGGTACCTTTAAATTTGCTGCACGGCCAGTATCTTAAATGCAAACAGCTTCTGAGCGGCCTGCTTGGTACCTTCCAGAGTGTTGCACTTCCGCGCAAGCAAGCAGCTTAGAGGCAACATTGCCCATCAGCCCTTCAATTTTGCACCTTCCCCCAAATGAGCTGCTGCGACATTGTTAAGGGAGTACAGACATTTCCTTTCAGGTATCTTCCTGTCGGCTCTTGTCATTTGTTGCACTTTGAACAAAGTGGGAGAGCAAAATAAAAACATGTTCTGCATACAGCTTGTTGGCTATAAGGCAAATAGTTTCCTTGGCTGCAGAAGTGACTGTAATAACACTCTCAAACCTTTCAAAAACCCTCGGGTAAACAGAAGTGTGTCAGCCATGGCTCAGTGGGCAGCACTCTCGCCTGAGTCAGAAGGTTGTGGGTTCAAGTCCCACTCCAGAGACTTGAGCACAAAAATCTAGGCTGACACTCCAGTGCAGTGCTGAGGGAGCGCTGCACTGTCAGAGGTGCCGTCTTTCGGATGAGACGTTAAACCGAGGCCCCGTCTGCTCAGGTGGACGTAAAAGATCCCATGGTACTATTTTGAAGAAGAGCAGGGGAGTTCTCCCTGGTGTCCTGGCCAATATTTATCCCTCAATCAACATCACTAAAACAGATTATCTGGTCATTATCACATTGCTGTTTGTGGGAGCTTGCTGTGTGCAAATTGGCTGCCGCGTTTCCTACATTACAACAGTGACTACACTTCAATAGTACTTCATTGGCTGTAAAGCGCTTTGGGACGTCCGGTAGTCGTGAAAGGTGCTATAGAAACGCAAGTCTTTCTTTAACCGCAACGGCAAGATATGGTCTATATATAATAAAAAATGTATTTTAGCAAAATTTCCTTGTCAAGATCTTAACTATTTCTTTGTTGTGTGAGGTAGTTTTATGGGCTTTCTTTACTACCTGGTCAGGCTAGAAGTGAAATGAACACTACAATAGAAATATGCTGTGCTCCATACTCAACAAAATACCATTAAATGTATTGGTCAGAGTGGAATAGATCATGCAGCAACGGTCGATCTCCACATTACTCCATGTGGAGCACGCTGACTTCAAAGAGATCAAGCCAGGGCGGCTGCCGGACATATTATTACAGTAAAATATCACCGTGATGGAGCTTGGCAGCTGAAGCAATGAAGTCAGCCATCACTTTCCATCAAAGATGACAGCTTCTCCTGGTAAGAAACTCTCTTAACTACTCACTGCACACTGCCATTGAAGTGTAACTTGTTGAACCAGATACCCACTCTGTACAAACATAATAAAGCTGCTTTCTGCCACCTTCTGGAGACCAGAAATTTCATTGACAATTACACAACAATGGTGATTTCAGTACTGAATGAGTTATGGGGGAACTCCAAGGCGCTGTCGTTCATTTGAATCCAAAGTAAGTTACAAATGATTATTTACGTTGGCGCTCCACTCGAGCGTCCAACAGAGAGGGGGGGCATGGGCTTACAGCAATGATTTCCTAATCTCAGATGAGCCACTTGGAAATGCACAGGGCAATGGACTGCTGATACCCCATGCAGATGGTGAGTCACTCTGGGCTACTCTCTCACACACCTCCCAGCAGCCAACTCAAGACTGACATTGGCACAGCCTTCATCAGAGTTGAGACGAGCTGCTTATCTTCTTGGCCAGGAAATATCAAGTGGCCTGGATGGCGGAAAAGAAAGGAAGGATGATTTTTTTAATAAAGAATATTGAAGGACATCCGTTGCCGCAACACGAGGGGACTGACACATTCTTGATTCATGATGGAAGGGCCTCCACCCAAAACATGAAAGCATCTTCCTCTTGCAAACCCTGACTCACCTGCAACACATTGCTAATGCTTTCTTGCAAATGGCTTGGCAAGATGAGAGGCCAACACAGTGCTGCATATAATTACATCAAGTCTACAGCACAGAAACAATCCAATCGGTCCAACAGGTCTCTGCCATTGTATTGTGCTCCACATGAGCCTCCTCGCACCCTACTTCATCTAACCCCATCAACATATCCTTCTATTCCCTTCTACCTCATGTGTTTATCTAGCTTCCTCTTAAATGCATCTATACTATTCACCTCAACTACTTGTGGTAGCGAGTTCCACATTCTCACCACTCTGGGTAAAGAAGTTTCTCCTGAATTCCCTATTGGATTTATTGGGGACTGTCTTATATTTAGGCCCCTAGTTTGGATACTGAAGCACAAGAAGTAATGCCTCACAATATTTGATGCCTGACTTCACAAAGTTTTTGATATTTGGTACATTACCATGGAGAGATACTGAGTTGAGGATAGATATTTCTCCACAGGGAGGGGGGTGGAATCTAAAGGGAAGGTCATCGCCAGCCCGTTCTCTTGCATTTCCTTAGCAACCAGCTCAACAAAAGACACCAGCAGAGGTTCTGGGCATAGGTCGCCCATTCATTCTGTTGACCACAGGAAGTGTTGCCAACACTCCAGGATTGACTGAGGGAGTGCTGCACTGATGGTGGTGCCGTCGTTCGGATGAGACGTTAAACCGAGGCCCTGTCTGCTCTCTCAGGTGGACGTAAGAGATCCCATGGCACTATTTTGAAGAGTAGGTAAACTTGAGGTCATCCAGAACTCGGCTGCCCGTGTCCTAACTCGCACCAAGTCCTGTTCACCCATCACCCCTGTGCTCACTGACCTACATTGGTTCCCGGTTAAGCAACGCCTCAATTTCAAAATTCTCATCCTTGTTTTCAAATCCTTCCATGACCTTGTCCCTCCCTATCTCTGTAATCTCCTCCGGCCCTACAACACCGACCCCCACCCACTCCCCATCCCCTGAGATATCTGCACTCTTCTAACTCTGCCCTCTTGAGCATCCCTGATTATAATCACTCAACTATTGCCGGCCGTGCCTTCTGTTGCCTAGGCCCTAAGCTCTGGAATTGCCTCCCTAAACCTCTCTGCCTCTCCACCTCCTTTAAGACGCTCCTTAAAACCTACCTCTTTGATCAAGCTTTTGGTCATCTGCCCTAATTTCTCCTTGTGGCTCAGTGTCAAACTTTTTGTCTTATAATACTCCTGTGAAGCGCCTTGGGATGTTTTACTACGTTAAAGGCGCTATAAAAATACAAGTTGTTGTGGGAGGTGATGTGAATACGTCCAACCAAAGCTGGAAACTCTCGTGGCCAGAAGGATGAAAAACAGGGGGAATTGTCTTAAGATAACATCCTCACAATAAGGAAAAAAAAAGGCTCCATATTCACAGATCACACCTCAGTTAAATACGTATTTCAGCTCAGCTCACCTAATCTTCAAATTGTTCCTTTATCTACATTTGCGTAATAATTCATTATCCTTTCACTTAATTCATACAGTGTACAGGACCGGGAAAAAAAACCACAGTCCAGCTGGCTGGGAAAATATCAAAGGTCACGCGAAGCAGATTTTAAAACTAGTAAAACTTAGCTCGACCCAAGAGCTATAAATCTGTCAAAAAATAAAAACAAGGAACGGTCACGCCATTTAATGAAGAAATAGTGAAACGTTGCCTGAAAGTTCTGTCCAAATTTTTTTTTTTTAAGCAGTTGAACTACATTTTTAAACAAAAGAAGCCATCGTTTATTCCAAAGTTGATAGTGTGCAAAAAAAAATAATGTTTTTGAAGCGTATAACTGACTTAATCCCCATTTGATACTATTTTTGAGTAAACACTTTTGATAACTCATAAAATATGCTGGAATATATGTTGTAGGATTCTGTCAATATATTAGAGGCTGCAATTTTTAAACTGTTGTACTGATTTCCCATTTTTCGTGAAAAATTTCACAAGTGTTTAACTTCTCATTTTTATTTTCAAATCCCTCCACGGCCTCGCTTTTTCTGTATCCTCCTCCAGTTCTACAACCCTCCGAGATATCTGTACTCCTCCAATTCTGGCCTCTTGAGCATCCTTGATTTTCTTCGCTGCACCATGGCGGCCGTGCCTTCAGCTGCCTGGGCCCTACACTCTGGAATTCCCTCTCTAAACCTCTCCTCCTCTCCTCCTTTAAGATGCTCCTTAAAACGTACCTCTTTGACAAAGCTTTTGGTCACCCGTCCTAATATCTCCTTATGTGGCTCAGTGTCAAATTGTGTCTGGTTATGCTCCTGTGAAGCACCTTGGGACGTTGTACTACATTAAAGACGCTATATAAATGCAAGTTGTTGTTGTACTTCCTGCAAATGTCAAAGCAGGCCAATAAAGAGGCTTCAAAGCAGTGAGAGGGTAAAGGTGTTTACTCATTTACTTCACAAAGTGTCTCACTTATCACCCAGTCAAATTTTGTAAATGCCTGTTAAAAACTTCATTTTAAAAAAAACTGTAACCTTTCAAACAAAGTTTTCATTGGTAAGTAAAATCCTTGCACAATAAGCAATTTGGCAGAGGTCATGGGAAACTGGATGATCAGGGGACACCTGGCCGTCTGCATTAGCGATCAGTCAAATCATTTGCACTATTTTCCATATCAATCAGATTGTATTGTGACATTCACAAGCTCAACTGATACCGGGAAATAGGCACCTGAGCTACAAGAAGAGGCTAAGCAAGGTAGGAAAGTTTAAACTGGACACAAGAAAGGTTGGGGCGAATATTTGAGGTTTTCAAAATTCTCAGGTGTACAGATAAACAGAATCCTGATAAACTGTTCAACATCAAGTAAAGATTTCAATTTATCTCGTGCTTTAAGACGTCTTTCATAAATGTCCCAAAGCACTTGCCATACAATGAGTTACTTTGGAAGTGCAATGAGCCATTATGTAGGTAAATGCCGCTTCCATTTTATGCACAGAAAAATCCCACAAACAGCAGTAAGGTTAATCTATTTTCAGTGAACTTGGTTACAGAAGAAATGTTGGCAAGATCAGCAGGAAAACTTTCTGCTCCTGCTCCTCTTCAGATAGTGCATGGGATCCTCAGAAGGGTCCTCAGTTCAATCCAAAGGACAGCACCTTCCACAATGCAGAGATCCCGCACTAGTGCACTGGAAGACCAGCCTGATGTACTCAAATCCTGGAATAGGGCTTGCACTCACAACTTTCTAACTCACAGGCGGGAATGTGACCAAAGAAGCCAAGTTAGCATAACTATAAATTCTGTAACAAGGGAGAATAGACCCAAGTTTAAAAGTGCGAAGGTGAACAGAGAGTTTGAATGTAACTACTTCGCACAAAGGGCAGTAAATGTGTAGAGCTGACGGCCCAGGGTGAAAATGGAGGTGGATAGTGTTGGCAAATCTAACAGGGAGCTGGATATTTCTTTAACGAATGAAGTGATTGAAGAAACATGGGAACAGGAGGAGGCCATTCAGCCCCTCGAGCCTGTTATGCCATTCAATGAGATCATGGCTGATCTGTAGCTTAACTCCATCCACCTGCATTGGCTCCATATCCTTTTACACCCTTGTTTAGCAAAAATCTATCAATCTCAGATTTGAAATTATTAATTGAGCTAGCATCTGCAACTTTTTGTGGGAGAGAGTTCCACACTTCCACCACCCTAGGGGTGTAAGTGAAAATCGGAGTATAGCATAGTACTTTTTGAACTTTCGGGCAGACTGCACTGTATTTTTCATCCTGTACATTCTTATATTACAGTTCAAGCGAAGAGACTGAAGGATGTCTCTAGATCTACCCAGGCCGCGAATCCTCTGCTTTAGAATGCTCATTGTTTGCTCGCTCAGAGCTCTGGTTGTGGTGTGGCTTTTGTTGTACTGCTCCTCAGTGTCTGTACTCAGGTTCCGGTCAGGGGTCAGGTTAGGGGATGATATCCCTGGTCTCCAAGCAGCTATCCTGACACCACATGGTCGGGGTGGAAGAAAGGAATGGAAATGGAGGACTGGCGCAGGTTAAATGCATCTCCACAACTGCCATGAAACCAGGCACAGACCTGTATAATCTGCTGCCTGTGGTCACACGTTAGCTGCACATTCAAGGAGTGGAAGCCCTTCCTGTTGACGAGTAGTCCAGAGTTTTCATATGGAACACGCATTCACACTCAATGATACCCTGGACTTGGGGGAAGCCCGTGATTCTGGCCAAGTCCAAAGCTCTTTCCTCTTGTTTAGCTACATCCATCAGAAAGGTGATGAATTGATTGCGCTTTTCGAAGAGGGCATGGGTGACTTGCTTGATACAACAGTGCGCAGCAAATTGGCTGATGGTGCTTATGTCACTTTTTGCAGCCTGGAATGCCCTGGAGGCCACAGTGATCTTTACAGCCACAGGAAGTGATGTGCATAACCTGGAGCTGGGCCGCTGTTGGTACTGCAACAGCTGACGTTTGGTCACAGCCTCACTGGTGAAGCAGAGCCACTGATCCACACGTAAGGTCGGACATTCTCTTGTGGAAGGCCCGCTTGCGGTCAGGCCTCCTGCGCCCTCCCCGCCTTCACCCTCTTCTGCCAGCAGCTGCAGATCTCTTCCTCCTCATCTTACAGCCCCAATGGCAGCCCTGAGCAGCACGCCCACCTTTCACCGACAACGAGCTGAAGCCCCCTGCAGAGAATAGTGCTGAAGCTCCTAAAAGTCGCTTGCCCTTGACTGTTTACTAAACAGCGATAGCAGCCACAGACGCTAAAAAAAAAGGCCTACATGCCCACCAGCAGCCTAAAAAAGACAAACCAGACCTACCCGATGCAGCTGAGGATCCCTTTAAATATCGCTGATGCAGCCAGCTTGCCAACAGTTGGTGCCAAGAATTACTGAACGGAGTTAAGAAACCGCAAATCCAGCATTCCCACAGTTCAATTTGGGGAAAACGTCCTTCGAATGATGAAGGCCCTTATTTTAATGAGGCCCCCCACTGCCCACAGGTGGCTACCGGGACGACTGAAAGCTGCCTGACCCAACATGACGGCTGGCGCACTTCCGGGGGGAGATGGGGCACAAGAGATCGCGACCCCAAAAGTTTTGTTGCCTGGCAAGTAGAAGCAGTAGCATCTTCTGTCTAATGTTCTGCACTGGAAGTACTGAAAGAGCGAGTCTCCTTTTAAGAAGATACTGAGCCTTCAAAGCCATGGATCATGCATGCCAACAAAAATGCAGTTCAATTTGTCCCTTTGAGATGGGAGCGGAGGGCAATCTCTTTGACTGATGAATAAGGACATTTATTTTACGTTTGGCAACTTACTATACAGTGTTTCCCCAGGAAGAAATCATAATTGATAAATCAACTGCAAAAAATATAATGCAATGAAAGCAACAGTGGAACAAATTATGTCTACAAGATTTCACTCATAAAAGGGTTATAAAGCTTTTGTGAACCAACGAGAATTGTTATTGTCTAAAAACAAAGCAATATAAAAGCACTTGATGTCTTGAATATCAATTACAATAGTTTGAACTTGTGCAGGGAGAACTCATTTAACAAGCGGAAGTTTGAACAAAAAAGTTGAAAAAAGCTGATCTTGCTTCCTTCAAAATTACAGCATTCACAAATCAAATGCCAAGATGAAGATTTTTTTTAAAAGCCCTGTCATCTTTTCAGATTGGCATACAGGATTTACAATCATCACAATATCTTCGAACTGATTAGGACTAAATTGCTGTGACCCTCAGCGCTCACAACTAGAAAGCTTCAAATGTACTAAACGCCAGATGAATTTTTGCCTCAAATTCCCACCATTGACAGAATAAATTGATGTTTTTGCATACACGGCAGCCACTTTAAAAACCATGCTCAAATTTCATGGTAATCGCTGCCAAGCACATGGTGCCATGCCATCACCTCACTTACAATTCACAATGGGAAAGGTTGCCATCATTTTCTGCTGGAGTCACCACTTTGTTTTAATTGAAATATTAGCAAGTGCTGCTGAATTAAGAATGCAAGTGGATACACAGGCATCTAAAATGCTCACTGTGACAGTGGTCTGATAAGGCACTGCGTAAGAGACCTTAGGGAAGACTTAAGGAATGTGACCACATGAATAGAGATAAGGTTAGGAACATAGGAACAGGAGGAGACCATTCAGCCCCTCAAGCCCATTCCCCCATTCAATGAGATCATGTCTGATCTGTATCTTATCTCCATCCACCCGCCTTGGCTCCAGATCCTTTTATATCCCTGTCTAGCAAAGATCTATCGATCACAGATTTAAAATTATTAATTGAGCAAGCATCCATTTGCTTTTTGTGGGAGAGAGTTCCACACTTCTACCACCCTTTGCATGAAGAGGTGTTTCCTAACTTCTCTCCTGAATGGTCTGGCTCTGATTTTAAGGTTATGTCCCCTTGTTCGAAACTCCGCCACCAGTGGAAAAAGTTTCTCTCTATCTACCCGAACAATTCCTTTCAAAATCCTAAAAACCACCATCAAAGCATCCCTTAACCTTCTATATCCCAGGGAATACAAACCCAGTTTAAGTAATCTCTCCTCATAATCTAACCCTTGGAGCCCTGGTAACCTACCCTTTGTTATTGGCCCTCTAATCATTTCTCTATCCGTGTGGATAGAGAAAGTTTTCAGACACGGAAATGTAGTGAGCGTTTTCCATAGGGTCTGTATAGGCGACACCTTAAATGATCTGGACTCTGGAAATGAGGGAGCAATATCATAATTTGTCGATGACACTAAATTGGGGGTGGGGGGGAATGGGTATGGTAATTATAACGAGGATTGTGAAAGAATGTAGAACCCCCAGGTAGGCTAGCAGGATGGGCAGGTAGGGTTCAATAAAGTTTTGGAAGAATTGCGAAAGCTAAGTGTTAGGCCACAGTTGGGAAAACATGCGAACATACGAAAAATGTCGGAAAGGAAAAAACCTACTGGTCCATCCAGCCTGTCCCACACAGCTGTGATGCTCCCCCACGCCACCCGCAGCCATGTAATCTCCGACAAGAGACAAAAAACCCAGAGAAAAACCCAGGTTAATTAGGGGGGCAAAAAGCTGTGTACAGCTTTGCGCAACCCATGACAAGGAGGATATAAAAGCAGTACAGATTCACTAGGATGTTGCCTGGGATGAGGGGTTATAATAATAGAGAGAGACTTGAGAATTTAAGATTTTTATCCATGACAGCTGAGAAGGTCAAGAGGTCTTCAAGATTGTGAAGAGTCTTAATAAGGCTTGTACCCATCACAAAAAAGTAACAAGATAGCACGGATTTAAAATAATGATAAAAGAATTTAAAAGGTTCGAAAGACTGGTTTTACACAAGCATTGGCTAGAGTGCGAAATTATCGAAGATAAACCATTCTGAAAGCCAAGTCCATAAATCCTTTTAAAAGAAAATATAATCGTTTCTTGACAAAACAACAACAACAACTGGCATTTATATAGCACCTTTAACGCAGTAAAATGCCCCAAAGCGCTTCACTGAAGCGATTATCAAACAAAATTTGACACCGGGCAGACGACCAAAAGCTTGGTTGAAGAGGTAGGTTTTAAGAAACATCTTAAAGGAGGAGAGAGGTCGCGAGGTGGAGAGGTTTAGGGAGGGAATTCCAGAGCTTAGGGTCTCGGCAGCTGAAGGCACAACCGCCAATGGCGGAGTGATTACAATCAGGGATGTGCATAAGGCCAGAATTGGAGGAGTGCATAGATCGTGATGCGTTGTAGGGCTGGAGGTGGTTACAGAAATTGGGAGGAGGCGAGGCTATGGAGGGATTTGAAAACAAGGATGAGAATTTTAAAATGAAAACAAAAAGGGATATTAAATGATATGGGAGCAAGCAGGAGACCAGGATTGGTGGAGAAAAAGCACAAGCACAGCTTCGATAGGGTAAATGGCCTGTTGCTGCACACTTAAATTTTCGAGAATTCGATGAAGCCTATTAGATAACATAGTTCGAAGTCAGCCTAGGGACACTTACCTGCAGATTAGTAGAATCAGAGATTATTCCACAGGCACCCTTGCAGCATCCAAAACCAGGGCAGCTGGATTACAAATTCTTGGGGAGCTGGGCACCAAAAACATTTGGAACCCCTCCGCACAACTCCCACTGATCCATTAAAATGCAAGTGTGTAGTAAGATGCTGAAGAAATAGGCCCTTGGAATGTTTACACACTGCATTAATAATAATGTAAAGTATATCACAATATACTAAGCTGAAATGAAACTGCTTAATTTTACCGAGGGCACCATATTAGCACAGGGCTCCTGGCGGGGGCCCTATATTTGGCGGGGGCCCTATATTTGGCTGAGACTTCTGGGCTCGGGTGCGATGGACCCGTGCGTTAATCCGGGTGGGACATTAGAGGAAGTGTTGGCAAGTTGCTTTACAACTGTTTGAGGGAGTAAGCAAAAGAAAGAAAAATGGAATTGTAGAGTAGTTTAATAATTAAATCAACTATAATTCCATCATGAACACGAGTTGGGAAATAATATAAAAATCTGATTCTCCTTTTTCTCTTGGAAAAATGTATTTTTTTTCTTAAAGTCAACATGATCCTATTTACAGTTAATCATATTTACTTTGTAATACATTTGCATTGTCCACATTTATAGGAGAAGTTAAATATCGTCACACTTTAAAAAGCACCAGATGTACTTCAGGTTGTTTTACTGTGGTTCAACTTTGGAAATTCTGCTGTAATGTGGTAATGGCACAGAGAATATTTTCTGCATTAACCTCTTGCCCCCTGCAGCTAATGCCCCCCCTTGTTCTACCCAGATCAACAAACAGGGCACCGCCTGACATCCAAAAGCATCGGTAACCTTAGGAGTGAGGTCTCCACAATTACACGGAATGGTTTCCTGGTCCCATGCAATGTCACCTAATACATTCATTGAAAGTCAGACAGTCTACGTAGTGCATTTGGTGCATTTGCGATCATGTTCCCACAGCTCAAATTTACCATCACACTGGCCTTCATTTCTTTTAACCCAGGAGCTTTTATTTCTTGCAAAGAATGTGAGTGGAGACAGACCACAGTTTGGGTGGGGGGGGGAGGGCGGCGGGGGGTGGCGCGCAGTGGTTGAGGCTGCATTCAGAGTAACCCGTATAAACTTCAGAAGTCTTAGTAACTCAAGAGGCAACAGCTGTTAACACTTCCCGTATCAGACAGAAAAAATCTTAAGCTCTCCATTAATACTGATACTTTATTTGGATAACATTAGTGCAACAAGAAACAACTGCAAGGAGCCACCTACCCACATTTTATCAGCATCTCAATTTTCTGTTAAAAATTCTCAAACTCTTAAAAAAGACTATCCCATATCCTTTTCAATGGCGCTCAAAGAATAATATTGATATTACTGGATCTGATCCTGTGATAACAGGAAGTACAGGATCACTGGGAGTGGGAGCTGGAATTGCACGATGAGGTAATCTTCCATGGTAAAGGGACTACTTGAAGCCAATGCTGTTTTTTTGTTCCTTAACTGCTTGGACCATCTTCAAAGCAACTGAGTTAAAACTACCCAAGAGAGCTTAATCAGGGAAAATGCTGGCCCCAGTACAACAGTGAGATCCCAAGTTATCTAAACTTAGCCGGGCTCGAGTAGGGACCAAAAATAAATTAGCCAGCGTTCCCGCTGCTGATGGAGAGCAATCAGCCAGTGCTGATGGAACCGTGTCCCAGAATGAGTCAGGAATAAAAGGAAGGATATTGGGTGAATAAACATATGAAATTAAGATGAAATAAAATGAATGGGGAGCTGTGGCTTGCAACAATTATTCCACAAGTGAGGAGATGCTAGCAACTCATTCATCAGCCCAGAGCCTTCTTTATTCAGCAGCTACCAGCGAGCATGCCATTCATATGAGTAACACAATGTTTAAAATATTTCAAAAAACATTTTTTTTTATTAGCTTGTGATGATGGTAATCATAAATAGACTAGCAAATCTCTCATGGTGTTGCTCAAGGTGAGTCAAGGCAGCTAATGGCCCCCCTGGGTAGAACAAGGGGGGGCAATAGCTGCAGGGGGCAAGAGGTTAATGCAGAAAATATTCTCTGTGCCATTACCACATTACAGCGGAATTTCCAAAGTTGAACCACAGTAAAACTATACAGTGAGAAGTAGTTGGTGTGTAGAACTGGGGAGGAGCACACATCTTCAGAAAAATAATTTCGAAAGAAGTTTGTCAGAGATCTCCCCAGTGAGAGTGAAGCGCATTTTCGATTGGGTCCTACAAAATAAACAGTGGTTTGTTTATCAACTGCAGGTCATAAGAACACAAGAAATAGGAGCAGGAGTAAGCCATTCGAGCCTGTTCCACCATTCAATAGATCATGACTGATCTTCGACCTCAGCTCCACCTTCCCGCCCTATACCCAAATCCCTCGGTTCCCTTAGTATCCAAAAATCTATTGATCTCAGTCTTGAATATACTCAATGACTGAGCATCCACAGCCCTCTGAGTTGAGAATTCCAAAGCTTCACAACCCTTTGAGTGAAGAAATTTCTCCTCATCTCAGTCCTAATGGGCTGAAATAGTCGATAAATAAATACAAGGGTTACATAAACAAATCTCTGCATATAAGGAAGCAGCTCATATATATTATACATCAACACACACACACACACAGCTTAGGTTTCAACAGGATTGGGAACTGAATATTCCAGTGGTAGCTGGGCCGGGGTGGGGGGGGGGGGGGGGGGGAGGAGCGGGTGGGGTGGCAGTGTTATTAAAGGATTCTATCACAGCACTAGAATGTCAGGATATGCTAGGGATTCAGTTTGGATAGAATCCAAATCCAAAATGGATAGACTCCAAATCCAAAATAGATAGACTTAAGAAAAAAGAACAGAAATGGCACAATTCCTGGTGGGAATTACAGGTTACCAAATAGCGGAGATGAGACAGAGATGGAGATCTGCAGACAGTTTAAAGGGATCTGCAAGGACAGCGGGCCAATAATGCTTGGTTATTTTAACTATCCCAATGTAGACTGGGATAAAAATAGTGCTTGTCGTCAAAGTGGGGAATGTTTCTAAGAATGCATCTTGGCCGGCTTCCGAGATCAGTGTTGTTTCTAGTCCAATAAGAAAAGAAGCTTTGCTTGATTTAGTTCTGGAAAATCAAGTGGAGCAAATAACTGCTGTGAGAGTAAAAGAGCAATTGGAAAATAGTCAATACGACATAGATTCCATGTAAGAATAGAAAAGGATAATGAAGTGTCAAAGATAAGGGTGCTGGACTAAAAAAGGACAAAGTTCAATGATTTAAAAAGGGATCTGGTCTATATTAACAGGGCAGATAAGTCACTAAAGTAGTCAAACAGATCAGCAATGGGAAATCTTTAATAAATGAGGTGAATAGAGTACAAAATAACACTCCTAACCCGCAAATTTTTGAAAAGGAGGCACATCAAATAGAGGTCTGTGGATAGAGAAATTAAAACTAAGCGGAAATTTAAATGGGAGGCATATGATAAAATTATGGCTAACAATACGAAACAAATCATGAATATAGAACCTCAAATGGGGAGGAGCAAAAGTAGATCAGAAGGACTTAAAGGGGAATATGAAAAAAAAGCTGGCAGCTAACATAACAGGAAATAGTAAGGGCTTTATCAAACATACAAAAAAAGCAAAATAATAGTTAGCGAGAGGGTGGAACCGCTCAGTGATAAAGGGGGAAGACTAATTGTATAGGTTAAAGCTAAAGCAAAGAGATTAAATAAACATTTTGCATTACTAAATAGTAGAATCCTTCCAGAAGTTGTTACTTACTTCTATTATTTATTGTCATGTGAATTCTCAGCATAAACACATTTAAAAAAGACAGCCGCTGGAACCATTACAGAATAGAAAGATTCCACTTTGAAATGTGGTATTTAATAGAGCAGCCTATTTTTTTTTTACAGGAAAATAACCTGAGGAAAATTTGAAGAGTTTATGCTCTATCTTCTATTCACTGTTTTATACGAGAAAAAATATAATTCAGTTGTCCTAAAATGATTTCCCCGAAGGGGGTTTTCATTCTTAGTTATTTTCTATTGATACACCAGAATGCAGGAAGAGAAGAGCGAATGAACGGCCAATCTTGGCGCACACACACACACACTCTGAATGGCAAATCTTGCTGCCAATGATCTGAATCTCTGGATGTTGTAGGTACAGGTCCATGGTGGCAGCTATAGCCCAATGGGCTCCAGTCTCTTCAACTAAAATAGGTTGGTCTGTTTACAGGATCACAAGATACTTCCAGGTGAGGAAGGCCATCCAGCCCATCTTAACGAATCCACCCAGAACAAGCCTACACTGTCCCCATTGCTGCGTCAAATTATTTCTCGAATGATTTCAGGATTTTCGCTTGCGCTACTCTGCTCAGAAAGTGCAGCTGCTGATCACTGTTTGTGTGCAGAAGAACCTCCGAGCATCAGTCCTAAATTTACCTTTAACCTGTGACTCCGTGTCCGACTCCCACGGTTTAATTTGAACCTGCGTGAAATCGTTTCTCCCACAGGCACTGACACTCAATGGGAAATAGTGTTGCAGGCATTTCAAATCCAGAAAATGCAATTGTATAAGTAACTTAAATAACTTCCTTCCTCCCGATCTCTGTAACCTCCTCCAGCCTTCCAAGCCTTTATGATCGCTGCACTCCTCCAATTCTGGCCTCTTGCGCATCCCCGATTTTAATCGCTCCACCATTGGTGGCCGTGCCTTCAGCTGCCTATGCCCCAAGCTCTGGAATTCCCTCTCCACCCCTCTCTCCTCCTTTAAAATGCTCCTTAAAACCTACCTCTTTGACCAAACTTTTGGTCATCTGTCCTGATATCTCCTTCTGTGACTCGGTGTCTTAAATGTTTCTCCTGATAGCACTCGTGAAGCACTTTGGGACGTTTTCTATGTTAAATGCGCTATATAAATGTAAGTTGTTGTTGTGTGTTGTAATAGTTGATGTTTATTACATTATAAACCGTAGTTCCAAGTATTTGCCTCAATGGATAAACCAAGGTGCACCCAAAAAAAAATTCAAAAATAATATTTGGAACAATTTGATTACTTTCTTTATCTAAAAAAATAACTCCTTGAAAATAGCTTTTCCGTCAAAACTTCCATGAAGACAACTTCAAAGTTTATGTTTCACCGTGTTTTTGAAGTCTTCAGGAAAAACAAGCTCATAATTACTATTATAGTCTGTCTGCCCTGGTGCTCTGAATACGGCAGTCATTGCCTGCAGAAAATCAGACTGATACATGCGGAGAGTTTTCTCCACATTATCTGCATGAACTCAGACCATGCAGGCTGGGATACTTGAGGGGAGTGCGAGTCATTGTCAGTGATAGCCCTGGACAGACCATGAATTCAAGCCTTATGCTTCTCAGAGAGGCATATGCCTCCGATTCGAAAATCTTCTGTTTTGAATGTAGCGAATACTGTTGTGTAGGCAAGTTCAGTCATTCTCTTGGAAACGTTGGATTTCTATGTCTGTATGCTACAAACCTTCAAATCACGAAGCAATCCATATTCAAGCTTCCTTAATACTTAAAAAAAAATACTTTGCATCTTTATGGAATGTGTGATACGGCCAGCCGATCAACTATCAGCTGTTTTACACGATCGCCAAACGAGAAAACTACCCCCAAGGAGTCAGTGCATACAGCATTTTCTGGATTTGAAATGCCTGTAACACGGTTTCCCATCGCGGGTCTGTGCCTGTGGGAGAAACGAGTTCATGCTGGTTCAAATTAAACTGTGGGAGTAGGACAAGGAGTCACAGGTTAAAGGTAAATTTAGGACTGATGTTCGGAGGTTCTTCTGACCCGCATGGAGTCAGTGCACCTGTCATTTTCATCGCTCCTCCATTGGCAGTCGTGACTTCAGCTGTCTAGGCCGGAAGCTCTGGAATTCCTTCCCTAAACCTCTACGTCTCTCTCCTCCTTTAAGTTGCTCCTTAAAACTTACCTCTTTCTGTCCTAATATTACTTTACGTGGCTCAGTGTCAAATCTTGTTTGATAATCGCTCCTATGAAGTGCTTTGGAGTGTTTTACTACGTTAAAGACGCTATATAAATGAAAGTTGTTGTCAAAAAGATGAGCACCAATGAAAGTATGTATTGCCTTTTGCTGTTTTTTTGTGCTCCTGTTATCTTAGCCGGTGGGTGCAACATTGCATACATTGTGACCATGTGTGTTGCAGGGGTATTTACCCAACTCATCATCCACCACTGCACTGTACCCTATAGTGTTGTACACCAAGCTGTTCTTGTGGGAGGAGTGGCCAACCTATAGCTAGTCACAATGTAGGCCAGTTTTATTCGGGCTTCTTGATGCCATACTTGGTTAACTTTATTCGAACAAGACACATGTACCACCACTCGATTCAAAATCCACTCGAGGGGTTGAATGCACAAGGCAAGGATCTGCTGTACCACAGTGCTGTATACGGGCTAAGCCTTGGTTCAGTATTCTCACCTCTGAGTCAGAAGGTTGTGGGTTCAAGTCCTACTCCTTTGAGCACATAATTCAGGCTGACACTCCAGTGCTGTCTTTCGGATGAGACGTTAAACCGAGGCTCCGTCTGCCCTTTCAAGTGGACGCAAAAGATCCCGCGGCACTATTTCGAAGAGGAGCAGAAGAGTTCTCCCCGGTGTCCTGGGCCAATATTTATCCCTCAACCAACATCACTAAAACAGATTATCTGGTCATTATCACATTGCTGTTTGTGGGACCTTGCTGTGCACAAATTGGCTCCCGCGATTCCTACATTAATACAATGACTCGACTTCAAAAGTACTTCATTGGCTGTAAAATGATTTGGGATGTCCTGAGGTTGTGAAAGGTACTACAGAAATGCTGTTCTTTCATTCTGTGACAGATCGCCAGAACTGGAGGTGTTTGGAATCCCTTTTACTGTCAATGTTGAGACTGCCGCACTGAAATTCAAATGGAACTGATTGAAACATAGAAACATAGAAGATAGGAGCAGGAGTAGGCCATTCGGCCCCTCGAGCCTGCTCCGCCATTTAATGAGATCATGGCTGATCATCCAAATTCAGTACCCTGTCCCTGCTTTCTCCCCATATCCCTTGATCCCTTTAGCCTTAAGAAATATATCTAACTCCTTCTTGAATATATTTAATGAATTGGCCTCAACTGCCTTCTGTGGTAGAGAATTCCACAGGTTCACCACTCTCTGGGTGAAGAAATTCCTCCTCATCTCAGTCCTAAATGGCTTACCCCTTATCCTTAGACTGTGACCCCTGGTTCTGGACTCCCCCGCCATTGGGAACATCCTTCCTGCATCTAGTCTGTCTAGTCCTGTTAGAATTTTATAAGTTTCAATGAGATACCCTCTCATTCTTCTAAACTCGAGCGAATATAAGCCTAATCGACCCAATCTCTCTTCATACGTCATTCCTGCCATCCCAGGTATCAGTCTGGTGAATCTTCGCTGCACTCCCTCCATGGCAAGAACATCCTTCCTCAGATAAGGCGACCAAAACTGCACACAATACTCAAGGTGTGGTCTCACCAAGGCCCTGTAGAACTGCAGCAAGACATCCTTGCTCCTGTACTCGAATCCTCTCGCTATGAAGGCCAACATACCATTTGCCTTCTTAACTGCCTGCTGCACCTGCATGCTTACCTTCAGCGACTGGTGCACAAGGACACCCAGGTCTCGTTGCACTTCCCCTTTTCCCAATCTATTGCCGTTCAGATAATAATCTGCCTTCCTGTTTTTGCCACCAAAGTGGATAACCTCACATTTATCAACATTATACGGCATCTGCCATGCATCTGCCCAATCACCCAACCTGTCCAAATCATACTGGAGTTTCTCTGCATCCTCCTCACAGCACACACGCCCACCCCCAGCTTTGTGTCGTCTGCAAACTTGGAGATATTACATCTAGTTATAGAAACATAGAAACTAGGAGCAGGAGTAGGCCATTCGGCCCGTCGAGCCTGCTCCACCATTCAATACGATCATGGCTGATCATCCAAATCCAGTACCCTGTCCCTGCTTTCTCACACAGAATCCCCACAGTACAGATAGAGGCCATCTCGGCCCATCGAGCCTGCACCGACACATATCCCACCCTATCCCCGTAACCCCACGTATTTAATTCCCCCTAACATATCCCATCCTATCCCCGTAACCCCACATATTTAATCCCCCCCTAACACTAAGGGTCAATTTATCATAGCCAAATCAACCTAACCCGCACATTTTTGGACTGTGGGAGGAAACCGGAGCACCCGGAGGAAACCCACGCAGACACGGGGAGAATGTGCAAACTCCACACAGACAGTCACCCGAGGCCAGATTCGAACCCGGGTCCCTGGCGCTGTGAGGCACCAGTGCTAACCACTATGCCACCGTGTTGCCCTCGTCTAGATCATTAATATATATTGTGAATAACTGGGGTCCTAGCGCCAATCCCTGCGGTACCCCACTCGTCACTGCCTGCCACTCGGAAAAAGACCCGTTTATTCCAACTCTTTGCTTCCTGTCTGCCAACCAGTTCTCTATCCAAGTCAGTAGCTTACCCCCAATCCCATGTGCTTCAACTTTGCACGCTAACCTCTTATGCGGGACCTTATCGAAAGCCTTCTGAAAGTCCAAATACACCAACTTCAATGCAATGACCTGCTGAAGATCACTTTCAATATGTTGGGTGCGCAAGAGGTTAGGGGTCGACACTGTCATGTCAGCGTGTGTTGTCACTATTTTTTTTTATTCATTCATTCATTGGATGTGGGCGTCGCTGGTAAGGCCAGCATTTATTTCCCATCCCTAATTGCCCTTGAGAAGTTGGTGGTGAGCTGCCTTCTTGAACCGCTGCAGTCCGTGTGGTGAAGGTACTCCCACAGTGCTGTTACGGAGGGAGGGAGTTCAGGATTTTGACCCAGTGATGGTGAAGGAACGGCGATATAGTTCCAAGTCAGGATGGTGTGTAACTTGGAGCGGAACTTGGAGGTGGTGGTGTTCCCATGCACGTGCTGCCCTTGTCCTTCTAGGTGGTAGAGGTCGCAGGTTTGGGAGGTGCCATCAAAGAAGCCTTGGCAAGTTGCTGCAGTGCATCTTGTAGATGGTACACACTGCAGCCACGGTGTGCCGGTGGTGGAGGGAGTGAATGTTTAAGGTGGTGGATGAGGTGCCAACCAAGTGGGCTGTTTTGTCCTGGATGGTGTCGAGCTTCTTGAGTGTTCTTGAAGCTGTACTCATCCAGGCAAGTGGAGAGTATTCCAACACACTCCTTACTTGTGCCTTGTAGATGGTGGAAAGGCTTTGGGGAGTTGGCAGCACAAATGTGTGTGAACAAACATTTTCACTAATGAACCTGCAGAAGTCCCACTTCCACTCAAGGCTCAATATAGAACATCTGCAGCATGTCCTTTGGTTGTCCTCACCAAAGCGGATACCATGAATAAAAGACCTCGCAAAGGAGAAGCAAGCCCAGTTCTCACACCGAGGAAGTGATATTGTTTGCATGCCTTGGTGTAAATACAAAGCCAATGTTTTTGCACGTGGAACTGACAAGTGCGCCGGAAATGCTTGTTCAATAAATGTGCAAAAGTTTTCTTAGAAAAGGAATCCATTGTGTCGGACATTGTACAGAATTATGATTCTGAGCCCGACCCCCCAAAGCATTTTTGTCAGACGTGATCCACTCAATGGTCGTGCCAAATAGATCTGGTCCCCCGCTTCAAAAGATTGGACAGCCCTGCACAAGACCGCGCGCAAAGTGTACCCTGAGTGAATTGTCCCATGTAGGGGTTTTAAATTGGGAAAGGGCGAGATCAAATGGGCCAAAGGGCCTTCTTCATGTGAGCAAATTTTGTGAGCTTTCTGGCACTGTCACTCTGCACCAGCCTGAGTGACTTGGAATAACTGTCCCCAAATCCCCACTTTCTGTCAATGAGGGAAGCACCGAGTCCCCATTCAGAGTTTCCTCAGAGTAGCCCAGTGGAGACTGGGAACAATACGAAGGTTTGATTGTGCCAGCCCATACTGAACCACCCACACGGCATTGCACACTGCTGCTCCAAAGCACTGCACCATCATGTGTCAAGCACTTTGTGACCTTTCAACATGATAATTTAGGACTGAGATGAGGAGAAATTTCTTCACTAAGAGGGTTGTCAATCTTTGGAATGCTCTATACCAGAGGGCTGTGGATGCTGAATCGTTGAGTCTATTCAAGGCCGAGATAGATTTTTTGGGGGGAAAAATTGAGTCGTGCCCCCTTTGGGGCGCTAACGTCGCTAGGGCGCTACTTTTAGCGCCCCGAAAAAATTAGCACCCCCGCGGTCGAAATTCATTAGTAGCGCCCCAAGAGGGAAGCGGGGTGCTACTGGAAGCGGCCCGCCTCCCTCTTGAAGCGCTGCGAGCGAATATCACGGTGCTGCGTTGCGGCACGTCGCGCGGCAGTACTGCAGGCCTTCCTCCCCTTCATAAAGGGGCGGTGCCTTGTGCAGCACGACCCGGGACCCAGCTGGGCTCACGGAGCGCAGCCGGCACTCCACGGGGGGGCTTCAGAGGAGGCCGGGAACGGCAATGGGGCAGGTGCTGGCAGGCGGCCAGCAACAAAAATAGCCGCCTGGCACCTTCCCTTTAATTAGCGCCGCCCCGGCCGCAGGTAGACCCCCCTGACCCCGTCGGACATAGTGTCCGGCGGTAAGTCAGGGGGCGCTACTGAAGATCGGGGCGCGAGCGGGGAGCTGTGCACGGCGATGACGTCATCGCCGGTGGCGCAGCGCCACGGGGCTCTAATGGTTACCACCGCCGCTAACCTCCCGCTGAATTTCGCTAGTGCCCCGTTAGCGTCCTCTTAGGGTGCTAACGGGAGGCGCAAAGCAACCAAATTTTTAGGCCTTAGACTCTAAGGGAATCAAGGGATATGGGGAGTGCGGGAAAGTGGAGTTGAGGTCAAAGATCAGCCATGATCTTATCGAATGGTGGAGCAGGCTCGAGGGGCCGTATAGCTTACTCCTGCTCCTATTCCTTATGTTCTGAGAAGCCACTATGCAAAGAAATGTAGAATTTTTATCAATGATTTTCACTGAACACACCCTGATTGCAGCCAGGTGCGGTGATTTGACTCAAATCTTTTCATCACTCTTTTTAAAATAGTGCTGTCTCTGCAGTCCTGTCAAATTGTCCAGTCATATGAAGGTAAGCTACCCTCATCTTAAGATTTTCTATTTTTACAAGTATGAAAATATTGAAAAGTGGTGTTTACAATTTCAACATTTCAGACAAAGGATCTAAGAATCCTCATCAAAGGACTTGCTCCTGCTCTGCTCCTAACATAACAAAACACTGCTGGAAATAACTTCCCACCAAGCAGTTCAATGGTTTTTTTTTTACACCATTCTGTCAAACACTGTTTTTAAAAAAGAATTTAAACAACATTATACCCAATGATCATATTCCACAAAGTAACTGTTGGCTACAACTTTAGACCAATATTTTGCATTTTTTTTTAAATTGGAATCGGCCATCTGAATCATATAGCTTAATTTCACTCTTACTCCTTCATCCAAGAACGATTTACAAAAACCTTGAGCTCAATCACTCTATATTTAACTATCACCGGAATATAAACATCATCAATGCAATAAGCTCGTGAAGCAATCTCGCACAATTTAGCTTTGTACAAAGCCAACCAACACTGGACTCCTCCCTGCGCAGCACTTTGAAGACATACTATAAATTATACCCGAGTTAGCACTCAAATATTTGGAAAGCACCATAAACCTTGAAGAATTTAAATTTTAACTTCAGATTCCAAATAGAGGAGCAAATTCTAAGTAGCAATAGCCTTGCTTTTGCAACCTCCGTATATATATACGCATTCCTTTTGTTTTCTAATCAAAGATAAACTACGTTAAATACCTGTAATACTATTTAGCAGCACAGATGCAATGTTACTTCACTTGAATGATTTTATATGTTTGTGCACTTTTCATCTCAACTTGAAAATTAACTTTACGGATTAAAATACATTGGTTCTGGGTTCATCTACTGAAGAGTTTACAAGTGGGAGACAAACAATCAGGCAAGCTTGAATAAAAGGTTGGCACCAGATGCCGACAATCTGTAGCATGAAATTGTTTTTTTCTATAAAAACAGAA
The DNA here is from genome assembly GCA_030390025.1 of Squalus acanthias. Taxonomy (NCBI): domain Eukaryota; kingdom Metazoa; phylum Chordata; class Chondrichthyes; order Squaliformes; family Squalidae; genus Squalus; species Squalus acanthias. The sequence goes on from CM059436.1 coordinate 74,799,175, forward strand.
TATTGAACAAAAGGAAGGCCCAACCAAAACAAACCACAGAAGTGCCAACATACAGGTGTATTTATAAATGCTTTTTAAACGGAGCCTTATGACTGAGGAGGATGTTTTATATTTATTTCTGTACCAGGTAAAAAACAATGTTTTCTCTAAGCAACATTGTTCAAGATTTCCCTTGGTTAGCTTCTTGTTAGTAATTATATCACAGAAGTCAGAAATTGGGTTGCTTCTAATCTGTAAATGACTTTTGGTACAAACAGAGCTCTGAGTTTTATATCTTAATAACTTTATCAGCAATAAAGCGCTGACAAACTCTTGTATTCATGTTAATTCTTATCCCACTGCCATCATCAGCTACTAATTTCCTCCCATAACAACTTGTATCTATATCGCGCCTTTCTCATAGTAAAACATCCCAAGGCACTTCACAGGAGCGATTATCAAACAAAATTTGACACCAAGACACATAAGGAGATGTTAGGACAGGTGACTAGAAGCTTGGTCAAAGAGGGAGGAATTAAGGAGCGTCTTATCAAAATCTGGAATTGGTGCAGGACTGTGGATTTTTTCCTCCTTTTTTGAAGTATTTATCCTTCAATGCAATCAAATTGTCTTTTTTTATTCTTTAGACCTAAATGGATCACACAACTTTGCAACAGAAAGGGCAGGATGACAACCTGCTCCCAGATCTTAATCAAAGGCTCCTTTAACTGGCTACTAGGAGGTATAAAATAGTGGGCAATGAGAGTATCCCCAGCTAAGGTGATGGCATGGTTCAGATTCGGAAAGTGTGGAACAGTTCCAATCTGTAGTCTCCTACTCGGAGTTGGTGCTAAACACTGGAGCTCCAACATACAGTGGCACCACGTCCAGAAATGTGGGTCTTGGGACATCTGTACTACCAATAGCTATGTGACATGACATTTTGTTCTGCAACAATTGATCTCAACCAAAATATTATTCAAAAAGCCATTGAACTTTAATCCTTCTCACATGTCGATGCATCTGATGGCAATGCACTCTACGTCTATTAATATAATCCCAACAGCCAATTCATGCAATTTTGTGTGAGGACGTGGTGCATCAACTTTTATTCATCCAACTTAGAAAAATAATAAACTTTTACATCTCTTCACAATCCCAAAATGCATATTAACAAGTTTGTGAATGATTAAAAGCACAGAGGAGCTCAACAACCATACTGGATTGAAAAATAGGATGTCCCAATCTTTTGCACTGAAAAATACCTTAATCAACGTTGCTATTAATAAGTTTTGCTGGCTTTAAAACACCGGAGATGGACCATCTGTCAGAGACAGACATTTGCTGATACCATGTTCTGATGAATAGTTAAAGCGGACAATTAACTGTCATATTGGTTTCTCATTGAGACAAGGGTCCAACAAAATCATCATCAACACTGCTGTCATCTGTTCAGAGTGGTTCATGAAAACAGATGCACACTGATGCAGAATGTAAGAAATAAATCCTGGACAAAGAATAGCAAGACAACTTGCATTTATATAATGCCTTTAACGTAGAAAAACGTTCCAAGGTGCTTCACAGGAGCGTTACCAAACAAAATTTGACACCGATCCACATAAGGAAATATTAGGAGAGTTGACCAAAAGCTTGGTCAAGGAAGTAGGTTTTAAGAAGCATCTTAAAGGAGGAGAGGTAGAGATTCAGAGAGGATTAGGGAGGGAATTCCAGAGCTTAGGGCCTATCTAGCTGAAGACATGATCGCCAATGGAAGGGTGAAGGAAATCAGGGTGCACAAGAGGCCAGAATTGGTGGAACGGAGAGTTCTCAGAGGGTTGTAGGGGCTGAGGAGATTATATAGATAAGATGGGGTGATGCCATGGAGGGATTTGATCATGAGGATGAGAATTTTAAAATCGAAGCATTGCTGGAATGGGAACCATTGTACGTTAGCGAGCACAGGGGTGGAAAGGGCGAATGGGACTTGAAGCAAGTCAGGATACGGGCAGCAGAATTTTGGATGAGCGAGGAACTGGCAAAAAACAAATAATATCTGAAAAAAGCCAGCTGTTTCAGTTAACAATAGAAGTGGAGGCTTCCAGTCTGAAGTGCACAGTAATTGTAGCAGGGGAGAGAAAAAAACAACTGCAGAATTCACCTTGGGGGTCGCGGACTGGAAAAATATAGAACTTTTCTCATAATTAGGAAGCTGGATAAGCAATGATAGCAGAATCAGAATATTTATCATTCTGAAAATGACAAACTCAAAACAACAGTCTGAGCATCACATCAAGACGAGGATTTCCAACACCACGTATGAAGCAGAGAGATGGACAGTTAAAATGAAAGTGAATGCTTTTGACATCAAGTTCTTTCAAAGAATAATAATGAGGGTACAATGCTAACACCAAGTTGCCAACATGACGGTCCAAAGCAGATCAGGACACTGCTCTGTAAGAGTCTTCTGAAGAGAATGAAGCGGTTTGACATTGTAATCTACAGAAGACTGGATCTATACGGCTGCCTTTTACGTCACTGCAAAGTTTGTTTCTGTTTGGCAGCTACACAACAGTGTCAGTATTACTCCTGAGCCAGGTCCCAATCAGGCTTTAAAACAAAGTGATGAGAGATGCCCTCAATGAGACACTCACTTGGACTTCATGCTTTGTGGAGCTGAGATCCAATGTGGTGTCAAGCAGGTTTAAAAAGTGCTCGGGGCACTGTTAAACCTCTCAGAAATAGCTGTTTTTCAACACTTTGAGCAAACAGATGGTCTTGCCTGCACTTGCAAAACATTAAACACTTACCAGTCAGGAGCAGTGCGCCATACATGGTCTTCAGGCGACAAGAGTGTGATTCATAACCAGGAAATAGAGCAGGGGTCTTGGCAGCTGTTAATCTCACTTTGCACCGTACCAATCTCAGAAGGGTAATAACAACAACAACTTGCATTTATATTGCGCCTTTAACGTAGTAAAATGTACCAAGGCATTTCACACGAGCGTTATCAGACAAAACTTGTCACACATAAGGGGATATTAGGACAGGTGACCAAAAGCTTGGTGAAAGAGGTAGGTTTTAAGGAGTGTCTTCAAGGAGGAGAGAGTGGTAGCGAGGCAGAGAGGTTTTGAGATGGAATTCCAGTGTTTAGGGCCAAGGCAGCTGAAAGGCACGGCCACCAATGGTGGAGCGAAGGAAACTGGGGAGGCACAAGAGGTCAGAATTGGAGTACAGAGATCTCGGAGAGTTGTAGGGCTGGAGGAGGTTGCAGAGATGGGGAGGGGCGAGGCTATGGAGGGAGATGAACACAAGGATGAGAATTTTTAAATCAAGGTGTTGCCAGACCAGGAGCCAATGTAGGTCAGAGAGCACAGGGGTGATGGGTAAACAGGACTTGGAACGGTGCAATGTAACCAGTCTTAATCTAGTTATCAGTGAGAAAGGAAAGCAAGATGTGGATTTCATAGTGTGAGGAACCTGGCAGAGGCAGTAATCATATAGCAAAATAAATGGTGCATGAAGAAGTATCTGGGTCTATGTGGTAGCGACCATTATAGATCAATACCACACCCATATAACACAATCTAATCTTTTCTGCCGAAAAATAGCAAGAAACATACTACTCAAGGGTGTTATAAACTATATCAGTTCAGTCAGAATCAGTAAATCAGCCAGAAATTAATCCAGTCTTGACACATTCCTGGACATAGGTCGACATCAGTGCGTGGGAACAGAGACATTTCAGTTCTACTGGCTAATTACTAGATTTTTTTGTGCGGAATGGCAAACACTGCTTTTCACCCAGATAGTTTCAAATCAATTGGGCCCAATTTAATGATGTCGGTGATCGAAATAATAAATGCAATTAAATTCTTAGCTTAGAAGAGCAAACCGATAATCTGCCAAAGTGAGGTCAGGGAAATTCAATACTTCTAACAATTATCTTCAACAGTTCTGAACGATTCAATCCAAGGAAGAAACTTATGCTGCATTCACAACATCCCCAACATTTGTGAACACAAGTCTAATCTTCCCACTTAGTCTGATAAATAGGAAAGGCAGTGAATTGTGCAATAGATCAGAGGATATTTTGGTCAGTAAATTTACTATTTGCATCGTTTCATCTCATTCTTCTCTTGCAGTGAGCGGGGAATTTGCTTTCGCTTTTTCTTTCTTCAAACCTGAAACTCAAGGCAGAGGAATTGGAAGTTCAGGCACTTCCGCAAGTTCTGTCAGTAATGTTCCAAACGTCAACCACTGGTATCCAACCCAAGCTACATTTGTATAAATTGAAATCTGTTCTGTGCATCATGAGTGAAGATACCCAAACAGCAACTGGGAGAGGTCCCAAAGAAATGGACTGCAGTGTGTGTGACATGGTGTGCAGGCTCACTTATTATGCTTATTAATTTTTTTTTTTGCTGTTTTCAAATCCTAAAAATAAATATAGCTCCACGTGCTTAAATATATGGGGGTGGAATTTGCTGCGTCTGTGTGCCCAGAGACACGTGTAATCGGGGCATAAAGCAAATGTCCGGAGCAAAAGATCAAGGAAACTTGGGCGCACGTGTGTTACACACGAAATTACGCTACGTCCCGGATTCCCTCCATCTTTTATGCCTGTCCAGCAATCCCTGTGCCCGAATACATCTTGGTTTGTTGGAATGACTCTGCCCCCATGCTGAAAAGCTATACACGCAGATTTCCTGCAGTTTACGCTAGTTCAAAATGGGTGTAAAATTATACCCAGAATTTTAGGAGCGGCAGGAAAGAGTCATTTTTCTGGAATTTTATTGTGACTTTTTGAAGCATTTTTATTAAATTTATCCTTACTTATTTATCCTTTTTTTTTATTGATCCGCACTGTATTTTCTGTTTCTTTGAATGCATTTTTATGGCATCAGTATGAGTCACAATAAAACTGGATAACATCCACAATTGCATCTTCTTAAACATGTGGACCAAGAGTTTCTGCTTTGGGTGCCATTGGTGATCAGAGCGCAAATTGCACTCAAAATTGCGCTAGTTTTCAGAATTGAATTTTTTGCTCATTGCTTCTCGCGCGATGTTATTGAAACCAGTGCAAAAGATTGCGGAAATTCGATTTGCGCTGGACGTAACTTGCGCTTGAAATCCATGTCGTTGAGCAGAGAAAAATAGGGTTTACAAATGTTAAGGATTGATTTGGCTTTCGAGCACTGCATATCCAAAAAATAGTGAAACCAGAATGTGATCACATGCAACTCGGTTATGCGAGTTTTGGATGACTCAGGCCCCTTCCTAACTCCCTTCAGAAACATACAAAATCCCGAATAAAATTAAATACAATGGGACCACAAAAAAAAATCAGTCAAAAATTGTTAGTCCAATAGACACTTAGAATATTGTCAACACCTGTCTCAACTCTTCTTGGTTGGTTATATCTTTCTATTTATATGAAATAGAATCTGTACTTTCCCATATCCAGAAGTTTTAAACATTTTCTGGCCTTTGACATGAAAAGTCACAGCCTAAACAGATGGACAGTAAAGAGCTGCAGGGACTTATTTACATAACTGCAGTTGGTAAGTAAAATATTATTTATTTATATTCAGGGAACCAAGCAAAAAAATAATTGAACATCTCTGCACAGATCACATAGAAATGTCTTTCCAAATTCTCTCACTGGGGATGTGACCATGCCTCTCTCACATGCGCACCCTCGCATCCTCATATCCTTGCAACAATGGAAAATATGTCTCACCATAAGAAATGCTGCAGGAGATTTCATAGAATCATAGAATGATACAGCACAGAAGGAGGCCAATCGTGCCTCTTTGAAAGAGCTATCCAATTGCTTGCATTTTAAAAGAAAACAATTTTTTTTTAAATGTTGTGTGCATTTTATTTTGATCTTCCTCAGTTGTATGTCTCATAGTATGCCTCAGATGAAAACAACCAATAATACTGCACATTCAAATTAAAATCAATACTAAAGGCTTCTGTTTAAGTGTCAATCTATGTGATCATTGGCCATCAGTCTGTAAGTCTAATGACAGGGCAGATCAATATGCTTTGCCAGGATCCGTCACAACATAGTTATCTGCTCCATCAGAATCAGTGTCTGAAAAATACTTGCGCCTAGTAATCCTATCAATAATAAACCGTACACTTGCACCTCCAAAGCATGAAAGAGCTCTTAACTGAAATGATACCTTGTTTAGCACAGTAATCTGTAATCCAATATCTGACTTCAATTTACAGGTTACTCTGAATTGATTGACGCAACAGTACTCCAATATATGTAAATTAATACGTTGGTTTTTTTTGTGAATTGAGTCCATCTTAAATTCATACACTGTGAGGTGAGATTAATTGCACTGTTATGCAGCTGTTGGTAATTGACACAAAAACATCAGCTGTTTGAGAGCATTGGTATAAGATGTCCCTGCTACTGTTCAGCAATGTTCCCTCTAATTTTTTTTCTGGTGCGCGGTTTCTCTTCCGGCGGCAGCAGCTGGTGAGCAGCCTGTGTGGGGCCTCGTGATTGGTGCACGGTCGGTCGCGCACCTTAGGGGGAACCTTGCTGTTAAGTATCCTCCAATGTGTACGTAATAACATGAATTCCAGGAAACTCCATCTCTTCGATAAAGTAAAAGTAATCCCTAAACAGAAACCGATGTTGGAAAGCACGAGAGGACATTTTGCTAACACAGATGGGGACAAAGTGACGAACTGTAGTTGAGATGGTGTTCAAATCGTGACCATTCACTTCATTTCAGAGGCAGTTAATCAAAACATTTTAATTCGTAACTAATACCAAAAAGAATAGCTCATCTTTTATTAGTGAAATGGGACATTTGACATGCATTTGTCAGACTTCCTTCCATTTCCTGACCGACCGGAACCTGAAGACGAAGAGCAAATGAATGACTTAAATATTAATGCAAAAGCAAAATACTGCGGATGCTGGAAATCTGAAATAAAAACAGAAAATGCTGGAAATACTCAGCAGGTCCGGCAGCGTCTGTGCTGCCTGACCTGCTGAGTATTTCCAGCATTTTCTGACTTCAATATTAAACCTGCATTGCTCCCAACACAGAGCCAACTCTACCAAGAAACATTAATGCATCAATGTACTTCTCCTGAAAACACTGTGTGATGTGCTTCATAAAAGATAAATGTAAAGATAGAAAAGTCTAAAAATAGAAAGATCATCACCAGTAAAGTGACCATGATGCTGTTGCGAGCATCGTACAAACCTAACATCTTTGTTTTCAAATCCCTCCATGGCCTCGCCCCTCCCTATCGCTGTAATCTCCGCCAGCCCCACAACCCTCTGAGATCTCTGCGCTCCTCTAATTCTGCCCTCTTGAGTATCCTGATTTTAATCGCTCCATCATTGGCGGCCGTGCCTTCAGCTACCTAGGCCCTAAGCTCTGGAATTCCCTCCCTAAATCTCTCTTCCTCTCTACCCTCCTTAAGATGCTCCTTAAAATCTACCTCTTTGACCAAGCTTTTGGTCATCTACCCTAATATCTCCTTATGTGGCTTTTGTTTTATTACGCTCCTGTGAAGCGCCTTGGGACGTTTTACTCCGTTAAAAGTGCTTTATAAATACAAGTTGTTGTTGTTGGCTCACTAATCTCCTTCAGGGAAGGAACCTGCCTTCCTTTCCTGGTCTGGGTCTATATGTGACTCCAGTCCCACAGCAATGTGGTTGACTCTTAACTGCCCTCTGAAGTTGCCTGGCAAGCCACTCAGTTGTATCAAACCACTTGTGGTTCAGGAAGAAGGATCACCAGCACCTTCTCAGGGGAACTTGGGATGAGCAATAAATGCTGGCCTTGCCAGCGATGCCCACATCCCAAGAATGACATTTTTTTAAAAACCATGAAAATACAAAACACAGCATTAAAAAATCTCGAAATGCCTTCTTCCAGAATTCTTTTTGAAAATCAACAATACCTAAATAACTTCATTACTGCACACACAAGCCATCATTTCGCCCTTTGTGACAAAGACGGTTAAAATTCATAAGCATATGGTTGTTCTGGCACTATCACATTTGTGACAGAAACACCAATGCAATCTGTTTAAGATTACTCACCAAGACATTGTTTAAACAAACTAACAGCCAACATTGTGTTAAAAAGCCTGGAAGGCTGCCAACAAACAGATAAAGGGTACTGCAACTTTGAGTGGGATGCAAAAAGTATTTCACTTCGAATGACCTTGAGAGACAGAGAATGTAATGCAGAATTACAGTATTTTTTTGTATCCCACTTGCCAACAGGCATCATTTTATTGCGTCATTTTCACTTTACATATCCCCGGCAAGGTTTCAGCATAGAAAATCGGTTATTTAATTGTTGACACAGGAAAGGATATTTCTATATGACGCCACGAGCTTCATAATGACAGGAAAAAATCTGGATGTGCGGGTCAGTGTAGATGGATTGTGTGTGTGTGGGGGGTGGGTGTTGCAGTTATTAAGCCAGGAGCCGAATACGCTGGATCACAGAATCATCGAATGAAACAGCACAAAAGGAGACCATTCAGCTCATCATTCCTGTGCTGGCTCTTTGGTAGAGCTATCCGATTAGTCCCATTCCCCCCACTCTTTCCCCATAGCCCTGCAAATTTTTCCCCTTCAAGTATTTATCCAATTTCCTTTCGAACGTTACTATTGAATCTGCTTCCACCACCCTTTCAGGCACTGCATTCCAGATCATAACGGATCCAGGTCCTGCCCTAGTGTTGAAGTATCGATGATGAACTGTTGGACACAGGGCCTCAGCCCACCTCGAACAAGAGGAGGCGGGACCAGAGACTCCCTACTTCAGGAGTTCCTGCATTCCTGGTCCTCAGAAGGACCTGGTGTTGGATTGCCAGAGAGAGAGAGAGGCCAGCAATACTTTGCTGACAACTGGCTGAAGTGGGGCCCACCTGGAGTCCATGCTGGGATTATGGCCTGGAGACCCAAAGGGAAACCAATATTATTATTAAAATAGGCTTTAAATGCAGCGTTGGGCAGTTGCTTTCTGTTTTTTGGAGGGGTGGGGGGGTTCCTGTATTTCTGTGCTCACCCCCCACCCACCCACCAGCCCCCCTCCCCACCTTGACTGGTGTTCTTCAGCGGCCATTTACAGCCGCCTCGCTGGGTGGGTACCCGAAATATTTATACTAAAATAGGACTTACTTGTTATGCCTATTAATAAAAATGTTTCTGTCAGCACCACCTCATAACATGCATAGACTACTTCACCCCATTACGCACAGGTTAAATAAAAACAAAAATCGGTGAAGATGTACAGAAAAAAAATTACGCCAAATAAAGTGGGACAGCAAAGGCGGGGGTGGGGGAAACAATGTGAAATCCACCGTCTAGCTAATTTTCATCACTGTAATGCTACTCTCGAGACACAATTGGAAACGAATCTCACTCAGGAATTATTTTTTCAGGAGGCTGATCTGGGAGAAGCAGATTTTATTCATGAAAATTGGGAATTGTTTGCATCACCAACACTTCTTTTCCACCAGCTGGACTTCCAGCTAGTTTCCCAGTGTGGAAGAAGAGAGTGCAACTCAAATTATCATAACATTTCCTGCTATTGTAGCTGTATTTTAGAATAAATTTTGGAAAGTTAAGACTTTCAAATGTCCCCAAAGCATTGATGTCTCTTCAAATGCAGCCTGTGCAAAACTACAGAACTGCATCCTTCAGAAACAGTAATGAGGGTAGCACACATGTTAACTTTTGAGTGATTAATTACCCTTCTGGAATTAGCTAAATAAACTGATAAATTCTGGCTGGTCGTACTTTCGAATGTGGTTTGATAGAACGCCAATTTATTTTCCCATTTGTAGTAGATTCCAGATTTGTGGCACACCACCTCAACCCAAGCAGATCGCACAGACTGTGTCACCTCATGAGATCCTCCCGTTTCTAGAAAATGAATAAATGAGGGGGGGAAATAAGATGCGCCATTGTGACAGCTTGGAGGAGAGCCAAGTGGCTAGCTCTTGTGAGAAATGCTGCGTAGCAAAAGTTCTATCGATTCTCTGTGTAAGTACCATGTAGAATGAGCAGTGAATCAATAGAATTTATGCAAACACTCATTTATTTTGATCCTATACCTTCAGTAATTTCTTTGAAATTACAGTGGGCGGGAGCTGAAGGAACATGATCTTAAACAATGCACACACACAGTTGGGTCCATTGGGGAGGAACCCGAAGGGAAAGCTTTCACAGGTAAAACCTGGGGGGGGAAAAAACCAAGAAATTACAATAAGAAAATGGAGATGCAAACATGCTAGGGACATACTAACGCGGAATTGGAAATAATAATATTGGAAATTCTGCTCTTGTCGGGTGAGTACGCGCTGTGCACTCACCCGTAAAGCCACCTGAAGTGCCGGTTTCACGCATGCACTGCGCATGCGCGGGAAACCGGAACTTCCATTCCCCTGAAGGAAGGGGTTCAGAAGTCGAACGCGTGCGCGGGAGAGGCTGCGCACACGCAGCGTACTTCAGGTTTTTTTCAGGTTTCTCCGTGAGGGCAAGTATGGAGAAGCTGCACATTTTAAAAGGAGGCGCAAGGCCTGTTTTTAACAAGGTAAGTGGTTAATTAATTACAATTTAAACATTTTTTCAACAGGTTTATCTTTTTTACATACTTTAAAGAAAGGTAAGTTTATATTTAGCACCGTTAAAAAGTTTAATTAATTTTTTCAAAAATTTAAATTTTTGTTTAAAGTAGTTAATTTATGTAATTTATAGTTATTTTAAAAATGTGATTTAAAAAAAAAATTATTTGAAGTTTTAGTGTGGTTTTGGGGCCGATCTCTATTCATAGATTTGACAGGTCTTCCTGTCAAATCTATGAATGAAAATTCCCTGCTAGGATTGGCTCTCCATGGCCCACGTGATCCCAGGGGACGCTTCGAACTAACTGCGCCCCTGGGATACGCAAGCACTGCGCGCCGGCAGCTGCAGGAGGCCCAGGAGCCGAATTCCTCGTGGGCCCGAAGCATAACGGCAGGCGCAGTAGGTAAGTACGCGCGTGATGCTTGCACCCGCAGGAAGCCGGAGAGCCGAATTTCTGGCCCAATATATATATATAAATAAAACACATTTAATAATGCTAGAGACCTAGATAAGCCAGGGCATTGACAGAATATCAATCTATGGAGCCTTCAGAAGGGTCAGGCACAATAAAAACCAGCAGAGAGGTGGAAGTATGGATAAGAGGACATTGCATTCAAAGAAAGATTATAAATGCTTTGGCCGATTCAGGTGAGACAATATGGATTGAGGTCAAGGAAAATAAAGATGGCAATTATTAGTAGTTGCTTCTTTTTTAATATAGAGCTCCTACACAGAACAAAAGGATAGGTTGGTAAATGCTTTGGCAGATTAGGAAGGCATGTAAAAAGGCCAGAAGGTTAATCATTGGGGATTTCACAATTACCAACAAATTGAATAGGGGAGAGAAATAAAAACTGAAAAGTACTGGATGTTTCTAGGGATGGTGCAAATTGGGTCCCAAGTCAATTTGTTGAGCAGTTGGCAGTTTTTGTGAATCTAATCTTCAGCGATGCTTTTGTCACAGCTCTCCGTGCAGAACCCCCTTCCCACCCCACACTGTCTCTGGATTCTTAGCTCTGAGTTTTACAATCACAATCAACTACCTATCATAAGGCACTTAGCTTGCCTTCCACAGTAGTATTGATTTACCACCGATCCCAAATTATGAATTTATGAGTGCCGGTTAGGGATAAAAATAGCTCCAGCTACAACCAGTGCCACAAGTGAACAACAAATAGTTATGGTAACTAACAAAGGCATGTGCAGTCTCACGCCATTGGTCATTTAGAATTCCAACATCAACAAGAAGCTTTCTGCAACTAGATAATTTATTCCATTTTATATAACGTAGAGTAAAGTTGTTTTTTTCTACTTGCCTTTGCCCAGAAAGAATGGCCAGAGTTGTGTAGAAATTGGTTGACTTGATATGTGAAAAGGTGGACTGTAATGAACTAGAGTGGTTAGCCAACAATAAAGAAGCATCGTAATGGGTGTTCACACAAAGTACAATTATGTAGCAGAAATGTCACCTCATTCTGACACAGGCATATATGCACATTGCAAGGACACCACTTGCTTACATCTCATCCCCCTTACAAAATTGCCTCTGACATTGGTCAGGCTATCAGAGGTAATCCTGTAAAGTAAGTAGACAAGTACCAGTACCGTTGGATGCACCAAGGGCTCTTTGGGAGAAGAGGTTGCCTCAGATGGCAAAGATAAATAGTTGCTGCCTGTGACATTTGCAATTGTTCTCCCATATTGGGTGGGATGACCACTCAGACTGCCCATACAGGAACTTTCATGACAATTGGCCTCGACTTCTTCAGCTGCATCTCCCAAACCCGCGACCTCCACCACCTCGGGCAAGGGCAGCAGGCGCATGGGAGTACCATCACCTCAGAGATCCCCTTCAAGTCACACACCATCCCGACTTGGACATGTATCGGCTGTTCCTTCATCGTGGCTGGGTCAAAATCCTGGAACTCCCTACCGAACAACACTGTGGGAATACCTACACCACACGGACTGCAGCGGTTCAAGAAGGGAGCTCACCACCACCTTCTCAAGGACAACTAGGGATGGGCAATAAATGCCGGCATTGCCAGAGACGCCCAATGGAAGATTGTGGTCAGATCGACAAAGTCAGTTTTGCAACTTTGCATCCACGATTCATAGCCGTGACTCACACTTTGTGCAGTTTTATGTTCCCTGTAGTTCCATTGATGCCAAATCTGCACTGCAGTATAACCAAAGCAGATTGGAAGCAGCATCGTTAAATAAGCGACGTATCAAAGTATAAATTAATGAAGGCAGCATTGCACTGCAGTGTAGTAGCTGTTCCAAGTTCTGTGCTATGAAGTGGCAGGACTGTGTTTTGTGCCCGCAATTCTAATTTCCGCTGTGAAAGCCTAAAAAAGGCACAACACATTGTTTTAAGCAAGTATTTTCCCGTGGGGAAATGGGTAAAATGAAATCAGAGGATGAACCTAGTCCATTCTCTCCCACATCCCAGTAATCACCTGAAAATAGGTTGCTGAAACCCTTATCCATGCCTTCGTTACCTCTAAACTTGATTATTCCACTAAACTTGAGGTCATCCAAAACTCGGCTGCCTGTGTCCTAACTCGCACCAAGTCCCGTTCACCCATCACCCCTGTGCTCATTGACTTACATTGGTTCCTGGTTAAGCAACGTCTCGATTTTAAAATTCGCATTCTTGTTTTCAAATCCCTCCATGGCCTCACCCCTTCCTATCTCTGTAATCTCCTCCAGCCCCATAACCACCCCCACCCCCAAGATATCTGTGCTCCTCTAATTCTGGCCTCTTGAGCAACCCTGGTTTTAATCGCTCAACCATTGGCAGCCATGCCTTCAACTGCCTCAGCCATAAGCTGTGTAATTCCCTCCCTAAACCTCTCCACTTGGCATGTACTTCTGAGGAGCCAGAACAAAGATAATTATGAAGAGCTGAGGAAGCACAATTTTTATGCCATAACCAACTCGGTTGGTTCTAGGACCATTACTTTTCTTGATACATATTCATGACTTGGATGTGGGTGTACAGGGCACAATTTCAAAATTTGCAGATGACACAAAACTTGGAAGTATAGGGAACAGTGAGGAGGATAGACTTCAGGAAGACATAGACAGGCTGGTGAAATGGGCAGACACGTGGCAGATGAAATTTAACGCAGAAAAGTGCAAAGTGATACATTTTGGTAGAAAGAATGAGGAAAGGAAATATAAACTAAAGGGTAGATCCTAAAGGGGGTGCATGAAGAGAGAGACCTGGGGGTATATGTGCACAAATCACTGAAGGTGGCAGGGCAGGTTGAGAAAGCAGTTAAAAAAGCTTACACGATCCTGGGCTTCATGAATACAGGTATAGAGTACAAAAACGTGGAAATTATCATGAACTTGTATAAAACACTGGTTTGGCCTCAACTGGAGTATTGTGTCCAATTCTGGGCACCGCACTTTAGGAAGGATGTGAAGGCCTTAGAGAGGCTGCAGAAAAGGTTTACGAGAATGATTCCAGGGATGAGGGACTTCAGTTACGTGGATAGACTGGAGAAGCTGGGGTTGTTTTCCTTAGAGCAGAGAAGATTGAGAGGAGATTTGATAGTGGTGTTCAAAATCATGAGGGGTCTAGACAGAGTAGATCGAGAGAAACTGTTCCCATTGGCAGAAGGGTTGAGAACCAGAGGACACAGATTTAAGGTGATTGGCAGAAGAACCAAAGGTGACATAAGAAAAAACTTTTTTATGCAACAAGTGGTTAGGATCTGGAATGCACTGCCTGAAAGGGTAGTGGAGGCGGACTCAATCACAGCTTTCAAAAGGGAATTGGATAAATACCTGAAAGAAAAAATTTTGCAGGGCTATGCGGAAAGGGCGGGGGAGTGGGACTAGCTGAGGTACTCTTGCAAGGAGCCGGCACGGGCTCAACGGGCCAAATGGCCTTCTTCCGTGCTGTAACCATTCTATGATTCTAACTCATTGCAGAGCGAAACGTAACCAGCACATCGCAGAGCGAGATGTTATTAGCTTTGAGTGATCATAACAACTACTTCTGAAGCAAAGGAGTCATTAACCTTTCTACTAGTACCACGGACTTAAATATAAAATATACATTAAAATACCTGTTATGCTGCTATACAAACTGAGGTGATCTGCAGTATCATTCTTCAAACCAGATGCTGTACTGAGAGACAAACTGATAAATTGAACCCAGCTAAGTCTTTACTACAGTGATGGTGAAATGAGTTATGCCATTTTATTAGACACAGCTAATTTATAACAAAAATATTGCAACTGTTATGATTATCACATGGAAACTCAGGTTATCGTTACACTTATGGAGTACTAAGTAAATAATGTTAGAGATACAACTCTGCGTCAGCATTCATTTCTTGATATCTCTGGTAAGCCAGGGGTTAATGATTTGGCTGTTGGCATAATTTTTTTTAAAGTTCATTTTACGTGGGTTGGTTTAATATAGGACAACTGCAGCGAGCTAAATATAGCATATATTAACCCTAGGCTCACATCAATCATTCCTACCCACCCTTCTGACCAGAGTGTCAGTCAAAGTTACTTTAAATGAGGCAAAAAATAATACGTACACACTGTTTCAAAACAATTGAGCCAAACCTCTGCTGCCCGTGTCCTAACTCGCACCAAGTCCCATTCACCCATTACCCCGTGCTCGCTGACCTACATTGAATCCCGGTCCTGCAACGCCTCGCTTTTAAAGTTGTAAAATGTCCCACGCGCTTCACAGGAGCATGAACAGGCAACATTAGACACCGAGCCACATAATGGGATATTAGGACAGGTGATCAAAACCTTGGTCATAGAGGTAGGTTTTAAGCAGCGTCTTAAAGGAAGAGAGAGAGGTAGAGAGGCGGTTTAGGGAGGGAACTCGAGAGTTTAGGGCCCAGGCAGCTGAAGGCACAGCTGCCAAAGGTGAAGCAATGGAAATCGGGGATGTGCAAGAGGCCAGAGTTAGAGGAGTCAGAGATCTTGGTGGGTTGTCGGGCTGGAGGAGTTTACAGAGTATGGGGAGGGCAAGGCCATGGAGGGATTTGAACCCAAGGATGAAAATTTTTAAATCCAGGAATTGCCGGACCGAGAGCCACAGTAGGCAGCGAGCACAGGGGTGATACCCTTAATGCCCCTTACCGTACAAAAATCTATCAATCTCAATCTCGAAAATTTCCATTAACCCAGCATCCACAGCCTTTTGGGGGCGAGTTCCAGATTTCCACTACCCTTTGTGTGGAAAAAGTGCCTTCTGATTTCACTCCTAAATGGACTAGCTGTAATTTTAAGATTATGCCCTCTTTTCCCGGATTCCCCCACCAGAGAAGCTGGTTTCTCTTTTTCTGCCCTGTCAAATCCCTTTATCATTTTAAACAGCTCGATTAGTTCACCGCTCAACCTTCCAAACTCAAGGGAATACATGCCGCGTTTCTGGAGCGCGCCCTCATGATTTAACCCTTTAAGCCCTGGTATCGTTCCAGTGAAGCTGCGCTGTACCCCCACCAAGACCAATATATCCTTACCAAGGTATAGTGCCCAAAACTGAATGCAGTACTCCAGATGGGATATGCCCAAGGCTCTGTACAACTGAAACACATCACTTCCTCACTTGTGAATTCAAACCCCGTTGAGATAAACGCAAACATTCTATTCGCCTCTTTGATTACTCTTTGTAACCTGGCATTCAATGCTGTAATGTTCGTGAATATTGAGTGGAGAAGAAAAGGCAGATGGCCCATTCCTGTGTGCTTCCCCCAACTTAAAAGACATTACTTACTGCTCTGAAAACTTTGTAATTTCTAGTCACATAGTGCAGTTAAATGCTGCATGCTCAAAAACAGTCGGCACAGATGGTTATTTAGCTCTAACTACTTTGTCTTTGTCACAGATCCGGGTTTCCTGGACGTAAGCCCATATTTTTTTTCTTCCCCCTTCATCAATTTAATCCAAAAAGAAAATCACTAACGACAATAAAATTGCAAGAATACAGCAATTCATAAAATTCTACACTCCACAAAACAAATACTACGATTCACGTTAATATGACAGTACATTCTGAAGGGCATTACGAGAAGGAATTTACAACATAATGCTCATTCACATACTACTTTATGAAAAAGAGAACATCCTTAAACTAATATAAAATAAACAAATTTACTTCATTACCTTGAAAACATCTGCTGTGATTAAGTTTTTTTTTAAAGAATACTGTCCTTGAACGTTAAAGGAAATTACAGATCTCAGCAGTCTCATACTAAACCCCAGCGAAGAGATTAATCAATTTCAGCAAACTAAGTGGCTATAAGAATGACCATTAGTGTGTGGTAAGAGTCTCTGGCCTGGAAATTCGAGTCGGCCTGAAACCTGCCGATGCCACCACGGGCCGAAGTTAACGACCGCCCGCAGAAAGAGCGCAGGCAAGGACCGTGAGGTAGGTCGGGACTCTGGGCCAGGATCGGGGTGGGGGGGATGTCGGGACTCGGGACCAGCATCGGGAAGAGATCAGAGGGAACCTGGAGGTCAGGGCCAGGGGGCGATTGGAGGTCGGAGTCGTGAGTGATGTCAGAGATGGTAATAGTAAGTATTTACATTTTTTCATTCGCCGTTGTTTAACATTTGTTTTCCCGAGAGTAAACATCACTGGCGGTGGCTGCCTCAGACGCAAGCCAAATTTGCAAGAGGGAGCAGAAGAAGGCGTTAGGCTCCTTATTTGAATATGTTAATGGTCTAACGCCTGCTTCAAACGAAGCTAAACGGCTCTTTTTTTGCCCTCACCACTATGGTGTCCGGCGGCCCACGCCGGAAGTGGGCAGAAGCGAGGCAGATGCCTGTTTTTTCCACCAAACAGGCCTTAACAGCCACCGCTAGCCCCTGAATTTCTAGGCCACTATCTCTACAACACATTCAGCCCTTTATCTGTGAGCTCACAAGTGACTGCTATAACAGCTTGCATTTCAATGGGGTTGTTCATGGAATATTATCTATAGGCTTTTTTTGGAGAAGCTTTGATAATTAACTTCAAGTGTGTTTTTAAGCTGGGATAAGGGATATGGAGCATTTTGCACTCTACTCCTTTCTTACAGTATAAAATACACTGATTACCATATTCACAGTGTGATGCACTGCTTACATTCTTGAATGAAACAAAAGACTGACTATTAGAACCACAAGTTATACACAAAACAGAGTGTGGTCTCAGCGATGTATTCCTGTGTCGCAGCAGTATGGAGATAGTGTTATTTTCATCTCCAGAGGAACTTCCTACAGAGGAAAAAAAAATCTGTCCTTGAAAGTTTGGCGTTCAATAGAAGAAGCCTTATTTATTAAATCCACTCTTAAGCTCATTGTAAGTTCTGATTAATACTGAAATTATACCTTCGTACTGCTAAGTTGCAATGGGACAATGTATGACTTGACAAATGCAACTATACTGCATCAAGTTGGTAATGGGAGACTGCATCAGACCTCTGATATTTAATTAATTAGAAAGTATTAAACATAAGAATGACGTTAACTTGTTATTGTTATCAGCTGTCTAGGCCCAAAGATCTGGAAAAACAAAATACTGCGGATGCTGGAAATCTGAAATAAAAAACAAAAAATGCTGGAGATACTCAGCAGGTCAGGCAGCATCTGTGGAGAGAGAAACAAAGTTACCGTTGAAACGTCAACTCTGTTTCTCTCGCTATAGATGCTGCCTGACCTGCTGAGTATCTCCAGTATTTTCTGTTTTTACTCCTAAGATCTGGAATTCCCTCCCTAAAACTCTCCGCCGCTAGTTATTATCTCATTGCTGTTCGTGGGAGCTTGCTGTGCACAAATTGGCTGCTGTGCTTCCTACATTACAACAGCGACTACACTTCAGAAAGTAATTCATTGGCTGTAAAGCGCTTTGGGACGTCCTGAGGTTGTGAAAGGCGCAGTATAAATGCAAGTCTTTCATTCCTTTCTTTGGGCTCCTTATTCAAGTCAAGCCCAAACAGAGGAGGTGAAAAATCCCTGCTTTGTCTGATGGCTTTAGGGTATGAATATGGGCAGTGTTAGTGCAATTCTAAGTGGTTGTGGATCTTGTTTCAGAATTCATCAACCTCACCAAGAGAGTCCATAAAGATCACTAGTGCGTGAAGTGAAAACACTCTCGTAGTGGTGCAAGTTCTTCTGATGTTGGGTTTAAGGCACATGCTGAGGGTGGACATGTGGGATATTATTTATTTCCCGGGAACAGCATGAGCAGACTATTTATCAGGAATAATGTTGTACATTAGTTATGACCAGCACTGCAAGTGGGATACGAAGTGCATCTGACAGGTCTTTATAATGTCGCTTATTCCATTTTATTCAAATCGTCCAGTGATTTAAAATCAAATTGCACCCGTTGAAAGTCTGTTGTTTTAAATCAGACTGCTTTGCTCAAAATGTCGGAGAATTCGCGTGCAAATTTCTGCGAAAAAAGCAGAGTTCAAGCAATAAAATGCACCCCGCTTTATGCGAGTTCAGCAGGCGATCACCCCTCGGGAGTCCAGGAGTATCGTTAACAGTCCGCCTCCACCAAACTGCAGTGCGTCATTGAGTGGAGGCAGACAGCAGTCTGAGAACATGGCTAGCCCTCACCAACTGAGGAAAAAAATACAAGATCAACAAACATGTGCGAGAGCACCCTGGAGAAATTTGACACCCCAGCCCACCATTCTCTCCATCTGCCTGAAAAACAAAGGAAGGGGGGGGGGAATCATTCTTGGCTCGCGGCTGAAATTTTTTCAACCTGAGGAAAAGGCAGCTGTCTTGATAGAAAACTTACTTTGCACCAAAGAGTTGACGATTTTGTGAAAGAACTTGCTGTCTGCAGGCAGCAATCCACAATCACAGACTATTTTGTGAAATGACTGAACTTTGCATTGCGCAGCTTCTATAGTGCGGCAGTGTCTATCCTGTGCATTTTAACAGTTGCTGATTGGTTATTCTGCTGCTTTCTGGCATTGCTAAATGTTCCTGTTGTGCACACTGTGCTGTTTCGGAGAAGCACCGTGAAACTCAGATCACTCGAGCGGCCAGCTAATTCAAGTTATTTTCAAACCAATAGCAGCTTTGGATCAACGGGAGTACAGAGAGTGTATTCTGTTTCTGGCAGGCACTAAAACTCTGATGAAGAACTGGGTAAAGTTAATTCTATCAAAAGAAGATTTAATGGTACATTATGCAACAACAACAACAACTTGCATTTATATAGCACATTTAACATAGAAATAGGTCCCAAGGTTCTCCACAGGAGCATTTTCAAACAATATTTGACACCAAGCCACATAAGGAGATGTTAGGACAGGTGGGTCACAGAGGTAGGTTTTAAGGGGCGTCTTAAAGGAGGAAAGAGAGGTATATAGCACCTTGGGACGTTTTACTGTGTTAAAGGCGCGATATAAATATAAGTTGTTGTTGTTGTTGCTATTGTTGAGGGGTTTAGGGAGGGAATTCCAGAGCTTAAGGCCTTGGCAGCTGAAGGCACGGCCGCCAAAGGTGGCGCAATTAAAATCGGGGATGCACTAGAGGCCAGAATTGGAGGAGCGCAGAGATCTCAGGGGGCTGCAGGGCTGGAGGAGGTTACAGAGACAGTGGGAGCGAGGCCATGGAGGGATAGGAAAACAAGGATGAGAATTTTAAAATTGAGGCATTGCTTAACTGGGAGCCAATGTAGGTCAGCGAGCACAGGGGTGATGGGTGAACGGGATTTGGTGCGAGTTAGGACACAGGCAGCAGAGTTTTAGATGACCTCAAGTTAATGGGAGGCCAGCCAGGAGTGAGTTGGAATAGTCAAGTCCAGAGGTAACAAAGGCATGGATGAGGGTTTCAGCAGCAAATGACCTGAGGCAGGGGTGGAGTCAGGCAATGTTACGGAGGGGGAAATAGGTGGTCTTAGTGATGACGCGGATTTGTGGTCGGAAGCTCATCTCGGGGGTAAATACAACACCAAGGTTGCGAACAGTCTGGTTAAGCCAGGGAGAGGGATGGAGTCAGTGGCTAGGGAACGGAGTTTGTGGCGGGGACCTCTTTGTCTTCCAGTGCTTGCTGGTGGTGGCCGGAACGGCAAATATCATAGAATTATAGAATGATACAGCACAGAAGGAGGCCATTCAGCCCATTGTGCCTGTGCCAGCTCTTTGAAAGAGCTATCCAATTAGTCACCCTCCCCTGCTCTTTACCCCAAAGCCCCATCTCTTCCAACACCCTTTTAGGTAGTGCATTCCAGATGTCGCTGCATTAAAAAAAAATTCTCCCCTCTGGTTCTTTTGCCAATTACCTTATAACTGTATCCTCTGGTTACTGACCCTTCTGCCACTGGAAACAGTTTCTCCTTATTTACTCTATCAAAACCTTTCATGATTTTGAACACCTCTATTAAATTTCCCCTTCACCTTCTCTGCTCTAAGGAGAAGAACCCCAGCAAGATTATTAAATAACCAGAAATAAGTTATTACTGTGTGACTTGGGTTTTGGATATTTATACTATAAACATTCTCTTCAGACAAGTTTTTAAAAGGAAAGAAATACATTCAGTAATCGGACATGGTAACAGAAAATAACTTGTGGTGATTGCGTCTTTTTTCCCCCCCAAAAGTAAGGAGGTTTGCCTGCAAGTGCTCGGTGCTGATACTGGGTACCAAAGTAGAAAAATTGTTCCATTCACTAAAGATACATTCTTCAACAGCACCTCCCAAACCCACGACCTCTACCACCTAGAAGGACAAGGGCAGCAGGTGCATGGGAACACCACCACCTCCAAGTCACACATCATCCTGACTTGGAAATATATTGCCGTTCCTTCATCATTGCCGGGTCAAAATCCTGGAACTCCCTCCCTAACAGCACTGTGAGAGCAGCTTCATCACACGGACTGCAGCGGTTCAAGAAGGCAGCTCACTACCAGCTTCTCAAGAGCAGTTAGGGATGGGCAATAAATGCTGGCCTTACCAGCGACGCCCACATCCCGTGAATGAATAATAAAAAAATTCTGCCCATCTTACCTCATCTATCCACAAAACTGAGATTATTCAGCTCGTTGAGCACAAAAATGTACCTCTACCTGTGTATAAATGCTGCATGAGTGCACAGAAAACAAGTTTCTCCAGTGTTGTGAAAAAAAATTCTTGCATTAACATTGCACTGTCATATCATCGAAACATTTCAAAGCACTTCATAGAGAATTGTTTTTGAAGTGCAGTGACTGTTATTAAGACAACTGTGAAGTAGCGACAGATCAATAAGAAACCTCTGCCAATATCTAGCTCAATTAAACAGACACTTGCAGCTCAGCGGCACAAGAAAGCTGGTGTTACCAAAGGGGCATGTGTTCAAAGCTCAAGGCTCGCTCTCTCTCTCTCACTTGAATCCACCAAGCACAATCAAGCATGCTTTAGTTCAACCAAGCACAATAAATGGAGAGATTATGCCTTAAAAAGAAAAAAAAGAAAATGGACATTATCTGGCTCCGTCACACTGGAATTGCACCTTCTTCCTGGCTGATCACCGAGCAGCAGATCACTGTTTCAGAGAAGTCAGCCTCTGAGGCGAGTCCAGCTTCCCAACTTTAACAGGAATAAGGGATTATATATATCGCCATTGCTTCATCACCCCTGGGTCCAAATCCTGAGACTCCCTCCCTAACAGCACTGTGGGATGTTCTTCACCACACGGACTGCAGCGGTTCAAGAAGGCAACTAGCAACTGGCAATAAATGCTGGTCTTGCCAGCGGCACCAATATCTCATGAATGAATTTTTAAAAAAAATACATATATATATATGGTAGTAGACAAATTGGAAAAACCTGGAGAAAAACAGTTGCTCAGATAGTTTACAGTGCAAGGCTTCTAATAGTTATTTCCTTCAGTGCGTCAACATTTCCTACATCACAGGTGCATGAAAGGGTTTTTAAAAATTATACCTAAGTGGCACATTTGTTTTCCATTTTATTCCCTATTTTTTTCTGCTAATTCTCTCACTACAAGCCCCCCGCCCCTCCCCTCCCCGCCCCCACCCTCCCGAGAGAGTGTGTGTGTTTGAGAGAGTGCGTGTGTGTGTGTATATATGCGTGAGAGTGTGTGTCTGTGTGAGTGTGTGTGAGAGAATGTTTGTGTGTGAGAGTGTGTGTGTATGCGCATGTGTCTGTGTCGTGTGTGAGAGAGTATGTCTGTGCGATAGTGTGTATGTGAGAGCGTGAGCGAGTCAGTGTGTGTGAGAGCGCAAACGGGTCCGAGAGAGTGTGTGCGAAAGTGTGTCTGTGTGTGAGACAGTGTGTCTGTGTGAGTGTGAGTATGTGTGAGTGAGTGAGTCAGTGTGTGTGAGCAATTGTGTGAGAAAGTGTGTGAGGGTGTGTGTGTGAGTGTGAACGAGTGTGTGTGAGTGCGTGAGAGTGCGTTTGTGTGTGTGAGAAAGTGTGTGCGTATGCATGTGTGTGTGTGAGAGAGTGTGTATATGTGTGAGAGTGTGAGCGAATGATTGTGTCCGTGAGAGAGTGTGTGTGTGTGTGTGTGTGTGTGTGTGTGTATATGGGAGAGAGTGTGAGTGAGCGATTGTGTGAGTGAGCGATTGTGTGTGAGCAATTGCATCTGTGTGAGTGTACATATGAAAGGAGAGCTTTTCTCCTCACATTTAAACCACTCAAGTACCACTGATTTCTATTGATTAACAGAGACCAAAATAACCACTGATGAAACTACCTTGCACAGGTGAAAACATGCCTGCATACAGATGGTTATTGTTACTTGTGACTGGAACATCAGATCAACATTCTTAGACTAAAACCTGAACCACAAAGGATAATCAGGGTTAGATCAATGCTTCTTGCAGCACTGAAAGGAAATGAGTCATGTCTTTTGTAAAACTATTTTGTCTAGCTAAGAAAATAATGTTTTCAGCTTAAGCTGGGGCAGGGATATTTTGTGTACGATTTATCTCTGCATCGTCTACTTCACACCTAAAATAAAGTACAGCATTAGACTCCCAAAGCCAGAGTATTGCAAGTTCAGCATAGCCTCTTTTGCCAAGTTTTGGCACTTTTTATTCAGGTTGTTTGACGAAATGTAAAGCTGTTGTCAGCTGTGGCTCAGTTGGTAGCACTCTTGCCTCTGAGTCAGAAGGTTGTGGGCAGAAAAATCTAGGCTGACACTCCAGTGCAGTGCTGAGGGAGTGCTGCACTGTCAGAGGTGCCGTCTTTCGGATGAGACGTTAAACCAAAGCCCCGTCTGCCCTCTCAGGTGGAGGTAAAAGATCCAATGGCACTATTTCGACACTCTCCCGGGTGTCCTAGCCAAAATTTATCCTTCAATCAATATCACTAAAACAGATTATCTGGTCAATATCACATTGCAGTTTGTGGGAGCTTGCTGTGCGTAAATTGGCTGCCACGTTTCCTACATTACAACAGTGACTACACTTCAAAAAGTACTTCATTGGCTGTAAAGTGCTGTGGGATGTCCAGTGGTCGTGAAAGGCGCTATATAAATGCAAGTATTTCTTTTTTCTATGTTGCAAAATGATCCACCTTTAGCAATAGTTTGTTTCTCAAACAATTTAACTTGCCCTCCATTTACAAATTTAAGCAACAAATACTGTGATTCGGAAGGTTTTTGATGTCAATGTGATGACAGTGTCATTTTGTGCAATCTCCATCATTCTTCAGGACGGTTCCATGGTATTAAAATCTTTATTCCTGTTTTGTTTCCACACCAGTTTTTGATGTCTGCAAATACACAACATTGCAGTCTATACTTAAACTAACAGATATTCAAATAAACTACCAAACATGAGATTTATCGCCGATTCACAATTAAATAATTGTGGTAAATTTCCTGAGCTGGAGTCACCGAGAGCTCAGTACGCAACACATCACAACCACTGGAGCAAAAAATGTGGAATCATTGATATAATTTAACATGAAAAGTATTTTGTTGGGACTCAGAAAGTATCATTATGGCCGAGAAATAAATTAGAATAGGACCCAATGGTACAGGCACCTTTAGTGGTTTGGTAACCGCTCTAAGTAAAACAAATAGCACTATTCAACAGTTCCAAAAAGAGTGCATTGATTTTGTTTTTAGAAATCATTAACAGCTTCCAGGCACCCCACGGGCATTGCTAAAAGTATAGGTCTTCTAAACACTTATCAGAGTTGCACACAGTATTTGTTGAACAGTTAAGAGAATGTACTAGAAAGGCCACAGTGGACATACAAGATTTAAAAAAAACAATGGTTCTTTTTAAAGAAGGATCATTCAAAGTGTAAGCACTGGTTACAAAGTTCAGCTAGTTACGGCAGTGATTAGACCAGGAAGGTTCTGGGTTTGATTCCCAGTCTGTCTAGCCGGGGTATCTGTAGGGGTGCAACGAGTGGTTTCCACACCCCTGGGCCAGGGAGGGAGAAATCAGCCAGGGCTCTCGACTCTGATAGCTGTTGAGATAATCCTGGCTGGCAGCGCACTTGTTTAAATGTCTGGTAAAGACATGCCTGCAGCATCGGGCGTGATGGCACCATAATCGAGTAACTGGTCGCATTCACTGCTGAGGATCACACATGACGATCAGCCAATCAGGCAAGAAATGTTAAGAACATAAGAAATAGGAGCAGGAGTAGGCCATTCGGCCCTTCGAGCCTGCTCCGCCATTCAACGAGATCATGGCTGATCTTCTGCCTCAACTCCATTCACCGGCCCTATCGCCATATCCCTTGATGCCCTTACTAGTCAGAAATCTATCGACTTCTGTTTTGAATATACCCAATGACTGAGCCTCCACAGCCCTCTGGGGTAGAGAATTCCAAAGATTCAACACCCTCTGTGTGAAGAAACTTCTTCTCATCTCAGTCCTGAATGGCCTACCCTTTATCCTGAGGCTGTGGCCCCTGGTTCTAGACTCCCCAGCCAAGGGAAACATTCTCCCAGCATCCACCCTATCAAGCCCTGTAATAATTTTGTATGCTTCAATGAGATCCCCTCTCATTCTTCTGAATTCAAGAGAATACAGGCCTAGTTTACTCAATCTCTTCTCAGACGACAGTCCCGCCATCCCAGGAATCAATCTCGTGAACCTTCGTTGCACTCCCTCTATGGCAAGTATATCCTTCCTTAGGTAAGGAGACCAAAATTGTACACAGTACTCCAGGTGCGGTCTCACCAAGGCCCTGTATAATTGGAGTAAGACTTCTTTACTCCTGTACTCCTGTTAAGGTGACTAATGCCTGCCGGTCCTTATCCCAGCAAGGAGTCAATGCCTGCAATGGGTGAGAAGGA